>CM067506.1:12358271-12958271 GCA_034509495.1 Acestrorhynchus altus | reverse complement strand
ATAATATAATTTCTGATGTGTTCAAAGGGCTCTATGTACAGTAAAGAGTAAAGAACAGCATTTAACACTGTTACAGTGAAAAAACATAGCAAAATGATAGAAACCAATCATGTCCTGATTCCACATAAATGAATGTCCAATAGACACAATTAATGATCTTGTTCCTCTAGACTTTTGTAAGTCGCTCTGCTAAATGCTGCAAATGTAAATGTAATGTGCAAATATTGCCCTGTATTTAAAAACTATTTTTAAATGAAAGAAAATAACCATCATATCTTACTCAGATGTGCAATTTATATAACTTGTAACCCATCTCCTGAAATGTTTTGCAGTCACTTCATATATGGATTACACTGTAATGTTGTTTAGAAATATATATAGAAAGCCTCCCTAAAAACAGTCCATTAGAAAATGGCCCAAAGCCAACACATGCATTCTATACGAACGCCAGCAAGAAAGGACGCAAACTAAACACCCAATCATTGAAATACCAACAATCAGTCTGTACATTCCAACAACATACCAAAGCAGGGTCACAAAACTAACAGACGCATTTCCAAACAGCCTCACTGTAGAATACCACATCATTCTTAACCAGCTTTAAGGGTTGACTGATTGTGAGAACCAAACAAACACCGATTTTGTGTGTGTACAAAGACTTCCCCTGTAAATGTAGTTTGAAACACTATGCTTATGTCCATCACACTCATGTTAAGACCTGCCTGTGGTATGGTAGTGCTGGCTACAGTGGCTGGGTTTGCATAACTGAGTTGGACTGAAAATAGACCTAATCGATAAACTTCACCCTGTGAAACATCAACCTCTCCGTGCTCAGTTTCCTGTCACTAATACCAACGACTCTCCTTCCTTAAAAAAGACATCTGAGAACTCTGAACTTAGAGTCATGCTATGATAACAACGCACAGTAATTCAATTAAAGAGATGTCTTAAAGAGAGGTCCATTTTCCTTCAGTTACTGAGGCAGAATAATGAATATTGACCACCTGTTTTGTAATTGGAACTCTAAACAATATAATAAAGATAACGGATGGTGTTAGACAAGTTTTCTGTGAACTCACTTCAACATTATCACTGTAAATATCACACTGATTGAATGTACAGCATCTGCATAAACTGAAGGCACCGCTTCTGTCCATTAACTTATTTTATGTAAATGTTAATTTAGTTAAAGTTCATTTTATTTTGCTTTTTTGTTTAGCTTTGCTCATTGCATGTTTGTAAACTTACATCATGCATCATGAAAATGTGTCAAGTTCAAGCTCAAGTTTATTTACACACAGACACTTGTCAGCAAGCAGCTTTACAGAGATTCAGGTCTGAGACTCAAGGGAATAAGCCAATGGTGACAGCAGTGAGGGGGAAACTCTCTCACAAAGAGAGGGAAAGACCTTGAGAAGAACCAAGTCTCAAAAAGGGAACCACGCTATAGTTTTGCTGTAGAGCCCAACTTTAGTCTACACAAGCATACACTTCATTCTTTGATCATCCAAGTACTATTTAAAACAGTCACCTGCAAAAACAGAATCTATATAGCCATCGCAAAAATACAGCATAATCACTATATACTACAATAAAAAAATAATCCTGTACAGAGCAGATTTCCTAAACATTTACACATGGTCTACTTTCTACAAGTTCAACACATACAACTACATTTTCAAGGAAATGCAGCAAATCTGAAGCCTAACTCATATCTGTTCATCTGCATCACAAGATTATAACCATTACTAGCATAACCATTATGACAGCACAGTGCACAGGGTGAACAGGTCATGAGAAATTTATTCTTAACACAACAAATTTCATAGACATTACACCTCCGTTGATTACAGAAGTATCAAGCACACAAAATATACTAACATCAAATTACCTATCCCTTACAAATTACAGAGCATTCACCCAAAGAGGAAAATGCATTAATTCCGTGATAATACAGTTCACAGCCCTTCAATAAAGTGCTCTTTTAGGCATGTTAGAAGGGAGGCATTTCATTTGCAGGAAACACAAGTCAGGGCCTCCCTTCACAAGCACTGAGCGAGAAAGCGCCTGCTGTCACACAGGTCAGCTGCTCAGTTAACCGCTCCCTTCCTGATTAAACACACCGTACTGAGGATCAAGCCTGAGTGCACTAATGGTCCTGAGTGAAGCAGAAAATACAGATTCAGCCATCAGCCCAGACTGACCAGCACTACGCCCAGCATCTTCTATCTAGGGTTATAAAGCAGCACTGATAACAAAAGACACTCATGATGAACATCATTCAGTACAAAACACATGATCTAAAGCAGGTTCTACACAAAAGCACACTCTGACCTCAGTCATAATCCCTTCTCCCTTTCAGAGTGATCTCAGCCTGCACACTGAGAGCTGCAGGGTGTAAACACCAGGAGAAGACACATTCGGGAGATCCGGATCCATCACGCGGACTCCGCTCCAGGACCTGGCTCCGACCGCCTGCGCGGCGGCGGAGCTGAGCGGTGGTCGGAGCAAAGTTCCGGAATGGACTCCGCGCGGTGGATCCGGATCTCCCACCTCCACCAAAACAACTGTGGAGCCGGAGCCGCAGTTTTACCTCGTCTGAGTTTTCACTTGCCGCGTCCTTCCCAGCGCCGGCGTTACTGTTCTTGGTGCTGCTCTTTGCAGACTTCGGCGTTTCCTAGGAGGACAAACAGAGACACGGTGAGAAAACAGTGAAACGCGGAGCTCCAGGACATCTCTGTCCGAGCGCCGAGCCTCACCATCCTGCAGCGGTCCGACACTGCGCACGGACACACACCCGTCAGCGAGCGGCCTGCGGCGGACAGGCCGAGATTACAGCGTCGGATTAGGATTAGATCACACACGAAGAGGACAGCCGTGACAACAATATCCGGCCAACGACTTTTAATACCGTCTCTCTCTCTCACACACACACACACACACAGCTACGCGTTTAATGTCAACGTCTCGGCCGGGTCTGAAGGCCTCAGAGAGCGTTAACCGAGTCCAGAGCGGAGCAGAGACATGTCCTCCGTGTTCCGCTGCAGCCGGTTAGCTGGGTTAGCGTTAGCTGCAGGAGCTAACCTTCCTCAGGCCTTTTGTAAGAACATGACAAACAAACTGTGAGCAGCTCAGTGCTCCGCATGCAGCGCGGCCCGCCGATACTTTACCTTCTCTTTCTTAGTTTTATTCGGCATTCTGCAAACGCTCTCGTCTTATTTTCACGGTGAATCCGTGACAGATCCTGCAGCACTGGGCGCCTCTCTCTCTCTCTCTCTCTCTCTCTCTCTCACTGCGCTCCCCTATAGGCAGAGCACGTTTCCATTGGTCCGGACTGAACGACTCGGCCCGGAGACAAGCAGCACGCTGTGCCTATAGGGACTGTTTTTTCCCGCGGAGGAGGCGGAGGGAGGGAGGGACCTGGCTCGGGGAACATCACCGCGTCCACTGTTCGCCACAAGTGTTCATTAGGGACGAACGACAGCACTGATATTAACCAAAGTCCTCCTGTGTAAGAGACGCTGAAATTCAGCAGTGTAAAGGCGTGTTTGTGTTGATATCAGAGGGAACTCTAACTAAGAAACACACGGAAAGCCTCAAAGTGCCATTTGTGCAGCTCACTGTTAACCTCCACAAATCGCTCCGCTCCTGAAAGCTGATTGGCTGAGCCGCGAGCGCCGTGAAGTACACCTTGTGGACACCTGACCGCCTCACCGTGTCATATTAATGCGACCTGGTTCTGATAGAGCAGGAACCAGCCGCGGGAAGAGGAGGACAGGGCGGAAGAGAGGGATAGAGCTGAAGAAGGGGGACAGGGCTCAAGAGAGGGATACAGCTGAAGAAGGGGGACAGGGCAGAAGAGAGGGATGGAGCTGAAGAGAGGGATGGAGCTGAAGAAGGGGGCCAGGGCTGACGAGAGGGATAGAACTGAAGAAGGGGGACAGCTGAAGAGGAAGCCAGGGCTGAAGAGAGGGATGGAGCTGAAGGAAGAGGACAGGGCTGAAGAGAGGGATAGAGCTGAAGAGGGGGCCAGGGCTGAAGAGACGGATAGAGCTGAAGAAGGGGGCTGGGGCTGAAGAGAGGGATAGAGCTGAAGAAGGGGGCTGGGGCTGAAGAGAGGGATAGAACTGAAGAAGGGGGCCAGGGCTGAAGATAGGGATAGAGTTGAAGAAGGGGGCCAGGGCTGAAGATAGGGATAGAGTTGAAGAGGGGGACAGGGCTGAAGAGAGGGATAGAACTGAAGAAGGGGGCCAGGGCTGAAGATAGGGATAGAGTTGAAGAGGGGGTCAGGGCTGAATAAGGGGGACAGGGCTGAAGAGAGGGATAGAGCTGAAGAGGGGGCCACAGCTGAAGAAGGGGGCCAGGGCTGAAGAGAGGGATGGAGCTGAAGAAGGGGGCCAGGGCTGAAGAGAGGGATAGAGCTGAAGAAGGTGGTCAGGGCTGAAGAGCGGGTCAGCTGAACAGAGGGACAGAGCAGAAGAAGGGGACAGTGTTGCAGCGGATGGAAAAAGAAGACAAGCCGAAATTAATGACATGGACCAGTGAAAAAATCACAAAATGGAAGAAGGGACAGTGAAATGGACCTGAAGGAACGGCCACTGTTTTCTACTAATGATAAAATAAAACTTTTTAATATAAATGTTTTGTGTTATGGATGAGAGACGTTACTGTCCTTAACTGACGTTGCCTAGCAACGGTGCCCCTATTCCATGTTGTGTGGTGGAAGAATAATTTATTCTGAATATTTTAGTAAATAAATACATTAATGAATTGAAGGTTGAAGTGTTTTATTATAATTATGTTAACTACTGGTTTAGGAAAGCAATAAGCTACCGAGGCTGTGAGTTACAGTGATTTTATCTCAGTGGCTTTTTGCTTAATTTTAGAAACTTAAGACCAGATTTATGGGATGTTTTTTACGGGTAAGTACTTTTATTCACAAAATTACTAAAAAGGTATTTATAGGAGACAGTCACATGTGCAAGACATTGTTATTTACAGGAGATTCACAGCTACTCAAAATTGAGAATTGAAATATTTGTATTAATTGGCCCTGCAGGTCAAGCATGTACTATATATGTGAACAGAGTAGTTGCAAGCAAAACACTAAAAGTATAACAGAGGTACAGACATGAATTCACTGGATATTTCTATTGTAAAGTTGTTTTTAGAGTAAATATCCAAGTTTGTTTGGGGTGAAAGATTCTCAGTTTTTCAAGGCCACTGAAAGTTATTTTGTATCAGAACAAAACACACTGAATAATGCTGAGCCCTTCTTTTAATAGCCGGTTTACTGCGGTATACATTGCCTAGTCTAGCATTGTCTCTAGAACTTTTAGAAGAACTGCAGTTATTGATTAGAATGAATTGGGAGTCTTAGCTGATAGTGCTGCTGTCCTCTCCATGTCCAGTCAGGATGGTGAGCTGTTCGCTAGCTGAAGAATGCAGTATGGTCTTGTAGGGTTAGCTTTTAGTCTAGCATGTATGCTTCTTTGACGCTCCCCCAGCCCTCTCCTGGCTGACACTCCGATACCTGCAGTACAGCTTCTGCTGGTCAGTCCTGCTCTGAGCAGTGCAACACCTGGTCAGTGTTCACTTCAGCCCTTGTTTACATTTGATGTAAACACTGGGTTTAGCTTCTAAAGGCTTCCTCCAGTGGGCTGATCATTTGTAAATTGTTACATAACAGTTTTAAAAAATTGGAATGAACCCATTTCACATTTCCATTTTATGTGTGTTTAGCTTTTCAAAAAGGACAAGTGACCAGTTTCATATCAGGCTTGAGGTGGTTCTGATCACTCGTTCAGGGTGTAATGTTTGGTCACAGATGGCTGTTCCCCGGTAATAGTATCTATGGAGCTGTAAAGTTCAGATTCAGAGCTATGGTCACTATGAGAATGTGCTCTGTCCAGATGCCAAAGCTTAGCTGCACCATTCCTGATCCCATTTGAGTGTTTTTATTTTGATAATTTTGCAGTTACACTTTGGTACTGAGCATTGTACCACTATACTTGGTATTGGTATCAAAATCAAAATTCTGGCGTCATGATAAGCCCACTAGGAAACTGAAGAAAATTGTTTTACTGAGAAGTCAACACAGCATTTGTAGATAATCAAATATTTTGTAGATATTTATGTAGATAACAACATTTAGTAACATTTAACTTTCCTAACAATAAAATTAACTCATCAGTGATTATATATAAAATATATAATATATATTCTTTTATTTTTAAAGGTCTAAGACTTATCCTGGCTAACAAGGCCTGCGGCATGTCACCAGACACTGTCAGCTGCATCAGATTTCTCTGACTCTTTAGAATCGTACGCTCATCAAACACAGCAGATGTTTTCAGTTTGTGGTTTTTAGTTTGGAATCAAGTGGACTGATGAACTACAGAAAAAATAATCGTTTCATAGGGAAAAAAACATTTTGTCAACAGTGAAACATGGGGTTGGATCTATACAGTGATTTGGGGCTGTGTTGCCACCAATGACTTTTGCAATATTGCATGGTTGTAGGGAAAACTATGCTGAAAACTTAGATTTTTGATATTGGGGCGTTAGTAAGTCCTGACTCTGTAACATTAATGATTTTATATTCTTGTGAAAATGAGATAATCTGTGAATTAGTTAGGGCACTGCTTCAGGGGGCTGGGATTGTTTGATCCTGAAATGGTAGGTGAATTGGCTGTGCTAAATTTCCCTTAGGTGTGAGTGAATGGGAGTGTGTGGTACTGTGATGGACTGTGATGTCCAGGGCATATTCCTTCTATTTCTGTGTAGGGTGTGGACCTACCACAATCCTGACCAGGAAGAAGTGGAAAAAGAATGATGGATGGCTGAATAAGATTTGTGTTTACTACTGCCAAAGTACTCAACCTTCTCCAGAATACAATATACAGGGTAATGGGGTCAGTCCCATGGGTGTAACTGTTTATTGATGCTTAATTGGGGATATGATTTCCAATAGTTTTTAAAGGTTCATGTTTTCCACCCCAAAGGAAGAGCTCCTGACCAGGCAACAGTAGTCACAAAGGTGAAAGTGGCACTGTATGTATGTTTCAAGTTATATGCCTACTGTGGATGTTTCAGATCCTTCAGTAACATGAAATCTAAGACAAGGAGACAGAATATGAATAAGCTTTTATTCCTCAAACATACAATAGTAGCACAGGCATTTTCTTTTAGCAAGTAAAGGTGCCTAATTTAACTTTGTTCACTGTGTTTGAATCCACATAACACTTAAATAAGGTTAATCAGAATTAAAATTAGAAACCACAGAACAATCAGAGGGGTTGTGGACACACACTGACACTTACCTTACTGATCCAGAGCAATGTTCCTCTTCCACGAGTTTGGGTCAACTGAATATTTACTGTTGGAGCATTCAACTATTTAGTTAAATTACTATCAAAGGTTTTTCTGTAAATCACAACGTCCATAAGTTCAGCAGCAATAAATAAATAAATAAATAAATAAATAAATAACTTGTTCCACATTAACCTCAAATCAAAGAGCAGGTTTGCCTTATGCTATAAAGTCACCATTTTGGAGATACAGGTTTTTCACTGGAGAGCAACAATATTAGGAGTTTTATGTTGTTAAATAAGCCCAACAGGAATGTATTTCTTGTAATCTACTGACTTAACACAAATTCAAAAACACAAATGCACTCACCGTTCCAAATTTTACCACAGATAACAATTTTGTCCAATGTAAAGTGCTTGTGCAATTAAATGTGCAAAAGGCTGGGTCCAGAAACACACAGACCATATGACCATAGTCAACCTCAGACACTGCGGCGACATTCAGTCAAGAAAAGCACATTAAATAGTTCATATGAGACCAATAAAACAGCACTGACTTTAAATCTTTTACTGAATTTTCCTGAATATTCTAAATTTAGAAAACATGTAAATTTGCAGAGAGACGTTAAAACTTGAGCGTGTTTCTGTTTCTTAGAAGTATAGATATACTACAAGTATACTTACAGCCTACATTTTTCTGTTTTAGATTTAGTGGCTTAGTGATTTCGTTTTCCTGCTTCTGATAATATTGTTTCTGTTACAGCACCTTTAAGATGAACAGAAGACAAATTAGATCTGTTTTGGTTGGTTTTGTGTTGTGCCTAATTCAAAAGTACAGAGCTGAATCACTCCCGAGAACTGCAACATAAGTGGATGGGCCAAAATTGTGATAGGCTGAATAGACAGATATATAAATAAGCTAGTTCTTGATGACAACATTCAATATGGGCCATTTTCACAGAAGGTTTTCCATGTGTGGACTTTGTGAACAGACACAGAACAATGTTTTAGAAGTTTGTGTTTACATATACATATAGTGCATCTCACAAAAATTTGAATATTGTTAAAAAGCTCACCTGTGACCTCTATTTCATTTAAAAAAGTAAACTTTCATTTTATTTTTATTAAAACATCATTTCAAGCCTTATTTTTTAAATGTTGATCAGTATGGCTTAAAACTTATGTTAATCCTGAATCTCAGAATATTAGGACATTTAAATTCACATTTGAATAATTACTAATCACAATATCAACTTCAAAACCTTGAAATACATTACTTTATGTAATTAATATAAAGTTCATTTTTTAAAATTAAAACATTTCCAATTTTTTTAAATTCAAACTCATTACAATAAATATCCAATTTATCTAGTTTCTAATTATTTAACCCTACATTTACTTAAATGTGGCAATATTAAATATTTTAAAACTGTTACAGGTTTCATTACTGTTTTAAAGTAAAAATGTTTCAAGTAAATCATGCTTTTGTTCATTTTGTCATATTCATATAGAAATATAATTTGAAAATTGACACATTCCCAATTAATCCAAGTAATAAAATTCACTCCTACTTCTGTTAGAGACATATTACTACTCAATAACTAATTAGTGAACAAACTTCTAAAACACAAAGCAGAACGCCTAATATCAGAATGATCAAATACGTGTTTTCTGACCATAATCTTTAACATTTACCTGATGAATCTATGGATTCCTCTGAATTTACATGGTGGGATTTGGACTGCTGTAACTGGAATGTCTCTCATACCCTCCGCCTGTAAAATATTTTTCCCTTTGTTTTTGTTAAATCTGTTAAATATAAAGAACTAATGTTCTATATTTTTTGTTTTTAATTGTATCATTCTGATATTTGCTCTTGTCCTTGTTTAACACTTAAAAAAAATGCATTTACACTGGAAAACTCACCTGGCGCAAACAGCAACACATTTTACTAACTAATTTCAGTCTGTTACAGTTGACATCCTCTAGGTCAAATTGTGATATTTGTGCTCCAGACATTTTAATATTAGCCATATAATGGACAGAGAGATGTGGTTCACTGGTATAAATGAGATTATTAATCTTGCTCAAATATTTTAACTGAAAACTAAGACTTTGGTGGTGCCCTCATCTCATTTCCATGTACTGTAGATGCCTCATTAAACTCCATTTTAACCACTGAGGGCAGAAATTACTCTAAGAATGTTTGAGATTATAGTTTACAGGTTTACCGCCTTCATTGTTTTGGGCTGCACACATACAAAGTACGGAAGCAGTAAAACAATCTTTAGGCCACAAAGTGTTAATATCAAGCTATATTTACAAATACACAGAAGAATGTGACTGATATTTATTTGAACTACACTTTTACACCAGCAACTACAGAATAACAGTATTCCCATATTAAAACAGACAGGGTACAGTAGGATCAGGAGATATATGGTTTTGTTTTGTTGTTTTTTTTGTCTGTTTTTTTTTTTTCCAGAGGCAAATGAAGGGAATGAAACAGTGATATCTGTACTGTATCTTTAAAAAACCCTCTTGTTTCATTCTGGTAAAGAATGTGAAACTGTGAAAAGGAAATTTTTTATACAGATCTTGAAAGAACAAACATAGAACAAGATTCTTTCTGTCCTTGCAGCATGAGCTCCATTACCATTTTTTTCTCTTCTGAGCTGGATTCTCTCTTGCTCCTGTATTAAAATATCTTTCATTTATTTAAATGAAATGAAGAGAATGGATTTAGATTTAAATGGAACCCAAACACAAAAAATGTGTTACATTACCTTTTTTTTTTTTTTTTAAAGGAACCGTTTCAGCTGCAAACAAAGCAAGGGAAAGCAGGTAGTTCAATACCATGTACATTAAAATATTGTTTAACATTTTGCATGTATTAATGGTTCATTACTTGAAGAACGAATGTGTTCATTCTTTCACTGGAATCTCCTTTCCACCACTCACTTCAGAATGAGTGTGTATCAGTCCATCATTTCACTGGCATTACCTGCCAAAAGGTTAAGAAAAGATGTGAAATATCTTAACTGAACAAAGCAACTTAAATGTTTCAAAATCAAAGTTACAGAAACATTCAGATGTTTCATGCACATCCCTAAACCTACTGTCTGAAGGTCCATTACAAAGAGTCAAAATTGAATTCAAAAGTGTCCAAATTCAGCTGCTCTGTGAAAGACCCTGGTGGGGGGGAGAAAGAAACAGTCATAGTCTCTTCAGGATCCAGTGGGTTTTCACAATCTTGGTCATCACTCGTTTTCATGATCTCAATGTTCTCCAAGATAGTAGAGCTGTCCTCACAAACCAAAGAGGTTGCTTCACTGCTGGGGTCAATTATTTCCATACTCTCACAGTTTACTACATCTTCTGATATCTCCAAAGTCTTTGAGTCTTTTTCCACCTGTGGTTCCTCACCAGGAGAGCCTTGATCTACCCCTGGTTCCTTACCTAGAGAACCTTTATCCACTTGTGGTTCCTCATCCAGTGAGCCTTTATCCACTTGTGGTTCCTCATCCAGTGAGCCTTTACCCATTGTTGGCGATACAGACTTGGTTTCTTTATCCACAGATGATTCTTCACATTTTGATGGGGTGACCTCAGCTAAGTCTCCAGGCACTGGACCCTCATCCTTTGTTGAATTTTGACCTACTTTACTTTGCGTGGTAACCTGAGGTTTGGAATTAGCTTTAGATTGGGTCTTAATGGCAGCTTTATTGCTTGCACGTGCAACACTACCCATAGTGCTGTTTCCGCTATAGAAAATATTGAACAAATCTTTTGCTTTTGCTGCAGCAAGGCTAGTTTTAGGCTTGTCAGATTTTGAAGAATCACTGGCACTGATCTGAAGTTGAGGTGGAGGACGGACCACTACTGTCAGGTTCTGCTCCTCTTCAGGTACACCAGGAGCAGCTACATCAGACTGAAGAGTGAATATCCACTCAGGAGGAGCCGTCTGCTTGATAGGCTCAACCTTCTTCACTGTGGATATTGGAGGAGGGACAGAATTAGCTGATGCAGGAGGCATAAAAGGAGCTGCTGCTGTAAATGTAGTTGCTGGAGATGGTACTGAAGCAGTAGTTAAAGAACTTGAAGTAGGTGGGGCACTCAAATTATGACCTGAACATTTTAAATCCACCTCCTGACCTCCAAATGCCTTGGAGATAACATCAGCTGACAGCACAGCATCCTTCTGGTCCTGGTCTTTCATCACAGGCCCAGGTGATTTACTGACTATGGGAGCAGTTGGTCCATCTGGGGGGAATGTATTTGTTGGAGATGATTTGTTCATGGGTCCAATGTTTGATTTCCTCAAAATATTCGAAGTAGATGGTAAAGTAGGGCGAATTTTATTTTGATTATAGGCAAGCCAGTCCTGGGAAGGGGGGAGAACATTCTTGCCAGCCAATTTGATGGCAATGTTTTTTGCAACAGCCAAAGACTTTGCAAATGCATCAGGATCCTCAGAATCTTTGTTGGCCTCCTGTGCAGCTGCAACACTCTCTTCATCCTCCTTTGTGAACTGTGCAGCAATCCTTTCTGCTTCCTTCTCCAGTGCAGTCTTTTCTGGCTTTTTCCAGGTGAACTTTCCAAATGCAGGGCGGCCAGTAGCATCCTCATTCTTTTTGCGTAGTTTTGCAAGCATGGCGGGACTGGGCCCACACAGGACTTTAGGAGGCTCACTGGGCTTCTCAGGCTCAGTCTTACCTTCTTTCACAGAGGTTTTAGAAAAACCATCTTTGGACCGTCCAGCCTTTGCCTTTTGACGTTGCCATTTATCATCCCTTTTCTCATCTTTGACTTTCTTCTCCTCATCATCCTCCCATTTAGATTTTGGCCACTTTAACCCCTCTTCCTCTCTGTATTTTGGTCGCCTGTCTTCCTCAGACTCGCGACCATATCTGTATTTCTTTTCATCTTCTCTACCATACCTGGACCTTTCATCTTCCTTCCTGTACCTGTATTTGTCATCATCTTCCCTGTACCTGTACCGACTTTCATCCCTGTATCTAGATCTCTCTTCTTCAGATTTATATCTCTCATCCTCCTCTTTCCTCTGTCGGTACCGATCATCTTGTTCTTTTTTATATTTGCCCTTCTCTTCTGTTTCCTTTGCATGCCTGGCTCTCTCCTCCTCTTCTTTCCTAAACATATTCCGCTCATCCTCCTCCTTTCTGGATTTTTGTTTTTCTTCCTCCTTCTTGAATTTCATATATTGCTCATCCTCTTCCTTACGGTATTTAGGTTTGTTCTCTTCCTCTTTGATGCATTTTGCCTGTTGTTCACCTTCCTTGCTGTATTTAGGTTTATCCTCCTCCCGCTTTCCCACATCTTTGATGAGCTTGGACTTTTTACTGTCATCATCATCATCGTCATCGTCATCCCCATGCTTCCTTTTCAGATCAACCTTTCTTTCACTCTCCAAACCAGCCTGGCGATCCAGGTTCCTTCTTTGCTCATAAAGAGGATTCTCATAAATTTGTTTCTATTGGGAAAAATGAGAAGGATTTAAGAAAATAACATCCAGTATATAAAGTGCACCCACAACAGAATCAATGATATCATGTAAAATTCTGACCCTTCATCATTAGCAGAAAACTACTTTATTTACTCATATTTATAGCAATTGTATTCCCAATTTGCTACGAACAACTTTATTCTACTCTGACTGAGGCACATTGGAACCATTTTTAGGTTTTAATTCTAAACTCAATCAACATGCAGTTATGTATGTATTCAGGTGGACATGTAAATGATTAGAGGTATGGTCTGATTAGACAATGCCACAAGAGTGTTTGAAAGTAATTACCCCTGCTGCAAAAGGTTCTCGATCTACTTTTGGGTAGTATACCTTTTGGTGAGTGTTAGACATGCCTCTATGACACATTCAAAGAAATAATGCTCAGTTGACAGACTGAGAAGGGGCAAATCACTTGACTGAGAGGAGTAGAATGGTTGTTTAGACAAACTTTCCACCATCAAAGCCATTCAAAACAAGCTGTTAGAGTTGTTTGGCACCAGTGGTCTCATGAGGGCATGCACACACACTGAACAAAACAATATAGTCTTTAACAATGAATCCAAGTTCTGTTTGAGATCACATGTTGAGAGACACTGGCCTATCTGTGGGTGTGACAATCTGGGAAGCTATCACATGCAACAGTTGGTCACTGCTAATAGTGCAATGATAGACAGCACCAGGTCAGCAAGGGGAACATGTTCCAGGTTCTGGAGTGCAAGATTCCTTCAGTTTACTCTACAATGCATCCAGAAAGTGTTCAGTGCTTCACCATCTTATACATTTTTGTAAAATTTTGAGGGGAAAAAATTAATTGAATCCTTTTTGGAATAAAAGCTGTAGCATGAAAGTTACAGCCTTATTCCAAAAAGGATTCAATTAATGTTCCCCTCGAAATTCTACACACAATACCCCACAATGAGAAAGGTTTGTTTGTAATATTTGGAAATTTCTTAAAAATATAACATGTCCATAAGTATTCACAGCCTTTGCTCAATACTTTGATGTAGCTCATTTGGCAGCAATTACAGCCTCAAATTTGTTTTTGAGTATGAAGCTACAGGCTTAGGACACCTGTTTTTGGGAAGTTTCTCCCATTCTTCTTTGCAGAACCTCTCAAGCTCCATCTGATTTAATTAAATGTACAGCCATTTTTAGATATGTTTAGATATAGAGACCCTACAAGAGATGGTCAACTGTGTTCAAGTCTGGGCTCTGGCTGGGCCACTCAGGGACATTCACAGAGTTCTCCCAAACACACACTTTTGTTATTTTGGCTGTGTGCTTAGCATCATTGTCCTGCTGCAAGTAAAGCCCCTAATCCCACTCTACGGTCCTGATTGCTTCATTGCTTCACTGTAGGAATGGTATTGGCTAGGTGATGAGCAATGCTTGGTTTCCTCTAGACATGATGCTCGGCATTCAGTCCAAAAAGTTGGCCTGAAAGTCCTTTAGGTGCCTTTTGGCAAACTCCAGGTGGGCTGTCATGTGCCTTAAAGAGAGGAGTGGCTTCTGTCTAGCCACTCTACCATACAGGCAGAGACACAGACACAGACACAGACACATTCTGGAAGGTTCTCTCCCCACAGAGCAGATTTGGAGCTCTGTCAGAGTGACCATTGGGTTTTTGCTCACTACGATCAACACAGCTTTATGAAGAGTCCTGGTGTTTCCAAACTTCTTCAATTTACGTTTGATGGAGGCCACTTTGCTCAATGGGACATTCAATGTAGTTGATTTTTTTTCTGTACCCTTCCCCAGATCTGTGTCTCAATATGTTCCTGTCTCTGCTGTTTACAGACAATTCCTTAGACTTCATCACTTGGATTGTGCTGTGAAATGAACTGTCTACTATTAGACCTTAAATAAACAGGTGTGTGTCTTTCCAAATCATGTCCAATCAACTCAATTTACCACAGGTGTCCAGTCAAGCTGTAGCAACATCTGAAGGATGATCAGTTGAAACAAGATGCACCCGAGCTCAAGTATGAGTGTCATGGCAAAGGCTGTGAATTTTTATGTACATGTTATGTACATGTTTAGTTTATATTTTTCATAAATAAGCAAAAAATTCTAACTATTTTCTCATTTATTATAGCATTGTGTACATTTTTGAGGGAACAAATGAATTGAATCATTTTGGAATAAGGTTGTAACATAAGCGCTGTGAATATTTTCTGGATGCACTGTATTAACACAGCAAATAACAGGTGTATTGAATCAGGTATGACTTTTGTAAGGGTGTCTGCTAACTGCCATAAATGTAAATGTGTGTAAGCATTAAGAAAATAGCAAAAACTGGACAGGAAAGACGTTGGTTTCTGTCTTGTACAAGAGGTTTTACAGTATATTACAACCGGTCATAGAAGAAAATTAAACACTCAATCTCCACTCACTGTTTTGTGACTCAAGATATTACCTTGTACTCATTGTTGTGTTTGTGGCATGTAACATGGGCCTCTGCACAAATAGGATCACCAAAAAAGTCTTCACACAACTGGCAGAAAAATCCCCGTACTGGAAGCATAAACTCAGAGCCTAAAAGGAAAAAGAGAGGAAGAAGCGCTTCAAATACCAAATACCAAAAATGTATGTACAACAAAGATATTCATTCAAGTTATTTTAAATTTAATCATGTGAAGTATGTTAAAAAAAAATATATCCTGCCTTTTGCTGGCTTGGAAATTTGTTCTCCTGTAGGCCGTTTCGTTTCAGTGTCAGACTTTGGTGCCCAAGGTCTGTCGTATGGATCTAGAGTCTAAGGAAAAGATAAAATGGATGACAAAATTGCAAAGTGTCTTAACCCTGGAGCAGCCAATAAGAAATACTTCATAAATATACCTGTATATTTAAACATTGTGAGAAGCCACACATACCTTCCTATGGGTTTTGCTGTGCAAGTGTGTGAAAAAATCAAACATGGAACCACTAGTTATGTTGCAGTTTTTGCACCAGTGGTTTCCCGCATCATAGTATTCAACTAGCTCAGCTGATGAATCTGGCGGTTGGGCACTGGTTGCTGGTGCAGATGGCTTGGAAACCTAGTTTAGTTTAGGAAGAGCAAATATCATATCAGCAAAAGACAAGCTCAAATGAATGGCAAAACAAAGGCAATATGGAGGCACCTAAAGTTGAATCATAAAAAAAAAAAAAAAAAAATTATAAAAGGTACAGCCTGATTCCCAATTACTGAAGTTCAACAAAGCAGTCTTACCTTTGAAATTAAGGCCATCTTTGCTCCAGCTGAGACGGATTTACCCATGGACTGACTAATTTTACTTGCTTTTCAAAAAATAATTAGGTATTAAGCATTGGAACACGGTGCTGTGCAAACATAAAATGTAAAAATTCTTACTGGACGTGAATGAATTTGCTCAAAATGAATTTATCACTTGTGAATAATAAATCCACTTCATGTAATCAGATGTGAATGTGAATAAAATGTTGTTGAATCTTGTGGATATTACTGTAGTATAAGCTATAGCAGTGTTTCCCTACCCTGTTCCTGGAGGCACACCTGCTCTGCATGTTTTAGAGCTTACCCTGCTCCCCACACACATGATTCAACTTATCAACTCATTGACAAGCCCTTCAGAGTTGAAAGGGATGCATTAAAGCTAAAATGTGTAGGGCAGGTGTGCCTCCAGGAACACGGTTGGGAAACACTGAGCTATAGTATGACTGCCTGAACTTGATTTGATTCTTGATGGTTTCAATAAAACACCTAGCTAATGTGTTGAATGGAAATGTTTTTATGAATTGTGATTAGAACAGATCAGTTTCCTTGCATATAAACAGTAGTTTCAAGCTAATAAAAATCAACCTGACTTTGTACTGCTGAACCAAATAACATCTCCTTCACACAGACATGACTGTCATAATGCAACATACACTGACCGTGCATAAGCCACCAATAAAAAAGAAAACGAACAAAAAACCCTGTGTGGATGTTCTGTGTGTTTTGTATTCTACAGTACATCTGCTGGTAGATTGTTAAATCACACATACACCTAAAAATCAGTTTGTATTCTAACTCCAAACGAAATAATCTTTCCTTTTTAAATGAGATACGAATAGAACAGACAGCGCAGTCAGGTACTAGTATATTTTATGCTAGTCAAATTCTTCTGATCCAAACTGCATTCATTAATTTATTCACTCTGCATCTGGACGGTGAAATTTAGTAACCTGTTATTAAAACATTTGAAAAGCTTTCGACTGTGAAACTTTGGCCATTGGTAGTTACAACTATTATGGTACTATACCAACATCTATACAGAAGAAAGGTTTTGCACAATTTAAGAGAAACAAATATCCTTTCTGTGCCAAGTACTTAAGCTTATGACCAGACTCAGGTTTTAAAATAAAATAAAATAAAATAAATAAATAAACAAACATGTGAATTTTGTCATTAAGAAACTGCCACTAAAACCAGGTCAATTAAATAAATAAAGATTTCTGCACCTCTTGCTGCCCTGAGGTTACTGAGTTTGGAAAACACTAAAAAGTGCATATTGTAAAGTGTAAAACTGAATTTTTAACTATATTTCTAACCCAAAACTCCATTATATACTTGAATGAATGTGAAAAGCCTATTTTTGTGGATTATCTTAAAAGCATTTTCACACCAGTAGTTTGTTTGCATTGGTCCAAATAAGTTAAGGATTTTGTGGTGGTTTGAATTGTTCTCACACAAGGAAAAAGCAGCTGCAGCATTCAAATGGTGTCAGTTCTAAAATTGTAATCGTAAAAATTACTTTCCCACCAGGAAACATAGCTGGTGTGTGTGTGTGTGTGTGTGTGTGTGTGTGTGTGTGTGTGTACGACAGAATTTTATATATTTTCTAAAATAATCAGTCCATTAGCCTGTAACAAACATATAAGCATAAAGTTTCACCTCCGGGGAAACCTGCCACACTACTGAAAGCACAATAAATGGACCAAACCATATGACAACATTCTCTCTGCTGATTGGTCAGACCCGTCTTGGGCTGGAAGTAGGTTTGAGTGTGTTTCACACAAGAATAGATTTCTGTGCAGTTTAACATGGGACAGCTGCAGAGAGGGCATTTGTTCATAGCTGTAGTGATTATCTGACCAATATACCAGCTTAAACTACACCTACAGAGCTGTTTATCTCAAACCTGCGGATTAAACCTGAAAGTTGGGTTGGATGAAGGTCTGATTCTTACAAAAAAAATGATCCACTCCAGAGTTTGTTGTGACCAAATTCTGATGCAGACAACCACACAAAATCCCATTAGAGTGCTATTACTTTGTGGCATTATTTTAACACCTGCCCAGATGAACTACAATAATAGTTGAAAATGTTATTGCTTATTTATGGGCACTTCATCAGCTCATACATTTGGAGAAAATATGTGCTTTTTGAGCAAGGCTTACTGCAAGAATATCCTTCTGTGTACCTAATACTACTCTACAAAGAGAAATCTGCATCCCAAAGCATGTGGTAAATTCATAAATCTTTCAGTAAAGGTATCCACGTGATGATCAGTACTGTAACTAAAATATACATGCCTACATAAATTATGATTTGCATATTTCTGACAATTTTTATTATTTTATTCTTACTCTCTAGATCTATTTGTATCCAAATAAGGAATTCTACCTTTGTGGTTGATCTGTTTGAGGCAGCCTTAGACTTCTCTGGGCTTCTGGCAGTCTCCTTTGACTTGCTCCGAGAAGATGGCTGCTCACGGTCCCCAGAGCTCCTGAGGTTTCTGTAGTCCAAACCTAGAATAGTTGCCACCTTCACAAGTTCTTCATGCTTCTTCTCTGCTGCTTCATGTTCAGTACGCAACTTGGAGATCTGGGCCATCACATCTTCTTGAAGCTGACCAAGTTCCAGAAGAATGGGGTCCTTGTGTCCATCTTTCTCCCTCCGCTTCTTTCTCAGGAGTTCTCCTGAAGCACACAAGAATGACATGACCAACAATAATTATTCCCATCTTCTCCTGTAATAATGATTTATTAATGACCTTCCATTAAAATAAGTAAGAACATACCTTGGTGCTTTCGCAAGGTCTCCAGCTCCTTTATTAGGCTATCTTTCTTCCTTAGACGGGATCCTCTGTCCCTCCTTAGCTTCTCAAGCTCTTCAATAACCTAGCCATCACAGTATTTAGTCATATTTAACTACTCCATAAATGTAATTGTATTAATTTACGCATATTTAAGGGTCTTTAGTGGCAGCCAATAGTACTTAGGCAGCACTGGAGCCTAGAGTTAATGCACAGTCAGCTGGGGCAAATTCGAAAAGCTATGAACTTGTTTCAGATTCAGTATAATAACAGTTGTGCCCATACATTTACATGCACTGGGTATATGTTTTACATAGATATGTTTACATATCTGTGCTAAAGGATTATGGGTCCGTTTTCAACACTCTGATTACACCCATGATTAGATTAAAAAGAATCTTAATTTATGTCCAGGCAGAGTCCGAGCACTCTGAAGTTACAGTTACAGTTGAAGTTACATGTCCTAGGAAATGGATTTGAGTTTAATATATAGGATATATATAGGATACAATTACTACTTTTTTGACAATTTACTACTTAATTTTGATGTTAAAAAATCAAATCAGCAATTAAAATCAGCAGGGTCACCTCCAGTACTTACCTTTTGTTTCTGGCTAGCTGTATTCCTTTCTTCAAACACTCTCCTCTGATTGCCACTGCTGCAAACCCTCATACCTTGCACTGGGTCCAGCTTTGATCCTACAAAGTAAAACAATTAAGTAGTTTTACATGATAAATTAAATAAAAATAAATAAAAAATAAAATAGAGCTCTTTACCTTTTCTACCTGTCTCGAGTGCTTGATTTGAGCCTGTATCAATTACTTTAAGGAAAGGCCGGTCTGGGGCAGAGGAGTTATAGTCATCCATGGGACTTTGTGGAGGCACCGGCATACCCGGGGGTGGGTACATGGGCCATCCTTGGGGCATATACTGCATGTAGTTTCCATATGGGTCATATCCAGGAGGATGGTAGTTGGGTGGCATAACTCCAAGTGGGTGCTGGGGTGGATAGGGAGGCATCTGGTGGGCTGCATGACCAGGGTGAGGTGGGAAAGGATTTGTCCCTTGACCAACAACTTCAGGAGTCTGAGGACCTGCACTCATCCAAGGTCGTTCTTCAGTTTTGACAGTAGACCGATGCTCCATCTGATTCTGACTGACTGACCGTGAAGATCGATTTTCAGGAGGAACAGACCTTTTCCTGCTGTGACTTGTGTTGTGCTCAGGACTGCTGCTTTGACTGCGGCTGCGACTAGAGCGACTGTGTGTACTCCCACTCCCACTCCTACTCCGGCTCCTGCTACTGCTTGAGCTGCTGTAACTCCTGCTTCGACTTCTGTGCTTTCTGTCAGACTGGCGGTGAACAGGAGGCTTCTTTCCAGGATTCTTACCATGAAGACGTTCTTGTGTCCTGGCAGCCATCTTGCTGATCTCAGACACACCCAAGTCGAGACCAATAGTCTTCAGCAGGTCCTGAATCTTCTCATACTCCTCCACATCCTCCCTAACCTTTGCATCATTGGGCCCAATACCAGGTTCAAAATTGCCAGATTCATCATTAGGCTTCTTTTCAGGCTGGCCTGAAGAATAGTGTTTGTCTCTGTGCTTGCTGTCTCGTTTTGAATGACTTGCTTCTTCCTCAGTATTCCCATGGATGTAAGGCGAAGGTCCATAATCATTCTTTTGTACATTGTGAGGCTGCATCGGTCCCGCTTTTGTTTCATGATAAAGTGCAGCATCAGCTTGGGTCTCCCCATAAACATCTAAGTTATTCGGTTCTGCTTTAGACATGCTTTTCACTGGAAAATTGTCCTCTTCATCTTCATCCCCATAAAGGAATTTCTCCTCATCTTCAATATCTACAAAGTTCTTCTTTTTGTTCAGTGGTTGGGTCACTGCCTCTGCCATTATACTGAAAAGTTGGCTGAGGTCTGTATTTGCTTGTGTGCTCCTCTCGTGAGATAAAGCAGGGTCATGTCCACTCTCTTTGGTAGGCTGAAGCCTGTTGATTAACTCTTCAAGAGCACTGGCACTGGAACTTTGAGCAAGCATTGAAGCTAGTACATCTGGATCCATATTTTTGGTCACGGCACTGAGTAACTGTTCTGCTTCCTGTGAAAGACCACCACTTACATTTCCATGAGGAGAATCTGTATTCTATACAAAAATAACAGTTAAGTAACAGTTAATAAATAATAGAAGGCAGCCACTACAGACAGATGTGTTAATAATGCCATTCAAATTAAAGCTCATTTATACAACTTATATGGCGAAAACATTTGAAACAATGTATACCCACTTTAGAATGGCATGGCAAGTTAAGCAGTACATCCACTAGAGACTAGAGGGCAGTTCAGAGTCAAAGGTTTCTGACGACAAACATGGCAATGGTGGATGAGATCACAATGTACTTATGTAAATTAAAAACAACAACAGTGTAAACAGGATTTAAAAAATTGAACTGAAGGTTCTGTCCATTTAGGGCAGATGAGACAGGTGTACTGAATTATTTTTTTTTTAACCTCTTCCTTAGGACAGCCAGTTTGTTATAGTACATTTGTCCTTTAATTTTTTATATGTATGTAAAATGATCTCTGCTCTGATGGGCTTTCATGCGTTACTAATAATACCACATGTTCAGTATAGCAGACCTAAGAATTCAAAGTTAAACTGCCAAATGTTAGTTAAAATAAATTGATAGATGATTTTGCAGTTATGGAGTAAAACATTATTCATACTAAAGAATAGAAACTGAATGGCCAATGGTCCTGTATGCAAATGGTGCCATGGTTGAATTAGCCCAAACATAGTACACTGTAAAGTCAGGAAAATTCATAATGTAAATGGTTTGGGGGAAAAACATTCAATAACCTGGTCTGTGCATTAGCAAAACCTACCTGCACTAACAGGGGAGAGTTGGTCTCGGAGGAGTCTATTCTCTTCTTCAGAATGGACTTAGTGGGCATCGACAACATGTCCTCCAGTTCCTTACGTCTCCGGGCCATCTCGAGTTCACTGAAGTCTTCACATTTTTTCCCGCTGCTGTGGCTACTGCTGCTGCTGCTACTTCCACTGTGGCTGCGACTCCTTCCTCGGCTCCTGGCCCGACTCCTGGCCCGGCTTCTTCCTCTGCTGCGGCTTCGACTCCTGGCCCGGCTTCTTCCTCTGCTGCGGCTTTGACTCCTGCTCCTACTCTGACTACGGCTGTTGCTGCGTGGGTGGCTCTTGCTCCTCGCTCTGCTGTGGGCCCTGCTTCGACCTCTGCTGCGGCTCCTGCTACGGCTTTTGCTGCGTGCTCTACTCCGTGCTCTGCTCTTGCTGCGCCCTCGGCTCAGGGCCCTACTACGGCTCACAGCCCGTCCACGACTGTGGCTCCTACTGCGGCTCCTTGGCCGACTTTTATTCCGCACCCTGTCTGGACTGTGACACCGACTCCTGCCGCGGCTAAGACTTCGTCTCCTTGAGCTGCGGTCATCTGCCTCATTGTAGCTTGCCCGTGGGGAGTAGTCTCTGCAATCAATCAATCAATCAAATCAATAAATAAGGGCTTTTTTGGTGTCCCAGATTTGCTTCCATAATTTTGCACTGTATCTAAAAAGGAATATCTACAGTGCCTTGGGAAAGTATTCGGTCTGCTTGAACTTTTCAACCTTTTGCCACATTTCAGGCTTCAAACATTAAGATATATAATTTTAATTTGTGAAGAATCAACAACTAGTGGGAGACAATTGAGAAGTGGAATGAAATTTACTGGATGTGTCAAACTTTTTTAACAAATAAAAACCTGAAAAGTGGGGTGTGGAATATTATTCAGCCCCTTTACTTTCAGTGCAGCCAACTCACTCCAGAAGTTCAGTGAGGATCTCTGAATGATCCAATGTTGTCCCAAATGACTGATGGTGATAAATAGAAACCACCTGTGTGTAATCAAGTCTCCGTATAAATGCACCTGCTCTGTGATAGTCTCAGTGTTCTGTTCAAAGTGCAGAGAGCATCGTGAAGGCCAAGGAAAACACCAAGCAGGTCCGAGATAAATGTTGTGGAGAAGTTTAAAGCCGGATTTGGATACAAAAAGATTTCACAAGCTTTAAACATCCCAAGGAGCACTGTGCAAGTAATCATATTGAAATGGAAGGAGCATCAGACCGTTGCAAATCTACCAAGACCTGGCCGTCCCTCTAAACTTTCATCTCGAACAAGGAGAAGACTGATCAGAGATGCATCCAAGAGGCCCATGATCACTCTGGATGAACTGCAGAGATCTACAGCTGAGGTGGGAGAGTCTGTCCATAGGACAACAATCAGTCGTACACTGCACAAATCTGGCCTTTATGGAAGAGTGGCAAGAAGAAAGCCATTTCTCAAAGATATCCATAAAAAGTCTCGTTTAAAGTTTGCCACAAGCCACCTGTGAGACACACCAAACACGTGGAAGAAGGTGCTCTGGTCAGAGGAAACCAAAATCGAACTGTTTGGCCACAATACAAAATGATATGTTTGGTATAAAAGCAACACAGCTCATCACCCTGAACACACCATCCCCCTGTCAAACATGGTGTTGGCAGCATGGTTTGGGCCTGCTTTTCATCAGCAGAGACAGGGAAGATGGTCAAAATTGATGGGAAGATTGACGGGGCCAAATACAGGACCAGGAAGAAAACCTGTTGGGAGTCTGCAAGAGACCTGAGACTGGGACAGAGATTTATCTTCCAACAAGACAATGATCCAAAACATAGAGCCACATCTACAATGGAATGGTTCACAAATAAATGTATCCAGGTGTTGGAATGGCCAAGTCAAAGTCCAGACCTGAACCCAATCGAGAATGTGTGGAAAGAGCTGAAGGTGTTCACAAACGCTCTCCATTCAACCTCACTGAGATCGAGCTGTTTTGCAAGGAAGAATGGGCAAGAATTTCAGTCTCTCAATGTGAAAAACTGATAGATACCCCAAGTGACTTGCAGCTGTAATTGCAGCAAAAGGTGGTGCTACAAAGTATTAACGCAAGGGGGGCGAATAATATCGCACACCCCACTTTTCAGTTTTTTATTTCTTAAAAAGTTTGACACATCCAATAAATTTCATTCCACTTCACGATTGTGTCCAACTAGTTGTTGATTCTTCACAAAAAATTGAAAATTTTATATCTTTAGGCACTGTATATGACATATAAAAATATGGACAGCACTAAGCAAAATTTTACTCAGTGATTAGCACCTCTAAACTGCTGTCCAGCACTCTGAAAACTAACAATAATTGATGCAAACTAAGCATGTGAAGGCTATGAATAGACAGCTAAGCATTTTCAGGCAGTGGCTCAATCAGCTTGTAATACAGAGTTCTGCAATATAATTATACAAATAGAGTTACGGAAAACTGAGGACTACTCATATAACAAGGCAACTTAGTGAAACTGTGCCCTCTTAAACCATGCTAGTAGAGTTTTTTGTTTTTTTTTTTGCTGTGCACCAAGATGGAAACTGTGTTTACACCAGTGTTTCCCTACCCTGTTCCTGGAAGCACACCTGCTCTGCATATTTTAGAGCTTACCCTGCTCCCCACACACCAGATTCAACTAATCAGCTCATTAACAAGCCCTTCAGAGTTGCAAGGGGTGTGAAATCTAAAATGTGTAGGGCAGGTGTGCCTCCAGGAACACGGTTGGGGAAACACTGGTTTACACCAAGGATCAGCTGACCACCATAGCAAGCAGGACAGTTAACATTGGTGAAGATGTATGGAGATGGACGCAGATGGGATGCAGAGGTGGAATGAAACCATGCACAGGTAAAGCAAGCCATGTCATCATGGGCAACACGAGATCCTTGGCAAATAAGACGGATGAACTGACAGCATTAGGTCAGAGTCAGATGGAGTATCGGGAGACATGGCTACACCAGGATATTCCAGTCGACAATGTTTCCATCAATGGCTTTCAGGCTGACTGGAGCTACACCGAGAGCAGTAAGCACACACTGCTCACATTACAATCTGTTACCCAGACAGTGAATTGTTAGATGTTACACCATAATATGTACCTTGTGAATTTTACACATTATATTTGTGGTTCTGTACGTCCACCCCTAGACAAGCTCGCCAGCACTGTGAGGGTCATTTTTTTTGACAGGCAGACCACAGTATGTACACCTCCAGCACTGTGTGTCAGACAGAGTGGCTTCCAACACTGGATCCCCACAGGGAACTGTCCTCTCTCCCTTCCTCTTCACCTTCTACATCATGGACTTCTGCAGATGGCAAGTTTCTGTGCAGTAGCTGAAGTTTTCTGATGTGTCTACAACAGTAGAGGTGATGGGGACGAGTACAGGGAAACAGTGAAGGACATCCTTCACGGTGCAAACTGAAACATCTGGACCTCAATGTTACAAAGACAAAGTAACGAGTGGTGAATTTGAGGAGGAACAAGACACTGGTGACCCTTATGACAATCAGGGGGGTCAGAGTGGACACTGGAGGACTACAAGTACCTGGGAGTACATATAGATAATAAAATGGACTGGGCTAAGAAAACTGATGCAGTTTGTGGTTGCGAGTGCTATCCTCTATGCTGTCATATGCCGGGAAACAGGCTGAGGTCAGCAAACACCAACAGACTCAACAAACTGATTCGTAAGGCTGGTGATGTGGGAGTTGAGCTGGATGGCAGTGTTGGAGAAGAGGATGCTGTTTAAATTGCAGGCCATTATGGACAATGACCCCAAACAGTGATGAGACACAGGAGCACTTTCAGTGCAAGACTCATCCTGCCAAAATGTGCTACAGAGCACCACAGGACGTCATTCCTACCTGTGGCCATTAAACTCGATAAGTCCTCCCTTAATGGGTGACCACTACAAAGAACTGAGTTTCACTTGTGCAGTTTGTTCATTTTACTTATCTGTGCAATAACTCAGGATGTTCAGATTTATCATCACAACCACTGTCTTTTTCATAAGTATTTAAACATGTATACATTTCCATATATTAAATATTAATATAGCAGTTATATTTTTTATTTATAACATCTTATTTTTATATTTTATATAGATGGGTACAGCTGTAAGGATCTGCAATTACCCACTGAGATTAATAAAGTAATTCTGATTCTGAGTCAAAAAGTCACTCATGAGCAAAAAAACATCTGGAAGACTCTACAGTGGTGGCACACTTCCGCTGTTCAGTGACACCTGCCCAAATATGACCTTAATGAAAAAGTCACCTGAAGAAAACCCTTCCTATGTCCTTACTAAAAAAAGTAAACTATCACAAATAATTTTGGACAAATTCTGTCAGCTGATGAGTTAAAACAGAACATTTGTACAGTAATAAGCAATATTAGATTCGG
Organism: Acestrorhynchus altus; assembly: GCA_034509495.1. Lineage (NCBI taxonomy): Eukaryota > Metazoa > Chordata > Actinopteri > Characiformes > Acestrorhynchidae > Acestrorhynchus > Acestrorhynchus altus. The sequence goes on along the minus strand of CM067506.1, from coordinate 12,932,050 downwards.
GGGAGTGCAGAATTTATTGACAAGGACATCTCTCCATTTGTTAACCACAGGGGTGCATAAATCAAGCTATTTTCCTTTGTTATTTCTTTGAAACTATTAAAAGATAGTTCACTTCTCATTAACTTATCTTTTGCTAGGAATGAATATTTTTTTTACCAGGAATGATTTTTAACTTTTTAACATTTACTTGTGCTTGCCACTGTGTATTTACACAGTGCCTACTACACTCCCAAATAAATTAGTCTCAAATCACAGTTCATAAAACTACATGACACCAAGTGCTTATACGGTTTCAGAAGACACTGTGCAAAGTTGATTTCTTACTGAACTATTAAGCCTGAACACATCTGACCTGTAAGATTTGTGGATCCCCAAGTCAGCAATAAGGACCCCAATATATGTGCATCATTTTATTACAGTACGCCTTTTTTTTTGTAAAATGTAGTGAATATTTCTTCATGGTTCACTAGATCTCCAGTCTGTTTGCACACTGGAAAAACGTCTGGTGTTCATACTCAGCACTGGCTCTGTAAATAGGGAGTAAACAAAGTGTCTCAGCCTGAATTCCAGCATATCAGTAGTAGGGGGGCATTTGTGCTTGTGCATAGGATAGTGAAAGGGGAGGGAAAGACAACATGCAGGTACACATGCACACAAGTAGAGACGTCATTGTAACATTATAGTATATTTTTTGCTTTGGTTTTACATTGATTTTGTTGGCCATGTCTGAACCATTGTGCTCTGGATGTTGTGTTTGCTGTCTTTTCGTTTGCAAGCTCAGTGACACTACTTTGTATTATGTGGGTATGATTTAGGGGGCAGGGTTTCTAAAAGTAAGGGCTTGTTAGAGTTGCTGTTGAATTCAAATAACAAAAGTTACCAAGTCGGGTCACTACTATACAACTACTGTGGGTCCAACTGTCTATGCCAGAAAAAAACACCTCTCTAAACCAGGTATTCCGATGCTGGTCCTGGTCGTCCATCACTGCACATACAAACTTAACGCCAAACCTTACCCAACATATCTTTTCCAAGTAATGAAGGAATATATAAATATTGGAATCAATTGCACTCTTTCCAAAATCCCCAGCAAGGTAGACCAACAGGACAAGAATAGAGGAACGCTGCTCTGAGATACTCAGGCCAGGCCCATTTTTGGGCAGTTTTTACAAAACAGAACTGCTACTTGCATGAAACCAGCATTAAAAAATGTCCTTACCTGGCATAAGGGACATCTTCTCTCTGGGTCAACTCGTTGCCCACAGTAATAACCAGACTATGGTCACTAGGGAGCCCACCACGAGGGGGTGAAGGGGTACATCTCTGCAGAGGTGACAAAAAGGAGAATGAGAAAAAGCACAATGTTTGCCTTTATATTTATGTGTGATTATGGCCAGTAGATCTCTGGACCATGGACCAGTCTGTTTACACCGATACAATCACCGACATTTACATAAAACCACAATGAATTCAAGCTGGTCACCAAATGTAAATGACAATATTAATAACACTTAGTACTAATTTTGCAGTAAGTCCCTAACTTTTCTCTGGTTTTCAAGTTAAGCAGTGTGTGTGTATGTGTGTGTGAATTCAATTTTATTGTCCCATCACATAACACAGGTGAAAGGGTGAGAGTGGTGGTGCAGAGTGACTGAGCAGCGTTTAAAGTGCAACTGCAGAAGAGTTTCTGTGTGTGTGTGTGTGTGTGTGTGTGTGTGTGTTGTAGATCTCCTGTATGTAGGTGTTCATACAGGTGGTTATGTTAAGGTGCAGAGTTTAGTCTCTGTTCACAGTGTGTGTGTGTGTGTGTGTGAGAGACAGATAAAGCGCTATAGGGGTCTCTTCAACTTACGTGCCAGTAGTCTCGGGTCGGAGGCCCGTCGGCCCGGAACTTTTCCCCCGGGCCCCGCGCTCCTGGGGACGGGTATCTCCTCCTGGGAGGAGAGCGCCGCTGCGCCTCCGGGTGTGCGGGGTAGCTGTGAGGGACGCCGTTGCGAAAGGGAGCCCGGCTGAAGGAGGGAGCAGTGCGGGGAGCGAAGCCGCGGCCGGTGGCGCCTCTGTGCGGCCTACTGTCTCTGTACATACCGCCCGCTCTCAGCCAGCTCGCCGACAAAAGCCAGGATAGAGTTCAGCTCGTAAAGCGTTCGCATCCCAGAAACGAGCGGAGAGGAGAAGCTGCGCGACACGGGGGGACAGCGGAGCTGTGTTTTCTCTCCTCCTCCTCCACCGCCATTCGCCTTCCTAAACAGGAAACTGCGTCACCCCCGCCTCAACCAATCAGAAACCAGGGCCCCTCAACCGCAGCTTACTTTCATTTTATTACTCATTTATTTCGTTCATTAATCCGTCGAATAAGAGCTTATAATCAACACGATAATTGTGAGTTATTTACAAAAAAAACCCGACATATTTTTGTACACACACACACACGATACGTCCTGTTCCATTCTATGGTAGTATATGTTCTAGGCAAAATAAAAGTCCCTACCCGAAAGCCTGCGCGCCTGCTGTTTCGGTTCACAGCTGAGGGGAGGCCTGGTTCACACATCTCCAACACAGCTGCTCACGAACGCCACCTATGATGCTCAGCATATTCCCTACATTAATAAAGCTTCCCCTCCATTTTCCCTCGAAACCAAGGATATCATTTCATTTTTACTGTGGAAAACACGACTAACTGTTAAACTGTGGTGGTAAATTATCAGATGCATTATTAGACTTTATCAGCAATTAACTCTTATTTACAACCAGAGGTGGGTAATCCGTATCCAGAAACTAGAAAACTGTTCCAGGCTTTTACTGCAGCTCAGCCACCCAGTCACAAAAAAAATCCTGAGGTGGATTTGAGCTCTTTGGACTTGGATTAGACACTTTTGTATGTAAAATATATGTTATATGTCATTATTAATGCAAAGCTTTTAAAAACTGGGGAAGAAATTTTCAAGACTAAATCATAGAAATATTAAGTCATTTCTAATATACAAAGTCCAACAAAACATAGCTAATACTTCTGCATGTATGTTTCTCAATCCTGGTCCTGGAAGCATCCATGTCCTGCACACTGCAATGCATTTACTGCTTGAAACTAAGAAATGGCCTGTTAATGAGCTGATTTGTTGAATAAGTTGTTTTATGAACAGGGAAAGCACATATAAAATGAGCATGACACCAGTCTTCAGGACCAGAGATGAGAAACCCTGAATACAAGCAAATTATGTAAAATGAATTATTTAAATGGGTTCCCAATTAACCTGGCTCCAAATACAAAGTAATCAAGACACTCATGTGTACCAAATCATTTTTATTCCTGTAATGCTCAGTTCAGGATTTCAGGTTCTCAGCCGATGGGGAATCTACTCCATGTTGAAACACTGTTGATCATTTTTGTACAGTCCAATAAATTAGCAAGACATTTGCAATGCAGACATCATGGTTCTAGCAGTAAAATTTCCTACAGAAACAGAATTTACACTTACACAAGGTAAGCCGATTTCTAATGAAATTACAAAAACCAATGATGGTAAAATGGTTTAAATCTGTGAGCAACATGCCCGTAAAACCCAACAAGTGTCATGTCATTCACATATAAAATCAACTTTATTAACAGAACATACAGTTGCTCCTAGGGGTTTCTTGGATCTTCTTGTAGTTCACAATTCCAGGTCTTTGTTCTGTTTGAAGATGAAGCTGATTGCAGTCCATCAGATGCTCCAAACCTATATAAATGTGTATCCAGAAGATAGGGTAAGTTAAGGGCTTCCATTAGCACCTGCAGAAGAGAAAGGCAACCACTGTATATACAGCCAGTAGCCTTATTGACGGGATAACATGGAAACAGGGAAAATGCATTAAGTGGAATTGACAGACATCCCGGGGAAAAACAATAGTATTGGTGAAGAGTAAATCTCAGACACTGATGCAGTGTATAGAAAGATTGTTTAATTCACATTTATTGGCATACACAACTAAAAAAAGGCTTTCAACATGAATTTAGAGAATTAAGTAATCAATTCTGCTAAAGCAGAAATATAAAAAAAAAAAAACAATAGAGCAATATAAATATACATTCTGTTACATATACAAATTATAATATTGTGATCTTGAGAGCACAGTATTTCCAAGTTAGGTGGAGGCTTACAGCAGTAGTTTATGGAGGGAAAAGGGTAGGGGTTATGGTCAATAATCAGACACAGTAAAGTCCTGTATTATTTTATTTTGGTTTTTTTTGGATACAGTTTTCATAAAAAAATAATAAAAGCAAATCAAAAATCTTCCAGTAACCAAATTTTGCAGCTGTTTATGAAGACAACAAATGTTTTACCAAACTTTTTTAATCAATCACTTAAAACATGCAGTAACATTCAGAGCGTAACCTCTTGAGGTTGGAGTCCAACCCTGACAATGTAAGAAAGAGGTACAATATTTTCAAAAGAGCAAGATACAGAAGCAAGGTAAGCAGCGGGACGTGAGCAAATCCAAAATCCATTTAGTTCTCTCAATTTACTCAATTTCCCACCTCTCAAGAAAGTCTTGCATGTTCAAATTGAAAGTGTCGATTCCCTTGCCAGAGAGGTGAACCCCATCTGGTCGGTACAGACCCAAGTCCAAACCAGGCTTTATGTTCTCATGAGTGAGCGAGGAGCCACCAAGCTCTGAGATAATGCTGGATATGCTTTTGTTGATGGCCTTGCGTGCGTTGTCCACTCCCACACTGTCATCTGAGTGCCTCCAGGTCCTGCGTGGTAGGATGTTGGACCAAACCAGGAGGCACTCAGGAAATATGCTCTTCATTGAAACCAGGTCTTTCTTCACAGTTGCCAGGAAGGCCTCTGGGGTGATCTTGCCAAGATCATTTCCTCCCAGGTGTATGAGGATCACATCAGGCTTGGGCCAGTTATCCTTGAGCTGGAGCAGCTGGGGCAAAAGCTGTTGCCAAGTCATGCCCTGCACACCCTTCCACCATATTCGCACAGTGTTGGGGTCCATACCAAGCTGCATACCGATTTCAGGAGATGTGGCTCTCTTCTCAGCCCAGAACACCAGGGAGTGGCCACATATCCACACGTTCTTTACCTCTTTTCGGGTAAGTTTTCCTGTAAAGATGTGACAATATAGGGGGAACATTAACCTCAGTAGGCCTGGCCAAATGAGGTGCGAAGAATTGTCCCCCTAGGACACTACTTTATGTAGCATTTTTAAACTCACTAACTGCATCAAAGAATGTTTTCCTACCACCGGTTAATTACTTTTTCCTTCTCCAAAAAATTTACATGAGATATTTGACATTAAATACTTTTTTGCCCATTGTAAATGGAAAACAGGTTTAGTCTAATGCTTGGTAGAGGATATCTGAAGATTTAGTTAACCACTAATTGTGCAAGTTCTCCTACTTAGAAAGATGAGAAAAGTTTATATTTTCATCATAAGTAAACTTCAACTATGAGAGACAAAATGTGGGGGGAAAAATCCAGGAAAGCACATTTTTAAAGAATTTATTTGTAAATGATGGTGGAAAATAAATATTTATTCACCCACAAACAAGCAAGATTTCTGGATCTCACAGACCTATAATTTCTTCTTTAAGAACCTCTTCTGTCCTCCACTCATTACCTGAATAAACAGTCAAGACTCCAAACTCAACCATGGCCAAGACCAAAGAGCTGTCAAAGGACACCAGGAAGAAAACTGTAGACCTGCACTAGGCTGGGAAGAGTGAATCTACAATGGGCAGGTTGGTGTGAATAAATCAACTGTGGGAGCAATTTTAAGAAAATGGAAGACATATAAGACCATTGATAATCTCCCTCAATCTGGGGCCCCAAGCAAGATCTCTTAACGAAGAGATCTTAACAAATGACCTGCAGAGAGCCAGGCCGAGAGGGACTCAAATCCTGCAGTGCCAGGGGTCCCCTTCTTAAGTCAGTACATGTCCGGGCCCATCTGAAGTTTGCCAGACAGCATATGGATGATCGAGAACAGAGTTGGGAGAATATTATGTGGTCAAATGAAACCAAAATAGAACTTAAATAAACTCAACTTGTCGTGTTTGGAGGAAGAAGAATGCTGAGTTGCATCCCAAGAACACCACACCTAAGGAGAAGCATGGAGGTGGAAACATCATGCTTTGGGGCTGTTTTTCTGCAAAGGGGACAGAACAATGAAGAATGAACAAGGCAATGTATTGTGAAATTTTAAGCCAAAACCTCTTTCTGTCAGCGAGAGCATTTAAGATGGAACGTGGCTGGGTCTTCCAACATGACAATCTCAAACACACTGCTAAGGCAATGAAGGAGTGGCTCCGTAAAAAGCATTTCAAGGTCCTGTAGTCTCCAGACCTCAACCCCACAGAAAATTAGTGGGAGGAAGTTGAAAGTCAGTGTTGCCCAGAGACAGCCCCAACACATCACTGCCCTAGAGGATATCTGCATGGAGGAATGGGCCAAAATACCAGCTACAGTGTGAGCAAACATGATGAAGACTTACAGGAAATGTTTAACTTATGTCACTGCCCACAAAGGTTATGTTACAAAGTATTGAGTTGAACTTTTGTTACTGACCAATTACTTATTTCCACCATAATTTACAAATAAACTCTTTAAAAGTCCTACAATGTGATTCCCTGTTTTTATTTCCATTTTGTCTCTCATAGCTGAAGTGTACCTATGATGAAAATTACAGACTTCTCTCTCTTTATAAGTTGGAGAACTTGCACTCGGGGCTGACTAATTACTTTTTTGCCCCACTGTATATCCCCTTCCAACCTTACTAGCTAGTGTTTTTTCTTTACATATCTCTAATATATAACATATTAAAATTAGTTATATTAGTACATAACTTAGTTGAGAGAATACATGTGAAATATATATTAACATAACTGAGATTTATTACATTTCAAAAGTGGATCAGGATTTTTCACTTGCTTGCTTACTTCTATGCTTGACATGCTTACCCTTTTTTGTCTTAACTGGAACTGGACCTACTGATGGTCCTTGCTTGCTTACTTCTATGCTTGACATGCTTACCCCTTTTTGTCTTAACTGGAACTAGACCTAGTCATGGTCCTTCAGACCATATTTCCCTTGCCATTGCTCATCATCACTGGAACACTCTTGGTGTTCCTGTGAATGCCCGTTGTGGTGTTGTCAGTTCTCTAAGACGGCAGCACATCACTGCCAGACACTGCTAGTTAAAGGAAGGGCTTTACTGACTGTGGCTTCTCCTGTGCTAGGGTTCCCGAAATAAGAGCGAGAGCGCTAAACATAGGATGCGAGTCAGCTTCTGTTTTCTCAAACATCTAGTATGAGAAAACACACTGGATTACCTCACATTAACAACAGAACTCAAACCCAAGGAAGTGAGAGTGAAAGACTAGCTAACCCAGAAGACAGTTAACCTTATTAGCTATCTAACAGCTGTATAAATAAATAAAGCTAAAAATAAAGCTATTATATGCAACAAGGCTACTGTGAGCTACTGCAGTGACATAAACCAGCCAATCAGAGCAGAGCTCACACACAAGCCCACCATAAAAAGGAAATCAGCTAGTCACATACATAATATTTATATAACAAAAATCTTAAAATGCTGTTAAAACTGTCCTGTGTGTTTTAATAGACTGTCACTTTAAAACCTAAACTACCTAAAGTCACAGTGTCTGAGTAAACTATCTGAAGCAGATGTGTGAAATACCGGTAAAATGTATCACACACTACCTCTTCTGATCTGTTCCCCAAAAAGGTACTCGTAACTTCAAAACTGTCTTGGGTGAGGTTCATGAGTTATGACTAGTCTAAAATAGACTTGAACTGAATACGAGTCTGGTACTGTAAAACCTATATAAACCTTCTTACTAAGGGCCCTAGAAACATCAGAAATTCTAACGTGATACCTGGTGCAGATTTCTGGTTTTGTCCATGTGCTCGCTGTGCTTCCATTTGCTGTTCTTTCTTCAGTCTCATTCTTTGGTTAAACTGCTCCAGCTGCTCAGAAAATTGCAGAAAAACAAAGGGTCTCAAGGACATAACATTACTGAAGCAACTGAGCGGGTTACAGTATGAGAAAGTGCGCTTCTGGCCATAATTATATAACGAGCAGGTCCTACTACGATCCGCCATGACGAATGAGCTGGCCAATCAAAAACGGTCAAGACTGAAACACGTAGTCAGGTTATCAGTTTTGTTAGTTTTGTCCATAAATAAAGATATTAAAAAATGCATGAAGAAATGAGACATACCCTCTTTTTTTGTTTAGCTTTGATGTCTTCTTCTGTTATGGGTGCTGCTTGTTTTAATTCATCTTCCCTTTGAGTGCCTGGAGGCTGCTTTTCATCTACTGTCTGAATGCTAATAAGTGTAGGCTGCATATTAGCCACTGCAGGTGTTGCAGGTTTAGTAATCGGTTTATCGTTTTTTACTGTTTCTATTGTTTTCAGGCATCTGGTTGGGCCAGTGGGTTTGATCTTAGCCTGCATGACTGTGTAGCCAGAGCCTCCTGGCTGCATAGTGATGTCAAATTGGTTGGTGGGATGTGGATATGTAGGGGTGGGAGGGGGACCAAAAAGAATTGGTGTTGAAAAAAGATGGGGGCCAGGAGGGGGGACAGGAAACAGTGGTGGTGTATAAGTACTAAAGCCAGAAGATACAGGAGGGGCTGGTATGTGAACTCCAGCAGGGTAAGGCAGAGGAACAGAACCATAGTGTAACACTGGATCCAGGGAATTCCTTTTCTGGTCTTCATCCAAGTGATAGCTAGACTCCCAAGAACTCTGTCCACTTTTAAGATAGGGTGTAGCTGATGAGGATTCACTGGCTGGCTGAGAATAAAAGGATCCGACAGACTGAGCTGAGGTTGATGGGAGTTCCCTTGTGTGTTTATAAGAATCATGCATGACTTTTGTTGATGATGATGATGAAAGTTTGTATGGGTCTGGTGTCACCTGTCTTCCTTCTGGACTGTTCGTAATAGTCATTTTAAGGTTTAGTAGTTCCCTATCCTTCACACCAGGTACTTCATCCTCACTTTGGTCTCTGTGCCTAACAGAGTCCCAGTAGCTCATGTAAACCTCACGATTTGACGATCTGGTAGGGGAAACAGAACGGACACCCTCAGAATCAGAGGAATCTGCCCGACTACCTCTTCGATCATTTCTACTAACAGAATGCTTATCTTTCTGATCGAATGACTGGGATGGTGCACTTTGAGATTTAGCCTTGCCATAGAGTCGCTCTCTTGTCCTGTCAGCTAACTTACTAACTTCACTTGTGTCCAGTTTAAGACCAATTGTTTGTAGTAAATTCTGAATTTTTTCAAAGTGCTCGGTCTTTCTGACATCTTCACAGGTATTCTCTGGCTTCTGCTGAACAGGGCTAGTACTGCTTCCTACCTTGCACCTTTCAGACTCTTGCTGTTCTTTGTATCTCTCGCTGTCCTTTGTACTTGAGTCTTGAACATGTGAATAAAGATGCTGATAGCCCTCCACAGAATGACTGTGGTGCTCAAAATTATTGTAGCGATCCCTGTGCAGGTCATACTGATCATGTTCTGAAAACTGTTTCTTTTCTTCATAGAAGAACCGATCGTCAGCCTTAGCTTCTGCCCCGTATTTCATTCCTACTATTTTAGAAAATCCACTGCCATCCTGCACTGCCCTTTCATGTGGCAATAGATCATCATCGCTACGGTCATCTAAAAAGTGTTCAGTTTTTCCCAACACAGGATTCCTACTTCTTCTCTCCATTAACGAAGGGTTATCTTCATTGACTTCTGTTGTTTTGAAAGGGTCATACAGTTCTTTGTTGTGGGACCCCTGTGGAGCCTTCGGATTCCCCATAGAGTCTTTTTTGGCTTCTTGAAACAGTGAAGTCAACAAATTTGAATCTGCATTATTGAGAGCTCTCAGGAAGCGTTGCATTTGCGTTGCAAGATTATGCTTCTGATCTGAAGTTGAAGGCTGGGCTGGAGGAAGGTCTCTGATGGAGGGCTGATCAAGAGCCTGACAGGAAGACTGGAGGTTTTGCGAATGTGAAGTGGAGACTACATTTTCATAGGAACTTGCTTTGGTCTCTCCCATGTTCTTTTGATTATACAATGGTCCAGAATTTGTCACTGGGCAAAATGACCGTTGGCCAAATGGATTGTTAAAAGGGGAGGTCTCGCCTGAACGGCAAGTAGCAGAAACCTTATTAATCAACCTTTCGAAAACACCAAAAGTATTTGGTGGATTAATCGATTTTTCTGCCTCAGTATGAGATGACCCAGGCATTTTAGGGAAAGCCAAGTAATCATTTTGAGGGGGGTTACAATTGGGAAAAAGAGAAAGACTGTAATTCCGTGAATCAGTTGACGTTGTAGCACTCTGAAAAACATGAAAGGAAGATAAAATTATAAAACCTGTCTGTGTGAATACAACAAACATTTAAAATGCCATGTTACTCTAAGCCTACCTTATTATTTTTTCATCTTGGACAAACACAAAAATAATAACAACATCTTACTTATAACATCTTAATTATGACCATCACTATGCAAAGCACTAAATGGTGGTTACTGTATATTTTGCATCACTGTTCCCCCTCTGTAATATTTACTAGGGCTGAGCGATATTGATATTTAAATTGGGTTATAAACAGAGCAGAATATGGACTGAAGCAATATATATTAAGTTTAAATTTTTTTAAATAATTTTTTAAATCCATTTCACTCCTGCAGAAAAACTTTTTCTATTCTCCTTCACTCTGCTCTGCACCCTGCTCTCAACTCCTCCTCTACTCACCTCCCCTCTGACCCAATTCACGCTCTCAAAGATGCATCTTGAAGGAGGCATAAGGCATTTTTTAGCATTATGTTTAAATATAGTTAAAATGACAAAGGATTTCATGGGTGTCCTAAATTTTTCACGTTGTATTTTATTAACATATATCGCTATTGAGCTAAAATATATCAGGGTATAATATTTTTGTGTATATCACCTTTCTCTTCCTGAATAACCTGTATATAACTTTTGTATACATTTAGTTAATAAAATCTTTATAGATAATTAGTTAAGCAAGACAGACCTGTGCCTGATCAGCAAGTGGTTCTGATCGTTTCTTCAAAATAGACTTCTTTGGCTGAAGATCAGGTTTTATGTCAAGTCGCCAGGTGTTCTTAATTGGAGCTGATAGGTCCAAGTCATCAGAGCATGAAACCAAATTGCGTTCCTTTTTAATTTCTGGCCAATCAGATATGACTTTGGCTTTTTGTTCCATGGCCTCAATTGCTCTTTTACGTGCTATAGATTCGCTTAGTTCATCCAACTGCCTCTTTTTTCTTTCCAATTCTTGATCTTCATCCTCACTTAATGAGCTCTCTTTAATCCACGAAGGTACCGGACAAGCATATATCCTGGTAGCACTGGTCTTCAAATATTCCACTGGCTCTTCTGGACTCAGGTTTCTTTTACTTGTCTTTGCAAAAATCAAACAGAAACTAAGAGTAAGAGGCTAATGCAAACACCACTGATCATATACAAAATTAACTGTAGATTAATAATAAAAGTGTAAGAGAAAACAAACCTGATGTTGATCAGCAACAGGATCAGTGTGTTTCTTCAGAATGGATTTTGCTGGTTTCAGGTCAGGCATCCATGGGTTCTCTAGGCATGTTTTGTGCTGATAATCAAATGTAGCAAAACCATGTTGTCTGTCCATTTCAAGTACATCTTTAAATGATGATGTGTTTTGTTCCATAGCAATGATAGCCCTTTTACGTGCTATCAATTCATTAAGCCCTAACAGCTCTTTCTTTTTCCTTGTTAATTCATCATCTACAGCACCAGAAGATGATAAGCTGGCTGCAGATTTTGATGAATCCTTTGGGCCCTCAGTTTTCTTATCTGGGCTTCTGCTTCGTCTTTTGCTGCCACGCTCCTTATTGTTGCTTCGTCCTGTGTGATGGCTATCCCTGTAATCTGGGCTGTGGCTTCTCTTCTTGCCACTTCGACTGCTTCTTTCTCTACTTCTACTACGACTATGTCTGTGCCTGTGATTCTGATCTCTGCTGTGACTCCGGCTCCTTCGGTATCTGTTGTAACTCTGTTCACGGCTGGGGCTCCTTTGCCTCCTATAGTAGCTACCACTCCTATCACGGCTGCGGCTCCTGCTTCGACTGTACCTGCGCCGGCTGCTCTCTTGGCTCCTGCTACGCCCCCTATCTACTTTTTCTTTCTCTTGTTTACCTTTTACATCTTGTTTTTGTGATTTTGTTGGTTTAATGGCTTTGGAGGCTTCTAGTTTCTCCTTCTCTGGTTTCCTACAGTGGAGAAAATGTTGGGTTTCTTAATGTAATTTTGGTGACAAGATCATCACTTACTGTTTATCAACATCTAATTCTTTCACTGCGTATCTTTAGCAGTGAAACATCATAATTTGTATCATATTGGATTTTAAGCAATTGCTTGTTAAAGGAAAAGTTCAATTGTTGGCTTAATTGTTAAATAAACTTTTTCAAATCATTAGTACACTGTTGTTCAACTCAGATATTCTGTTTCAATAATGTGGGTTGATCACATGCATATATGTAATAGAGAAAAGGCCGTAATGAGAAAAGGCATGGGTCCCAAGGCTTGGGTTTTTAATTCAAAATGCAAAAATCTCTCAATGTAATGCTAAGCTACGTTTACACAGTAGAACAGAACAGGTTCTAGTGTGTTGCCAATACTCACCCAACAGCCAATGAATCACCATTTATGACATCAGTCTTAACCTCATTCTTGATCAGGTCTTTCGGCTCAGTCAGCAATTTGATTGTCATTTTGTTCTGCAAATATAAAAATATAATATGTAAAATCATTTCTATTAAAGTCAGTAAATGTACTACTTGTCATTTAAGAAATAAACAGCACCTTCTCCTTTCCCTCAAGGCATTCTAACACAGATGTAGACACACTCTCAGTCAGCTTCCTGATTCTAATGGCTTGTTTACCCTCTTCAGCGGCATTTATCTTAGAAGTAAAACAGGAATTACATGGAAACATATGCTGAAATTGCACCTCTGAATTTAATTAAGGTATTAAAATAATCTGTAGAAAGAAGTATAAGGATTTGTTGAGAACAGACAGTCATGGTTTCCATACAAAGCACTTACCTCTTTCAACAAAAATTCAACCTTATCTGACAAAGTGAGCTGGGTAGCTTCTATGACCTCACATAGGTCAAAAAACAATTGTGAGTCCTGTGGAGTCTTGATAAAACCAGAATTTCCATCCAATTTCACAACAACACCCTAGTAGAGGAAGACATGTCATTAAATGCACAGAGCTGAAAAGGCATATTAGACTGGCTCTACATTGACCTCATGTCTCAATGGCACTTTAATGGTCACTGAAATAAAATATTAAATCTGGGCACACGTGCAATTAAATTATATGTTTAGTTCTAGCTTGTAGTAACTAGCTTGAGATTTTAAGCACTCGCTAACTAGCTGTGGCCTAAAACTGAACTGGTGTTAAAAAAAATAGAGAAGGGTGGTAAGTATGCACATGTTTCTTCTTTACAGTTAAAAAGTGAGCAGGCCTCCATGTTGATTGCAGCTCACAAGTCTCAACCTCACTTTCTACTTAAAGCTACAAGACCTCTTTTTCCTACATATCTTGGCTTGTCCTTTTCTTTCCAGAGCAATAAAACAGCATACAAGACTCACTGTCTTCTGTTGCTCTGCAGAATTCGTCTGAAAAGATTCTGGCTGGATCTCAATGTTGATGGCATGCTCCTCCTTGGTTTCCTTGTTCATAGAGATGTTGAAATGGACCTTGTCTCCAACTAACATAGTGGCTTGTGTGATCACATCACCTGACCTAAAGGGTAAGCGTTTCCGTGTCCCCACCACTGTGGCGTCCAGAAGACCCTGTGGAGGCTCCTGTTCCTCAGTCTGCTCAAAACAAGAAACCATCAGTGCATAACTGCTTATATCACAAAGAAAACTAACGATATTCTAGAGCAACTTGCTTTCATACTGAAAGTGACAAAATTACTTCAGATTCATTACTCCAATCATGTTTTTTGCTATATGAACAAAAGTATTGACATCTACTTATTCGTTGTTTCTTCCAAATTCAAGGGTATTAAAAAAGTTCATCCTGCACCATTTTATAGTTCTGTTGCTCCACAGATCAATGGGAGATTTATACCCTTCTGGCATTAAGCATGATGCCAGTAGATTCATGTTTCTCTGCTCCAGAAAGTCCTAATCAATTGGTAGTACTTCTATCCCATACTCTCACTGTGTGTATTGTGTGTGTGTGTGTGTGTGTGTGTGTGTGTGTGTGTGTGTGTGTGTGTGTGTGTGTGGATTTGTACATCTGCATCAGCAATGTGTGCAATTTAAAATAGCTGAATGAATTTATTGAAAGGAATGTCCACAAACACTTACATACATATATATATGAATTGCAGCAGGAGATTGTGTTGCCAGCTCACTTACCTCCAACATAACATCAGAAAAAATTAACCCAACAAAAGGTCTTAGATATTTTTAACAAAGTATAATTGATTATTCTTACCATCATCAACAATACTATAGACCCAGAGATACTATTAATAATGCTACTATTAATCAAATTTGCTATGTAGAACTGAATACATCAAACATTCTTAGATAGAAACTATGGTGTGTAGTTGAGCTGGAGGTGATGTATTATGTATTATGCCGGCTTTACTCTCTGTCAAATCTAAAAATCTAGGTTTGGCAGAGGCTAAGAGAATAACCCATTTGAAATCATTGCGTCTAGCGAAATGATGTTGTTTCGTTCCATATACTGCTTGTCATGTAATGTAATACTAAAAGAACAGTAGTTCTGTAAGTCACCTCTTTGGGAGTTTTTGGGGAGACCTGGATGATGGTTCCCTCATACTTCTCACTTATGTCTTCATTAACTCCTGCTTCTTCATGATCAACCTCTGAGGTCACTGGCTTCCACTACAAAAAGATAATGAATGCATTTTCACTGGAAACTCTTTTGCCTGTTTGCCCATTTCATAAAATAATAAATGTTAAAAGGGGACAAAATTGAGTAAACTAAACACTGCAATATGAATATCTCAAAGGATTGAAAATGTTTGTCACCCATCACAGCATCACAATAGTACGAAATGTGATTTACCTTGTCTTTAGATGCAGAAGGTATTTTCTCCTTTGCCTCAGCAATTTTATTTTTCACTTCTGAATTAAAAACCACTGAGCCCTCTGGAAGTTTCTTCAGTCTGATGGCTTTTACTAAATCTTTTATCTAAAGGAAAAACAATTTTGAACATTTTTCAACTTAAGCCTTAAACACTATTTAGACTACACTCGTTTTAGATGGGGAAACAGGGAAATGTGTATATCTCAGCAACTTTATTTCCATCTAAATCTCAGTAAACATCAGTAAAGATGCCACCTTGAACAGACCACTTGTAAAAATAACCCCATATGTCTGTGTAAACTGGCATGTCAGTACATTTTCAGTGTGGTGGTTGTCGTGCCTAAAATAGACACAATGTGCTATTCCCCCAAAGGGACTCAAACTACAGCACAAATATTTTGACCCTATTGAGCATCCCAAAGGATATAATCGTATCCGAATCAATTTGTCTTTATTTTTTTTTCATTTAAATGCTTCATGCTAGGCTGCCCCCGAGTACATGGTATCAGCATATACTCCCTAAATGGGGTATCTGCAGGCCAAGGTCAGATTTCTTGGTACTTACTGACTATAGACCTTTTGTTGTCAGAATCTGCGGCTTTTCCCAGGTTCACTAAGAGGTCTTCTTCCAGATACGGTCTTTCCAGTCATCATAATTTCCTGGGTTCTTTCCAGGCCTATAGGCTAACTGTCATATCTCGTATATCTGAGCACTCTAAAGGGTCTTTCCATATATGTATTATCTGGTGTACTTGTTATACCAGTATTCTTAATTTTTAGATCCAACATGGTGATGCATAAATAAAGAAGCTACTACCATCTATCATTACTGCTGAGATCATTTTTCCAGTATGAATCAGTCATTAACATTATAGACAGCCTGTGGTAATGAGACATTATCCCATTTACCTGTGTAAAACTATTCTTGTCCAATATGGCTTTAAATAATCCTAAATAAAAAGTAAAGCCCTGAAGTTTTAGAAAAAGTCATAATAGTGAACTCACTGTCATAATAGTGAACTCCACATCATCCATTACTTTCAATTCATCATCACAGACATTCTCATCGACAGAAGCAGTAATGTTGTCATGTTTCTTCGACATGATGGTGTAGGTATCTTTCTTGATGGTTATTATCACACCCTGTTCATTGAACATTCAGACAAAATAAATAAATAATAATAAAAATCTATACCAGAAGAAAGGCATTTCAAACCAATACAATCCAAACATTATGCCAGCTGGTAATATTTTAGAGAATGATTGAAGAAATGCCTTTGCTTACCGTTTCTCTAATTTCCTTGGTAAGCTGAAATGTTTCTGGTATCTGTGGCACTATGTTTGTTGCTTTATTTACTTTTGTAATAATATCTGTTGCAAGCTGGAATTTTACTCTGTCAAAGAGTAGAAGAGTGGCTTTTGTGTCCATTTTTCCAAAAGGCAGTTTAATCGGGTCAGTAGAGAGAATGGTTCTGATACGACCAGGATGAGATTCTGTTACATATGTCTGAGACGAGGAGGAGGAGGAGGAGGAAGAAAAGACAAACAAATCACTTTGAGATTGCTGCCAATACTGTCCAAAATTCAAAACTGTTGTTTTCATTATAACACTACTGATATATTGTAGACCATGCACTACATGTGCAAGTCAATCACACATTGTTTTTCAATTTTTACAAAGTTACTTAAACTAAATCATAAAATTATGATTATATACAGAACAAAAACAAGTATTAGGAGACCTGTAGGTTCATGTCTTACAAAATCAAGGATATTAACACAAAAAAAAGTTAATGGCAGAGGAGGCTTTCTTCTATATTCTGGAGCACCACTGTGAGGATTTGATTGCAATTAACAAAACCATTAGTGAGGTCAGAATTGGGTCAGATGACAATTTGTCCTAGATATAGTAATAATAAACAATAATAATAAACAATAATTGTCATTTTATGATAATTTATATAAACATAACATAATAATGCAATTATACCCTTTTAAAGAGAAAAAAAAACTTTTAATAATTAAGGACAATTCAAACATTATAACAACCAATATAAATGCATTAAAAACTCTGCATAAATAAAATAAAACTGTTTTTAAAAACAAAGTCCAGTTGTTTGTGTAGTGGGAAAACTGTAGGTAGCATACTTCAAGGATAACAAGCACCATATCAGAAAGTGCTCATAGCAGAAATACAGGTAGGATGTTTGTAGACCAAATCTTAATATAAGGATAAGAACAAAGTAATAGTTGTTGTGAGAGACCCAATCCTGACCTCACTAATGGTCTTGTTGATTGCAATCAAATCCTCACAGTGGGGTTCCAGAATCTAGAAGATAGCTTGTTCAGAAAATGTTCCCACAGGTTTTCCGAAAAGTTCCAGGGTGGAATCCTGAAGTCTATGGGACATATTTTCTATCAAAGTGTGCAGCAAAATGCAGTCACACACAAGTTCAGGTGCAGCATGCATGACTTGAACCCTCTTGTGACACGTTTTTGCTAAAATTAAGACTGTCTTTTCTGTCATTAACTTTGCCAGACAGCAAATTACTCCTCTCTGTGACTTTGTAGGGAGCCATTTGAAATCCTTTACTTCATGGTAGGTGTGCTTATCTAAAAACTGAAGCTCAACTCAAGCACAGAGCAGAAGAGGACAGCACCATTGGGTCAAACACACACAAACACAACAGGTTATTTCTTGGTCATCAAAATAATCAAGGTAATGTCCATTGATTGTATATATCAATATTGGAATTATCATGACAGGCCTAATCAGGAATTTGGATGATCACCATCTCAACACCCTATCTCATCTCAAAAGTATTGGATAAAGCACCAATAAAAATGATGACAAGCATTTACCAACAGCATCTTAAAAGTCAGTGTAGCTACACCAAGTAACAGTTTTTGGACAATTTAACATTTGGTATTAAGTGATGCACCACTTCCTGAACAAGCCTAACCCTTTTACTCACATCTGGAAGGACCGTGGTGACCACACCTTCATAGACCGTCTCTTGAACCTCCTCTGTTCCACCAGGAGCAACTTTCACATCAGTAGCACATTCCTTTCCCTAAATCCATCAGATGAGAGCAGCTCAGAACACACTTTGAAAAAGTAGCATTAAATATCACTTCACTGCGCCATCCCAAGTAATATAAATCACTCGCCATTTCTTTGACTGCTGTGAAATGCACTCTAACCCCAGGAACCAAATGTTCTCTTCTTCCAAAAAACACTTCGAACGGAAAAGAGAATTTCTTTAGGTCCTCTCGTTCAATGAAACCATAATTGTTCTAAAATAAAAGAAAGATAAACAATTAAAGTGCAAAACATAAGCTTCTACGTACCAAACCAATAAAGACACTCAAAATGTAAGTGTTTTCCATTATTCTTCTATGTTATAATGTGTGTGCAATGTTACGTACACCAACAAATGAAATGACTCCCATGGAACGTCCTGGAGGTGGTCTGAAAACAGTGTAAATCAAGTCAATGGAATTAAAAATGAAAAAGTAGACTGATTTAAAAGGTTTTTAAGGAAAACCTCAAAATCTCAAAGATATTAATGTATTAAATTGAACTTGATAATGAAAAAAGAACCGAACATAAAAGTTACTTCTTCAACAAAACATTGAACCTGACACCTGGAGAGGAGGTTCCTCAGTGAGAATAATGCAAACATTTCTTTGCGCAGGAATTTTTTTGGAAAAATGCGAGAAAAACTTATGTTGGCTGAGAAAGCCCAACAAAATGAAAAATAAAAATGAGCTACAAAAGCACAAAACATACAAAATAACACCTGTGCTTTTTCCAAACATGCTGCAAAACTTATACATCAAAATGACAACACGTGACCCATTTAAGAAATAGGTGGAAACATCAAACGCCAGCCAGCTAACTCACAAACCAATTGCATCCTACATAAAGCTACTCAGCCAATCATATCTGTGCTTTATGATGAGCGATGTGCTGCTCATGTAGAATGTAAAGTGTGGGATGTAAAGTGTGGGATTTCAGACATAGCCTGAAGCAACATGATATGTACACCTGGCACCAAGAAAATCATGGTTACCATAAATTTATTAAGTTTATGTCAGAACCATTGATGGACCTAGTCAATCTATCCATACTTTAAATCTGGATGTGTGTATTTGTATGTTTGATGATGACTTCGAAATTGCAGTGTTTGGAAAAAGTAGTAAAGATGCCACTGTTAAGCATATGTTCTGTGTTTTTACAGATTTTTTTTTTGCCAATGCAAAAATAGCACCTTCCAGCCCTCTTTTTTGAATGATTGTCCCATAAAGCGGCCCATGATGAATGGAGCTCACTTTTTAGAACTATTTTTTTTGATGGTGTAATTTCTCTAGTCTTACTAGTCCAAGATTAGATAAATAAAGTCCCACCCATCATCAAAAAGAGCCTTGCCGCTTGCTGGTTCTGCCACAAGCAAAGGCGGATAAGTGCCACAATAGTGTCATGTGAAAAAGCAGTAATATCAAAACCATTTTTCTTTTCAATTTAAAAAATATGAATACTGAATAAAAATGCAAGTTAGACATGAAATTTCAGACCTTGGCCAGATAATTTTCTGTAACTGAACCTTACTGAATTTTAATTAAATATACCTTTTTTTACCAGTCTATTGGACAAAACGGAATGAGCATATGGTAAGCTTCAAAATCTAGCCATGAGAAATAAAAAAAAAAACAACTGAATATTACTTGACAAATCTTGATGCATTCTTGGCACAGGATGTTGCAACCTTTAAAGCCATACTCTTAGTATTTTCATTCTTGGTTAGGTTAGATGGCTCCTGGTTGGCAGAAGGTGGACCTGGAGCTGCAACCTTGAGATAAAGAGTGAAATGCAGTTTAAAAAAGTAGTTATGTTGAATAATTATGAATGAATAAGGAAAGAACATTTTAGAACACTGCCTTGTGAGCCACAGTGTGTGCATGTGTCATAATGAGGGTGCTCACTGACAATTATATACAGTGCCCTCCATAATTATTGGCACCCCTGGTTAAGATGTGTTCTTTAGCTTCTAATAAATTGAGTTTTTTTCTAAATAATAAAGGAGCACGATGGGAAAAAAAAGTAATATCCAACCTTTAACTAATGTGCATTTATTCAGTAGGGAAAAAAATCCCACATAACACAGAAAGAAATAATTGTTTAACATCAAATCATGTGTGCCACAATTATTAGCACCCCTGATGTTAATACTTTGTACAACCCCCTTTTGCCAACAAAACAGCACCTAATCTTCTCCTATAATGTTTCACAAGATGGGAGAATACAGAAAGAGGGATCTTCGACCATTCCTCTTTCAACAATTTCTCTAAATCATCCAGCGACCTGGGTCCTCTCCTCTGCACCCTCCTCTTCAGATCACCCCACAGGTTTTAAATGGGTTTGAGTTCTGGGGACTGAGATGGCCCTGATGATCGTATGTGTGGTGAACCATTTCTGTGTAGATCTGGCCATATGTTTAGGGTCATTATCTTGCTGAAAGACCCAGTGATGACCCATCTTCAGCTTTCAGGCAGAAGTATTTCCTGGTATGTCCTGGTATTTCAAAGCATTCATGATGCCATGCACCCTAACAAGGTTCCCAGGGCCTTTGGAAGAGAAACAGGTCCACAGCATCACTGATTCTCCACCATATTTCACAGTGGGCATGAGGTGCTTTTCTGCATACTCAGCTCGTGTTACGCCAGACCCACTTAGAGCATTTGTTGCCAAAAAGCTCTATCTTTGTTTCATCTGACCAAAGCACACGGTCCCAGTTGAAGTTCCAGTGCTGCTTAGCAAACTCCAAACATTTGCGTTTATGACTGTGAGTGAGAAAAGGTTTTTTCGTGCATGCCTCCCAAACAGCTTGTTGGCCTGTAGATAGCACCTGATGGTTGTTTTGGAGACTTTGTTTACCACTGTTCCAGTTGTTTTAAACTTCTTAATAATTCCTCTGACAGTAGATATGGACAGGTGTAGGTGAGTGGAATTGCCTGACTTGTGAAGGTCAACAGACATCTGCCTTACTTGAATGGTATGTTCCTTTGTCTTTCCCATGTTAAAGAGAAATGGCCTCTGTGTCACGTCATATTTATACCCCAGGGAAACAGGAAGTTGTGAATTACTAATTAAATGTTCCTACATACTCTGATCAACTTCGTAAACTACTGTAGAATTGACAGAAATACTTTAAATTACATTTATTTCCTAAGAATTGTTAGAAACAGGTGATTTTATGAAGAATAATTATTTCTGATTCAGGGATTTTCTCCCCCTTTAAAATTCACTTCAGTTAAAGGTTGGATTTTACTCTTTTTTCCATCGTGGTCCTTTATTATTTAGAAAAAAACTCAATTTATTAGAAGGTAAGAACACATCTTAACCAGGGGTGCCAATAATTATGGAGGGCACTGTATGTATATGACCTGGAGCTGCAGAAGGAGCTGCAACCTTGAGATAAAGAGTGAAATGCAGTTTAAAAAAATAGCTATGTTGAATAGTTATGAATGAATAAGGACAGAACATTTGAGAACACAGCCTTGTGAGTCACAGTGTGTGCAAGTATGACAATGAGGGTGCTCACTGACACACACACACACACACACATATATATATATATATATATAAAATATAACAAACAATGTGATCTGAAGTGCTGCAGTATTTCACTACCTTAATATTGGTTGAATTTAGGGATGCACCAAATATTCAGCATCTGGGATTATTCACTTTCAGTGTTTGGTTAAATATGGGGGGGGGACACAGAATAATTTACACAATGTTGGTCAAATCACAACCAGCACAAAGTACATGCAGCAAACATGTCAGTTGTGTGAAATCTGATGGTATTTCTTGTCATTATTAGGGCTGCATGTTGGCAAGAATTTGTAATCATAATACAGGGGTCAAAATTGGATACAACAGAAAGTACTGACAACAACTGGTCAGAACTCACATTTTAAATACACATTTTGGGCTACAGAGGAAGGTCCTTTTTAAATTCCGTTCTAGTACATGATACTCCCTATGGGTATTATCTTCAGGCCAAGGCCAGTTCTCTTGGGAACTGTGGAACCTGTATTAATTGTTATCAACAATTGCTACTCTTCTCCTAGATTGTCTAGATGACTTCTGATGGCAATTGTTTCTTTAGACAGTGTGTGTTTTAATACAATTTTCTGCTGACATTTTAGCTTAAATTCCATATGTATTCCAACTCTTATTAACATTTTCTGGTTCCAGTAAATTTAAATCCCACAATGCCTACAGCCCAGTATATCTGATCAGGAAAAGCTGCAGTCTGACTGAGGGCCTGCTGGCTCAAGCTAAAAACACACAGCTGGTCAATCACTGACTTTAGTGTTTATACAGTTGTTTTCTAGCTAAAATATTTTATCTTTAACAGTATGTATTTTGCAGGTATAGACTGTCTTTATTACATCGAAGTGTCACGTACAATTGGAAAATTGTTTGTCCTTAATTATCCCTCTCTCTTAGCATTAGAAATCAGGCCCACTGTACAAAACTGGGGTCTGAAAATGTGAAACCATGTCGGAAACTTGCAGAAATAAAACTCAGAGTGTTAAGTTATTTTGTTTCTCACATTTGTGGGATCCCTGTCCCTATGCTGGCCTACACTGAGTTCGGCACAGATCAGATAGTGACACTAAGCTCTGTCTGTATGCCTGTGGTGTACATCCTCACACACTGACAGCCTTTGTGCTGCAATTTGCTGAGATGGACTGTAAATTATGCATTTCAAAATATCAGAAATTTGTTTAAAAATCCTGTCCCCACTGCTGAAACCTGTTCTCATGATAATTATACATATTACTTTATTGTCCAGGCCCAATTCCAGCTAGAGAGTAACTCTAAATACATGTAGACTGTTTAATTTATTCATGGAGGAGAAAAACAGAAAAATCTGTGAAAAAAACGTCATTATTTGGCCACGTTTCATTTTGTTCAGTCTCTAACCTTTTATTTCATTTTGGTGCATCCCTGGTTGAATTCTTAGGTAATGGCTGCTCGTTTTTTCATTCAGAAAGTGACTTGATATAGGAAAATAAACTTACAGCTATATCCTGGGTTGTAAGAGGTCCTCGTCCCATGAAGTCTGGTGGAGGCCCCATAAAACTTCCTGTCCCTCCAAACCCAGGATCACCCTTAGATTAATCAAATAATGTTATTTCATATTTAGAACTTCTAAAATCAGACTAAAGCACAGTGGGAAAACTTGATCTGTACCTTCAAACATCAAATACAGATTGGCTTGACAGTGGGTGATTCAAGAACAGCTCTCGAAATACAAGGAAGACATGCATCCAGACTCATTTCTGTCCTGGGGCCAAAATGGTGGAACAAACTTCCATCTTTCAAAAACATTTAATTCATTAAAGGTTAATATTATATTGAATTTTGTTTTTGGCAGCATCTAAGCTTGAGGAATCTCTGTATTCCAGCCTCTACTAACTAGCTAAGGATATCTTCCGAGTGAACAGCAAAGCACTTTTGTAAGTCGTTCTGGATAAGAGCATTTGTCTCTTAAATGTAAACATAAAAACTCCAGCACCAAGCGATTCCAAGTAGTCTGATGCAGAAATAGAAAACAAATCAAATTCTTATGTATTTTAGGGAAGAGAAAAATATACTTCCAGACTACACAAACGTACAGCCAAAATGGGGCAAAAGATAAACCAAACCAGAATCAAAATTCACCATTTGTCTTTATTTCAAGGAAACCCATTATTGTCTGGTCCAAACAGTTCTACAGTATCAGCCACTTGGGCATAACACCTTGTTTCTCTTGCTTCCTTAGCCAACTGATTTGAGTAAATTGGGAATTCCTTGGAATTTCCTCAAATAAATTGGCTAAGGAAGAGAGGAATTGAAAAAGAGCCTGATGTCCTTGATATTTGTAACAGCTAATATTGTGTGTCTTTGGTTTATATTTGCAGACGCAATAAAGTTGTGGTGGAGGTGAATGCTGCTAAAGGAGATGTTCACTTACTTTTTCTAGCCTGCAATGTAGCTGTTGACTCAATGTGGTCAATAAAAGTTATGAACAGTGAAACTATATCTGTGTTACTATTTTAGTTATTGTAGTTGTCCTGGTAATTAAAAAGATTCACATACATCCCTTGCAACCTTAGAACAGGCCCTAGAACAGTGTAAGATAAAGCAAACCAACAGACAGAAATCAAATATATGCAGTACACCGGGAACGTAATCACAGCACTTCAATTTTTGCACATTTTGTTGTGTTACAGCCTTATTCCAAGATGAATTCAGTTATTTTTTTCCATCAGAATTCTACACACAATACCATACAATGACAAAGTGAGAAGTTTGTTAATTTATTAAAAATCAAAACACAAAAATATAACACACATACATATTCACCGTCTTTGCCATGACACTCAAACTTGAGCTCAGGTGCATCTTATTTCCACTGATCCTTCAGATTTCTACAGCTTGACTGCACTACAACTGTGATCAATTCAGTTGATTGGACATGATTCGGAAAGTCACACCCTGTTTATGTAATCTCCCAATGTAGACATTTATGTCAGAGAACAAACCAAGCCATGGAATCTAAAGAATTGTCTGCAGACTCAGCAAAACTGTGTGATTGTAGTAGGAGGGCCTTAAACAGGGAGATGACCAAGAACCCAATGGTCACTCTGACAGAGCTTCAGTGTTGCTCTGTGGAGAGAGGAGAACCTTACAGAAGGATAAACATTTCTGCAGCACTCCACCAATCAGACCTGTATGGTAGAATGGCCAGAATGAAACCACTCCTTAAAAGGCACAAAAGCCCGTCTGGAATTTGCCTAAAGGCACCTAAAGGACTATCAGACCATGAGAAACAAAGATTAAACTTTTTGGATTGAATGCCAACAATGTCTGAAAGAATCCAGGCACTGCTCTTCACCTAACCAATACCATTCCTACAGTAAGGCATGATGGTGACAGCTTCATCTTGTGGGGACGTTTTTCTACAGCAGGAACTGGGAGACTAGTCAGGGTTGAGGGAAAAATGACTGCAGCAAAGGTTCCAACAGGACAATAACACTAAGCACAGACAAAATAACAAAGGAGTGGCTTTGGAACAACTCTGTGAATGTCCTTGATTGGCCCAGACTTGAATTCGATTGAACATCTGTGGAGACATCTAAAAATGTCTGTGCACCGACACAGCTTGAGAGGTTCTGCAGAAAAGAATAAGAGACACTTTCCAAAAACAGGTGTGCCAAGCTTGTAGCTTCATACTCAAAAAGACTTGAGGCTGTAATTGCTGCCAAGAGTGCTTCAAAAAAGTACTGAGCAAAGACTGTGAATACTTATACACATGATTTTCTGTTATTTTTTTATATAAATTTGCAAAAATTTTAAGCAAATTGTTTCATTGTTTGGTGCAGTGTGTAGAATTTTGAGGGTAATAATAAAGTGTGTGTGTGTGTGTGTGTGTGTGTGAGAGGGAGAGAGATGTAAACACTGACACACTGCTCTCTGTCTGTACAATGACTAGTCACTTACATGAGCTCGTCCTGGTAGCATGTAGTTCGAGTCCACTGCAGCGTAGTCACCCATGGGGGCACATCCAGGGTCCATCTCTGGGTACCCTGGTCGCCCCATGTCGTCGTAGGGTGGGGAGTAAAAGGCAGGTCCACGTCCAGGACCACGTGCAAACTCGGGCGGGGGGCAATTTGGTAATCCATCAAAGTCTGGACGTGGGAACGGCTGGTCATCAAAATCTGGTGGATGGAAGCCTCGCGGCCTTCCTTCAAAGTCTGGATGACCAAAGAGTGGACCCCCTTGGAAGTCACGTGAGTGAAACCGCTGCGGGGGGAAACGCTCCCTCATCATGAAAGCGTGGGGGTCATTCCTGAAAGGGTCGCAGTCCACTGTCTGTCTGAAGTCCTGTGGGCCCGTCAGAAAGCGCTCAGCTGGGGGCCGCGGCCCCGGCGGCCCCGCGAGGTGCGGTGGAGGTCCGCGGAACTCGTTCGGGTGTAAAGGCCTTTGCCAAAAGCCCTCGGGGCCTGCGGGCCCACCAGGAGGCGGCGCCATCCTGAAACGAGCTGCCTGTCCCTTCTGTTGGGCTTTCGGCTTTTTTCGGCCTTTAGCCATCCCCCCTCCTCCGGTTACCTGGCGACCCGCAGACACGGCAGTCTGCGCAGATGTAAACAGGCGCGCGAGCTCAGCGGCTAACCGCGCGGAGCTAACGCGAGCTGTGGAAAGAGTTTCACCATCTGTCCGTACACACAGACGCCCCCAGCCGGCGCGGAGAGGCCGCAGAGTCCCCGAACACACCACACAGCTGCCCTACAGCCCCTCACATCCCGGCCTAACCGCGCCCGCTTCCCTACAGGCGAGGGAGCGGAACAGCACAGCGGTGCCCGTTCTACAAAATAAGAGCACGAAACAAAAGTTCAGATCGACCGAGCGCCTGAACTATGTAAACTATTCTGAGAGCCCGAGATTCATTTAGCACAGAATATACCACACCGCACACGATCGATGACCCCGAAGCCTGAAGCACAGGTTTATCGAATCAACAATTTCATGACTGTTGTGTCCTGATGCTTCTGCATGTAACACTAAAACCTGAGCTGCTTGAAATAATGAAAATAAGCTTCGTACACAAATGATTTTATGCAATTAAATAAAAGGATACATTTAAATGTATTTATCTACTTTAATAAAGGAATACAGTTCAATAAGAAATAATTGGGCCATTCAATTGAAGAAAAAGCATTTTATTGTTAACATTTTATGAAGTTGCATAACTTCATGTTTAAGAGAGATAACATTATGAGTAGAACAATATACTAATATATAAGGACATCTCAGCCTACAGTAGATTCAAAGTGGGACACTGCAAGATGTTTGCTCTCTCCATACTTCTTTTATACAAGTGAACATAAACATGTCCAAAACATTTCCTTTTCTTTTGCACAAAAAAAGAAAAGCCATTTTAATCAGCAAATAATGTGATTTATGTGCAATATGTTCAAATGCTTATTGCCAAAACATGTTCATGGAGCAGTTTGTCATTTTTTCAGACCCACTTTCCAGATTATATAGACATTTTATAATCTGAATCGTGTTCACAATCATTTTTTCCACATAGCCCTTAAACACTGATGCTCATGAATTCAATTTTCTTCACATATTTGCCTACTCAATTGTTGTTCTCTAATAATCATTCAAATGGTGACCCAATTAAGAAACACAGCATATGAAGGCATTCAAACATATTTACAAAATAAATCAAGGCAAATCATATAAAGTATTTAAAGTTGAATAGATTCTGCTTTTTGTTAAAAAAAAAAAAAAAAAAACTGAAGAAAAAAATAGGCATTTTGATGCTCAATTACACATCCCTTCTTTATAATTGCATGTGAATATAAAAGCATCACAGGTTATAAACAAAAAGGACTACATTCCAAAAAATATATATAACCGTCTATGCTTCACTAGATCCTCAAATAATCCTTCCTTGGACTTGGTCACCTTGTCAGCTATGAAAGTGTGAGGAAAAGAAAATGACTATTGTGTACTTAAATGAAGTAACATTTTCCACAGAATAAAGAGCAAACAGAAGTGCAACAACCAAAGTGTCGAATATAGGGGCTAACAGTGCTGTCTAAGAAGCCAGGCAGAAAAAAAACAACAAAAAACATAAAATTTGACAAAAATGTGTGAAAGGTTTTCTTTTTAAGTTTTAAGTGCTTTATTATCATCAAACACTCATGATATTGGTAGTGCTTCTTTGCTTTAATCTAGACCAGTGTTTAAACTGTACAGTTTCAGGTTTTCCATGCTCTTACACACCCAATTCTGCTCTAGAGGGGTTTGATAACTTGGTATGTTAGGGCAGATGAAAACTAACAGGAGGCCTCCAGGACCCCAGTTGAGAAACACTGGTTTAGATATGTTCTTCATTTTCTTTCAGGACAAACACCCATCCTCAACTTTGAATTAGTCGAAAGGGCTGAATTCTCTCTCTAGGTTCTCAGATTCATCATCATCAGAGAAGAAGTCATCCTCATCAATGTCTTCCTCATCATAGTCCTCCGGAGCCCAGTCCGGGACGTACTCAGAGTCATACTCATCGTCCTCCTCTGCTTCATCACCTACGTCTTCACCAGTGTAGTTGTTGTTGTCAGACTCTCCAGTGTCAGAGCCTCTATCTGACTTGGACCTGAAAAGAAAGCACAGATATGTCACATCTGGATCTTCCTTTCAATCATATGACGTGTAAAAATAAGCTGGTCTGCACAAAATATTACAGTTAAAATGTCCTGGTCCTCCACCAAGAGGTTTGCATACAAATTAACACTGCCAGTTGATGATGTGAGAACTGTTGTCACGCTTGTTTATGTGTGCTTAACTCACTCTTTGTTCGTGTCTGTGTTGTTAGCAAGGTTTGAGGCCTGTGCTGCCTCCTGATCTGGCCCAGTCTTGGACTGATATCCTACACGGAAGTCCTACCAATAAAACAAAAATAATAATAAAATAATAAACAAATTTAATGTACCCTGTGCAGCTAAACCTGTATACAATGACTGGATGAATGTTTCTGACAGAGGGATATCCACAAAAAAAAACCAAAGTTACAAGCCCGTTAACTTGGAGCTGACTGGTTATTATCAGTGCAACAGGTTGTGTCAAGGTCAATAGTCAGTTTCATCAATCTTTTCTGACAATTGAAACAAACCTATTCTACAATTGAGGTGTTTTTACTGTTTCATTAATTTAAAAAATTAAGTAAAAACATACCTGGGTGGAGTGCTGCAGGATAGCCACAAGGCGCTCCTGAATGCGGCGAATGAGTTCTAAACCAGTGTTGAGGTGCTCTGGCTTCAGCAGACGGACACAGGATGCCAAGTCTGTGCACTGCAACAGGGTCTCCTCTACACAGCCCAAACATCAACATCAGTTTAATGAGTCGCTTAATCCTGGTCCTGGAGTACGACTGCCCTGCTTGTTGTAGAATCTCCCCTAATTTCATGCACACCTGATCCAACTAATGAACTAAATGACAAGCCCTTATTGAGCCGAACTGGGTACAGTACAGCAGGAAAACTCTAAAACAAGCAGGGAAACAGTACTCCAGGATCAGGAGAACCACTGCTCTAGAACATTCACAGTTTGCACAGCCCAGAACTTCACAGTGATTAGATGGCTAGCAAGATATAGAGTACTAACCAAGCAGGATCTGCAGGGCATTTGTGTGAAGATCCAGAGCTTCAGTCTGCTGCTCCATGATGTCCATCTTCTCTGTGTCTTGATTGTAATAACTGTACACACAAGAGTAGGCTAATACCTGGGTGACAAAGAAATATAAAAGCAGCAGCAAATAAATCATTAGTGAATTCCTATTGGTTTAATTGGACATGAACATTGCATGCCATCACTGAGGTTGTGTCCCGATAATGGAACATCCTTCAACAGATGTCTCGAAAATCACAAATCCCCAGTTTTCTCTTAGTGTGTACAGAAATATGTAAAAAGCTACTATGCAATGTTAGCATTAGCGGCAGCTTGGTTTGCCTGGCTATGCATGTACCATCAGTTAGCACACACACTAAGATTTGTGACTGATACACAATAGTAGGTACAGGTTAAAAGAAAGAACTGTCAGCAACTAAAACTAAGAGAATTTTAAGTGTGAGGAAAAAGGTCAAGATCTCACCTTACGGGCTTGGGCAAGAATCTTACAGGCATCAATGACAAAAGTCAAAGACTTCATCTGCAAGGCTTCATTGATCGAAGATACCTTGTGTTCCAGATTAATGGCAAAATCCTAAACAAGGTGATCATCACAGAGGGATTAGGTTCTACCGCATTCAAAACAAAACATTATTGTGACAACAGACCTCACCTACCTTAGCCTGATTGTGGAAAGTACACCTCTCATTGTAATCCTGAAATTTCTTCTCCTGCCTTGCAGCTTTGCTCACCTGTATTCACAAATAAAGATCACATTACAGTTACAAGTGTGCCATAGATAGTCTTGATAGTTTCCAACTACCCATTTTAAATGAGTAACTCACCATAGCTGAACAGTTGTAGTAATCTTTATGAGTCGGCTTCCATGGCTTAAGACACCTCCAGCAAAATCCATGGTTACATTTGGCACATGTCATACTAAAAGAACACATCATAAATGAAAACTGGTAACTGGTCATTTTATGCAACATATTAAATTTAACCACTACAAGAATCTAAATTAAACTATTATAAATACGATTAAGTGCTTGCATTAGATAATTTCCTTTAGACAGCGAGGAACTGTTCCAACACAAGCTGATCACAACCTCACCTACTCTTGAAAATTTCTGTTGTGCAAAGGAAAAAAAAAACCTGGATTCTGATTAGCAGCTGCACTGTTCTTTACTACACTGCCCAGTGGAAAAGTACTATAAAATTGTACTAGGTTTAAAATAATTTTTGAACTTAATGAGAATTTTGCATTCTAATGCAACAAGAAGAACTTTCCAGTTGCATCTAGTTTTATTATTCTGAGGGCTTTTATAAAGTGAACTGTTCACATATCTTTCATAACATTTTACAGAGTCCTATAAAATTTAATTCCTAAAAATGGTGAAAATACTTTTTTTATTTTTATTTCTGGTTGATCAAAATTATTTAAAAATCTGACAAGAATTGTATCCACTGATGATCAGAAAGTGGTCAGGTTTCTGTTCTTGAAATGTAAACAAATTATTACACATTTAGTTAGACAATACCACGTTTGTTTTAAGCAAATATGTTCAAAAAACTTTTCATACAAACAAAATGTTTCTCCTAATATGAGACATTTCATTGTGATTTATATTTATCCTCTTCACCTGTAGTGTCTCTCCTTTACCATTTGCAACATATATGATCAATCATAACATTATGACTCCTTGTTTCTACATTCACTGTCCATTTTGTAGTTCTGTAGTGAGCAACACACACTAACACCACCACCACCACGTCAATGTCACTGCAGTGCTGAGAATGGCCCACCTCCCAAATATTTGTTCTATGGTGGTCCTTGTGGGTGCTTACCATTGAAAGACCGAGAGAAGCAGACTTTAAACTGTTCCTATATGGTGAATAGAGCTGATAAAATGGGACATGATTGTAAAAACAAGGAGGTGGTTTTATTGTTATGGCACATGTATCTGGAAAAGTGTATCTAGAATGGTGCAAAAAGCTTGGAGAAGACTGCTAAGCATGCTAACTATGTGTGAATTTGTGACCATACTCACTGTAAGCACCCCTCATTTTTTTCAATCTGAGCCTGGCAACTGGGGCAGCGCTTGGAGATTAATTTGGCCAAATGTTTACTTTGAGCTTCCATACTCATCCCCTCATAGTATCCACCATCATCCATCCACTGGGACATGTGACTGCAGCTGGCTGGATAGTGAGCCTTAGAGAAGAGAAAAGATTACTTGCAAAGAGAAACATGCAAAGAGGATGCAACATTCAATACAGTCTAAGCTTGTGCAACAACATACAACCAGCAGGCTGATACTGTAAGAAAACTCAATACCAATACAAAAAAAACCCTCTATTCAGTTACAGCATGAGTCAGTTTCCATGCATACCTCAGGGAAGTTGCAGCTGAAGCAGGAGGACCAACAGCATTTGGAGCATGTGCCCATGCTTCCAATATTCTCTTTGCAGAGTATTTGATCGCAGCCCTGAGGGTTGGTACACCAGGTCAGGTTGGAGCAGCACTCCACATATCCCCTCAGGAGAGCATTTTCATACTGAAAAAAGAAGCAACTGCGTTATTTAAGGTTCTTTAGTAATTCCTTGGTACTGAAACATTAGCATTAAAAAGAGCATGAGAAGAGTCATCTCAGACGCTGGACAAGCCAATCTGATGTGATAGTGTGACATTGGTGGAATGATGCAATCCGTACCTTTCCAATGGTATCCTTATCAGTAAGGATGCTGTAGAAGAACCGAGACGTGGGCTGAGCGCGACAATCTGTGATGGGACAGTTGCAGTTCATCACAAGGTTCTGCTCAATTCGAGCAGTCAGATACTCTTGCCAGCAAGACTGAGAATGAGAAGAAAATCCATTATTATACAGTAATGCAGAAAACACTGCAGACTACTTTAACACATTAGTTGCTGTACACAGTACCAACCATCATTCATCGATTTACTTAAAATTTCAAATTACATGTGATTTTCATTCTCCAAGTGAATAAAGTCCTCACTCTCTACAGAAAACACACGTCTGAAGATTCAAAAGCATGACTGCCATTATATGCTTAATTTAATATAGTGCAATTTAATTTAATATAAAGTAAATACATTTTCACTTTGTCATTTTTTGGGGGGAAAAAAACAAAATTTTGTAGTTGTTCTTTATACTGCGTGACAATTTCATGATAAATGGACCAACAGAAATGCCCCCAAATTACAGCAAACAAAGTCTGAATGTTAACTCTTAACACCTGAACCATTTTTTTTCAGGAAGTGTGTTTATTTGACCTTCCTACCATTTATTTAAAAAAATTAAATGAAATGACAATCTGCATATATGACTTATTTTGTATTACAGCTGATGCAGTGGTTTAACTTTTAAACAATTTTTTTTTTACTAAAACAAAACACTTTTTTATAATTATTATCATATATTGTTTAGATTTAACAATTACTTTAAATCATCACACATAACAGAGGTTTAAAAAGGTTAAAGGTTTAGATACATGAAGGTTAGTTACCTAAAAATATGTGTTACTGAGTGTTACATTTCAAGTGTGTGCAGGTTTTTCCAGACAGTGGTTAAGTGTGTCAACCCCCCCCCCCCCCCTTCCACAAGCATCCAGTAATTGTAATGCTCACCTTGCAGCAGTAGTGAATGCAGCAGAGCGTGGGCGCAGACTCACTGTCCCCAGGCCGTGAAATGAGGCACACAGGGCAGATGGTCACAGGGCTAGGAGGAGGCTGAGGGTTGCGGATCTTGAGGCCAGCAGCCAGCACCAATGAGTCTGGGTCATCTGTGTAACGCTGGATCAATACGTCTACGTTCCACTTGCAGTGAACCAGCAGGTGCTCAGCCCTGTCCAAATCCAGACTGAGTGTGCTGGCCACTTGCTGGACAGTGCGCTGCATTAGCTGCTTCACCTCCTCCTGGGTCATGGTGCGGCCCATGGAGAAGAGAACCGCTTCCAAAACACCATCCTCCGCATGCTGAGGGGCCATAATAAGGCCTCCCAGGCTGCAGGGGAAGACATACACATAACAAGTCACAATCCTTGTTAAGGGGATATTTTGTACTTTGAGTAAACACTAATTTCAGTGAGGAATATGTTTATTTTCAGTATCTGCATTAGGAGACTTTTTTTTACTAGTATGACTCAAATGTTCATATGAGCAAACTGCAGATGAGGTCATGAGAAGTAATATTATTTACAAAACAATATATTTAGGAATACTATAATACTAGAATACTATAGGTTAATAAATACTAAATTCCCATAGTTTAAACAAATACAATCATCACAGACCATAGAGATCAATAGAGAGAATAAATAAGCAACAAACATGGTTAAAAATTGAACATTTAGCTTTATTTGTTTTAATTAGTAAAACAGCTGGCACAGCTATGTTTAAATTTTGTGACCCATTACTAAATGTATATGCATTAGAGCCAAACACTGTTTGAAAAGCTTGATGGTTTTAAAATGAGCTACAGTATCTACTTGTAATACCCTGGTGTTTTACTAGCTTTCAGAGGCATTGTCTTAGCAAGCAGTCCCCACAAAATTATAATAACAATTAAAAATACGGGTAAATATTCAATTCAAATATAAAGCGAGTTCTAGGATTTAGAATATAATTGCCACTCCTCAGAGTGCTCCACACACACACACACACGTCTACTCCATGCCAAACCGGAACCGGAAGTCCTGTAATACCCAATCAAGGATGGACTTGATCAAGGACTCCTAACTGTCCATTGCCATGGACCAAGCTTTCCCAGTTTATGAGAGGTATGCTAAATTTCCTGTGGTTAACTCGTGTTTTGCAAATGATAAAATAAATTCACAAAGAGAAATCCAAATGTACACTCTAAAGTTTAAAAAAGGGCAAATATATTTTCCGGACTTCAGCTATCAAGAATAGTCTTGATTTAGAGGCATCTTTTTGCCAACCTAAATGAATCAGATCCACAGGAATATATACAGTCCTGCTCATCATTACTTGCACCCATGAAGTTTAAGTACATATTGGTGGAATATCCCTTGAAATATACAACACAACTGAAACCGCTTTTTTGTATAGAGCACTTGCGTTTAAAACAAAAGAGCAACTTATAAACAACAATTTAAAACAATAAACAATGGGAGGGAAAAACAGAAATACCTATAGCTGGTATTGGCACCCTTTACTTTAAATTAGTATGGAAACACATTTTGACTCGCCTGTGGTAAATCACAAATGATAATCACCTGTGATAAATTGTCAGTGCCCATGTGACATGAATTAGCCAATGATTATGGCGTCAGTGTTTTAAAAAGCCACATGTTGAGCCCTGTTCTTTTGTCACAATGATGAAGACAAAGAAGCTGTCTGAGGACATCAGGCATGCTATTATTAGCAAACAAGACTTCCAAAGGGTATTAAGCCATCTCCAAAGACCTTGGTATCCCAGTTTCAACAGTGCCTAATGTTATTAAGAAGTTTGCCAAGCATGGAACTGTTGAGAAACTCCCGGGTACGAGGGGGAAAGAGGAAAATTGACCAGTGGAGTCTTTGAAGTTTGGTGCGATGGTGGAAAAAACACCAAGTCAAACATCCAAAGACCTGAAGGCCAACCTGGAACAGTCTGGGGTCATTGTTTCAACAAGTACCATACGCTGCACACTAAACCAAGCAGAGCTTTATAGGCAAAGGCCAAGGAAGAAACCATTGCTGAAGAAAAGACATAAAAAGAAACAACTGATCTTTGCAGAGTACCTTGACAAACCACAATCCTTCTGGAAAAATGAATCTGTTCTGTGGACAGATGAAACAAAAATAGAGCTTTTTGGCAATGCAAAGCAACAGTTTGTTTACAGACTGTGCAATTAAGCTTATAAGGAAAAAAACACCCTACTAACAGTTAAGCATGGTGGAGGATCCATAATGCTGTGGGGTTGCTTTGCTGCGTCTGGTACTGGAGGCCTTGACCGTATCACAGGAATCATGAAAGAATTTGGAGCGAAATGTCCAGTGTAAGAAAACCTGGTTTGAGTCAATGATCCTGGGTCCTCCAGGAAGACAATGACCCAAAGCACACAGGAATGGTTTAAAAGGAAAAAAAATGTTTTAAAATGGCCAGCAATGAGTCCTGATCTCAATCCAATCAAACATCTTTGGGGTGAGTTGAAATCTGCCATTGGGAAAAAGAACCCTGCAAACATTCAAGAGCTTGAAGAAACTGCAAAGGAATGGCTGTCACCACTGACAAAGGGTGTGCAGCCAAATATTAACGAGGGTTGCCTTTATTGCTGCACATGCTGTTTATTCTGTTTCTTCTTTGAAATTGCAAAATGCAAGTTGAAAAACAAATGTTTTTTGTTGTATTACTTTGGACATCCAATTAAAAAATCCTGAAGATATAACTTTGGTACATTTACATTTATTTCTGAAGATATTGTACAGGTTATGCAAAAAATGAAGGGGTGCCAATAATGGTGAGCAGGACTGTATATATTATATAGAGTGCATCCACAAAATATTCACAGCACTTCCCTTTTTGCACACTTAGTTGTTGCAGCCTTATTTCAAAATGGATTCAAAAAATGTTTTCCAATCAAATTCTACACACAAAACAAAACCCCACAATGACAAAGCTGGAAGAGTTGATTAAATATTTTGCAAATTTATTAAAAATAAAAAGACAAAAATATAACATGTACAAAAGTATTCTCAGCCTTTGCCATGACACTCAAAATTGAGCTCAGGTCCAGATATTTTTACAGCTTTATTGGACACCTGTGGTAAATTCAGTTGATTGGACATGATTTGGAAAGGCACACACCTGTTTAGGACCTGTTAAGGTCCCATGATAGACAGTGCAGACAGTATGTCAGAGCACAAACCAAGTCATGAATTGTAAGGAACTGTCTGTAAACCTAAGAGAAAATGTACAGAAACATTTCTGCTGCATTAAAGGTCCCAATGAGTGCAGTGGCCTCCATCATCTTTAAACAGAAAAAGTTGGCTGCATGGACAAACTGAGTGATCATGGTAGAAGGACCTTAGTCAGGGAGGTGACAAAGAACCAAGGACGACAAGGATTACTTTGACAGAGCTCCAAAGCTGCTCTGTGGAGAGAGGAGAACCTTACAGAAGGACATCAGTGGCCAGACAGAAGCCACTTTTCACTAAAAGGCACATGACAGCTTGTCTGGAGTTTGAAGTCTCTCAGACCAGTCATTGCTCATCACCTAGCCAATGCCAATCCTACAGTGAAGCATGGTGAACTAGTCAGGTTTGAGGGAAAAATTACTGGAGCAAACGTTTATCTTCCAACAGGACAATAACACTAAGCACAGACAAAATAACAAAGGAGTGGCTTCGGGACAACTCTGTGAATGTCCTTGAACGGCCCAGCCAGAGCCCAGACATGAACCAGATTGAACATCTGTGGATATATCTAAAAATGTAGCTAAAAAGCTCCCCATCCAATCGATGGAGCTTGAGAGATTCTGCAAAGAAGAATGGAAGAAATGTCCCAAAAACAGGTGTGCCAAGCTTGTAGCTTCATACTCAAAAAGACTTGAGGCTGTAATTGCTGCCAAAGGAGCTTCAAAAAAGTACTGAGGAAAGTCTCTGAATACTTATGTACACATTATATTTATGATGTTTTTTTTTTTTTTTTAAATAAATTTGCAAAGATTTCAAACAAATATCTCATTTTGTCATTGTGGGGTATTGTGTGTAGGGAAATCCTATGAGGGGATCCATTTTGAAATAACATAACATTTGTTATAACGTAATAAAATGTGCAAAAAGTGAAGTATAATTAATGATTATTTTATATCCACAGCCAAATACCTAAATGACTGTATATCTGTGCTTAGCACCAACACATTTGTCTTTCATCTCTAATAAATTTAAGCAAAATCAAAAAGGCACAGTTAATTTGTGCAGATTTAATTTAAGCAGATTGAAATGAAAATGCGTATTCTCTCAAAATTAAGATTTAAGATTTTCTTTAATATTATCCAGTTTTGGTCACTTCAAAAAAGGCACTTTCATAAAATTCAAATAAACCTTTTCCACCTCTCCAATAAAAGAACTTGCATAATTTCAGCAATGTTGGTGTACAATCTCCAGCGACAATTTGGCCAAGTGCACTTTTAAAGGTGATAGAAACATGAAAAGTAAATATCCTATACTGTTCTCTGAAAAACAAATGACCTGCTCTAACCTTAGGCTAATTCACAAAGAAAATGGAGAACTGCTATGGCCTGCTTTCTCTGGGACCACCCACATTGAAAAATCTTCCCTCTCTTTAAACAAAGAAATAAAAAACAGCCCTGAGGAAAAAAAATAAAAAAATAAAGCACCCCAAAAAAGAATAAAAGAGCCCTTCAGTGGGCACAGCATGTATCCCGCCACACATACTGCCACAGTTACGCCGCGGTCTTTCTTCCTGCTCAAGGGGTCATGGTTTAAAGGTCATGAGCACACCTTGTGTCAGCTTTGCCACTGCTGGAGCCTTTCTTCAGGTCCAGCTTGCTGAAGAAGTGTGCTTGGCCCTTCTGGGGTGTCGAGGGGTCTTCTACCAGGAACTCTACAATATGGGGATTCTCCTCACTGCGACGGATATAGCCTTTGTTGATGACGTGCATGATGCAGGAGAGCACGTCAGTGGTGCTGCAGCTAAATCGGATGGAGCTCTGAGTGCGACCAGCCTCCTGTTTCTG
Organism: Acestrorhynchus altus; assembly: GCA_034509495.1. Taxonomy (NCBI): domain Eukaryota; kingdom Metazoa; phylum Chordata; class Actinopteri; order Characiformes; family Acestrorhynchidae; genus Acestrorhynchus; species Acestrorhynchus altus. Next base: position 12,893,927 of record CM067506.1, on the reverse strand, counting down.
ACATGTGTCCAAAACCTGCAGCACAGAAAGAGACAGAGTATGAGAACCAACTTGATCAGGGCTGCTGCTATGACAGCCTGGATGCCTTACTACTGTGGTAGGGGGTGGGGCATTGTATGCAAATAAGTGAATGTGTAAATTTTATCTCATGCAATGCCAGACTACACATTGAATTCCGTCTTGAAGATGAAAATATTATTAAGCCCGTCATGGGTGCCCTATATCTCAGCTGGAGCATTCAAAACATTTCTGTCTGTGTAAAGTAACATCTTCAGACATGGTCTCAATTACAACATAACCAAAAGGTGTGGTGAGTCAGACTTTACCTTGAACACCAAGTTGTCAATATGCATCTCTTTCTCCTTCTTCATAATCTGCACAATGAGGCAGTACATGTAGTTCCGTTTCCTTTCCAGCGTGCGGGCTGCATCCTCATCTACATTCAGATAGGTCTGCTTGGGTAGCAGGTAGCAATAACTTTGCTTCTCAGAGTTCTGCACTAGTGCTTTCTTATTCAGCCTTAGCACCCCTAGAGAGCCATGGAAACATCGGACAACAAATTCTCATCTGCTAAATGATCCATTCATTTCCCTTCTCAGTGATCTATTAATATTTTATAACTTATAAATGACATAAAAGCAAACACTGATTACTATTACACCACTTTAAGTTGTGCTGTTGTGGAATGAAGGATCCACAACACAAAGAAAATATACAGTTTGTATACTGCAAACGTACCAGTGATGAGCTCACCCTTCACAACATCCTGGCTAGAGCCAGAATGAGTCAGAACACCCTTCTCAAAGGTAAGAGGTTTGAGAGCGTGAGCCAGCACTGCTGAAGACAGGCCAGTGGTCTGTTGAAGACTCTCCAAGCTTACATCCTGAAAGACAGAGATGGGGAGAAGTATAGTAAATAAGAAACAAGTCAATATGCTACACTATCCCTCTGTACTTTGAAACAATGGGCGTCCGGTACCTCTTGTTGGTTAAACTGCAGTAGGATGTACATCTGCAGTGTGGAGACAAAGAGCGTACAGGAACCGTAACGCAGTTCAGCATGGCCAAGCCAGGTCCACTGCAGCCGCCGTGGCTTACTGTTTCTTATGCTGTACATGCACTGACCTACCACCAGACAGACACGCACACAGGACAGATTGGGCATTAAGGAGTAGTGAGAAAAAAATCTCAGTATTAAAAATCACAAAATACTGTAATTATCATATTATTATCATTAATACTATAATTATTATTAGAAATGTCCCAGTTCAATCTTGTGAATTAGGACTGAGGCTGGTCCAGGCAGGTTTTGTCTATTTTAAGTTGGATCCCAGCGTTCCCTCAGCTATCTGTATGGTACCATTAACAGACATTATTCACTCAGAGTGTTCTCACGAGACAAAAGAAAACAGTTCATAGTCTGCAGTGAGGAATTAATTTAACTACAATTTTTATATAAAACTGGGAACTGAATGGTAAGGGACATTGGTCTTTAAGATAGACATGCTATAAAATGCTAACTAAAAATATAGACCATCAAACAAATCACTCCAAAATATCACATTATATAAACCATTACTAAAACCAGAGTATTAATAAGCAGCACATACATTATATTACTTACACAAACAAAACTATCAGTATTGGTTGATAATAAGCATTAAGAAAACTAGATCAGATGGGGAGGGATTTATAATCATTAATTTATATATGCATGTTTGTATATATGCATTTATTTATTATGTTGTTTTGAAAGTGTGCAGCAAAAAAAAAACAACTAACTGTTGGAGTAGAAGTCTGAAAACTCAGCAAGGTAGCTGCATAGCTGCGGAGGAAAACATTTGCTCGGCTCCTCCAAGTAGCATGGAGCAGAGATGGCCCAACATCGTGGAGACAAAACCAGCACCTTCACTTCACTCTCCTCCTCTGGCTCTGACAGCTGCTCGTCCATAATCTGATTATTTCAGCACACAAAAACACACTTCAATGCTTCAAATCAATATTAAGTGTTAGTCATTACTGCCCATTTAGAATCCATTTTGTCACTACAAATGTCTGGTTTACTACACTGCTGTACCTCCTCATCCATATCCTGTAGGCTCTTGTCTAACTGCTGCAACCGGTAGAGATGAAACTCCTGCTGTAGCTCCTCTGACTCGCTCAGATTACTCAGCATCTGCTGGGGAAAGCGGTTAGGGAAGCAGGTGCTGATCTGCTCAATCACAGCACTTTCCAGCCACACCTTCCCCTGACCCAGCAGACGATCACCTAGGTAGTACCTACAGACGAAAGATGAGAAGTTCAAGTTGTGTGCTCTTACAGGGATCACTGAGATGAAAGTTAAGAAACAGACTACCTGAAACGCGCAGTAAAGTGGTAACAGTGTTTGTCATACCTGTAAAAGTGCTCAAACGTACTGGCCAGTTCCAGTCCAGAGAGGAAGAGCATGGGCTCCAGAAACTGCTGGAGCTGATTTAGGGTCTCCATATTCCCAGAGTCGACTCCACTCTCCTGGATCATGTGGTCTATATATTGTGCAAACCGTTCACTCACCTGGTGGAACCAAGCAAATAATATAGCACGCGACTTAATGTGTATGTTTTGAATTTCAGACTTTAGAAACAAAATGCATGTTCCTTCCTTGAACTCATTCATGAAACCAGTGTGTCAAGTGTGTGCAACTAGCACAGGCAGAGCAGCCCAACTCACATGCATGGCAGTAAGGATAGAAAGCTGCAGAAGTGCTGCGGAAAATCCCTGGCGCAGGGCCAAAACAAAAGCTGTCTGCTGGCCAAAAAGCTCCTCCATGGCATTCTTCAGACGCAGGTACATGTTCTTGTAGTGTTCCACAAAGTCTGGCATATTGTACGTCAAATCCAGGAACTTCTTTACCTACAGGATGGATCACAACACAATGTTTATAGTGAAAGAAAATGTACATGTGCAACTTTACAGGGGTTGACCAAAAAGAATAACAACAACAACAACAACAATAATAACAATAATAAGTTACCTGCCGCTGGACCACACCCTGCCAACAGTGTGCAATGCCAGCAATACTACTGGTGTTTTTCACTTTGGGTTTCGAAGCAGAAGAGGGGGATGAGGATGTCACTGCAGCTGCCTCCTTGTTCTTTCCTTCTTTTCCATCTTATCCAAAAAATAAGAATAAAATTGACTATAGTGAATTATATAAAGGTGAATAAACTACCATGCCAACCAAACATCAAGCTGAACTGAGGAAAACAATGTCTTCCAAAAACTAGCAGGTAAAGTTTTAATGTTGTGCAATAATAAAAAAATGAAAGAAAAAGCAAAAGAAAAGAACATAAAAAATTCACTATGCTGTTATGGTTAGTACTGAGTTGATGGATGGATTGCTGGAAGATCCAATGAAGAGCATAAACTGTGACAAAAGAAACTAAAGAGAGGGAAAAAGTTGCCGATTATCCTCTAAGCTGTTACTTACTCTTTATATCTTTGCTTCTGTTGATACCTTCTGAAAACAAGAAAAGTACTTTGAAATACAAAAGTCTGTATGAAAGCTCTTAAAAACAAGAAAAAAATGCTGCAAAAGTGCAGTGACAGTCACTCCTGTGTGAGCACAACTACTAAGACATAATGAGAAAGGAAGGGAATTTTAAAGACAGGTTGACAGTTCACTCACTAGACTTTACAGGAGGCTTGAGCTCTTCTGTGTCCATTCGGCTGGTGTCGACATGCACCAGTAAATGGGTGAGGCGACGCACACGTGAATTGAAAATGGCGGCCCTTGTCTTGTAGCGTTTTGATGATTCCGCATTCTCCAAATATTCACTGAGCAACCAGGCAAGAGGGCTCAGAACTGGGGTATCTGTTATGAAGAAGGGTCAGTTAAATCAGTTCAGGAAAATTGTCCTACCTAGTTATGCCCTTATTGAGAGCCAGGGAAGAATTTAGCATTCAGATTGTGATGGCTGATGCTGGTTTACCAGTGACAGTAATGCTCTGTACAATGGGGTTGATAAGAGCTTCCCAGCATGTTCTGCCCAGAGCCTCTGCAGCCTCAGCATCAGGCAGGAAACGGTCAGCAAACATTTGTTCATGACGCAGAGCACTGTTTAACCTGAGCAGATCAAATAAAGAAAACCATTAACACCACAGAGCTGAGGGACTAGTACATACAACAAGAACACAAAATTAGTTTGTGCTTAACTGTCAAAATAAAAAGAATTAAACCCATTAAAGCAGTAAAGCGAAAATTTGTATTTAGTGAATATTTGTATTAAGTGAGAATTTTGCATCTGTGCTCCCACTAGTTGTGGAGTGCAATTTAGTTTTATATCACTGAAGTAAAAACAAATCACACTTTGAGCACCACTTCATGGACAGCTGTATATGTGCATTTGTTCATAAGATGACAGATACAGGTCAGTGAAAGAACCAAATGGACTGGAAGAGTAATATTACAGGATTTTATACAAATATGTCTATGGGGTAATACAGCTTCACACATTACAGTCATTTACAAGCTCCACCAAAACTACAAAGTGCAGTGCTAGCATTCCAGGCTGGGAGAGGTAAAGACGGAGTTGCTATTACAAGTAAAGGTGCCTTCTAAATGACTTTTAGAATTTTAATTCAATGTTAAATTGCTAAATAATGTTCATTTAAAAAGAGGGAAGACTTACTTATTAAAGAGCTGCAGGAGCTGGCTCTTGTCCCCCAGAATCTCTTGGCACCAGGTGTGGGCCTTTGTTGTATAGAAGAGGTAGGTACGGCAGCAGAGCTGCTCCTTAAACACCGGCCAGAAGGTGGGCTTCGGGCCAAGAACTTCAAACCCATGTACTCGTGTATCAATGCCACCCTGACAGTACATACAATGCATTTAATATAGATATGTAAATAAGCTAATTTTTTTATTTGTAAATATTTGCATTAATATCAATGCAATAACCTTGGAAGAGTACCACAATGTACAAAACAAAATTTGTCCTGTCTGACCTGTTGACACCTCTTGATCCTGATCTGAATGATGGACCAAAAACGGGTCATGTTCTCCAGCAGAACAACACGACTGGCAGAAGGTGGCACATTGACCTGTTCCAACAGAAAATCAGAATTCAGCAAGAATTAACATTACATTATGTATTTTGGTATTATTGCTGCTTTGGTGCAAGTGTGTTTTCTCACAGTATTGAGTTCAGTATTGATGTTTGTAGGATCATCCCCCCCCAGCACTACTATACGAGCGGGCATGTAACTAGAGTCCTCACTGGCTACAAGCACTGCCAGCTGTCTGTGGTGGGGAGAGAACACATTCAATTATGATTAACATCCTAACAATTTCATAAGAAATTCTGTTAGTTAAAAGAATATATTAAAAAATAAACAACATCTTTGATAACGGTGATCAACAACAGTTAAAAGAAGCACCTCTAAAGCAAATCTAACATATAAAGGACTCTGAAGAAAAAGAAAAACCTACCTAATAACCACCCCTTTGTGCATGTAGATATTGATAAAATGGGAACCTGTGCAACCATTAGATTCCCAGTACGTTTTTGGATTCTTGTCAGTTAACTTGTTAGCTCGATGATGGTTGGACGAGACTTCTACCTTTTCCCAGCATTTATCTTCTTTGAGTTCTACACTTGAGCCTGGAAAACAGTTACCTCAAATGAGCCCAATAACATAATACTGTCCATTACTCTTGTGTACTTCAAAGTCCCTTTATTTAAAAAAGCTGGGCCTTCCTGATCCTCTGTTACAGGCAACTGGGAATGAAACTGCATTATTTAGAAAAACATTAAATAATTACATCAGAAGGATTAATCCTTAGAGTTCCTGACCACAAAGTAATCACTGCTTTGAAAACCATCAGCAGCAAGGGAGAGCAAGACACTAAATGTTTGACTATTATAGGTCATTTATTATGCGCTGCTTTTCCTTCCTATTCATTGAGCACCTGAGTGCAGATCAAGATCTTGTATCACACAAAGACATGATTTATCACACTGGAGGTAATATAAAACCATGTTCCCATAATTCTCTTTCTTCTCACATCACATATGTCAAAAGGTCAGGCTGTTACATGAAGCCCAGTGGCTCTGACTGACAGTTTAATTGACTGGCAGGTAAGGTGATCAAAGTATTTGTCAGGCCTGTATGAAGTACAGGCCCTTTCGGCTAAGACTGTAACCTATCCCGAAGGATTGTGTTCATGTCGCCACTTCCACCAACCCTAAAGGGGAACCTTACACCACAGTGCATTAGAGTGCATCCCACTAACTGGCTCTCTAACTAAATAATGAACTCACTCACTATTTAAATAATTAATCAATGTATATTATTGTAATTACTGTGGTTGCTAAACTTGTGAACTGCCACAAGGTGAGATGATCAATCAAAAACAACTAAAGAACCAAAACCAACTGTCTGGTATATTTAAGCAAGAAAATACTAGCATTTTAAATCCCAATCCCAATATTGAAATAAACATAAGTAAGAGCTGCACATAGTTCCGCCCCACAGCACAATTTCTCTGTTACCTATTATTAATAGTTATATAATACAGTAGTATAGGGATAATATAGGAAAAGTAATGTCTCTTCATTGGTGCTCATGATCTACTCCAGCGATCAATTGATTATAGACAGAGAGCAAACTTCCTTCCCCATACCTTGGCACAAGTTGCGCAAAAACACATCAAAGAAAGGGATGTTAATGGGTTGATGGTTTCTGCGATGCTCCTCAATCTGGCCCAAGACCATCTGATGGAAAACAGGAGGAATACATCTTTTACTCTTGGAAAAGTGTGATATGTAGGATCAAACATTTATTCTAATCAGTGCACATCAGTGCATTCCTTATGAAACTGGTGTTACAAATTTGGCCTAAAGCACTGAAGCAGTTTAATGACCTGTATGCATCCAGCCAGCACACTGGTGGTCATCTTCTTGTAAAGGCTGGCATACTTTTCACAGTCATTAATCAGGTCTCGTAGCTCTGTGACCATTAGCAAGTTGGTGCTGTGCTTGTCCAAAGCTTTGACAAGTGCTTCCTTAGTGCCAAGACGACACATAACTACAGCATAGTCTTTGTTCAGAGAAGCCAGGCGATAGAGGAAACGGATGAACTGCTGTACAGTCTGGAAGTTCAAGAAAGAGTAAAAACAGAAAAAATGTATGAGTTTGATGGAGTGACATACAATATTGCACAAATGTATGACTTAAAGCAAAAAGCTACCTCTCTGTCATTAATACAGGCCGTCATTGAGGACAGACAAGGTTCAATGCTCTCATGCCAAGGCAGCAGATCCTCCTGATAGTTGTCCAAGAACTTGTTCAAGATTCTGTTCAGAAATATGAATATAAATAGTCTGATTCATTTACATTTTTAAATAACATTCCCTGAATGAGGCTCGAGTCACTTTGCCAAACCTTATAGCTCTGTACTTCCACATGACTTTGTAAAATCAGAATAATTTGTGATATTGAAAGCAACAGTTTGAACTGAGAAGGAATTGATGATTAACCTAATTCTGACACTGCATTTTTCAAAAATACATACAAAAGAAAAAGCTGCACTTTATTAAAAGTTATACGCACTATTAACGTTTTAACAACACATATACACACATTTGATGGCTTAAAGATTCTTTACCAAAATGCAAACAAAACAAAGAAACCTTGGCACACTGAATATACCAAGCGAGCAGCCAAAAGAAAGCATGGGCAAGAATACTGCAGGCAATAAAACTGGATATTAACAGAGCTGCATTCCAAATACCATCATCATTACAAATTGTTCAATAATATAAAAAGCAAGAGCAGCTGGTAATTACACTGCTCAGTCAAAACAATTAAAACCACCTGTTAATACCATCTAGGTCCTCCTTACGCAATGAAAACAACTCTGATCTCTCAAAGTCTGAACTCCCCAAGTCTTATTAAGGTGTTCTGTGGTATCTGGAACCAAGCAGCAGATACTTAAATTCCTGTTGCAAGGTGCACTCCGTCATGTTCCTCAAACCACTCAAACATTTTTGCAGTATGTCAGGGAGCACCAGTGTGCCAAAAGAAGTCACCATAATTTAGGAATTTCATTGCCTTAAAGGGGTGTATCTGGCCTGCAACAATGTATTTGGTCTGTAAAGAACATCCAAATCAGCCAGAACACAAGTTTTCCTGCCTCCACTGGCTTGCCTTTTCCCCTGTAGTGAATCCTGGTGCCATCTCTTCGCTAGGTAAGTGACACACCCAAACATCCACATGACATAAAGAAAACATAATTCCCTAGACCACGCCAGCTTCTTTCATTGCTCATAATCTTCTGACACTCAGAATCAGGGGTCAAATCAGGGATTTGTCTGCATCTAGACAGCTCCATATGCAGTCAGTTGTGAGGTACTGTTTGTTCTAACAATTCTGTGATAGCCAGGATGAAGTTCTTCAGCAACTTGTGAGACATTAGCATCTCTGTGGGATCTGACCAAATGGGCTAGTCCCTGGTCCTCATATGCATTAATGAGCCTTGACTGCCCATGAACCTTGGACACCTCTGGGAACACCCTTCAAGACCTGATGTTCCGGAGATACTCTGACCCACTCGTACAGACGTCGCACTTTGGCCCTTTTTAAAGTGTCTCAAATTCTTTTGCTTGTCCATTTTTACTTCTCCAACACATCAAGTCAAGAACTGACTGTTCACTTGGAGCCTTATACAACCCACCTCTTGATGTGCCATTGGAATAGATAATCAAGTGTTATTCACTTTACTTCTCCACAGTATAAACTGGTATGACTGACTGTTTTTTGTCTACATGTTAGATTACTATTGTGAATTCACTAATTAACTGCCAGGTTTGGTCAGTGTGTTAGAGCAGGCAAATCAGCAAATTGTGATGGACTCTGCTGCTCAGTACCCCACCCTTGGTATTAACTTACACGATCGTCCAAAGTTAACTGCAGCTGCAATTTTGATTAACCATTTAACTGAGTGTTTTGATTTCTAAAATCTCTAATTCAAGCTAAAAGTGAAACAGGAATATGTGACAATCACAATCTACACAACACATGGATCTATATCTGTAAGCATCAACAACTCATTCACCTGAGAATGGGCAGCTGCACTGCCCGTTCCACTCTATGCTGGTCCATGAGGCGGACAAGGTCCTGGAAGGTATCTCTGCTACGCATTACTTCATTCCTTTCCTCTTCGAGCTGAGAAGTGTCATCACACAGAAGCTGCTCCAAGGTCAGAATCACCTCTTTGGTGGTGGTCATCTCCTTTAGACCCACTACCAGCATCTTCAGCTCTGTGTCCTTGAAATCAAGTTCCTCCTTGGACTCTGACAGGCACCAAATACAAAACCTACTGTTAGTGAAGAGACAGCAATACCTAACATTTAATCAACTTTAATGAAAGTAATAAAATATTCTAAAGAAATATATTTATAGATCAATCATATCAGCAAATTAGAAAAACATCACAACCTTTCTTTTCCAGTTTGTGAACATTGGAGATGTGGTTCAGGGCAATTATTGCCAGCATTGTCTCAGAGCGCTGGGCAGAAAGGCATTTTTTAAGCACAGTAGTGACGTCACAGGCCACCAGTTGCTCTGCCAGGCTCTTGTGATTGGAGATCAGCATAATTATGACCAACAGGCCATTCCGTACAGACAGCCCACACCTAATTTAATCACAGAGGAACATATCATGATCAAAACTGTCATATAAATCCAATAAGCTAAGGCTGACAGATTCAAAGGCAAGACTCAATGCCAAATATCCATCACAACTACCTTGCAAATTACTGTAGGCAAAACAATCCTGTCATGGTATTAAAACATTATGCATAATGCATTTCTCACCTACAGTGATTCTTCACTATGGCTTAAAATGTAACATATACCATTTATTTAAAAAAATAAATAAATAAACAAACAAACAAACAAATAAATAAATAATAATAATAATAATAATAATTATATATATATATATATATATATATATATATATATATATATATATATATATATAAATATTACTATTTTTTTTTTAAACATTCAATTATGTTTTGCATAACAGTCTTATGCAAATGTTTGGGCACCTCTGGTCAAACTGCACTTGGAAAATAATTCCAAATCCTAGGAAATGTGCTTGAATATTTAACTTAAATTTCATACAGAGATTTGTTTGCTTATTTTAACATAGAAAATCAACAAAGTGTCTAATTTCAAAAGAGGCATGCAAACGTTTGCATAAGTAATACATTGTGGAATATTTGCTATAATAATACAATAATACAATGTAAGGCAAGTCTAAAATCAAATTAGACGTAATTTACTGTGCTTCTGGGACAAAGGAACTTGCTTTCTCAAAGTTGTTAGTCTCGACTTTGTAAGTCACCTACCCAGTGGTGCTGAGCATGAGATCAACAGCAAAGGGGATAGCACCAAGAAGCCCCTTGGAGCCCTCAGGTGTTGCCGAGCCAATACTGGCAAAAATCTCTAGCATCATCTGGGTGCCAGACTCTGAGAGAGGCAGACAGCTGCCCACACTGCGAAGATCATGCTTACTAGCACCAGTGATGACCTTCAGAGTCTGAAATGAGGTACATTTTGATTTTAGTCTGACAGGGCATTATCATCTCTGATAATTATGTATTACTATATACCAGAAAATAAAATCAAGATGGTCAAGTTCATTATTTCATGACTAAACCTAACATTAAAACAAGCTAAGTAGAGTACCATGAAACAGATGAGAGTACAAGGCTATCAATAGTGGACTTACCGCTAGAGCAATCTGTTGCACTCGTGTGCAAGTGGGATACTCTTGCATGCATGATAAGATGGCTTTTACTCCACCCTCTGTGGCAAAAGAAACTCGCCACTCATATTTGAGCATTAGGCTGCGGGTCAGGAGCAGGGCAATGATGGCATTTTGCTTTGGTTGGCTTCCAATCATTTCTACCAGCATCTTTAGGACTTTGTCCCTACACAAAAAAGGCATGGAAAGACAGGGTAGTGTAAGTAATTCATTGATTTTAAAAATTTATTTATAAACAGTTTTATAAAACTTTTTTTAAAGCATTTTTTAAGAACGTGGAGTAAAACTCTCCTTTTCCTCTAGTGCTTACTTCAGTTCCCAACATTTATTCGTCTGCCCTTCCCCATGATTAATGTTACATATGAAGGGACATATGATGACAGTAACATCATTTTTATGAACGTACAATCCACACATTATTTTGCATGAATGCAAAATCGAAACTTGATATGCACTTAGAAGCAAAATTAGATCACTGAATGACCAACACAATACCTACTGAACCCAATGTGAACCCAAAATGAAATTCTAGGACGGCAGCTATTATGGTACAGAAGTCATTTTTCTTGTCCAACAAGTCTTAGAAAAAAAAAATGCAATCAATACAAAGTATTCAGAGGAAGAAAACATTCAGGAAATCAACCTGCTCACACAAAATCTCAAATCTGCTTATTGTCATACAATGAGTGTTCAGTAGGAGTTGAGTGCAGCCAGGGACCCCAGTAAGATCTAAAATAAACCAAAGCTTCTCTGGCAAGTGTAAGGCATTCAGAAGGAGAGACATGATATTTTTCTTACTCTGGTGAAATCTTTTATAATCTCAGGAATGAAATGTGCATGAAGATGCTTGTTGGTAAGCTGAATGTAATGGAGCTTCACTGTCCATGAGAGAAAAAGTGAGTCATTCTTCCTTAGTATCTGACGGACAACTATTCTCTCTCCGTTATCTTCACTTTCAGTAAGTAAGCCCCATAGATGTCTCAGACAAGATCAGACTGAAATTCTTGCTGACCCACACAATTAAAAAACAGCCAGACTGTGTAAATGGAGGGAGTGTGAACTGCTTTTACAACTGATGTCGGCCACTATGGTCGGCCACTATGGTCTTTTATCTTGACTAGGACATGAAAACTGTAAAGGAGACAGTGCTTCAAGGCAATGAACACTGGTAACAGCTCCAGAAAATGCATGTGCACATTACATAGATGAGGTGGTCAAGCAGCAATGGCCCCCCCTACCTACTGTGGAAACACTGATGCAAATATGGTAAACAGAAACCAGATGCAATGCAGACACCCAGTATTGAAAGTTCTTTAATAGAGCTGGGCAATATATTGATAGTTCTATAAATTTCAGGATATAAACAGAGTGTGTTTTGGGTTGAGGTGAGATTGTTTATATCAATCTTTTTCTGCTTCCTCACTCTGCTCTGCCCCCTGCTCTCAGCCCCTCAACTCTCTACCCTCCACCCTCAAGTGCACTCTCATGTACACACTACGGAAGGGGCATAAGACTGTGTGAAGGAGAAATGAAGAATAAATGTCAAAATGTTTAAATATAGAAAAAATACAGACTTCATGGGGTGTCCTAATTTTTGCACATAAAATCAATGTATGAGCCTTAATTCTTAGAAAGCTTAACAGGATCACTGTTCAGTTGGAAGTAATGAGACCCAAGAGACAAAAACACATTCTGAACAGGTCAGAGTTTACTCTGAGGAACAGAAAATACATTGTCAAAACTGCTGTATCTGCCTTGTTGGAAGTGTGTATGAAGAAAAGATACAAAAATCTATTTAAAAACCCAGAGAGGGAATTAGACAACTGCTGGCATGATTCATCTTAAACCACAAACTCATAAGAGGGGAAACATGAGCCACTGTGTCTTGTTCTGCCTGCTACAGCATGGGCAAACAGTGCAGATCATCTATGACATGAAGAGGAATTCTGGGATCTGCATTTCGTATTAGGGTCAAAGCTGATTCTGTGTACCAGTAGAACCCAAAGAACCAGAATCAGTATTTTTATGTGCTGAAAAAAACACAAATCTATAACACTGTGAAGCTCTCCGTCATGCTTGGGAACTAGAAAGGAGCCAGAGGAATGATGATGGCTAACTGCACACAAGCCTACAAACTTGGAACCTGCTAAAACAAAAAAAAATTCTGACTCTGAACACACAGCCAAGCGACAACAATAAAATAACTGTGCTGTAAATGGTACAACATGCCATATGCTATCTTACCGAATTGTCTGTGCTGAATCCGATCTAAGGGTGCTCCGCTCCTGAGGTCCCTCTTCCTCCAGAATTTTACAAATAAACTTCATGCCAGCCAGTTGTTGCCCCGCATCAGAGCTGCTTTTTTTCATGATGTCCACAACTTCTCCAATTTTTTCCAATGCTGTTTTCTTTCCTTGAACCTTGGGGTTATTGAATACTATAGTAGCAGAAAGCACAAACAGTTCTTAGAACTTAGGACAAGCAATATTTATAACTACACTCAAGTCTGTCAGACTAAAATTGGGGAATCAAACATGCACCCTGCGACTAATTCAGCACAGGAATAGATATTGAATTCTAAATAAGGCCTTCTACCAAAACCACAAACACAACTTGCCTTTCATTTTTTCCTCCAAGTCTTCAGGATACTTGGTCTCATCTTCAGTTGGTAGCTCACTCTCTGTGTCACTGCTGCAGCTGCCAGTATCAGCAGGGATCTCCTTTTTAGGCTTCTTACAAACAGAGCCCAATGTAGAAGAGGAGGAGGCTGAAGAGCTTGAAGCTGCAGGTGCCGTTGATGATGAAGACGACGATGAGGAGGCCTGTCCTGCAAGGCCAGATGAGCTGATGGAGCTGTCTGTGAGCATCTCCTCATCTTCCAGACTTGCTCCACCACGTCGCAGATAGTGCTTGGCGAAGGTGTGAGAGCAGAGCAGGTCACCTAAGCATGAGGCCTGCAGTGTCTGCTTCAGGTAGTGCAGGATCTTACGGGCCACCTCGCTTGACACTGACAGCTGGATTAGAGTGACTTCATCCAACTCCACCACCTGATAGATAATATGACAGTGTTCTACTCTCCCTGTGGTTACAATATCATGTAGGTACATTGATTGATACTAGAGATGTACATGTCTGTAATTAACACCAGTGACTTCATGTGAGTTTAAGGGCAAAATTCACACAGACTATTCAATTCTAATTATCCCCTGTGATTCTACTATTGGCCAATTTCATGATAAACAACATTTATGATATTTTGACATGCAGACCAAATGTATGTTAATAAAAAAAACTTTAGTGGCAGTTTCTTAAAAATTATGCAGTTCAATGTTTTTAAGCAGTCACAATGTCCACAATATCCAATTTTGTATCACGTTAACAAAACTTATCAGGCGTCTGATACAACATCAAATTGCTTGCCCCTATATCAGACCAATAACAATTAACAGTAAAATTTTTACATTCATTACCAAATAATATATGGATCTCCCATTGTGCATTCTCATAAAATAATCTTTTTAAGTCAGAATTTGAGCACAGTGGAATTAGAAAGTGATGCTTGCCTGTTCTTCAAGGTTCTGTCGCAGGATGTTGTTGACTTCCTGTTGCTGCTTTGGTTCTAGCTTCTTAATAAAGAAGAGCACTTCCCACCACTCTGCACGAGTAAGAGTACTGTCATCGTCATGAAGGCTGTCCATCAAATAAGGCAACGAATATAATCCACCAGGTGGCTTTGAAAAGAAAGTCTGGCTCACTAACACATGAGAAGACAAAAGAAAGAGACAAGCCAAAACAGAATGAGTATCCTTCAACATAACATCACCGTCAAGCAAAAAGTTTTAAAATAGCAAAATCTTATTAATTTTAAAATTGAATCCCTAACAATGAAACAGGTTGTTGTTACTGTGCAGCCTGATGCATGTAAATGAGCTCTGTTCTGTTTGGCTGTGTATTGTGCCTGAATCAGAGAGCAGTCCTAGCTGAAATAGTTAAATAGTTTAATTTGAATGAATTTGCTTAGAATTATATAAAATATATCAATAAGTAAATATAGTGGTTTACATGACATCCCAAAAATTATTGAATCAAAACAAAGCCAACAAAGGCTTGATCTGCATACACTGAACCATAACTTCCATCCCATAATAACTCAAGAAGGACACAGGTACCATTACACCCCTACTCAATATAATAAACAGTGAGTGGCTTATAAAGAAATAAAATAAAAAGGAAAAACAAATGCCTTGTTCTAACCAGCAGTGAGTTTGAGGGTCTCCGTGAGAGAAGTTGCCTTTTCCTGAGTCTCTTTTTCGGCCTGCCCACTACTTCCAGAACCCAGGATCTCAATCATGTGCCAGTGTACCCAGTAGGTCCTAGAAATGGAATTCCAGTATACCTGTAATCACACAAACAAATGTGTACAAAATACACATTAACCAACTGCTGGTCTTTGAAGAACCTCAAACATGAATGAAACAAAAATATATTGCCTACCTGAACAGGTGGTGAGCCATCATTGCTATACCGAAACTCTCCCTCGTCCCCTGCACTGACCTCCTCATAGTCCTCCAGCATGCGGACCTGCATGCCACTCTTCAGGTTGTCCTGTACATACTCAACATAAGCAAAATGTGTGGCAAAGTCAGTTCGTGTCTTGTAGCCATTTGCAGACTTCTTCTTTGGTGGAGTGGCTGTTGCACTCGCAGAGGCTGTCACTACAGAAGGGGAAGCAGAAAAGCGAGGCTGAAAGATCGAGCGAATGGTACGTCTGTTTGCCTCTTCCTCCATGTCGTCCGATCCCTCTGCTGCAGCAGGCGATTGAAGGGGAGGCTGGCGGTTACGGTCCCAGCCCATTACACGCACCAGCTCAGAGATAAGGTTAGCCATCGCCATGGTGTACTCAAACTCACGCTGCACTCGAGACTGCTCTGACTGATGTGACGTTGTGGACGAGGAGGAGGATGGACCGGGGTCCTGCCGCTCTGAGCTGGACTCCACTCCGGCTGTGTTGAGCTTATCCATCAGTGAGGTCACACACAAGTAGCGCTTCACCAGAGCGAAAAGCAACTTTCCTGGAATCTACAGTAAAGAATGACAATAAATATAACTGTATAAGCTTGCATACCTTTACTGTGACATAAAAACCTTAAATTAGAATCAGAAATACAATACCAGTCAAAACATTAGACACACTGACTGATTGTATTATAGATTACATAACTTGGTTTCTTCCGCTAATTAAATGTTCAAATATTCGGACACCTATGGGAGCACTACTGAGGATCTGAACTGAAATGTGGGCTGCAAACAGGCACTTTTGCTTAGAAACCTCAATATGATGTACATATCCAAAACTACTAAAATATATTGTATGAACAAACATATTTTGTAAATAATGAAACATAGACCAAAACCCTGCTCCTACTACAGAAACATTGTATACTGGTCATGTGTTTTTAAATACACAAAAAACATTTCTATTTGTTTTTACAGGACTGGACAGGCACATTATTTTGTAAGTTATTTTTTAAGGGTTAAAGAGAATAGGTGTGTCAAAACATTTGACTGGTACTGCACTTTATTAATCACATAATAAATGATAATAAATAAATATGAAACATCTCGTGTAAAGCAGTTGAAAATACACCTCTTTGCACCTCTGAGTTACTGCACAAAAACAAAAAACAATCTTTCAATAGAAGTTAATGTGAGAAGATTTAATTCTAATTCATCCTGGATCATTTCAATTAAACCCTTAATTATGCATTTATAGCACAAGATCAAGGACAACTGCCAGATTCAAATTATGCCATAAAGTTCAAAAAGGCAAACAACACACATACACAGTTGAAGTGTTATAATTCTATGTGGTATCAAACTGCTATATTATTAAAGTCTTAAGTAAAATAAATACACTATTAAAACCCACTGTTACTGTACTTTAATATAATAGCTACCTGGGGAAGATGGATGCCCTCAAAAGAGATGCCATGCTCTTCTGAAGAGGTGGTCTCTGCAAACAGCTCCAGCAATGTGTAGCGGTTATCAAAGTCCATGTGCTGCTCAATGCCATCCTGCTGGCTGAGAGACAGTAGCACATAAGCACGACTTCCTGAAAGAACACAGGACACATAATGCATTAACACATGACACATTGTGAGCAGCCACACAAGATGGGTTTTACACCTGCTATCTTAGTTCAGACCAACCTGAAAAGTCTAAATATCAGGACCAAATAAGGTAGATGTAAAGGACCCTTGGACATTTTCACAGTATAGCTTCTTCTTCTTCTTCTATGTAACACAATAGTATGACAATTTTAAAAACATGAAAATATTTTCATGCATCATGAGGAACAATTATGATACTGAATGCAAGTACTTTGTTTGAAAACTAAATTTGGCAAACAAATAAAAGCCCCTGTTGCAGCAAGGACATGTCACATTCCTCCCTCCTCACACTATGGTCTCATTTATAGACTATGCAACAATGTGGATAGAATAATCTTTCTTCTTCATCATTCAAAACATTCAAAAAAATCAGCGGGAATATGAACTGTAGATGAACATTCTGTTACATTATTATTTAACAGACTTCTAATTAAAAGCCATTTACAACTAGGGTTGTGTACTAGCAATAAGCTAGGAATACAATATTTATCACAACACAGAGATCATGAGTAAATATACTGTATTTTCCGGACTAAAAGCCGCACCGGAATATAAGACGCACCAGAATATATGCCGCATCCGCAAAGTTAAAAAAAAAAAAAACCTGGAAAATAACATATACAAGAAGAAAACGCTGCACCTCATGGTTTAAAGCATGGGAAAAAAGTTTCGGCTTATAGTCCGGAAAATACGGTACTGTGATCGATTGCAATACTGTAAGCAAGGCAATGTGATGTTTTTTAAAATCAAATGTCATAATATAAAGAATACACCACCATATGCATAAAACCTGAGTAAAAGGAAAGTACTTTCTGTGCATCAGAACAATGGGATCTGAAGATGTGTGAAGTGTGATGTGTGAAGATGAGTGAAAGTACAATATTGTTATCAAGATTAAAACAAAACTGCAGTGAATCTTTCCATGTAAAATGATAGTGTTTTTCAGAATTTTATTTTTTACACCTGTATTTACAACAGCAAGCGATTGCAAAATAAAAAGCAGAAATGTGTCTGAGATTAGAATATTCTGGAAAAAGTTCATAGTTCCATTCAAAAAGGTAAACTACCATACTTCATTACATATGAAATGACATTTCAAGCTTTTATTTGTTTTACTGTTGATCAGTATGAGTTCAAGCTCAGGAAAATCAGAAACTCTAGACAAAGTTACAAAACTAATGTGGTTGCAGCACAGAAACAGCATTGGATTTAAATTTTAGCTATTCATTCAAGCTAAACACAGTATACAGATTTGGACAAGGACTGACATAATAATCCTCATTATGAATCATCAATAATAGTGGTAGTAGAAATAGTAGTAGTAGTTACAGTGAACATTTAATGTTTTATTGATTTATTCCCAGTTAAATATTTTTTAAAATGTGATTGGGCAGCTATGACCACAACAGGCCTACTTTATTTACTTAATTTTATCTTTTTTAATATGGTCTTGAAGTTTAATTTAACCTTCCATGCTTTTTAACCTTATTGTTTCATGTGGTAGGACAGTTATTAAAGCACCTGTATACTAGTCATACAGTGTATGATTTTGTATGGCTTATTAATGTTGAACTACTTGCCAACCCATCATGTTATTAGTCTTATTTGAGAGAAGTGTTCAAATGTTTTGTGAACTTTTGTGATCATTTATGATCATCATACTTGATATGAGAGCAGTGTGTTTTGGAGTGAGATGATATCAAATTAATAAGGAAGTGGCAGTCAAAACACCCATCAGTATAGAAGCAAAAGTGAAACATAGTGAAATTCACTTCTGCTAAGGCAGCTTGACTGCTACATGATTCATCTAGCTCATAAGGCAGGACCAGGATGCCAGCATTGTTCAACTATTCAATTGTTTATTTTCTAACAGAAAATTGCTGCTAATAAAAAAAAAAGGATTATGGTGTTGAGCAAAAGAACTGTGTTCCCGTTGATCCAGGACTAATAATCCAACATCGGTCACTTAGCTCAATACTGATCCTGTGGCTGAATGCAATGAAATAATGAATCTTCACAGCAATGTTCCCACATTGACTAAAACGTCCCGAGGAGTAGAGACTGCAGCAAAGGGGAAGGGGTGCACAAACCCCTTATTATGCCCATGAGCTGTATTTAATCATATTGTGATCAATTTTACTGTGATACACAATATAAGCATTCAGTGCTGAAAGACCACTGACCAACTGCATGTTTCATTACAAAGAATTTAATTAGTGCAATTAGTCCCGTTTAGTTGGATGTGGTGCAGCACAATTTGAACACAAAATCACTGGACTGCATACAGGAGAGTATCTGAATAGTAGTTTTTAAGAATCCATTAAAATGTTTTGATTGCATGAAAAAAATTGCAAACCATGGCTGGTTCACACCTATAGTGGACATGACATAAGGTCACCAGGAATAGTGGCCCAGGAGGTATGAACATCGATGTCCTCACTAGGCATGAATCAGCCTTAACACTTCCGCAGTGTATATTTATGGACACTGTATTTGTAACACATTACTCACACTGTGCTCAATACTGTTTCTCTTTGCAATGGAAAAACATATTAGCTGAGTCACTTTTGGATAGGGGTGTAGACAGATACAGTACATCCAGAAAGTATTCACATCACTTCACATTTTGCACATACAGGCTTATTCCAAAAATGGATTAAAAATATTTTTCCCATCAAAATTCCAAACACAAGACCCCACAATGACAAAGTGAGAAATGTTTGTTTGAAATCTTTGGAAATTTATAAAAAATTAAAACACAAAAAAAGAACATGTACACAAGTATTCTCAGCCTTTGCCATGACACTCAAAATTGAGCTCAGGTGTATCTTGTTTCCACTGATCATCCATGTTTTCAGTTGACTGGACAGGATTTGGAAAAGCACACCCTGGTATATATGGTCTCATAGTAGAAAGTGCATGTAAGAGCACAAACAAAGCCATGAAGTCTAAGGCATTGTATCAAGACACAAAGAGTACAGAAAAAAATCTGCTGTATTGAAGGTCCTAATTAGCACGGTGGCCTCAATCATCTGTAAATGGAAGAAGTTTGCACTCCACCGATCAGGCCTGTACAGTAGAGTACAGAAGTCACTCTTCATTAAATGGCATGACAGCCCATCTTAAGGACTCTCAGACTATGAGAAACAAAACATTTAAGGACTGAATGCCAAGCATTATGTATGAAGGAAACCAGACACTGCTAGTCATCTAACCAATATCATTCTTACAGTGAAGCATGGTGGTGGCAGGATCATCATATATTTCTGCTGCAGGAACTGTGTGACCAGTCAGGGTTGAGGGAAAGATGACTTCAGTGATGTTCAGAGACATCCTTGATAATAACCTGTATCAGAGCACTCTGGACCTCAGACTGGGTTGAATGCTTTTCTTTTAACAGGACAATGACACTAAACACACAGCCAAGATAACAAAGGAGACGCTTCAGGACAACTCAGTGAATGTCCTCGAGTGACCCAGCCAGAGGCCAGATTCGAACCCGATTGAAATTCTCTGGAGATATCTAAAAATGTCTGAGCACCGAAACTCCTCATCTACTTGATGGATCTTGAGAGGTTCTGCAAAGAAGAATGGGAGAAATTCCCTAAAACCAGGTGTGCCAAGCTTGTAGCGTCATACTCCAAAACTTGAAATTGTAATTGCTGCCAAAGGAGCTTCAACAAAGTATTTGTTGAGATTCAACAAAGGCTGTGAAAATGTATATATTCTAACTTTTTTTCTTAATAAATATTTGCAAAAATTCCAAACAAACTTCTCACTTTGTCATCGTGGGGTATTGTGTGTAGAATGAGGGATAAAATTAATAGAATCCATTTTGGAATAAGGCTGTAGCATAAAAAATGTGGAAAAGGGCGGTGGGTGGGTGGATGGATGGATAGCATCCTTGAATTTCAACCATCAAATGTTCTCACAACCTGTCTTTCTATTCAGTCTAAACCCCAGAAGAAACACATTTAACACACTGAATATATTGAATACACAATACTCAGATGAGTCATGGAGCAATGAGACACAGTACAGAAATGAAACAAAAAATCAGCTATAGAAATGATCTGGATCTTTGCTTTTCATAAGCAAATAAAGCTTTCATTTTAAGTGATTTCTAGACAACACATTAGTGATGGTTTTCAAGTGTGCTCTGTGGACTGCAAAACAGGAAGGGTAGTTACAACTCAAGGGTCACATGGAACAAGATGTCAAAAACAGAGTAACACTTTTACCACTAAAGAAACAAAAAGCACTTTATTTCAATCATTTAGTCTCACTTGATCCTTTGCTGCTTCAGGCCTCTGAGGTCATACCCCAAATAAAGACTCATGTGGGTCTATATGGAAAATTAAAGTTTGTGCTACATTAAAGTTACTTGAATACTGTCATATCTTCTTCTTTCGGCTGCTCCCTTTAGGGGTCGCCACAGCGGATCATCTGCTTCCATCTTGCCCTATCTCCTGCCTCCTCTACTGTTACAACAACCATCTTCCATGTCCACCTTCACTACATCCATAAACCTTCTCTGAGGTCTTCCTCTTCTCCTTCAGTATCATCTCCAACACTCTTTGTCCAATATATCTACTCTTCCTCCTCAACACATATCCAAACCATCTCAACCTGGCCTCTCTGGCTTTATCTCCAACCTGCTCCACCTTCACTGTCCCTCTGACCTGCTCATTTCTAATCTTGTCCATCCTTGTCACTCCCAAAGAAAATCTCAAAATCTTCATCTCCGCCATCTCCAGCTCAGCCTCCTGCCTTTAACACGGAGCCACAGTCTCCAAACCATACAACATAGCAGGTCTCATTACTGTCTTATAAACCTGACACCCGTCTCCATCCTGCCTGCACCCTCTCCTTCACCTCTTTTCTGTACTGTCCATTGCTCTGGATGGTTGACCCAAGATATTTGAAGTCATCCACCTTTACGACCTCTACTCCTTGCATCTTCACCTTTCTGCCTGCCTCCCTCTCATTCACACACATGTATTCCGTCTTGTCTCTACTGACTTTCATTCCTCTCCTCTCCAGTGTAAACCTCCATCTCTCCAGTGCAAACCTCCATCTCTCCAGACTCTCTCCCACCTGCTCCCTACTCTCACCTCCTGCCTGACCTCATTTGTCTACCTGTCCATCACCATTGCAAACAAGAAGGGGCTCAAAGCTGATCATAGATGTAACCCTACTTTACCTTAAAACCATTTGTCAAACCAACTGCACACCTCACCACTGTCTTACTATCCTCATACATGTCCTGTACCACCCTCACATACCTTTCAGCCACACCTGACTTCCTCATGCAGCACCAGTTTCTCTCTTGGCACCCTATCATATGCCTTCTCTAGATCCACAAAGATACAATGTAGCTCCTTCTGACCTTTTCTGTACTTCTCTACAAACATTCTCAATGCAAAAATTGTATCTGTGGTACTCTTTCTGGGCATGAAACCAAACTACTGCTCAATGATCTGAACCTCTCATCTTAGTCTTGCTTCAACAACTCTTTCCCATACCTTCATGGTGTGGCTCATCAACTTTATACCTCTGTAGTTACTGCAGCTCTGCACATCACCCTTGTTCTTAAAAATGGGGACCAGTACACTGCTTCTCAAATCATCATGTATCCTCTCACTCTCCAGGATTTTGTTAAACAACCTGGTCAAAAAGTCCACTGCCTTCTCTCCTAAACCTCTCCATACCTCAACAGGTATGTCATCTGGACCAACTGCCTGGACCATTCTTCATCCTTTTTAAAGCTGCCCTTATGTCCACCTTACTAATTCTCTGCACTTCCTGATCCACTATCTCTCCCCCAGTTGTCCTCTCTCTCTCATTTTACTCATTCATTAGTTCTTCAAAGTACTCCTTCCAATTACTCAACACTATCTGATCACTAGTACATTTCCCTCCCTATCCTTTATCAGCCTAACCTCCTTTGCAGCTCTATCTCTCTGTTGGGCCAAACAATACAAGTCCTTTACTCCTTGTTTACTGTCCAGCCAATCATACAACTCATCATAGGCCTGAGCCTTTGCCCTTGCCACCATTCTTTTCACTATGCGACTAGCCTCAGAGTACTCCTGCCTGCCTCCTTCATCTCTCTGGTTATCCCACTTTTTCTTAAGTGTCTTCTTCTGAATACTCTCCTGGACTTCCTCAGTCCACCACTAACTTTCCTTGCCTTCTTTAGTGTCATATAACACTCTATATTACTTAAATATAAGCTTACTGCTGGCAGAACTACTTCACTACCAAACAAAGCTGGTCAATATGACATTCTTTTATCAGTATCATGATAAACTGCATTACTGTGATAAGAAACTTACCAACATTTAGCAACTGCACGTTCCATCACAAAGATGACAGATTTAGTTCTGTTTAAACAGATAAAGTGCTGCACATTTTGAATTTATCACTTTAATTTGTAGTAATTTTTAAAGTACATTGTTTTGCATTTTGCTCTCAGTCTTATTTGGAGTGACTCACGTTTGAATCATCAGACTTGATTTGTGTAGTATGTTGACCTTTGCCTGGCTAAGATCCTAAACCCAAGCCCAGTGTCATGAAGATGATGTTGTTACCCAATAATTTACCAATTATTTGTTGTTTATTTTCTTTAGACAAAAACAACACAGACCCAGTGGCAAAGCACCAACAAGGCTTTAATCATTTATCACATTGATGACCTATTATGAAGTCCTGTTTCTCAGATCTAGATGTTTTGAAAGTAACAAATGTATTGTCAACAAGAAAACATGCATTAGCAGGATATCAATGACATTAACATACCTGCATCGTGGGAGGCCAGAGCACGTAACATCTTTCCAGCACTGCGGCGGGTCTGCCGCTCTTTGTTGCACAGCAGTTCCATGAGCAGGTCTAGTGCACCAGTCTCCTTGAAGACTCCCACTAGTGAGCCGATGCTTGCATAGGCACTCAGCACATGAATGGTGTGTGTGAGACTAATGGCGAAATCACTGTTTTTGGCCATCTGTTTCCGCGCTCTCTCGACAAGGTTCTTGACATCATCTTTCATATCAGACAGCTCCACCTCATCAAATGTGACATCTGCAGAGAACTGTCCACTCGGCCGAACCTTCTCCTCCAGCAGTGGGCGCTTGCCTAGCAGTGTAGGGCAGTTGGCATACACATCCTCTGTGGACATCCACATCAAGATATTTTCTGTCTTACTCTCACCAGAAGAGGAACCACTAGAGCCACCGACACCAGAGCTACCACCACTGCCGCTGCCTGCCTCATTACTGCCGCTGCCTGAGCTAGTGCCATCGTCCACTGCCAGCAGGCTCCAGCGGATCAGGTACTCTGTCTGGCCATCATGGGTGCGCCTTTGACGGATCAGCTCCTCGGGATAAGCCTGCTGTTTCGGCCCCAGCTGAACCAGTAGGTTCCCATTGCGGCGCTCGCCCACCATTATGGCTAAAGGTTGAAAATAAAGACAGGTTAGAAACACCTACAGCAGAGGATGTGCCTACATTCAAAGTGAAAAGTTAAAGAAGATCAACAATGTCATGTAGCCCTGAAAGCTGCCAGCAGGTCTTCTCTTAAGCTCTTCAGCTTCGGCAGTGAATGAGACAGTGTGATGTGAACTGAAAGTTAAAGTGAAACTCCAGCTGCTGAATCATTCAAATGAAGGGGGGGACATTAAGACCTCAGAAATGAAGGGGGGTCCATCCACACCCCTCATCTCCTAGTACTTGTCATAGCAATGCATCAGGACACTATTCTTGGTTACGTGATCTAGGACGACTTCTGGAAGCAGCTCGTTTGACTAACCAGACCACATTCACAGGCTTTATCTAACTACAGATATGACTACCTGCTTGACACCAGGGTAAAGTGAGGACAACACTTCAGGGAACCAACTGTTCTCCAAGTAACTGTTTACCCCATGAAGTTGCCCCTTCTAAACGCAGGGTGGGGAAAACACTGCCTCTCTGAGCTCAGGAACCGTAGAAAAGAGCACGTTTCCTGCAGAAAGCTCTAGATCGGACTTCTGCTGCTGACTCACTTCTAGCTGTGGTGAGCCACTCCCCTCTCCTCCGCACCCAGCGGAGCTCCGCGGCCGCGCTGCCCGGGCGGCGACTCCGCGAGGGCGCAGGGAGAGGGACGAGGGCGCTAATTGGGACAGGGCCGTGGCTCCACTTGGCGCGCGCGGGCGGGCGGGCCCGGCTCCTGTCTCAGCCCGGAGCAGCGCGGCCTGCGGAATAAAGTTACATAAATAAAAACAGAGCGCCCTCCTGCTCACCTCCAGCGGCACACGGCTTCCCCTCCTTCACCACGTTCTGCCTCTGTCGGCGAGGTTTCCTCCTCCGCGATGAACTGTCGTTGCCCAGCCTGAACTCGGGGTTTTCCTCGACTCGGCTCGTTTCTTTCTCATCCACAGTATTCACGACTGCGCTTAGGTTTACAGACGGTAACCGACGTCCGCCCCAGAAGCGGATACTGACAGTGGAGGAGAGGAGAGAGGCGGAGCGCCCGCTCACAGCGGCCTCCACAGGAGCCGCCGGGAAGCGCACACCAACGGAGCTGGAAATACACACACACACACACACACACACACACATCAGCAGCACAACCGCATCCAGAACAACCAAACACACCAAACGCGGAGGTGATGGATGGCCAGGCGATGTTGGCCAGGGAGCTTCTTTCTCCCTATATACATATGTATATATATATATATATATATATATGTGTGTGTGTGTGTGTGTGTGTGTGTGTGTGTGTGTGTGTGTGTGTGTGTAAATGTTTTACAATGAGTAAAATAAGCTCTTTGTCCCATCAACTTCTATTCATAGTTATGACCATTTTTGTCTCCTCCTGTAAAGTCATTTTGGAGATACATGGTGCATTAGACAGTACATACATGCATACATACATATGGTTCTATTCACACTGCAGTTCTGCACACTTACACATGTAATATTCCACCATATTGTGCCCTTGCAGTTGTACTAATGTAACCTCATTATGGTCCAACTGCTGTCAATTTGCCTAAAATTTTTTGTGTGTTTATGTGTACAGTGGTACTTGAAAGTTTGTAAACCCTTTAGAGTTTCTTCATTTCTGCATGAAATTAACATGCATCTTAATTAAAGTAGTATCAGTATAATTTTCCTCAAAATATAATTCATATTTTGTCTCATTTGTTTGATTTGGTTCTCCTTATCCAATGTTTTATGGCCAATTTATGCAGAAATATAGAAAATTCTAAATGTTTCACAAGTGTTCAAGCATCATGTTATTTATACCTTTTACTTCCATCTATTCCATCTAATGTATTTGTCTATCTTATGTGTCTACTACATAACCTGATCACCCTATATCACAAGCTATCACTGCTATGACACACATAAACGTAAGGAAAACCCAAGCTGTGGGTGTGAGAGCAATGGGCTGATAGTCATTTAGACATGTGATGAATGATTTCTTTGGGACAGGTATTATGGTTGTGGCTTTAAATCAAGTGGGGATGGTAGTCTGCTCCAGTGCAAGGTTGAAAATATATCAATGAAGGTGACAGACAACCCTTTGGCACATACCTCTTAGGACCCATCTGGGCCTGCCGTTTTTTGAGAACCTCATCAGTGTTTTCCTTACCTCATCTGTAGTCAGTATGAGTGCTGGGTTTTATGTGGAAAGGAGCAGGCAGGGCTGGGCCTGAGCAGTCATCTAAAACTGGGTAAAGAAGGTGTTCAGTTCAGTAGGGAGGCCAGCCTCTGTCCTTACTAAGTTGGTGACTTCTGACTTCAGTCAGTAAATACATGGATGCCCTGCCACATTTGTCTGGGGTCAGAGCTGGAGTAGGCTGCAGTCTCTGTGCTGTGCTTGTTTTTTGCAGCTCCGAAACCATCTTTTAAGTAGTCTGATGGCTTTCAGTTGCACTGTTGACAGCTTTCAGTAGACTGAGGACATCACTGTAAATCCATTCTTTTCGGTTTGGAAGATTGCAAACCAAGATTTCCTTTGTTTCACTTGCTTTATCTAAGCACTCTGTGATAAATCTAGTGACATATGTTGAATACTCAATAACATCAACCAGAGAGTCTCTAGTGGCTGCAGTTCTGAACAAGTTTAAATCCAAACCCCCTCAAATTCCTCAGAGACCAGGCCATTCATTAATTTTTAAATTACGAGAAACCAAAGTCAACAAACAAAGCAAACAAAATGCAGCATATTTTGGCTAAATCATAATACAAATATGATGAGTTGTATGATGAATAACCATTATTTTGTGCTTTATTCATGCATTTATACAGATTTCCTGACATAATATCAGTACAGTAGGCTGTTTAGACATAATTCATCTCCCATCTCTTCCCTTTTTAAACTTGTAACCCTGCCCCTAATCACCCCATTGTAATCCATTGCTAAAAGCAAGTGGGGAAAAGTAATACGACCAGCCTAGGTCTGTTTACTCAAATATCACTGTGGACAATAATTGATGACATGTTATTACCCATTGATTAATTTCAGTGGTGAGTATGGTCTCAATTATTTAAGTGCATCCTGTTTTTCTCTACCACAGGTACTTCATTGTTTCTCCTCCTTTAAAGAATCCAGATTCTTCACAAACACACTGCTCTTTTACAAAAAGGTTACAACCCAAAACAATTCTTCTTCGGCATTGCTAAGATAAACCTTTGTAGAACCTTTATGAGTATGTATTATACAGAAGACAGAACATTGTTTTTACAGTGCCCTAGCTCAAGCTCTATCTTTGTTTCATCTGACCAAAGCACATGGTCCCAGTTGAAGTTCCAGTACTGCTTAGCAAAAGTTTTTGTTTATGATTGTGAGTGAGAAAAGGTTTTTTCTGTGCATGCCTCCCAAACAGCTTGTTGGTAGCATCTGATGGTTGTTTTGGAGACTTTGTGACCCCAAGAAGCTACCATTTGGTTCAATTCTGTAACAGTGAGCTTTGGAGAACTTTGTATTTCTCTTATTATCCTCCTCACTGTGCGTGGGGGCAAAATAAACTTGCGTCCTCGTCCAGGCTTGTTTACCACTGTTCCAGTTGTTTTAATCTTCTTAATAATTCCTCTGACAGTAGATATGGACAGGTGTAGGTGAGTGGCTATTTTCTTTAGCCATTTCCTGACTTGTGAAGGTCAACACACATCTGTCTTACTTGAATGGTATGTTCCTTTGTCTTTCCCGTGTTAAAGAGAAATGGCCTCTGTGTCACCTCATATTTATACCCCAGGGAAACAGGAAGTTGTGAATTACTAATTAAATATTCCTACATATTCTACTGTAGAATTGACAGAAATACTTTAGTTACATTTATTTCCTAAGAATTGTTAGAAACAAGTGATTTTATGAAGAATAATTATTTCTGATTCAGGGATTTTTTTCCCCCCTTAAAATTCACTTGAGTTAAAGGTTGGATTTTACTCTTTTTTCCATCGTGGTCCTTTATTATTTAGAAATAAACTCAATTTATTAGAAGCTAAAGAACACATCTTAACCAGGGCTGCCAATAATTATGGAGTGCACTGAATGAGGTCACACAATTCATGATCCTTCATGTAGACATGACATCGACATTGACTAAGTATTTGTGTGAATATATGGCCTTAAACTGACAAGTAATCCAAAAGTATTCAGATTACCAGGCTTTGCTCTCTGGTTCCTACTAGATGAGTAAAGTCTGATAAAAGGCCTTCCACTTTGTTATTTTTGTTCAAGTGGGAATGTTGATGTTTCATTCATTTGTAAAGCCCCGTGTAATGTGCATACGGTGTGTATAGGGTAGTCTTGCTCTGAGAAATGCATTCTCATCTTTCTGTATGTCTATCTATCTGCCTGTATATCTATATATCTATCTTTGATTTAAATCCATATATATCATGTCTATCTATCCATCCATCCATCCATCCATCCATCCATCCATCCATCCATCCATCCATCCATCCATCCATCCATCCATCCATCCATCCAGGTGCGGTGACACTAGCCAGCTTTATTGCTATGTTGGTACCCTTATGTTATGAAAGTACCACACCACGTCAAAAGTTTCTCTGTTCTGGTGAATAACAACTAAAATTTTTATTAAATTTGATTTTTATTTGTTGTAGTATTTTATATAATCTAAAAATATTCTGGATTCATGTATATTCATCAAGCACTATTGGATACTCTTAAAAAACCTTCAGGATAATTTTTAACCAGAAACTAGATTGAGTTTTACATACTGTGGAAAAAAGAATACAATACTGCATTACAGAAGGATAACCTTCATACTGAGGTGTCCATGAAGCTGAAACACTGTGCATGTAATTCCAATATGCATATTGAACATATTGTATCAGATGACACACTATTTTACAAGCTAGTAATACAGTGAATACAATATGCAAGCTGTGGAAAGAATGAAGCAATGTGACAGAGCAGACCTTCATAGATGAGGGTGATGTGTGGGAAACACAATAAGGGTTTAATTGAAAGCAGGAAGGACTCAAGAGCCTAGAGAAATAATAAAGGCAGAGAGAAGATAAAGGATGGAACAGAGAGCTTTGGGATATTGCTATGGTGATAAAGCACCTGTCTCTGCTACAAAGTTAACAAAAAGAACAGCACCCACTGGCACATAAGGATACACCTCTTTTAGGCTGCTTCTTTGTAGGTTTTGCAGTAACATGGTTGTTTCACATGTGCCAATTGTAATGAAGTTGAAGATGAAGAGATCCTACTAATTAACAGTCATATATCTTAAATAAAATTATATTGGACAATTATAATTACAGACAGAGGGTTGGGATAAATGAAGAGTTATATGTCTCAAAGTGAGTGAGATGGTGAGATATTTGCTTTTGTTTGGTCACCCTTTAAAGTACTGAAGCTGAAGTTGAACTGTCAGATGGGTTTGCAGGTTTGGAGGAGAACACTAATGTTTTAATTATGATCCTTCTGTTCACACTATCATTTCTAGGCAGTGAGGACATAGTGTTTTGTTATCTGTAATGGGCAATCTCTCTGTTCTACATAGCTTCACCAGTCTGCTCAGTGAGACTCCATTAGACTCCAACTCTAACTCAAGAGAATTGTCTGGGCAATGTCTGACCTTTAACATGTGCCTCTGACATTTAACATAAGCCACTCGGATAAAGACAGATACTGTCTGCTTTTATGATTAAAAGTAAAGATAATGCAGCTCTGTAGAGTAACTAGTTGCTATGTATTCTGAGATTCATTCCAGTAAAATTATAATAGATTTGTACTTTATGGAGAGAGAAATGTGTTTCCCTCAGTTTACATCTTAGTCATTATCATCATTTCATATTACCACTTCTTTTAAATAGAAAATGCACTATATGGATGAAAGTATGACACATACATGTTATACCTGGAGAGTTTTATGACATACCTTTTGAAATCCATAGGCACTAATGTGGAGATGGTCACCCTTTGCAGCTAAAACAGCTACAAAATTTCAGAGTGTCTTTTGGAAATGTTGTCCATTCATTCAGAAGAGCATCTGAGCAGGTCAGTCAAGTTCTTCCACACCAAATTCATCATCCTTTGAACCTTTGATTTGTGCACTGGGGCACAATCATGCTAGAACAGAAAGAGGCTTTTCATAAATTTGTAATCATTGTGAAAAATGATTTCTCTTCACTGGAACTAAGGGGCCCAACTCCTGAAAAACAACCTAATAGCATTATCTCTACTCCATCAAACTTTACAGTAGGTACAACACAGGTAAAGTTTTCCTGGCATTTATGAAAATAATCAAAAGTGAACCCCACCCCAGTTTACAAAAACTGAACCAATCAAAAGGGATCCAGAAACTGGGCCGATAACAGTCTAGGACTGGACGGAATGAAACACTTAAATTTAGTGATTACATACAGAGTGTATAAACATAATAATAATAATACACACAATAATAATAATAATAATAATAATAATAATAATAATAATTAAATAAACTAATACGTAAATAAATAAACAATTACTGCAAAAATAAAAGGCTACATGAGAGTTACAACCTGATAACTTTTTCTAAGAGTGAAATGTACCATTTACCAAAATGTTCTACATAAAACATAAACACATTGACCCACTGTATTTGCACACAGGAAAATGTGTTCTCCACATTTAACCCATCCACACAGTGAAATACACACATTCTAGTGAATTCATGGGCACTTCAGTCATGTCCTGCCAGTTCAGGGAATTGAACCAGCACCCTTCCCTTGTCCTTACAGTAATCTGCAGGCGAATGGGACATCTGCTGCAGGATTCCACCCCAGAAACGTACTTACTATCCAGAGGCTTTGCTCCTTTGTGCATTCTGCAACTGGGGCAGCATTACACCCCGCAGGCAGGGCCCAACACCAGTCAGCGCAGTTTGCTGGAAAAAAACAGCTCATTCATCGATTAACCAAAGTAATCAGCTGTTTTTTAAACCCTCCAACCTTTCAGCATCTAAGACCTGCATGTCACCTCTAAAGCAGTTCGGGCTTGGCTGATTGCACCGCTCTTGCAGTGACATGGGGGACAGCGCGCTTCCAGTGCGGCGCGAGAGCCGCGGTGAGGACGTCCCAGCGCCGCTCTGCGCTTTAGGACCAGGAGGAGCGCGAGTGAGCGCTCCGCTATAAAGACGGCAGCCCCGCTCGGGTCACGCACAGTGCGGTGTGTAGAGCTCCTCACACACCTCGGTCCAAGCGTCCTAGATGCGCCTGGGGGTGTTGATGTGAACCGCAGCGCAAATCAGACCAACCCGCACGCGAGTCAGAACGCAGGAGCAGCCGCACCGACGGCGCGTCGTCGCTGCTGGGTCCGAGCTGCTCTGCCCGTCTCTGCGACCACCCACTTCTTGAAGACACAGACAGCAAGCTGGACACGGGAGTTTTTTTTTTATTATTGTTATTATTTAGTTTGACTGACACCCATCTCTTAGATCGACCCTCCGGGGGACATAAGGCGCAAAAAGCCGACAGTTGTGCGCAGCGGATCTGCGGCGGTTCCTCTCCTCATGCGTTCAGCTCGAAAGGTAAGAGGCTGCCTGTCTTACCAGTCAGAGCACGAACTTGTACAGCAAATGAGCGATTGCACCAAGATGACATCGATGCATCACAGCCTTCCGCAGCCTGGCAGCTCAGTCGGGTTTGTTTGCGCCAAAAAGACGGAAAGCCCTGTAACGCCGACAGCTTCTTTGCGTTGTTGTCTTAATTGATGGCATCGTCTGTTTAGGCACAGAGCTATTTATGATCTTTCTGTATCTAAATCTGAAAGTCTGATCTGATCCCTTCAGGAATGTAGACAGAACCACGCAGTAAGTACCATGGACAGCACCGTGTCTAGCGCCAAAACCAGGCACTAATGACCAATTTGTCCCATTTAGTTTGAATGAAAGGAGCACAAGAGCAATGATTCACATATATTGTTGTGTAACTATGGCACAACTTGCAATTCTTCTCAAAGGGTCCTGAAATGTAGGATCAAAACACTCACACTAATGTGTTTTTATTAGAGCACATTCACATGTACAGTGGATAAGGATGTACATTATTGACAGCATGCATGATTTAATCCTCAACATGCATGTATATGGGAACTGAGGGTCGATATAAATATTTTTCTCATATACATATCCTCCAGTTCTGATTGCATTGTTACTACATGAAACACATATAATATACATGCAATAAAATATACACATAACGTGTTATGTAATCAAATGTAACTATTAAATGATATGTAGTAAAATATACATATAATGCAATCAAATGCAAATATTAAATAGTTCTCTCTTTAAATAGAAAAGGTTATGCAGTAAAATGAATATCAGTTGGTGACATTTGGCAGCTTCATCTAATGCTTCTGCTCTTCCAAAGTACAATTAAAATATCAAATACCTGTCATGTCTTAACATCTATCTGATGCTGATCATTCCTTTGAAGCAATACCCTGCTGACAACCAATTCTGCTATTAATAATACCCTATATATCCCCATTTTCCAACATTTAAACTCATGTCACAGTGACTATTGGATTTCAGACACCCCATAAATATAGTGAAGCTTCTAATGACTCACATCTTAATAAAGACCAGATGAGTGTGGTAGTTCCCCTCTCTTGACTTCACTGTAAGTAACAATAAGCCAGTCCTCAAACTCTGACAGTGTAAAATCCAAGCTGATGGAGATCAGACACCAGCACATCTGACATAAGCCAGTGATTACCCTAAGTACTGCAGGTGTAAGCTGCTCATCTTTTCAGCTGTGTTAAATTGTGCTCTCACACTTTGACGAGGCTTAACTGCAAATGCCTGTCACATGTAATGGCCAATTGCTTTTTGGTGCATTTCAGCTGAGACCCCTTGCTTACACCTCGCATTTACACACCGAAAAATGCGTTGACCTTAGCAGCTACATTCACTAATGAAATGTGCACATTGGGAAGACATGAGTGTAGGCCTTTTACCAGAAGAAGTAAATTTCCTGGTTCACACACTGAAAGAGTCCAACCCTTCTAAAGCTTTCCAGTATTGTAGGGCCTAATTGGTCACAGGGCACTGCACAAGGAGCTAAATCTGCCTGCAGTTATGTTCACAGTATAACTCAAATTGATAGGCCAGTGACATTGTAACTGTTGTTTTCAAAGACAAATGTACTTCCTAGGACCCAAGAACAGCAACATTTTCAATTCAATTAATTCATTCAAAAACTACAAAGAAATGCATTCACTATTGCTGAATATATAAATAATATACTCACATATATAAATAATACTCCTGCTCTCACACATCTAGGGTTTATATTAAGAATAGGGCTACATAAGACTTGTTGGCCAACGCCAACATTCAGTATTTTTTACAGACATAAATGTGGATACCAAATTGCCAGATCAATTTATAACATTCACACTTTGTGATTAAATCCACTTTACTTTAATCATTAACTTGGCATTTTTGTTCTGTGATTTAATAATTAATCATCAAATATTGACCCAACATCACCAGTTTTTTCAAAGCTGAATATTTTTTAAAGCATTATTGCTTTCACAAACAAACAATTCGCTCCAACTTTAACTTTCAGTGGATGTCAATGTAGATTTTATTTCAATGTGGGGCATTTCTATCGGCCCATTTCCATTTTCAAGTTTGACACAATTTGAAGAACTTCCCAATTTATAAGTTTACCAAGCATACAAGAGATATAAGGTTTTTATATGACAGAGACAATATACTGCTGTTATCATTGTACTACATATACA
This sequence comes from Acestrorhynchus altus, assembly GCA_034509495.1. Lineage (NCBI taxonomy): Eukaryota > Metazoa > Chordata > Actinopteri > Characiformes > Acestrorhynchidae > Acestrorhynchus > Acestrorhynchus altus. Next base: position 12,859,684 of record CM067506.1, on the reverse strand, counting down.
TATACTATATTCTGCATTTGAGCATTGTTACAGTTCAATCTACTCAGTCTATGGCACATATCCTCTGTCCATGAGGTTCTTCAGCATTGTCAAGGACAGAAAATGTTCTTCCTGCTGAACTTGTGTAATTTTTGGGATCTTGGCCATGTGCTTTTGGATTATTCAGCGGTGCAGAGGCAGGAATCAATGGCTCAGGGATGCATGACAGTGTAGGCTGCACAGCCAACATTTGCATTGCTGGAGAACAATTCAGAGTCGTGAACAGCAAATGGAGGAGAAGGTGTCAGGCACCTTTTGACACCTGGACTAGAACATTTATAAATATATATAAGCTTTTTTGGGTATAACTGATACCTTGAGTACACAATTTCATTCCACCTCATGTACCACATGTGATGCAAGTGACAATAAAGTCTCCTTGAATCAGAGTTTTTCAAGCACTGGTGACATCCATGATCTGCTCAGAGAGTAAACTGCATATCACAATAAAAACAATCACAATATGATAAAGTCATATTACACACCCCTACCAGGGACCACCATCTGTTAAGGTTGAATAGTATTACAACCCAAAATACATCTTATTTTTATGTCCATATTGTTCTATATTTAGAGGTGACCAGTATTTAAAACTGGTATTTAGTGTTAAATTCTGATTTCTTCCTTTTATACATTTGTATGTATATGTTTTATTATGAGTATCTTGAAAAATATGAGATATCATATCTATTTTTTGCCATATTGTTTAGAAGTTTTAGCTAAGCTCACTGTTGTTTTTTTCCTTTTAGAGAGAACAGATAAATCAAATATAGTATTTACACTCTGCAGATTACTCATCAGTGACAGTACATTTCAAAGTCAGATTTGAGCATGTCATCCATATGAGTCCTCATCGCTTTGATAAGAACCCACCTTTCTCAGAATAGCACCATTGAAGTAGCTGTGTGTGATGATTTTGCACTCCTGCTGGTGGTGTTATTTTTGTAACGAGTAAAGATTTCTGGCAACAAGAAAAACAAAAAACATGAAAATGTTCTAAACAAAAATGAATTCTCTACAGAAGGGAAAAGTGTTCAGCTGGTGTCTGTGAGTGGTCATGGTTCTATATAGAACCCATGCCTTTACTAAAATACCTTTAAAGAACCCCTTTTAAGGAGTTAGCAATTGATTCTTAGAAGTTGTTGGAATCACAAGTGATTACAAAGACATATTCTAATATTAAGTACCTGTCACTCATCACAGTTTAAAAAAGGTTTGTACAAGAGTTCATTAATTAAAGCAATGATCCTAGATTGAGCCAAGCCCATATAAAATTAAACAATGTGGATGCATAAATGGTTCTCTGCCTGGGTAAATGGTTCTTCCAATAAAAATATAACCTTAAATCTACTGTATCCAGACAGTTGTACTTTACATTGTGTCAAAAATAATGATGACTGTAATAATAGAAATGCCACCATTTCCACCAAGGTTTTTGCATGACAGCAACAATATGTTTGTTTAAAGAACCTTTGAAATGGTTTGAAAAGGGTTATACAATTAACTGTAAATATAAAAGGATGTGCGGTAATGACAACAAGCTGAGCATGTCCGTTAAAAATTGCCAATTTTTAACCCCTAGAAAAATATATTTTAGTTTTATTGAATTTGAGATATTCTTTTGCAAATATAATGATATATAAATGTAGTTTATGTCTAGCAATGCAATGAGTCTTGTAATTGTGTGATTATATTTAAAAGGGATGGTGAACTCTGAACATATAAGGAAAAGACATAATAAGGAAAAGATACTCCATGTTTGTAGCACAACTCTAACATTATTTGCTATTGTTTCTCATAGGAGAGAGCAGCAGGGCGATGTTTCGAACTCATACCTCCTTGGTATCGCTCATGAGGGAAACTAGCAACGGGGCAGAGATATTCCCCAGCATTTGCAGTCACTAGGCCAAAATGGATACAGGGCTCAGAACAGAGGAGAAGGACCCTCCTGCTCAACGGAAGCCATCTTCATCAGTGGACAGTGGGGATGTGGGGTCTGAGTGTTGCAAACGCAATGGCCTGATCAATACCCGTGGCGTGATGGTGGAGACAAAAGAAGGCCTGGTATCAGTGTACTCAGCCCCACAGTATCAGGGCCATGTGGTGGTCAATCTCTCCCCTCAGCAGGCTGGCCAAGATAGGAATGGAACTCGTGTCAGTGGGCATCACCCGCAACTGCTCAACCCCAGCGCACTGCCCCAGACTGTGGATCCCTTTTATAGGCCCAACCTTATCCTGTATCCAGAAGGTGTTCTGAGGGCATGGGGGGAGGGAGGGGAATGCTGTGAGACCACGTTCATTGAGGACATGGCACCAACCTCAGCTACTACCACCATCACAAAAGAAGGGATTGTATTTGCTGATAGCAAGTTCCTAGACTTGTCTATGGATGACGCCAAGATTCAGACACTCTCCTATGATGTGGATGATGATGACGAGTTTCAAGAGTTGGAGGTAAGATTAAGGTTTAGCATTTAACATTGATTTTGTGCTCAACTTCTGTTCATCCAGATATGAATAGACAATTTCATATGTACAATGTCAATAATAAAACTGTATATTTGAAATGGTACCTTGATATGCTTGAATTTGAATTTGAGCAGAGGGTGCATGGAGATTGAAGGAATTCACTCTTGTTAAATAGTACAATTTATGGATAGAAAATGACCAATGACACAGTGCCATTATGTAATATCAATTAAGGGTCTGTTATACTTTTGCATAAGAGTGTCCTGCTTGACTCCGCCATGATATAGGATTTTATACTTGATACTTCTGTTGTTGCCATAACTACTGGCAGTACAGGCAGCAGTGCAAAGAAATAGCCCCAAAAAAGCACCTGCTCTGGAAGAGCTTCTTCAAAATTGTCAATTTTGAATGAAGCACAGTGTGCGCCATGTAAAAAATTCTGAGATGCACGAACACAGGCACCAACAGCACGCAGGGCCAATGAATTATTTCACGTCACGTTTAAACCTTGCTTTAAGATGCTTCTGTACATTTAGAAGTTTAAATTTATGTATATTTGACATTAACAATACACTACTTTCTTTTTATGGATCAAGAGTTCTTCCTATAAAAGTCATTTGCAACCAAATCCAGTTGAGTTCTGGCAATGAATATCCACAATGGCCATAGAGAAGCACGTTGTTTCCTTTACTGTTGGATGAAGTATGGTAGTATTTGTCACACATTCATAACATCTGTTGGATCAGCTCTCCAGTACAGTCAAGTCAAGTCACATCAAGAGGCTTTTTACTCTCATACCATCTGGGTACAAGCATGCAGTGGAGTGAAATTACATTCCTCCAGGTCCATGGTGCCACATAGAACACAACAATACAAAAACAGAGTAGATAAACTGTTGTGTGCAAACACAGATGTACAAACATAGATTTGCAAATGTAGAACTGGAACAAAATAATAAATACAATAAATATGACATACAATAGACACAATTAACATACAGGACAGTGCAGCACTGGCACAGCACTCATTTCTAAATTAGGCGGTGAGAATAAGCTCCAGAGGTATGTAACATACTATGACATAGGTGTTTGCACACAGATATGTGCATAACAGATACATAGGCAGAATGACAGAACACTAGGTTAAAAACATTATAAATAGTTGAAGTAGATACACTGGTGAGAGATGTGTATATAAATGTTTGTAGGTGAGTGTGAGTGAGGTATGAGGGGGGTTTTAGTTCAGTCCTGTGTTGAGGAGTCTGATGGTCTGAGGGATGAGGCTGTTACAGAGTCTAGCAGCGATGGCTTGGAGACTGACATACCTAGAAAAAAAGGCTGTTTGGCAAGGAGCACTGGATGTTAACAGTATTAGAAGCTGTCTGTACTAGATCTGGACTTTATGTTTATAACCAGATATAAATAGAGGGGGATATGGCTGAGGTGATATTGATTATATTGTAGTTGGAGTGATAATTTTTTAAAATTACACTTTGTTTCAATCTTGTGGTAATGTTTTTTTTCTGCTCCTTCACTCTGTTCCACCCCCATCTGTCAGCTTGTTTAAATATAGTAAAAAGTGAAAGAATTTCAATGTTTTTCACATTATGTATTGTACTGTATATTGCCATTCAGATGAAATATGTTGGGATACAATATAATTAACTTTATAAATTATTCAGAAGGAACTTAAGCACAGATGGGGAATATATTCTGATGTGATACTTTATGTTACAAGCAGGGAATATGCAATCTATAATAGTAACACACACCTGTGGTACTTTGTAACTGAATATGTCTGCATATATATTTTATTTCAAGACATTTCTGCAGACAAAAAAACATCTCCAAAATGGCACTTCTTGGAGAGATGACAGACCAGCTGTTTTTACCATAGATTCTATGCTGCTAATGTCTTGATGTCAGATACTGTTAGAGGTCAGGCATCCTTGAGGAGCCCATGCCTCAACCGGTCAGAGTTAATGTGTCAGCACGATAGAGATGTACACAATATTAAGCAGGTGGTTATAATATTATAGCTGATCTATGTATATTCCATGTATGATCATTTGTATATCCTTTTTATTTTTCCTGGTCTGGTAGAAATAACAGCTCTTTTGCACCAGCATTAAATAATTAATGTTTGTTAACATAGCAGTGTTATTCCACTGTTCACAGCACAGAGTAAAGGGCAGCTGGTGTTTTCAGATGGTGTAAAGAAATAAAAGACAACTGTGATTTTGCCATATCCAGCAGATCATACCCCAGACTGATGTTTATGTATGTATACAGATGACATTTCTGTTTTGTTTAGTTGTTTACAGAGCTGTATTCTGATTTTTTTCTTCTCTGAAAAGTCATGTGTAATTCATTGTCATTCATTTCACACTATCCAGTCATATAAGGCATTTAGAGAGCACGTTTCCACAGTTCTCTCCACATGACTGGCTGTGAGTGTGTGTGTGTGTGTGTGTGTGTGTGTGTGTGTGTGTGTGTGTGTGTGTGTGTGTGTGTGTGTGTGTGTTATGGGGGTGCTGGTTGTTGGAAGGTTTGTGAGTGGAGTGGCAGTCTGGACGGCCAGTTTCCTGCTGCTGCCCGCCTGGCTGGGCCACCTGTTCTGATTCTGCTGCTCAGTCCTGCAGATCCGTATGAGGTGACAGTAATGCTGGAGGGAGGGAAATACGCAGATGTGCTGCAGAGCTTAGTCAGTGACCTTTTTGTTTAAATTTAGTAACTGAGAAACCTTGAGGTGTCATTGAACGTACCTGATTAGCCCACATCTTAATAGATTGTTTTGTCTCTGTGGTGTCTAATGGCTAATGGTGACTGTTATGCTGTTATTGGGAATGGAAATGTTTTAACGGAGTTATGAAATAGCTAAAGTTTGGGAGAAGGACAACGTCCTAACATCTCTTCTCCTCAACTGTGTGCCTCGTAAAAGTTTCTCTCTCTCACCATCTCATGAGGAAGATTCTTGTCTTCTACTTTCATGCTCTGCCCAAGTTTCTTAAGTTCCCCTTCCTTGCCTTAACCACTGTGAGCATGGTCCACACATTGGCAGTCCACACAAATGGCAAATTGGCATTTATACACTAATAATCCAGGTGATTTAGATCTGTGTTTGAAATGTGTTAGGCAGTAACTGAACCAACAATTGTCTTGAATCTGGATACAAGGTAAGAAACAGGCAGACATGAAGACCTAAGTGAATCTGACAAGGCCTAAATCTGGTTAAGGCTCATAGAGTGCTCCTGGTGAGTGGTGGTCAGTACTTAATGATACCTACTGATTCCTTGCTTTAAGAAGGCAAGTCTACAAACCAGTGAAACTGTGTTGGGCACCCAAGGATCGGTAATGCACGAGGGCAAAAAAGCTATCCCCTCATGGCCTAACTAATGGAACGAAAAGAGTAAGAAATTCACCTCATCCATTGGGTCATTTCCTTTAATATGTTTGCTCTGTTTATCTGTGGGATGCTCTGGAACACAAAAACGAAACTGCACCTAAAACAACGTATAGGATTTAAATGAAAAAATCAAGTTAACATGTTTTATCACTTATCCTTCATGTTGATCAACCGAGACATTTTTGCCATGTGAAGTGTGTTTCGTTAGATTAGAATGGGAGATGCTAGGATAACATGATATACACTTAACTTTGAATTTCACCAATCACATCTCAGTAAATACATGACATAGTCTTCAATCATTTGCTTCTGCAGTACAGTGGCTTTCCTATTAGTGCACACATGACGGTTGCACAGTTTGTAGAGCCTGCTGTACTCCTTTGATCCTTTCAAGATTGGCTTTGTGCTCTTGGAATGATGTTAGCCGCATGCCCACTCCTAGGGAGAGAAACAACAGTCCAGATTTTTCTTCTCAACTGTATAAGGACATATATGGTTTATTCCAATTAGCACCAGATGTTATATCACTTCCTCAGACGCAAAAAAACGCAGCTTTTAAAACAACTGATGATTATAGGAATAAGTTTTTCTAAAATTTTATGTAGGTTTATATTATGAAAGGCTTTGTTTAGGTGTTATATAGCTTTAAAAATATCACATTTGTAGCACTGTTTAGCACTACTTGTGACATTTGCTGCTGTGAATTGCTGCAGTATAGCATGGGTTTCTAATGCATTTAAACTTTATATAGACATTATTTAATGAAATGTGGCACATTTCGTATTAGTGCTATAGAATTTGAAACAATGTCCTTCTTTTTCCAATTTTACATTTGTGGAGAATTCCAAGATAGTTATAGTAGAATAATGTAATTTAATGTAATATATATTATTGTTAATTTCCTTAAACTGAATGCCTCACAGTATAATTTACTTCCTCTGCTTTCATGAACAAATTACACTTTTAATGCAGGGACTGGAAATCTCATTACACTGTGTAGTAAAAACACTACTCTGTAATTTACTTCAAAGCCAGCTGTGTTGAATGATTTATGTAACATTTTCTACCATTATTTTCCTGTAGCAAGCTGAACAGCCTTTGTGAACATCCCTGTGAATGAGTTGTATTGGGGTGCTCAGTGCAGTATTGTTCTATTATCCCACTGTCCCCATGCTGAAAGGCTATCGTGTCCCTCTAATTATCTTAACCATTTAGGATGTGTTCTGACCTTTCAATAAATATGCACTTTTGAAGATCATTTTGGGATCCAGTTAATGAAGCACTTGACTTGCATATTATGCAGGGACACTCCTCAATCTTGCAGCAGTGCTTCTTCCCTCTCATTCCTCTTCATGACACACTGTTCAGAATATGATTTGGTGGTTAGTTCAGTCAAAATGTCATCTCATAAAGAACTGAGTTTTTAAAAATGAGAGGTCAGAGACATGTGCAGAGGTCTGTTCAGTGTTGAATTTTACACTTTGTTTGTAAATTCATTTTTTGAAGATTAAAGCTGATCGTAGGCCATCTGAAGTAAGCTCCACTGTGGGAAACTAGGGGTCGCGGTGCACAGAAGCCAACAGAATGGGTTAAAAAACCCAACCAAAGAATGGAGAAGGACCAACCAGAGAAATCCTAAGGACCACTGGGAGCCACAGGGAATCCAACAAATCATTTGGGTGTTAGACAGGTGCAGCTGGGTATAGTGCTAAGATAGATTAAGCTGTGCTATGTTAAAAAAGCCAATGACTAATTATGACCAATTTTGGTGTCAGCTGAAGTAGCCCAGTTTGATTTAGAGAGAGAAGAGATGGCAAATGTCAGTGAGCTTCCATTAGCTTTTAGCCTAACTCAGATCTCTGTTTGCTTCCTTGGCTTTCACTTCACTGTGTGCTTTGAGCTTCCCCTCTGCGGCACAGGAGGGCCACAGTCAGAAGGACTGGTTCACATAGCAACCTGTGTACCCATAACAGAGTAAATCACAAACCATAGACTTTGTAAAAATGATCATTTTTTTTCTGAGCATCAATAGATGATTTATAATTTAATAATTGATCTATGAAGTCTGACCGTCTTTAGAAAAGCATTCTTAAAACATGAATGCATTTTTGGTGGTGATGACATAAAAATGCCAAGACCCATCCTCAATAGTTCTATTCCAAAACTCATTAAACATTCTTATGTTTATTTCATTATCAAAGCAATGTATAATTAATAGGTTAAATGGCTCTTTACTGACTGGTCTCAGTGACAGCATCTGTTGGGGAATGGTGGCATCCTGCAGTATCCATAGTAACCTAGTAGATTCACACTTAATGTATAAGATAAACAAGGTGGGTGACTTTCAAGTGGCCTTTATGTTTATTTCCCTGTATGTGTGTTTGTGTGTGAGTGCTAATACTTTTTATGTTACTTTATGGTACTACTTTTATGGTATATCACATTTAGGAAAGAACCCTTTTACCTGAATATATATATATATATATATATATATATATATATATATATATATATATATGCGCCATTACTGTGTGACCAGATCACTGGCCTTACATTGATCCCTGTCTGCTGCAATGACCCTAATAGAGATTAATTAGGGTCTTAAATTAAATTCTGAATATGTAAATATGATTTATTTGTTTTTGATTTCCTGTCGCAATGATATGTTTCATCTGTGATGTGTGTGTGTGTGTGTGTGTGTGTGTGTGTGCTTATGTGTGAGGGGGGGAGAGAGAGAGAGAGAGAGAGAGAGAGAGAGAGTATGTGTGTGTGTGTGTGTGTGTGTGTGTGTGTGTGTGTGTGTGTGTGTGTGTGTGTGTGTGTGTGTGTGTGTGTATAAGTAAAATCCCCCACACTGGTGGTATGCTTCAGTCTCTCTTGCTTTATAACACCTACACTGTTGCAGCAGAGATTCCATAAAACATTTTAGAGAGAGAGTCTATTAAAAAAAGATTTATATTGCCATGACACATGAGGCTTAGAGCGATTGCAGGATACCATTTCAGGGTATTGTATAAGCCAGAAAAGAGAGGGAGAGACCAAGTGTAATAGAGAGAGAGAGAGAGAGAGAGAGAGAGAGAGAGAGAGAGAGAGAGAGAGAGAGAGAGAGAGATTTACAAATTAGCGGCAAGAGAAGCAGACTGTTCAAGATGTTTGTGCCTTTCCATAAACACAGTAAGGAGAATGTGCTGTTTGGAGTTCACAGATATAGCACCTTTACTACAATATAATATTCCCTAAGATACAAAAGCAGTTATTAATATAAGCTGTTCTTTGATGTCCAAATAATAAGTTTGAGACTTTGGATGGAGTAAAAATGCCCAGAGGCTGTTTAAAAAGCCTATTTACAACCCAGTTAATTTGTCTCAGAATGACACATGCTGATTCTTTCTTTTAAGGGAAAGATAAGTTCTGCCTTAAGTACACTCCCACCAATCATACATATTCTAGTATAGTTTTGACTCTATTTTGGTAATTTGTCCTACTGGAATATCTGTTTTTCATACTGGATAGGGTTGCTGTCTTCTTGTTGTGTCCTCTTAATGCAATCTGAGAAAGCTAAGAAGATTAGTTAAGTTAGTGTTTATTTGCCTTTATTTGCTTCCATGGATTTGGCTTTTTCATGTGAAACCAGCAAGAATTAAGCCTATACTCTGTTTTCGAGAGGAAAGAATCAGAAGGCCTGGTTCACTTAACAACCCGTATACCCATAACAGAGTTTGGCAGTCATAGCAGAGTCTGGCAGTAATGTGCTGCTCTCCAGTGTTACACGTATCAGCACCACCATATTCTACCAAAGTGGCTGTGATGTTTTATTGCTTCTCTAGCTTTGACTAGGATTAGCAGGGCTTTTGCTAGTGAACTGATTTGTGTAAATATAATGAGTCAAGACTATTAATGAACAGATTTGAAATTGGCCCATTTTATATTCCACAGCCACCAGTGACCATATATGCGTCCTATGAGTGTTAAGCTGTTAAACAGCGGTAAAAATGAAAATAGCTTCACATTTTATACAAAACATGGAAAAATTGGCATTACACCATTGGAACCATTATTATGAATTAGCTTTCAGATGAATTGGACTCTTGGTCTGACTATGGAGGTTTTTCTAAACACAAATTCACATTAAAGCACTCTGAATGACTTTGCATTATAACCATGTAATCATCCCATTTATTGAAAAATATACAGTACTAATTTATAACATTATGATTCTTTATCTTGATTCCATAAGTCTTTATCAGACATTTTCTGACTGCCATTCAAAAAAGTAGATATTCATACTCAGAAACAGATGATATTTCTTTTTATCCACAGCCATACTTTTCAATTAGTCCAGCAGCCGCTGTCATATGAATGGCCAATTATACTATTGTTCTGGAGCAGGGATATTGCAAATTTGAATTTGATATACTTCAGGCAATAACACAGATGTCTCTGTTGCCTGGATGAATGTTGACCATGTGCTGTTCATCATGACTGAAACAAAACACAAAATGCATTTCAATGCCTGAAATTGGACTGTGATTCTTTGTTGTGTGTTTATCAATTTACAAAGCTAATGACCTCCCTTTAGTGTCAGCCCATCAGAGGGTATTCTGGCTGGTTGTTTTCTTTGGCTCAGAAAGAGAAAGGTGGATTTCTTGTCTTGTTCGTCTGGGTGATCATCTCTTTACATTTATGTTTCTTTCGTGTTCTTTCTGCAGAGTGAGTATTCAAGCGACTCGGAGAGTGAGGACAACTTTCTCATGATGCCACCGCGAGACCATCTGGGCCTGAGCGTCTTCTCCATGCTGTGCTGCTTCTGGCCCCTCGGCATCGCTGCCTTCTACCTGTCTCATGAGGTAAAAAGCCCTCAACCACCTGCTCCTCATAATCAAATTCACCACCTATAATCTAATTTACCCACTCGAGTGATATCAAAGGCTTGATGTTGCTATCAGGACACTACTGCATCTTTAAATTTGCCCTTGTGAATATTTCATCTGGCTCTGAGGTTTGGTCCGTGCTTTTCTTACATTTTGATAATTTTTTCCTCACTCAAAAATCATTGAAACAAGCAGAAGTGTGCTTCTTCTTCAAGATATTTTTAAACAATACATTTGTATTTTTTAAACCAGAACAAATGAAGAACAAAAATGTGATAATGTTGCAATAAAATGTAAATACAATGCATGTGCAAGTCTAGATTTGTCTGTAAATGTAATTTCAGCTGTACTTTAGACTTTCTCTGTAATTTCATGTGGATGTATGAGGTATTTTAAAAAACAGATTTGACTTTTATTTATAAAAACACTCCTATTTAGAAACAACAATCTTGCACTAGTCTCCTTCAAGTTAGTTCCATTGGGCTGCCACACACGAACAGATTTTTCTTCAAAGAGGACATCACGCAGAATGCAATGGACCAGCTGTGGGCCATCTCAAAAGAGGCTCTCTAGATGTGTGTTGCAGCCCAAAACTCTGTGATACTGTGCATTATGATAGATTGCTGTTAACTGGTCTGAACTGTACCAATGAAACACTGCTCACACAATTACACCACCTCCAGCAGCATGCACTGCTGACACAAGGCAGGTTGAATTTACTCTAATATTTGTGTACCTCTATTTATGAAATCCAGACTCATCAGACCAGCCTATATTTATCCAGTTTCCAAAACTGTCCAGTTTTGGTGAGCTTGTGCTCATTGCATCCTCAGCTTTATGTTCTTCACTGGTCTTGGTTCTTTATTTTTTGCAGTTGTTGCTCATCCAACTCAAGGTTGGATGTGCTGTCATTCTGAGATGTTTTTCTACTCACCACAATTGTACAGAGTGGTTTAAGAGTTACCTTAGTCTTTCTGTCTGGTCTAATCAGTCTGCTCACTCTCCATCTCTCACGAACAAGGTACTTTCTGTCTGTTGGACTGTCACTGAATGTGTTTTCCGTTGTAAACTCTAGAAACTGTTGAGCTGTTGGAAATCAGCAATTGTGAATTCTCAAATTATGTCCCCAGTCCCCACCAATGTTAAGAGCAAATCTACACCTTTGCAGACACTCAGAATCAGACTATGTGCAAAACCACTGAGATCACTTTTTTCTCCATTCTAATGAACATTTTCTAAAGCTGCTGGTTTGTTTCTGCAGGATCTTATGTATTGCCTTGCTGCCACATACCATTGGTGGTATGAATGTGTAGGTATTAAGGTTTTCTTAATAACTTGCTCAGTGACTTCTTTTAATGCATACACCAGATTACATTTCTCCTGAATGAGGTCATGAATGAAAACTTGTTTTACTATATTTAAAAAATGTTATATTTAAATTCACATTAGATTTCTATGAAACTACCCAAATCTAAAAGATAAAAATATTTTTAAAAATGTGATCTAGTTGTAATTCATGAGTCTGTACATAAAGGATCTTGGTAATATCCTCAGTCTCTCAGTTTGGCATCTTGGATTAGTGCTGGCTTGTTGGAATCCCTTGTTTGGCAGCCTGTAACCTGCCAAACGAAGTAGCTAATCTCTAAAATCAGACTCCCCCCAGCCCCCCTCAATATCACAAATAATGTATCCGTCTTTCAAGAAGAAGGATGCAGTGTGCTTTGGGATATGTTGTGTAACTTTGGCCCATTACGAATCTGCACCCTCAATCTAAAACTTTTTGGCCTGGTCAAGTGATTTTCTTTATATTAGCCAGCGTATTGACTTCATGAAGAACATTTAAAAAGTGTTAGAAGTTAATAAAAGAACCCAAAAACATTTTTGCTGAATGTGACTCAGTTGTTCTGACCTAGGTAGGTTTACTAAAAAAACTATGCCAGAGAGAAGCTGTATATTCCTAAACAGGTCACACACAGCCGTTATAAAAGGAAACTCATTTCTCACCATGAACTTCAAGTTTGTTGAAGTGACACAGATTAAACATGTGGTCCAGGTGACTGTCCCAAAACAATCATTCTCAAGACTTCTCCAGCATGACAGCCGTCCTGTCTGGTTTAAGAGGGAAGGCTTGTAATTCAAGGGCCTCGCAATTTCTCTATATCAGTTAAACAAACAAGATCCTTTTGCCCTTTTATTGAGGGTTCCTTGAAGAGATTAAGTTTCATGCTGAAGTTCCAAAAGTTCCTTAAGCAGCTTATATTTCTTACAGCACTATAGTATAATTTTGTGTTCATTTGTGACTGCAGCAGTATATACTAGCAGTATATTGGTCTAACATTTCAATTTCTCTCTCTCTCTCTCTCTCTCTCTCTCTCTCTCGCTCTCTCTCACACACACACACACACGCACACGCGCACACACACACACACACACACACACACACACACACACACACACACACACACACACACACACACACACACACACACAGAGCTTTCTGTCAATTCTGCACATCACGATTCAACACCTACAGCTCTCTAATTCTCCATCTGAAAGAAAAAGGCCCCCCTAGCCTGGCACTAGCATCTAAGCCCACGCTAAAATCAATTCCATAAAACCCCCACTACAAAGACTCACAGCTACCAAAATAAGCTGTCACATGTTAGAGTGAAAACAGAGCTCCCGAGTCATTCTTTGAGGCACCAGGACCTACATAACTCTGCATATCAGCAGCCCAGCATTTCAGTTCATTTAATGTTCCTAAGAATTATATGTCAGTTTTAAATATAGTAAAAGCTGTTTTTCGTGTGCTTAACCATGATTTTTGGCACAGGTAAGACCTCAAACAGACTTCAGAATAAAGTGGGAGTGGGAATGATAGAGGCACCCTTTTGTCTATAACAAGTCGGTGGAGAATTTCAATCACTTTGAAACAGTTATTTTTAATTAAACATTGTCATAGCCACATATTTTCCATCATCCTCTTTTTATACAAACTAAGGTCCAACTTGTTTTTTTTTTTACCTTCCATGCAATTTATTGTGTGTGGGCTCTCACTAAAGTGTAGCACAGCTAAATGCCCATGTTTTAGGAATCTAATTCTGCCTAAGTGCATCCATTTTGTCACTGGGCTTGCCAGAAACCATTGCGCAATTCTGTAGTAGTTCTATAGTAGGGCTTTCTGTCTCTGAGTGAATGAGGCACAGTGTGCTGTGAGAGAGGACAATGGGAAACAACTTTGAATAAACCTCATTCATTAGAGAATGGCACCACTCTTCTGTTCAATTAACCCTAATACAGTCATGGTGAAAGCACAAATCCATCTCTTCTAGACAAGTCAAGTCCTTTTGTTGTTATTCGGGAATATAGTAGCTTATATGGGTTTATTCATGCTTAATGCAATTATCTTTGAGAACTATAAAGTTCATCTACAGTGCATCTGGAAAGTATTCGCAGCACATCACTTTTTGCACATTTTGTTATGTTACAGTTTTATTTCAAAATCAAATCAATTCATTTGTTCAGAGATGTTCAATCGGGTACAACTCTGAGCTCTGGCTTGGCCACTCAAGGACATTCACAAAGTTGTCCTGAAGCCACTCCTTTGTTATCTTGGTTGTGTGTTTAGGGTCATTGTCCTGTTTGGAAGATAAACTCTCAGTTCCTGCTGCAGAAAATCATCCCCATAACATGATGCTACCACCACCATGCTTCACTGTAGTAATGATATTGGCTAGGTGTTGAGAAGTGCCTGGTTTCCTTCAGACACAATGCTTGAGATTCAGTTCAATCTTTTTGTTTCTCATGGTCTGAGACTCCTTTAGGTGCTTTAGGTGCTTATAGGCTGTCATGTGCCTTTTACCGATGCATGGATTCCATCTGGCCACTCTACCATACAGGTGGAGCATGATTAGTGTAGTGCTGCAGAAATAGTTGTCCTTCTCTAAGGTTCTCCTCTCTCCACAGGGTAATATTGGAGCTCTGTCAGCGTGATCATTGGATGCTTGGTCACCTCCCTGATTTAGCTCCTCCTCCCACAATCACTCAGTTTGGCCAGGCAGCCAGTTTTATGAAGAGTCCTGGTGCTTGCAAACCATTTACGACAACTTTGTGACGTCTCCAGTACAAATAAGCCATTTTACTTACTATCCAAAACCACCAGGGAAGCCAAGCATGTCTGAAGGTTAAATGTTGATGTAATAGTACTTCAAACTGATTTATATTACATATTACATTATTAAGGTTCTCCGTGAACATTATTCAGGAAGTGTTGCATTCCATATTAGCTGAAAGGTACAGAACTGCAAGAACCAGGTTCTTCAAATGCAGTGGCATTCAAATATTATGATTTATTCTATGTTAGTTTAACTAAAGCTCCCCTTGTGTTCTAGACTTCTAGACTGAAAAGAATCATATAGTTGCTGGAGCACAGACATGTCAGGAACCAAACTTGTAACATATTGAGATACAGAACAGTCAATGAAAATGAAAGAAGTGTGTAAACTGATGGGGTAGAGTAATATTACAGGATTTTACACAAATTGTTACTCAAACAGTGTTACACAGGTCTGGTGAGCAGGTCCCGATCCACAAGAGTGACATAGTGCAGCATGCCAAGCCAGAAGTAACAATTATAAAGATACAATTCTCTTTATAATTGAGTTGGTGGAGCATCATATTGATTTTGAAGCTCTTATTTCAAGGTAAAGATGCTACATAATGTTGCTTTAAACAGCTCCAATGAAAGTTTGGAGTGAAATGATCTTATTTTGTTTTGAACCTGGTTCTTGCAAGGACTTTTCACAATGCTATGGAAATATTTTATTCAGACAGCTCCTGCTTCCAACAGGTTTTACTCAGAAAATCAACAGGGTTTCTTGATAACAACCTGAGCCATTTTCTTTCATTATGTTTCTCAGTGTATTCAAATAGCCTTAACAGCTATACATTTGTATTCCAACATTGTACTTGTGCTGGAAGATTCATTTCTGCATAGGAACATCCTGAATGATAAAGTCATATGCCCACTATTTATTTTTAATAGCTTGGCTCTTTGTAATGTGCCTGCTGGAATCTCTGCCCAACTCACTCTTCCTTTGACTAAAAACCAAATCTCACAATAATTGGCTTGAGGGGAATGACACATGCTAACGTAAATGTCAGACAAGTCCTCAGAATGTTTCCAGAGTGTTGTGCCCATGGATTATAGGTGCACATTTCTGCAGAGAGGGGGTGTGTTTGCACTAAGCCCCAAGCAATTACTGATGTTCGGGAAAAAGAGGCCTTGCAAATGCTGTTTCTCGTATGTCCTGAAACTGAACTGCAACAATCTGTTTTTGCTAAGCCTGTGTGCATAATCTGATTCGTTGCTTTTGGAGCATGCACTAACACAAATGGGGTAAGCTCTTTATGTAATATTTTGGCTCGCGAAAGTGCAAGAATGGGGCTTATAAGGCATAAGTTGTGAATAAATACCTTACCCCAGACAATAGGTGTACATATTTAACAAAGCAGTTTAGCACTCACGCACATACACGAGCACATACACACACACACACACACACACACACACACACACACACACACACACACACACACACACACACACATATATATATATATATATATATATATATATATATATATATATATATATATATATATATATATATACATACATACATACACACACCTACTCTTTAGTCAGTTTCAGTGCATTTATAATGACTGCAGAGCTGTTCTGTGAGATATACACTGTTTTGTGAGATATACACACAATGCAATAATACAGTCTGATGTTAGCTCATGTTTAAAAGGCCCATTAAACAGACTGCATGGTAGATGCTTACAGTGCATTTTACACTTTTCTGGGCAAAATCTTGTTCATTTCCATGTATCTTTCTCTTGCATCTTTGACTTTACCACTGTGCCATTGTTAATTAGCTTTACTTTGATTTGATGTTAATTAGGCATGCATAAAGTGAAGCAGTAATTACTAAGTACAGTTCCTCAGCTGGGCAGAACAATAGCATTGTTAATCATATTTGCATAGTAAGTGTCCACATTAACAGCAGGGGGGAACAAATCAACTTTTTTTTTTAAATAAAGCCTCAGTTCATGTGTTGCCACTGTGTGACTTCAATTCATTTAATTGAATCTTTGCTGAGAAGAAGGCCGGTTGAAAGTGCTCATAGCTTTGTGGTGCAGTTCATATCAAAGCTGATGAGGCCTGACTGATTTGAGATGTACATCTGTGAACGGTGCAGATATGATTTTATGTGTGTTAGTTTAACTAAAGCTCCCCTTCAAAGTTTCCAAAGCTCCCCTCTTAGAAAGTCTAAGTCAGTTCCCATTCTATACTTTAGTCTAAATTAAAGGGCCCATATCACACATTTTACAAATATATTCCCTCATAAGTTACACTCATTTATGTACCAAAAACAGTCATGATTATTTCTGACCTGACCATTTTCCAACCTCTCATATTTCTTTTTTACTTAGGAGGCTTTTTTACTTTAGAATGAATGGGCAGGTCAAACTGCTGTGGCCAAACTGGTATATATATGATTATATATATATATATTTATATATTTATATATATTAGCTTCTATGAAGGGACTGAGTGCATGTTTGCAAAAAAAGTGAGTTCAGTGTAGTGTGTTCTAACAAGCATATTATTATCTTTTCTTTACAAGCAACACATATCGACCATTTTATTTATAGTTATTCTAATTTTATATAGTATTTAAAAAGAAAGATCCATTTCCAAAATTAATAGCTGTAAGCTACTTTCAAAGGCTTTTGGACAATACCATCATTCCTGCTCTATCTGTAGATAAACACAGAGCATGCTACAGATCTGTCCTGTAAATAATTCTGATAGGTTTTTGTTGTTTACTTTGTTTGATGGGACAGTTTATTTATAGCAATGCTGACCTATTACTTGACAGGCATGTGGAATACACTGTGCTTACATGTTTAAAATGAAATGTCAGAAGTAGTCAGGGAAAACTGAAGAACGTACCTTTGTATACAGTCACAGAAAATGTGCATGTCTATGTGTACTAATGTGAACGTTTCAGAGCTTTTATGAGATGATAACATTAAGCTTAGATTAACAGTATTTTGTGGTCTGGCCTCAATGTGTCCTGACACTGTCTGAAGTTATTATCTCTCATTTTTCAGGCTTTGCACAGCAGAAAGTGAGAGGAGAATGCACCATGTTTGCACAAATCCTTCATTAAGGGAGGCATGGTTGTGATCCAACAAACCACACTGATCATAAGAGAATTGCCCTTTGGTTTCAGGCTGCGTTTCTACGTTGGCAAAATTCTACCCCAGGGCCATTTCATTAATAACTGAAAAAAAAAAAACCTCAGAAAAAATGCAATTCATAATATATGGAGGGAAATCCTATTACAGAGAGCAACTGTCATTTCTTTCTCTCGCTCTACAAGGATAGCAAATAATTCCTTTTACATATCGGCAGAGCAGTTTTATCCCCTCTTTAAGGAGATTATTCTCTTTGTTTAGCTTCCATAACTGTCAGCTCCAAGCTCACACAAATGATTCCCTGTCAGTTTTTTTTTTGTTCATTTAATTTTGCAAAGTACAAACTTTTTTGACGTCTGGCTGAATGTGGCTTGGTATAAATCTCACAGTTTCTAAGTGAGGAATGCTCTTCTGTTGCAAGCCAGGTTGGTCAGGACATGAGTCATATATCATCATAATGTTGCAGCCTGTATTTTACATCTACATGTGATTGGGTTTCGGTTATAAATCTTTTTCATAGCCTAGTCCCTTAAAGGCAGACATGTTGGGATATAAATTGATTTCTCCTGCCTGGTCAGGAGCATAGGATGCCTCTGAAACCAGCATAGCCATGGTCCCGAAGCGAATTATGTAGCGTTTCCAAAGAGTCGGGAACATTTGAGCGATATGCCAGGAAAATAAATGGATCACAGAGCTAGAGATAACAACTCGCTGGTCTGCCTCTTGGGTTCAAGAGCTAAAATTTATGCCCTGGCAGAAGGCATTACACAAATCTTCTTGACTGGGTTTGTATTGCAGAGCTTCAGGGAAAAGACTATGAGGGAGGCTTCTGTTTACCAGCAAGCCTTCTGGCCTGGTCTGCTGTGTCATTTGCCTTTCAAACAATGTGACATGATAATATCACTGAGAGTCTTATTACATCACCTAATCAGTAATGGAAAGGATCAGTAGGGCTGTACGCCCTTAGAATGCTGAATGAAAAACTAAAGATACACTATGGACAAAAGTATTGGGACACCATGAGACATTGTTTCTTCCAAACTCAAGGGTATTGAAAACAGTTTATACTGCTTTTATTGTAGTAGGCTTTCTACAAGATTTTGGAGCATTGCTGTGAGGATGCTGCGTGACAGCATTCAGGGACAAGAGCATTCAGAATCAGGAGAGTAACTGAAAAGTATTGGGTGGAGCTTCTTCATTCCACAGAGAGCACATTTTCTTTGCTCTGCAGCCCAATTCTGGGGGGCTCTGCCTCAGAGAGTCATATTCTATTGGCAATGCTTCTCTACAGGGACTAGACAAGCTGTGTGAGTGTACCTTTGTACATCTGTGTGAGCAATGGGTGCAACTTAAAGTAGCAAACTTTTGGACATATAAAACGGTCATATAAAATATATAGATCTAGCAGACATTAAGCTAAATTATACTTGACAGGGCAGTTAAAACCTCTGTCTGTCATTAAGAACAAAGTACCATAAGTCTTAACCTATGGTTGAAATGGCACCACAGAGACCACAGGTACATACTGCTGCTTGTTCTTCGGCAGACACTCCAACAGCGTCACTTACACTTTGGCACGCAAACACAACCTTGGCTGCAACTCTCAAATTCCCATCCTTGAAATTACTGCACACTCCAGCGGAGGTGAAATGGATTGCATTTTTAGAATAAATTAATTACAAAGCTCACAATTAAAAACTGCTCTCCGCACACACACACAATCAAACACACACACACACACACACACACACACACACACACACACACACACACACACACACACACACACACACACACACACAATGTTATATATTCCACAGCACAGCACATGTTGAATCTTGCAGAACAACTACAGCTTAACAGGACACACTAGCTACATTTTTTGTTTTTACTTTTGTTTTTGTATTACTTTGAATTCTGAAATAAAAATATAATTCATGTCGTTAATGATGTTAATGGAAAGTTGTGGATCCTCCTTCATTCATCCCACATCTTTGTGAATCTTGTTATATTGTGCAGAAATGAAACATGGCTATAAAAAGTCGACTTTATAGTGGAGATTGTTACCAGGCAGGTTTATGTGATGCTTCACAGAAAAAAATGAGAGGTTTATATAAACATGGATCCTTTTTTACTCATTGCCTCTGTTTCTCTTGGTCTCCATGCTAATTTGCAGTGTGAAGGTTGCAATGCTGTATGTGCTGTGCTGATATGCCTGTGGTTATCTCGTGGGACTCAACAGGGAGAATGTATACATTTTTCAAAAGCTCTGCTTTCATTTCATTGACCACTACCTCACAAGCACACATGGGCTTGTTTAAGATGGACAATTAATTAGCAAGTTAGGTGTGTGTTAAGGTGGATTTCATTTCACACTTTTGCAATGTTTCTCTAACTATTCCTCCACTGTTTCCAGTATGGTCTCTTACTGACTCAACCTACCTCTTCCTTGCTGTGTAATATACCCTGTGCATGTTGCAACCAGAAAACTGGCATCCCTTGAAAGAGAGAAAAAGTGTGTGTAAAAGACTGAGTTTTTAATCTACTCTATTAAGCAAAAGAAAAAAATTCTAGTGTTGGTAAAGTATCCTAAATTACCCTGCATGTAATTTCATTTTCAGTCAGACTCTCCAGCCTCTAAAGAGCAATAATGACTGAAAATCTTCTTAATTTAAAGCAGCCCTCCCACATATCAATGTATGGTCAGAGCTGAGAATCAGAGCCATGAGTGCCAAAAGTGTCCCAGATATTTGTCTACATTTTCTTGCATTTAATTTTTTACTCTCGTTATCATGTTAACCTGTGTTTTGTTAACTCTGCCCTTTAATTACAATGTTATCTATTTATGGTATTGTTTCAGTGTTCATTTAATCATTTGACATAACTTGTTAGCTGACCTTAATTGTTTGGTGCTTTGTTCTGTTCATTTCGTTCAACATTTTGACTTCCTCACTTCCTCTTTTCCTTCTTTACCCTCTTTTGTCTTATCATGAATTACCCTGATCTAGTTATTGGTGATTCTTAAAAACCGAAACAAATATAATTCTCACATGCATCCACACTGTCTTTGTTACTGTGCCTTTAAAGGAACATTAAATAGCAACTGTGTCTTAACTTTAGAATTATGTTGGTGCTCCATCTATTATAATAGGGACAATATTGTCTATGCCACTCATAACAATGCTTTTGAATGTCATGTTGGTAGACCTGCAAGAGTAGTTGCTGCACAACCGGAGCCAGATTTGTGTAAAATCCTGTAATATAACATATCCATGTCAATTCACTTGCTGTCACATGCTGCAGATGTTGATCCTGTATCTCAGCTTGTAAACAAATGCACATACTATAGCAGAGTAAAGACTGTGTCTGTGGGGGGCTGAAATTGTGATTTGTATTCATGGCAGTGGTGTAAAAGTGACTTACACTTCTCAGCTGTCAATAGCAATTTTACATAATGCTGCTTTAAAACTGATAGAAGTAAATGATTTCAGTTTTCAAGCAAAGCAATAATATATATTCTTACTGTATGAACTGGTGAGTGGATTGTAGGTTTAGAAACTTTGTTAACATACTAAATTAACTTATTTTATTAGCAAATGTGTTTTTCTATGACGTAGGTCCATCAACAAAGGTAACCAGTTGAAAGGGGGATTGCGATGGGTGGTAGATCAAAGGATTTCCATTTGTAAAATGAGATAAAATGTAATCCTTTTGTGCCCACCTCATCTTCCCTAACCCAGAGACCATTCTGATTTGATATTTTATGATCTTGGCCTCACAAGCGCATAGTAATCAGCTTTTCCTATACCTCGTGATCCAACTATGTTGGCTTTTTCTAAAATGATTGCCTGATAGATTAGAGCTTGGCTCTGATAATTAACATCATCAGGTCAGGCTTAGGACACTACAGCCTGTTTGATGGCTCAGGCAAAAGAAATAAGCCCAACGGCAGCAGAGGGACGGCCTGGCTTTTCTCCCTGACCGTTATGTAATAAATTAAATAGCAGGAGAAGGTTGTCAGAAAGAGACATCGGCCAATGAAGAAGAGAAGAAAAACAACATGGCAACAGGGTGTTGAGACATAAATGAATTCATCAAAAAAAAAAAAACAACAACTGTCGTTAATCTTGGCAACATTTCCTGAACTTCAAAGGCTCAGGAGCCCTTAGGAGAGAACTGAATCATGGCACTCTAATTATTTATGCAACCACTCTCTAGCAGATCCCCCCCTGTCAGTCAGCTGCTGGAGAGGGGCCAATTAATAATTTCTACCCCATGTTTTCTCTCCTTTACCTTTCTCCCTCATCATCTTTTTTCTCCACGTAATCTTTTGTGCTTGTTTTTCCCATCAGCCTGTTCTGCCTCATCATCCACTGATGAATTGCTCTCTTTCTCTCTGTCTCTCACTCTCTCTCCTCATCAGACAAACAAGGCAGTGAGCAAGGGAGACTTTTACCAGGCCAGCTCCAGCTCCAGACGGGCTCTCTTCCTGGCTGTGCTGTCCATCACCATCGGAACTGGCATCTATGTGGGCGTGGCGGTGGCTCTTATTGCGTACCTCTCCAAGAACAACCACTTGTAGCCTTGCCTTGCCTTGCCATCCTGTTGTCTCTCAGCTGACTGATTGTTCCAAGTGGATTTACTCTGAGGGGCACTTAGGGATAACACACAAAGTAACGATCTGCACACTCCACTCTGGCACTTTTCTGAATCATGCAAAATCATTGAGTGGATTGGTAAACACAACAATTATTCTGCTCAGTGTAAAATTAGGTCATGTATTGTTGGTACCCACTGTTTACCACAGCAGAGAGAGACCTTATATTTAATATTTCTGTACAAGGCGAGGACATCAGGTCACTTGGCTTTGAGCAATCACAAATACTGTACAGTATCTAATGTGCCGATGTAACCCTTTGAAACTTCAGTGTGATTTTCTTTTTTCTTTTGATGGTGAGATATGAAAAACACAATCTATCTGAAGTGCCACAGTACTCTGAAGCCTTTTTAATAAGAGCTACAATATTATAAGGTCTAGGAGTCAGGGATTCCACACCACAAGAAGGGGCTTTTTTCAATACTCTTATGAAATTTCAAGGGTAAAACTGGACTCAAAGCCATATAAATGGGCTGGAAGACTCTGGACGTGGACCTTCCTGATCTAGCAGTAAGCCTTTGATCTAAGAGGGTCAAAATGTGTATATTTGTAAACTGTCCTTGGTGAGGTATCACTTGAAATCCTCAAAAACCGTCCGCTTTCAGTTTCTATTTGCCAAACTATGACTCTATATATGCTTCCACAGTCAATGTTATGGTGTTCCATCTTTCAGGATATTTCAACCACTTACAGACTGCATCCTCTTGCCAATTAAATGTAGTCTTTTCATTCAAATCCAGGGCTCATTTGTGTGACCTTTTTTTTTACACATTTTTTTGTCTTACACTATGAAGCCTTGGCGATGACATCTTGGCAATTGTGGTTGCTACACTCAGCAAATGCATGCTGTGGCAAAAATAAAATATGTACACAAATATGCACACACAGGCCAGAGTTTAGATAAGCTCATATGCAAGCAAAATGAGACACGTATTTTCATATGTGCTACCATGTCTGCAATCATGTCAAGTTTCAGAACAAAATCACTGCAGAATATAGAAGGCAGTAAAATTTGCTTTGTCATATCTCAATCATGGTTGTTTTGCTGGAAGAAAATTAGCACACTCCCCCTTTTCAAATGGAAGAACTAACATCATTGTCATCAAAGCACTACAGACATTGTTGCTGCCTGACAATTTATTTCAATTGAGGCTTATTGTAATCCAGAAAATACAAAGATTACAATCACTGTGTAGTCTACAATAAACATTACACTAGAACCAAGTAATATAACATACATACAGAATTAACATTTTGAGATCGTGGCCAGTTTGCTAGACAAGGTTGAAACCAAGTCCTGGACTGCATTTTTATGCCAATTGAATATTTCCATTGAAAATGCTTTATTGTCTATAATTAGGCTTAAGACATGTCAGTAAAATCATCTGTAAGTGACCAGAAAATAACACATCTTATATTTAGCAGCAAGGTTGGAACCATCACAACTCAAAGGATCATTTGAATGCTGGAATGTTTATGTTAAGATGGTCTTCTCTGTGATAAGTTGTTTTTTACCCTTTTAGTAATATATGGAACCATTTTTTAAATGTTTATGTAAAAGGTCATATACAAGAGGTGGAATTAAATAAAAAAATGAAATTATAAACACTATAAAGCATTATAAATAGCAATGACATTAACAAAACTGCCAACTAGTAACTGTGAGAAACTGTGCACACTGTACACTGTACAGAATAGTCATCCCCATGAAGCTTGTCAATATATATCTAAATATATCCTAAATGTATTCAGAAGATGCTACTGAATACATCAAGAATACTGTAGTCAACATTTAGCCATTACTACATTTTCATAGTGTTCAGCCCAGCTCTGTTTATCAATACACATCTAGGGCTGGTGCTCATCTGCCCACATGAATGCATATGTATTAGAATGTAAAATGCATAATCTGATCCTTACTCAGAGAAATACAAACACAAATGTCCAGTGCGGCTCAATTTAGTCTTGACAGTCTGCCCCACTCGGCCAAGCCAAATGACTAATCACCTGCGAACCCTATGCATATTTCATAGCAGCAAAAACATCTTCACAGCCTGTCAGTGACATGAGCTGGCTTTGTGCTCAGCTGATTTATACATTTGGTGCAGGCAAGTGAGATGCAGCCTGTGATAGCTGCTTTGTGGGCACCCTTTAAGAGCTTGCTGCAAGGGGTGAAGACCCTGCAGAGAAAGATCAGAGGAGGCTGAGGTTGCTCTCTAATTAAGGAAATTGTCATTCAGGATGCTCATCTCGAGGTAATTAGCGAAGCTGTTAGTGCTCATGCTTGTGAGTTTAAGTGAAAGAGAGAACGAGCGAAGACGGCACTGACTTGAATGGCAATTATGACACATTTCATCTTTTGATCATTCATAGATCTCTGTAATATTTCATGATATGTGTGATGCTGCTTGGTCTTGAATCTACAGCTTCATGTGTGTTGCATTGATATTTTAGCCAATTAAGAATCAAGAATCTCTTTTTTCCCCTCTATTTTCATCAATAATAGAGGCGCGAGTTCATTACAGGTTCTGCTGACATCGAATTCCATTTCAATGATTGAAATAGAATCTAAGGAGAGAAGCATGATCAAGCAAGAAGGGTTATTTATTATAGAACAGAAGACAAACTGACATCTAAGGCCACAGATGACCTGCTAACAGGAAAGATTTATTGGTGCATCCCAATGTTCTGGAAAACCCTTCATGCAAGCGGCACTAAATTCTTATTCCCTAGTGATGTGACTTATGAGTCACTAGGTCAATAAAACTCTTCAACGACAAGTACAGGCATAAGCTTATCACCTCTGCTTGCTCAAGCTTCATTGTTAACCACTGTACCATTGCTGCTATTAATCTTCAGTCATTCATGAACAGTTTGACAGTACATCAATACAGTAACAGGCCTATAACTCAATTCAGTTTATTACTCTGTGTACAGTCAAGCACACAGCCATCCATTCTTGATAGACAAACAATGACAGTAGAATGGGTCATTCTGAAGAGCTCAGTGGTTTTAAATGTGGCACTGTCATAGTATACTACATTTGTGAAAAGGCTTTTTAAATTTAGGACCTGCTAGAGCTGCCCTGGTCAACTGTAAGTACAATGGTTGTCTAATTGATGCATCTAGGAGCAATAATAGCTTAGCCAAAGACTGGTAGACCATGCAAACACAGAGTGAAAGGCTGAGGCATGTTGAAGTGTAGGGCACATAAATATCACCTGTCTTCTTCTGTATTACTCACTACAATGTTCCAAGCTCCCTCTCAAGGCAAAATCAGCACAAGAACTATAGCTTCATGAAATGGGTTTCTATGGTTAAGAGGCTGCACGCCAGCTTCTTATCACTGTGTGCAATGTCAAACATTGACTGGAGAAGTTTTCAAGGTTTGGTCTCCCTGGTTCCAGTGACAGGTAATGATAATGGTAACATACACTTTTAGACAATTATACATTTCTACTCATTCTTTGTAGCAACAGTTTGGAGAGCATAGTTTCTGGTTTCAGCATGACTGTGCACCTATGCACAAAGCTTTGATGAGCTTGTGCCCATGGCAGCCTGAACTTTCTGTCCTTTGCTACTTTCTGGTTCTGTTTTACATCAAGTGTCATCTGATGTGGATTTCTGCTTTTGTAGATGATGTGGCTGGAATTTGAACATGCATTCTGAGATACTTTAATGGTAACCAGAATGGTCATCTGAATTACTATAGTCTTTCTGTCAGCTAAAACCAGTCACTTTATGTTGTCCTCTGTCATCAACAACCATTCTAAG
The DNA here is from genome assembly GCA_034509495.1 of Acestrorhynchus altus. NCBI lineage: Eukaryota > Metazoa > Chordata > Actinopteri > Characiformes > Acestrorhynchidae > Acestrorhynchus > Acestrorhynchus altus. Next base: position 12,833,197 of record CM067506.1, on the reverse strand, counting down.
GAAACTTTAGAGAAAATCCCAGGAGACCAGTGGTTATAGAAATACTGAATCCACCATCAGTCATGCCACATAAAAAAATCAACCCATTTTCCCACTCTGATGGCTGATATGAATATGGTATATCCAATCCAGATTTAACATGTTAACATTTAGGATAGCTGCTAACTGGTGGAGTGGCCTGTAACGTAATTCAAGTAAATAAAGAAGCAAATTACCCTTTTTGGCACTAAGGCATCTACATCTTATCTAGAGAAAGACTGATTTTATTTAGTGCAGTATAGCTTCTTTATCATCTATACATCAGAAATGCTTTCTCCTCTCATACATCTACAATTATTATGCAACAGTATCTCCTTTCCAGGATTATCTCTGTTTACTATCTGGTAGCATAACCAAAATCTCACCTTGAAAACAGACCTTGACGACATTGTGCCAGTCAACTCTGCCAAGACATCTACAGGTTCACCTTCTACCAGGACTCCAGTACAGTCTGCGGATTATTGGGGGTAAGTTCTTTGATGTCTCTTGGTAAAGATGAGGAAACTAAAGCTGACATTTTGAGTAAGATGTTCATATTTTACAAGGGAAAAAAACATTTGCGGCACAACCATTAGCTTACTCCCAAAGCTCCATCAGTACCGTCCCACTCGTTCTGCTCTGCTAAAAGGGTTAAAATGTTGGTGAGGGCAACAGCATGATTAACTTAACGCATTGTTTGTCATTGTTTAAAACAGCCCTTAGAAACAGATTGCCCAGAAACGGGATAGTGTCAGTGGAGTTTGTTTATGTTCACTCTGTCCAAACATCTAATGGACTATGGGTGGAAATTCCCTCGAGAGAATAATACAGTTGGATAATTAGCAGATTCGCAACAGTTCAAACACTGTAACAAGTGAGCAGTGGCCTAGTGGGAGAAACATGCATCTGATATCTGACTCACATTGTATTAGTTTTCTATTGTATAATGAACAGATTCCTACTGTAGAACCTATATACATCATGTTACTGTAGATCAGTAAAGCAGTGAGGTCAAGGCCAAGGCTTTTTTATTGTCATTACATCTGAGTACAGGTACACAGTGCAATGAAATTACGTTCCACAAACCAAGGTGCAAGATGGAGCAACAATACAGTAGGACAACATAAAGTGCAAACAATACAATAAATACAGTAAACAAGAGACAATTTAGGACAGACAGGACAGGACAGTGCAGTACTGAACAGTATAGTCAAATGAAATGTTTGTGGTGTGAATAAGGTGCAAGAGATATGTAACATACTGTAACATATAGATGAACATGATAACTGCAGTTTCCATGACTGACACGAGGGACTAATACAATAAACAAATTTCTACAGTGAATCACAATACGGTCATTTTGGGCAGATTTTTCCCAGCAGCTTAAGCCATAATCCACTTTTGCTAATGGTATATTTAGGATTATATAAAAAAAATACTTTTTTTAATCACATACAGAAGGATGTCTTTATGTCCTCCATAACAGTTACTGTGAGGAGCTGTAACTTACTGATGACCTACTTTTTTAAAGCCAGTCTTTTAGATAAACCTCTATTAGCTCAGTTAACATCATTAATCAAGTCTTTTATGTACAAACCTGTGCTGCTGTCCTAAGTTAACATTAACTTCCTTTGGTGAGGACTGTCACTTAAATGGAAGCATTTATTTAGTTCTTATGTATTTTCAAAACTGTTTCATGATGATGAAATACTACAATAAACAAATTTATTGTCACAGGAAATGTTTTACAGTTTTTAATTTAGGTGTTAAAATGGAAGCAGTAAAGAAGTTTAAAGTACAGCACCTCTTACTATGAAAACAATTACAGCACTGTGATTTTTACTGTAATAAAAAAACAGTATTTTATAGGTGCTGTGATTTAATGTACAGTATACATATTGTGAAATGTACTGCAGCAACTTACTAGCTAAACTTAGCTAAACTTACTAGCAAGCTGCTGTACATCTCACACTGTTCTTTTTACTGTGCACATAAACACTGTACATTAGAGAGAAATCTATTAGTGTCCCCCTCCACTACAAGACATGACTACAACAAGACTATGAGACTATGAGATTTCAAGGCACACCTACTGCATATATTTTATGCTTTAACACAAGATATTTACCTTTAAAGCCAATGCATAAAGTGGGAAACAGGTGTTGGTACTCCCCTTATTTACATCATGACCACCTCCATATTATTGCTTAGTAATGTTACTTGTTTTGTTCTTGACTTGGATAGAGAAAAGGAACAGATGAACATCACATAGCCCACTTGGATAATGCAGTTTATATAATAGGATGATGTTTTAGTTTTCATAAAATGATATTGGGTGATACTGGGCCTAGGTTGTAAGTTATTTTGCATGACAATGAAAAACAAAATCAGTTAAATATGTGGAATATCCACTGTTAGACACTGTTTAATCCCCCTGGTCTCCTGGTGTGCCTGACCAGCTTTAATGCTGAGTGTAAAACTGATTTGATTATTGATTTGAAGCTCAATGGTTTTGGACATTCAGATTAGATGGTTCTCTCTCTCTCTCTCTCTCTCTCTCTCTCTCTCTCTCATTCTCTTTATTTCCCCTGACTCAGTAACAACCTAGTAACCATGGGAATAGCAAAGTTGTATCTTGGTGGTTCTATAATTGTTTGGACATTCTGGATTTATTGAAAATCTACAATCATCTTTCTAATATCTGTACTGAGCTCCTTGGACTGTAAAATGTGTAAAGTACTGTTAAGTGTGTTGGTGAATCCAAAGAGGGCTGTTAAACTTGTGTTTTTTACATGGGCCCAGAGGACTGCATTGTTTTGCATCTATGAATCTGTTCTAACAAATGTAACCATTCAAACACTTTAATAAAATGTCACATATTACATCTAACCAGTTCTGACCCAAGATATTGTGTGACATATATGCTTTTGGAATTGGGATTCTTGACAAAATATTTTATATATAAAACAATAAGATAAAACACTATTCAGTTACTACTAGATTTTGCTCAAATTTCAGAATTGGTTATGGGTTAATAATCTACAATGCTGTAAAAAAGTATTATTCTCAGTGTCTTCTATTTTTGTGTATTTTTAAAATATAACTATAACTATTAACGTAAGATAAAGACAAGTAGCATGCAGCTTTTAAACAAGGATTCTGTTTAAAGAGGATGCACAAAAATATCTGTTACCCATGTAAAAAAAATTATTGCCGCATTAGATACTAAATCAACCAGCTAAACAAATTCAATTGACAATGGTCAGACGCAAACATGACTACAGCCAGATGTGCTGAATCTTAATATGACTTAAATAGTATGTCTGGCAATATGAAGCAGGATGGAAAATCTCAAAAAGCAGTACATGATGCCACACTCAAAACAAATTCAAATACTAATTTGAATCCAAATTCAAATCAAATTCAATTAATATTAGTAATGAAATAACTAATTCCTAGGCCTTTAGGGACTCCTACAATGAACAGTGAGAGCAATTATCCATAAACAGTGAAAACTCAGAACTGTGGTAAGCCTATGAAAACATTTCACCAAGAGTGTATCAACAGGTCCAGGAGGTCCAAAAATAACCCAAGCTGGACAACAAGAAACACCCTGGGCAAAAATGGTATCCATGGGAGAACTGTAAGGGGTAAACCAATGCTGACCTTAAAGAACACAAAAAAAATGGGATAATATTCTGTAGACTGATGAGTAAAAGGAGGAGATTTTGCAGATGACATCTGACATAAAGGTAACACTACATTCCACCATGAGAACATCATATCAACAGTCAAACATTGTGGTGGATGTGTGATGTTCTGGGGCTGCTTTGCTTGTGCAAGATCTGGATAACTTGTCATAACTGATGAACAATCATTTCTGTGGTTTATCAGAAAATGTTCAAGGAGAATGTACATCCTTCAGTTTGTGAGCGCAGTTGTGCTTTACTTTAGAAGTAAACAGTCATAGAATTGATAATCATCTGTTTTGGATTTGTCTGTTATACTTTAAATAAGCTAACAGAGTCTGTGGCACAAAGTATTTTAGGATTAATATTAAGAAAGAAGCTACATTGGGCAACATGCTCACATAGTCAAGAATGCATCTGTTAATACTCTGCAGTGGCCACAATGTAACTTGAAAAACATCAAAAATGTTCAGACAAATGGTTCAACAACAAAAAGAAGGTTGGTGACACATCAGAGGCTGGGCATTGTTGCTTAGGAGTCTGGTCAATGAATCAGCATGGCAGTCATTCCTCCAGGGTTATTAATTAGACATGAACACAAACATAGGGCTTCAGATAGCCTGGAGAGATAGGGAGCTCTGCTTCAGCGTCCAGTGTAGCTCTATATCTCAGTCCTGTTTGGTTCAAACAATGATCCAAACAACACAGACCAATGGGGAACTGAATGATAGCCTAGACAGTTTTGCCATACTCCTCAGTCTCACTAACAAGGACTGACTGGACCCACATTTAATTAGACAGTCCCAGCAAAAGCAATTTGGAATGCAGACATCAAAACGTAAGGATTTTTTTGAAACCAGTGTTCAAGTAATCAAGACAAGCCTCTGCATAAGCAGCAGTCATTATTTTTCATTTATTGATTTATTTATGGTTGCAGAGTACATTCAGCATCATGTTTGATCTTCAGTAAATCAGAAACCATATACAATAATTATATACCTCCTGTTTGCTTTTCTTGCAGCCTAGAAAAAAATGTTGTTACTTTGCAACCAGTACAATTTTATTACCTGAAGCTACACCTCAACCTAAACTTTGCTCTAACCCAAACCCTTACATCCATTAATTCCTTTTTTAGAAGCTCCATAATAGAGAAATGCAGCAAGCTGGGGCAAGACTGTATTCTGAATTCTTCTGTGTGTGCACTGACGGAGAGGAGCTCATTGTGAAACGGATGTATGAAACAAGTGTGTGTAAATCATGTGTTACAAAATATTTGGAGGTATATTTTAGTCACATACATACATATTTTGTTGTTTTATATGGCATGGAATAATAGAATGGAGAAATTTGGCAACTTCTAATACACTTTAATTATTTTAGTTAACTGCATATAATAAATGTTTCCATGATGGGTGGAAACACTTGATCACAATCATAGTGCATCCAACAATAAAGGTATCATGCTGCGTCTATATCAGACAGTAGCACAGTAGCACACTAAACCCAGTTCCAAAGCACACAAAACCCATATGCTGAATCATTTTATAATTTCCAATGTGGATGCACATATTTTGGGATAGGTGCAGTGTCTCTGAGTGAATGGTGAGCCATAGGGTAAGATAGAGAGAAACCATCCCTGCCCCATCACCTCATTTGGCCCAGGCTCTAAAGGCCTCTGCTGATGTAAGGTACCCATACTAGTCATTCCCAGATCTTTTCAAAGCTGTCTAGGGAGCAGATGAATCTGAGGCAAATCCTAACTGAGGCTCTCTGAAGATCACATCTGAAGACCCAAATGCTCTTGACTGTCTGTCTCGTCTGCTGAAACACAGCACCTATCAGCTCTTGTCCTGAATGAAGAAGCTTCTCAATGCCCCTGGGTCTCTTGTGAGTGGAGCTCATGTCTGCATGTCTGTGTCAATCATGACCTAGCAACTCCAAGCAACCCTGAGTCTGTGTTGTCTGCATGCCAGTGCCACAGCAGTGGCAGCAGTAGTTAGTGTTGGGTTGGCATTCTGATTTGATTGACAGTGAAGTCTAGCCATGTCCCCAGCACACAATACTGCCAATTAACACAAATGAAGAGAGATATGATTTTGCAATAGATTTCCCACAAATACATGCATCTGCAGGGAACCTTTCAGGCTGGGTATACAAAGGACATCTGTTAAAGGTCAACAGCATTGATTTTTCTGTATAATGAAATGGTCAAGATATAAACAAAATTATATGGAGTGGTTTGGTATGAAATGTGCTGTTCTAGAGCACCTTGAGTATCAGAATTATTCACAGTGTTGATAAAAGAACCAGACGTTGAAAAGACTTGTAATGAAAGATATGTGAATATGGTAATGACTCTATCTAATGGTGACTGAGCTGGGGTGACAGTAGAAATATGTGTTTAGGTGACTGAGCCTTTGCTAGCAGGGTCTGTGGGCATGTCCATCCAGGACAAAAAAGCCCTCCAAATCTATGCTGATCATGAATGTTGACAGTAATAACAGGCATTTATGATGTTATATGACAGAATTAATCTTCATCAACCAAATCAGACTTTGCTCCTTCAGCTACATTATCCTTCAGGTTCTTCTTCTCCCTCTTCTTGCATATGTTAAATGTACACTATTCAATTCTCTCACCCTTTTATTTCTAATTCCAAACATCAGCTGACATCTGTAGAACATAAGAAAAACTAATTATTTTAGCAATGGCATCAGCATTAAAACACTTAAAAAACACTTGAAAAACTGCTTTGTGGATCAGATCTTTGTCTGTGTTTATGCATTTACATTTTTATCACTTTTTGAGACACTCTTCAGCTCCCCATTACTCCACCCCAACTCTGTCTGTTTGTCTAGAAAATCAGATGGCACCCTGCCTTTGTCTGTGGGTAGAAAAACATGCTGTGCTGCCAAAAAAAACTTCCTTACAAGAAACATACTCAAACTAAAACACTGAAACACTGAAAGTGCTTTTCCAAAATTCACAGAATTAATATACATGTAGTGCATTATGCTGGACAATGTTGAACAATAGCAATGTTTCTCGTGGACAGAACTGTTTGAGTAACCATGAATGAAGAATGTGCCTGTGTGTAAACCCAATTTTGGTGTATGTTGTGAGTCCCTGCTGCTGGACTCACAAGCTTATTAGGAATAAGCTCTTCTGTCTGCAGTGACCCAGTAATACACCTGTGAAAACCAATATTGACAGTAATTGTGATTAGATATATACTTCTGTACAGCTTCTTAGTATAATAGATCATCTTGAATGGTGTTTGCTCTAATGGATCTTATTAATCTAATCACAGTGAATTCAGAACAAATATGGGTCATCATTTATTATTTATAGAAGAACCGTATATTCAGGAAAGATGGACACAGGGGGGTCTTGTCATGAATGTCTGTGAAGTTTTTAAAATGTCCATCACACTCACATATTTCTTTTTCACATGTGGCGCTTAATGGAACCAAAATTGGTTGCATTGTTCAAAGAAGCCTTTGTTGCAGCATTGTTTTTTAAAGTGTATGGGTTTAAGGAATAAATGGGAGAGAAAAACAAAAACAGGCACACTGTGAGTTGAAAGATAAGGTGGGGATGTGCTCATTTAAATAGAGGATGGAATAAATCAACCTTTAAACAGACATTTAATGCAGTCAAATGGAAATAGCTCTCACCCAGCAATGGCCAGTTAATTACTATGCAAATTCTGAAGCACACCAGGATACGACGTCACCCAGGGCATGACAGGACGCAACTATATGCCTATAAAATAATAAAATTTTTAATAAATTGAATTGAACTTTTGAAGTTTTTTTATGCAATAAATGTCAGAAACATAGAAGGTTTGATTACAATACTAACACTAATAACGTGACCCTAATTAATGGATAAACTGGCTGTTCACATTTTACAGTATAAAGCATGAAGCAAACATCGGTGAGTGGAATCAATCAAACCACACAAGTAGCTACTGATGCCAAGGGCAGTGCAGCATATGTGCTAAAAGCAGTAGCAGTTTATGCTTTTGTTTCCCACCCACACATAGATGCATGCGGCCAAATGCATGGAAGCACTGTTATGTAACTGAAGACAACATCGAACTGAGAACCTGAACCATCTAGTGCACACTGTCTTTACATTTACACAAAGTGAAGCTGCAAATGGACATTTCATGCTGTAGAGATGGAGTGCAGATGTTATGCCACAGAAATTAGTTTTGTCATTAAACCCCATAAGTGAACACAACATTGTCATTCTGTGAATGTCAAAGGATGAAATAAAGTGACAGTATTAACACTCATTATGTGAACTTGGAAAAGAACAGATGGTCTTTTAGGAGTGCAGGGGATATACTGGCTGCAGACTGAAGCTAGGTCTGGAGGGAAACTGCATGTACCCATACACACACTGCCAAACAACAATGAACCACACATTACTACACACTTTCAAAAATAAAGATGCTAAAGATTCTTTGGTGTGATGCCACAGACGAAACACTCAGGACATTTCAGTGGATTATTATTTAAAGAGCCATTATTATGGAAAGCTTTATGTATCTTCTCGTTCTTGTTGTTGTTGTTGTTGTTGTTGTTGTTGTTGTTGTTGTTGTTGTTGTTCTTCTTCTTCTTCTTCTTCTTCTTCTTCTTCTTCTTCTTCTTCTTCTTCTTCTTCTTCTTCTTCTTCCAACTGCTCCCTTTAGGGGTCACCACAGCGGATCATCTGCCTCCATCTTGCCCTATCCCCTGCCTCCTCTACTTTTACACCAACCATCTCCATGTCCACCTTCACTACATCCATAAACCTTCTCTGAGGTCTTCCTCTCCTCCTTCTGCCCGGCAGCTCCATCTGCAACACACTTTGTCCAATAAGGAAAGCTTTATGTATGTAAATACTAATTTAGTCTATATATAGAAACCAACCTGTACATTTAAAACTTAAAATTGTTTCTGTAATGTCACAAACAAACTTTAAACCTACAACATGTAAGCCCACCTTTGTGCAAAATCACTATTCAAAACGGTTGTGGAGGAGGCTCTGCCTCTGAGGCAGAACAAACACAATTGAGTCAGAAAATAACCAGTTAAAGGTGTAGGTGTAGGTGGAGCTTTAGAAATGTATAATCCTCATAATGCACTTAAAATGCTCCTCGGAGCTGTAAATGAGGATGCATTGCATATAATGGTTTGCAGGTCCATTTGAGATTTTTTTATTTTAAGAAATTGTTTTTATATGCTGTTGATTTCTCAAAAACTGCCTGGAAAACTAAGCTTTTCCTGCTCAACATTAATAAGTTAATAAACAAGCAACCAAGTAAAATGCTACCATAGAAGCTAGTTGGTTATTAGAAGGTAGTTTTCCAGGCAGTTTAATGAAAGATAAAAAAACAAACAAACAAACAAACAACAAAATGCCATACCTTTCATCCACATACAGTAGCATGCAGATGTTTTAGGCACTAAATTACATTCAATATCAGGATTCTTGCTTATAAAAACTCCAGACCCCATTAGAACAGATGCAGAAGAAGAAATTCTTATTCTGAAGAAAGTAGTTGAGATCTTGTGAGAACAAAGCTTGGTTCCAGATTTCTTGTGGATTTCCTCAGACAGTGCCTGCTCAATTAACACCTGAATTACGTACTGATTTACCAAACAAGGTGCTGGATAAAAATTATAAATATTACCAGACTGCCAATGAGGAGAGCTTTGGAGATATTTTAAAACTAGTGCCACGACAGCTTGACCCACTTATTCCTTAAAGTGCCAAGCAAGGATTATCTGACCGCTCTGATGGTCTCCTTGGAGCACTGCAGGGTATATTTGTATTTGCTGCCCAGGAAAGGAGCTTTCAGTATTAATTTTTGCAGGTGCCTTCATCTTTTGCACAGTACTGTATAAAGCTCTTACATAACACAGGAAGATGCCATAGATGTAAATATAAATGACAAAACCCTGCAGCTAACAACTGGGGTTATACATAGGGCCCACCCTATGGTGCTGGATTGAGTTAGCAATGGGTGGGAACTGCTTGTTGTATTTTAAAAAGAACCTTGAACCTTGAACCTCTTTTCCAATCTAAGGTTTATCTAAAATTGCTGTGGCTGTTAATGATCTCATCAGCAACATTCCTGTTATAACCTATCATTGAACAATGCCACAAACAATTCCATACACCAATCCACTAAAGTTGCTGTGGCCATTTATAATCTGATCAGCAGCAATTCAATTAAGACTAGGTAAGACAAGATAAGACTACCCTACATCCAACTCCTAAAATTGCTGTGTCTGTTTATGATCTGATCAGCAACTTTTCCTTAAACATTTTCTTTTCCTGGCCAGAGATGATCCAGGTTGATGAGATGCTACATCTAACAACTAATCAAAATCAAATCAAATTTTATTTATATAGCACTTTTTACAACAAGATGTTGTCACAAACAACTACACATTTGACTCCACCCGTTCAATTTACCTATACTCTAATCCTTACCTCCCAAGGTTTTCACAGGGGTCTTCAAACCAGCACCTTCCTTCATCAGTGTTTCACTGAATTAAGCCTGTGACACCTCCAGAAGGCAGTGACGTCCCAGACCCACCCCCCTCCAAGCACACTACATGAGATTTCACAGGATTTTATTCACAGCCTCAATACCTTCATTATATGCACAAACCATATGCCACTCTCCCCATGCCTTGCCTTCAATCACACATTGCCTTACCCCACCCAACCTCAGCACTTCTTATCCACAACCACTTACTAGTTCTTTCAGCTAATTCATAACTGCCCTCAGTACATAACCTCTGAACCCGAATTCATCCAGCAACGCTGTAGTAGACTTTCCTACAAAATCCCTAGCCCCCATCTCCTGCCACCCACACCCTCTCAACGAGCACTCTTCCTTAGACACTGTGCACACCTGAGCTGCTGCTTCTCACTAGTCTATCAACCATCTTTAAAATGTATTTATTGTTGTCTTGTGACTTCTTGCATCCTCTGATTTGTTACTTGGCTCCCCGTGCCCTCTTAGTTTCCTTTTTGTTGTTACTCTACTACTTTTTGTCTGATTTGCTTGGTGAGGACTGCTAACATTTTGCCTGACAGTTACTAGAGATTGTACTTCAAGCTCACCTTACCCCCTTACCCCTAGGGATTATTTCTTGGTTCTATCGGAGGACCTTTTGCCAACTGTATGTATGCAACTGGCTGCTTGCTGCTGTTATCTGCTATGAGTCCTCTTCCCTTTTCCCACAGCTTTGGCTGCAACTGTGGTGAGAGACTTTTCTTATCCTTGTTTCACTACAATTCGCTTAGCTGGCATACTGTTGTATTCTCTTACATTCATCTGCTTGCTAGACAGTTTCCCAATCTGGTGCATCTCTGAGTGTGCTGAACAGTGATTGGGTTGTGGTGTTTGTGCCAGTGCCTGAGTCCCTGGCTGTCGAATGTATCCTTCCATTTCTTTTTTGTTTTTTATCATCTGCTTTTCCAACTTTTGTGATTTTGGCTGTGGATTTCAAACTGTTGTTCATCACACTGCTGATGAATTCGGGTCCTTCTGCTCAGACTACCACCTGGACTCAGCTTTGCTTGTTGTCCCCACTACGTGCACCAAGCCTCAAGACCCAAATCATCATTGCTTAAAACATCAACTTCCAGCATCCCCACAGTTTGGACGTATGGTCGTGGATGTAAGAAGCGTAACTCTAGTCATTGGCGGGGAGTGGATTCAGGTGTTTTGTGGGCAGTCTCTCGAGCTACTGATCTGCCACAGTCCTGTTCCTCGTCTCTTTAACCTTACTTTATTAAACTGTTGCTCACTCAGTGGTAAAGCCTTGCTCCAAAATTACCTCATAGGGGAGAAACACTTGGACATGCTCTTTTAAAGTGAAACTTGGCTAGTGCCAGGCAATCTAATGCATTGGAATGAGGCAACCCCACCAGGATTCAGTTATCATTGCACCAGGAAGAGGTAGTGTCATCTTCCATGAAGGTATGAATATATGGATTGTGTCAGGACCCACATCAGTAATAGTGATGTTGCATTACTTGACCCCTAAATCATGGACTTCAATTCAAGATTCTTACTATGGCCAGTTCCCTGCCATCAGTGCTGGTTGCACTCATTGGACTCTGTCACTATTGACGTTTTGGCACTGCTGGACTGTTTTGGTCCAGCAGGTTTTGGTTTAACTCAACATGCTGATTTTTGTACCCATAAGCATGGTCATGTTCTTGATCTGATTTGCTCTATTGGTTGTACAATATCTGAGATCTCTTGTCTGTTTATTGGTATTTCAGATCAAACATTATTACTGCTAACCTCCATCTTCCTGTTCTATAACCTCTATTTCTTTATGTAACATTACTGCTGTAGATCCTGTGTCCTTTTCTGCTCTTCTTTTTCCCTTCTCTATGATCTATAAGCTCCCCTCTCCTGATGATGCTATCTCTTGCTATAATATGTGTGTTTCTGCCACCCTTGACACTGTAGCTCCCCTTAAGGCCAGAACTGTGACATCTTCTCACTCCTCTCCCTGGATTACCCCTGAGCCCCTTGCTTTGAAAACCTTACCACTACTCTGACCATTTGCTGAAATATAAAGCTACACTCAATGCAGCACGCTCTGCCTATTATTCCTGATTGATTAATGGAGCTGGTCATGATCCTTAGCAACTCTTTTCCACTGTCAGTAATTTGCTTCAACCTCTTTCCCCCGCTGTTTCCTTGGTGTGAGCTAAAATGCACTGAATTGGTTCCATCTGTAAAACCTTTTCTAATTCTGCCTCCTCTGACTGTTCTTCCACTGCTCCTTGATATTATGGCAGCCTCCTCTCCAACTCCTGCCCTGTTGATTCTGACTTCATTGTACAGATGATAACTACAAATGTAGATCTTTTTCCTGCCAACTAAACCCAGCTCCTGCCTCACTTCTGAAGCTGTGCCTCACTGATATCTCTATGTTAATGTCCCATATCATTAACCTCTCTCTTACTACTGGTTCTGTTCCTAGAACTTTAAAAATGTCTGCTGTTAAACACATTCTTAAAAGCCAGGCCTTGATTGCTCTGTCATGGAAAACTTTAGACTAACCTCAAACTTGCCATTTGTCTCTAAAATTTTGGAAAGGGTGGTTGCTGCACAAGTGCAAGATCATATAAACCATATAAAATCTCTGATAAAGTCTTTTTCATTCAGTTTTTTCCCATCTTCGAAATATGTCCTCTCCAATCCACCAAAGATGCTGAGATCCTGGTTCATGCCTTCATTAGTTCTTGGCTAGATTATTGCAATTCATTGTTTTATGGGCTATCATCCAAAAATTTGCACCCCTTGCAGTAAATCCAGAACTCTGCTGCCAGAATCTTAGCTCATACCAAGAAATCTGTTCATATTACTCCTGTTCTCCACCATCTACACTGGCTCCCAATCTCTAAACTCATCCTTTTCAAAATCTTACTCCTGATTTTTAAGACACTGTATGGCCTTGCTCCTACTTATGTGTCTTCTCTCCACATACTCTATGCAGACTCAGGTCTTCTGACTCTGGCCATGATAATTAGCTCCCACTAGAAACGTGATACAACTTGCATCCAATGCCCAGAACTCTCACAAAGTGATTCTTTGCATCTCTATTTTCACCCACCTCATCCACTGCCTTTGTTTCCCTTGTGAGGCTCTTCCTCCTCTTCCTGTTCTCAAATAAAACTTGCAGCCATTTACCTTCTCACCACATCCCTGTGCTTCAATGCTCTTGTTGCTGATGGCAGTGGCTTTTTCTGCAGATTCCACTTTCTTCAAGTTTTTTTGCTGCTGCTGCTGCTGCTTTAATCAGTTCATCTTTTGATCCTAGTAATATAATTTCTCGACCTGCCTTTGCGCATTTAAATTCCTCAGCTATGCTTGTCAGTGGTAGTTTCAGCACCCCTCTACCAAACCATGCCAGAACTCTGTTGAGTAGTGATTTTTCACACAAACATAAACCCAGCCCCTTGCTGGTGAAGTTACCGCCTTGACAGCTCTTTGAATGAGCAACAATATATGGCAGGTAATCACATACAGACAATTAATGTACATCAGTACATCAGACAAAAACACTTGGTTAATTATAAGGTATAAGGAGAGGAAACTTGTCATGTAAACATTATATAACATTAACCCACTCAAATAACTGTTATTATGGTAAAGTGCAGGATATGGGCACTTAAAAGAATCAATTAGCATACATGTGAAGAACCATTAATAGACTGTTTGTGTGCCTTTAAGATATATGTATCTATGTAAATTATTTTACATAGATATATATATAAATTATGTAAATTATGTCTGTTCTGACTGGCTGTCCTGAATTGTAAAGTGGACTGGTGTCATGTTTAAGTCCTGTTCACCTGTCTTCCTGTCTCATCATAGTTGTTGTTTATACCCCATGTGCTTCCCAGTACATGTATTGTGTTTTTGTTCAAGTCCTGTCTCCTCCCTTGTGCTGTCCTTTACCTGCTGTGTCTAATTTATAACCCTGCCAATACATTATCCTGCCCCAGGTGTGGTAATGGTTGTCTTTATTTAAGACCCTTTGTTTCAGTCTTTGTCAGTCCTTTGTGATTGTGGTTGCAGTTGTGATTATGATTGTTGTTGTTACTGCTGTTGTTTTGTTTCTGTAGCTATCCAGTCAGTTTGTTTGCTTATCCCATGCATTTTGTTTACCTAGTGTTTGTCAGCGTGATCCTTTTGTTTTGTATTTTGTGTTGTTTATCAGTAAATCTTCAATCCCAGCAAGTACCTCTGCTTCCCTTGTCTTCATGCTCGTCTGCTAAGCTAACTAAACATTACAGAAGCTGACCTGTCTGACCTGTACTCTATGGAGGTAGTAGGCTTCCCTGAATTTGCCAGGTGTGAGTTGTTATTCCATCATGAGCAGGAGGAAGCAGGCAAAACCAGTGATCTGAGGAAGCCCATGGACTACCCCTTGATAGGTGGGGAAAATTTTGGGGGTGCTAAGGGTTGGCACTGCAACCCTCTTCTGGGCTGAATGACATGGCTGATGTGTGGCAGTTCCTGAGCTACTGTCCAGCCCAGCCCCCATGCTCCAGCATCCTCAGCAGTGTCAGCTACCCAAGCTCAGCAGGCTACAGCGGGATGACTGCCGAGCCTGGTCATCGGGGTCGCACATTGCAGCTGCTTCCAACATGGCAGTACCCAAAACAATATATACTGCAACGGAGGTTGACAAAAATTTGGGTACTGCCTCTGATAATGCAAAGAGGGCAAGCGACATGACAGTGTTTCCTGCCAGCATTCCTGTTCAGAGGGTGGAGCTTCCTATCCCGTAAGTTTTCCACTGCATTGGCCTCTGAACCTATGCCCATTCTGGCTCCATGAACTGTTATGGACATTAGCCAGTTCTGGGCCCATTCCTGTGTCTACTTCCTTTTCTCAGCCCATGTCTATGTCTGTACCCATTTCTCAGTTCAGTTCTGTCTTTGTGCTCATATCTGTTCCAGCTTGGGTTTCAGCATCTGTTCCTGTTCTTGTTCCAGTGTCTGGTTTTGTCATCCCTGTCCCTGTTTGTCTCATCCCCAGTCCATTCCCCCATTGTGTCTGTTTGTCCTGTTATGTCTCATGTTACTCAAATATCCCATGTCCAGTCTCATGTCCCCCATGTTCCCTAGGTCCAGCCATCTGCCCAGTCTCTGGTCTTGTCTTTCATGTCTCCTGTCATGTCTTGTTTTTCCCAAATGCCCAACATCCAATCATCTGTCCAGTCTTCGGTCTTGTTTTTCATCTCTCCTGTCATGTCTTCTGTTTCCCAAATGGCCAATGTCCAGTCTTCCATTCCCCAATTTCAATCTCCTGTCTCATCTTGTATATTTCCAGTCATGTCACCAGTCTTGTCTCCTGTCTCTCATCAGTCCCTGTCAAGTCTTTCTCCTGTTCGTGTCTACTCTGGTCTTTTCCATTTTTGTCCGTCCATGTCCTTTTGCCAGTATAAATGAATTTGGTAGTTTTTCTTTATGTTGTGTCAAAATATGATGATAAATGGACCAAAAGAAATGCTTAAAATCTTCTGGTGAAAACTAAGAATGTTTGTCCTTCTGCTGTAAAGTTGCCATTCTGGAGAGGTTTTTATGATGAAAGTTCTAAATCTAATTTTAAAGTAATTGCTTCAGAAGTGGCACTGTTAAAGTGACCGCTGCAACTTGTTTTCTTAGGTAGCAGCAAAATGTCTTCATCATGACTATCTTCATGTTTTTACGAAACTCAGAAACAGAGAAAAGATGGCATGCACTCTCTCTCTCTCTGTCTCTCTCTGTCTCTACCTCTCTCTCTCTCACACACACACACACACACACACACACACACACACACACACACAACCCCATACACCAGTGAAAATGGCAAGGTGACCTTCACTCTGCTAACTGACATTGAAAGCAGACATGCATGTGTGGAAATTTAAAGAGATAAAGAGAATCTTGAGAATGGAGGAGGGAAGAGAACAAAGGATAAAGGCAGAGTGAGAGAGAGAGAGAAATAGAGAAAAGAAAAGAAATAGAAAGAGTGGATAGATAGTGAGAGGATGGCTCCACAAGACTCCTCAAGGCAATTCTTTGGTACTGTGCCTGCACTGTAATTCCTCAAAGCCTCAGAGAGAAGGAGGAATACAGGCATTCTGCTGTGACCTACATTCGCTGATATGAATGACATCTGCACTTCATGTGAGCTTGTGGCTCAGAGGACTTCACTGACTTTAGTTAATGACTGCATCACTCTGTAGCTGACAAACTGTTCTAATATGACAGCAGAGACACAATTCACGCATTACATTACATTAAAAAAGTGTACCATACTGTTATTATTAATGGTTATGATGGAAAGCTTTACTCATCACAATTAATCTTTACAAATGGGTAAGTTTCATATTGTTATCAATTATTATTTTTCATATTGTTATCAAATTATTATTTACATGAAAGACTTTCACTTTTACTTATTAATTCATTCTCTCACTTTCATTTGCTCACTATTAGTAAGAATGTCTTGTGCATCCTATGTGCCCTTGTTTTTAGTTACAAAAATGACTGGAATGTAAAATTTTTTACAAGTTCATGCCATTAAAATAGTCATTAGTTTTATGATTTATTGCTAAGAAATAAAATGTGAAGTATAATATCAGATTAAGGTGTGGAGCTGTTTCTCAATTGGAGAGGGATGGATGGGCTCAGTGATCTAATGCACTAGAACTAAAATCCAAAGGTCACAGGCTTGAATCCCAGATCTGTTTTCTGTTTGCCATCGGCAGCCAGAGTCTGAGAGAGCAAAATTGGTCATGCTCTCTATGGATGGGTAGATGGCACTCTCTCCCCATTTTACAGGTGGTAAAGGTGTCTGTAAGCCATTGTATTGCAGCTCAGATTTGGGAACTCATAAAGGATGTGACTTACTTCAAATGTATCGGAGGAGACGTGTGCTTGTCTTCAACCTACTAGTGTATGGAGCATGTTGTGTGATAGAATCGTTGTTTTGGACAACTTGGGCACAATGGAATGGTGTGTTATTCTGCTGTAATATCCCATCATTGTGGAGGTGTATGCAGTCCATGAAGGGCTGCAAATGGTCATCAAGCAGTGAAATATAGCATGTGAAGCATCAATGACATGTTTAGGCAGACTAGTGGACCCAACCCATGCAATGAGAACACACCCCACAGCAGTATAGACCCACCACCAGCATGCTCAATGCTTCAGTGTCTTGTTGGCTTCACAGGGTCTGTGTCACAGATGAACTCTACTATCAACCCAATAGCATTGTTATTAGGACTCATCAGACCATGCAACATGTTACCAGTTCTCTAGGGTGAAGTTAATAAACTCACAAACCAAGGTGAGGTGTTATGTTGTGGTCTTAAAAGAGGCACACTGGTAGGTCTTCTGCTCCCATATCCAATAGAAGCTAATATTGCATCTACGCAACTGGAATGTGCCACCAGCCTGCAAATACAGGCTTACAAGAATAGTTCTTCATGTTATGTTTAATAAATGTACTAGATAGAACTTTGACAACCCAATGAACAACAATTGGTACAAGTGTACTATAGATTAATTAAAAACCTTTTGTAGATACTTCTATATAGAGCCTAAAAATGATATGGCACTGAAAAAGGTTCCAGTTTCCTCTTGAGTCACAGAATCCTTTTTCTAGTGCTGGATCCAAACTTTGTATGGATAGTTTTTAGGGTCGTGCCAAACAAAGGATTTAAGTACTGTCATCATGGTAAATGAGCTGGTACAATTTATCAATCTGGGCTACAATGTAGACACACACTTTGAACCTATTTAACATCTAAAATGTTTTGCATTAAAATGTCACAATACTCCAGCTTTACTCAGGACAAGGCTGGTAAAATACATGTCAGTATACTGATGTGGTGAGAGCCAGTTTGAATGCTGCTTTTGCTTCATGGCTTATGTCTGTAGCTTTGAACTACTCGTTGTGCTGTACAAGCCAACCTTCATTCCACAGGTCTCATTATAATATTTCTAATTTAGCAATGTGAAATAACAGTGATAAAGTGTAATATTCAGCCGCACTACAGTGTGGTCTCCAGGTCGAGGTTATTTGTTGCAGCTGCTGGAACACCACTATTCATGCCCAAATTACCATATATTTAATACAAGGCCACCTGTAGCACCACAATTGTATTAGTATAATATAAATTCAAAGTGCACTTTTCAAACAATGTAGTTTCAGCTCTTTAAGCTCTAAGAGGCTGACTCAGCACATTATTATCTGCATATTATTTCTATTACCATGACCAAGCTAATACTTGAGTAGGCATTGAGGTAATTTCTTCATATTCTTCAAATAGCTTTTATTCTTTTAAGACTTTAATACCCACCATGATGGCCCAGAAAAAGAGTTTTTTATTCCTGGAATAAAGTCTAGAAATTATACTAGCTTTCATTCGCTGGGGAACTCTGCAAATGCATGTCATCCATCAAACACATGGATATTATTTCAGACTTAATAATTAAAAACCCTTGAGCAAAGTAGAAAGAATATTACAGCGTCACATTTCATGTCAGATTCCAGTTTTAGCCCACTGCACTCCTCCAGCTCCAAGTGGTGATGCCACAGTTTTGTTAATATTTTCTGCCAATTCTGTCATTTTAGAAGATTGTTAAGACGGGAACCAAATGTCACTGGACAGCAGTTCATGAAGAAGTAAGATCATTCATCAGAGCAATTGTCTTCAAAAGTAAATGTCTATATGCAACAGGCCTTACGTGATCAAAGTCACTGCAGAAACAGATGGTGGTTTGACTGTGCTGATGTGAGAGTAACTCTACCTCTGAGGCTCTGACAACAAATTAATTCATGTGACTCATGTGACTGCTTTGATGAGCTAATGAGGGTATATTAAATCCATTCTTCAGATTTTATTTCCATTTCTTTATTGGGGGTCAGGTAAGTCAGTTTTAAGATGATCATTAATGACAGTGTGATTTTACTATCAATCCTCTGGTTGGGCACTTATTTGCACATGATCACGAACACATGAACGTAAAGAATTCTGAATTAAAGCTAGTAAAGCTCTGTGCTGTTCATGGAATAATCATTGATTGCATTGCTTACTAACTTCACGGCATCCAGTTGCTCATAATTATAACTGGCTTAGAAGCTATATAAGCAAACATTGTCAGCTTTATTCTTACCACTGTGTTGCTAAGTAAGGAGGCTCACAGTTGTATTCTGGCCCATATTCAGTTCATGTAGTGAGCTACGTTTACTATAAATTACCAGTGAATTGTGGGAAATTATGCCCTCAAAATCACATTCAAATTCCACTTTTGGACATTACACATACTCATTAGTGCCCTAAAACAAAATAAGGATCCATTTCGGTCACAGTCTAATTCTCACCCTAACCCTAACCTTAATCTTGAACCAAACCTAAACCTAAACCCTCACTGTGTACTTAATAGCTATATTTTAGTTATAGTTATAGTTATAGATTATAGTTCTAACCCTGTTGAGAATGGATTGAGTTTCATCAGATAGTTTGTTGAATATTATTCTCTATTGGGCTAAAATGCAGTCCCAATACAGTGAAATGAGATCACTATTGATGGACCTCTCTCCAAACCTCCTCCAGTGTAATGGAGTCTTAGGAGTAAGCAAGATGGAGATTAACGTTGTGTGGGAGATGATGGCTAATTAACATAGGGTAGGTGGTTGCTACGGAAAAGGGTGGGCTGCACCCAGAGCATAATGCATTTCTAATGTCATCCATCAGCTCTGCCTGCTGGAGAAAACAAACTGCCAGCTTTGTTCTTTCCCAGCTTCTGTTACCAGGCACGACTGCCCTTGATCTATTGTTTTGTCTGTGCCTTGCGTTACTTTCTGACCCTCTTATCATACTCTCCTGCATAGTTTCTCTTTGCCTTACAAACTCCAAATTTAGCAAAATGTCCTCCAGGGTCTGCAATCTGCATTTGTTTTACAGCTGAAGCTTTTAAGGACTGGAAATGGCACTGTGGCAAAAACACTGACAGAATGAAAAACAGTGCACCATGGTGTGAATGACCACAGTGGTAGGCCTGTTCTCTAAGCTTGCCACAGTGCACACCTTGGATACTTTTTGCGGTTGCGTCACAGTGAGATGAGATGATATGAAGTCAGAGCTGGAGCCAGTTCCTGCAAACTACTGAATCTTTTAAGAATGGACCCTCATTTCCACTTTTTTTAGAGCCCAGTGATTATGTATGTGGATGTGTGGGCGTTCCAGCATCCAGAAACAGAAGTCGGGAGACTTTGTGTAAACAATATGGAGAACATAAACTTCTATTGCAATCTTCATTTGCATATCTATCCACTCAGAACTTTTCAGCACCTGTGCATGTCACAAAGGGATTGTCATAGACAAAGATTACAGGGAAGACAAAAAGCAAATGCTTTGTTTTGCTTCAGCTGTTATGATTGTTTACAGTTATTATGCAGTGAAATATGGATTTAGAAGGTGCCTGATGCTAGGAAGCTGGCAGAGATGAGAAGCTATTTTAATAATTGCTGGACTGTAAGACAATGCATAGACACAACTGATGGATACCACATTTAAATTAAAGAACCACAAGATCATCCTCACAGTTACTTTAATGGAAAATGATTGCATCCTGTAATATTACAAGCAGTTGTTGATGGCAAATCCCCTTTGAAATGTTTATTTAGGCTTTTCAGGACGTGTATGTGATGCAAGAGTACTAAGACAGTCTACTGTGAGACTTGAACAGAGTCCAGCACCTTGAAATGCAGGCCATATTTATTTCTTCGGCATCCAGCACCAGTTTTGGACTGTCTTTTTGGGAGGTTTCATTCTATTTATAATTTGCTCTGCTGAACCCAGCTTTAAACATGTACTTGTGTTTCATTCTACACCTTAGCTATCCTTTGGGAGGTTTCCAGTTTATCTTGTATTTCTTCACAAGAAATGCATTTGTTTGTTCCAAAGGCCAGTGATGATTCATTGCTGCTGTATTTGCTGTGGTTCTCATGCTTTTTTCTGTAAATGGTGATAAGGTAGGTAAACACCTTTATGAGGTGACACTAGGGGCTTGTTTACACTTGGCATTAACATGTGTCTGGTATCCAGATAGTATCTGGATACACTTTGACTGGATTATTTACTCTTTTTATTAAAATGCACCCCTAGTATGCCCAGATGAGATCCGAATTTACTTTCCTGCATAAAAAATGTGTGCATAATTTCCAATCGTTTCTTATCAAAATTATCCCACTCCAAAAAACAGTTAAGGGTTGCGGTGGAACAAGAGGTGGTTCTTGCATTCCTGTTACAACCCTATTAGATCATACCACCAACCCTTAAACCAAGGGAACAAATTCTGTATTCCTGTTCTCTTCTACTGGTAAAGAAGCATGAGCACAAGTGCACTCATGCACTCAGATAAAGACATGTGAGAAGATCCACAATAGTTATTAATCATATTTGTTAGACAGATTACATGTGCTGGTTGTAGGACCCCAACCTTCAACTGTATGTGTCGCCGGTTTGTAGATTTCGGACCAGCTAGATTATGGGGCCAGAATTGCACCACATTTTCAGAGAACCTTTATTGTGATGTTTGGAACCTTTTGGCATCAGCACTATGCCAGTGGAAAATTGCCATGTTTTCCTTAGAATTTATCATGCTATTTTTGTTACTGTGTGTTTAAGAATTCACACGCCAAATTCCTCGCAGACTGTGACCTGAGCAGAGGTTGAACCTACAACCCAACCCCAGGCCTACAACTCAAGTGCCACACACACACACACACACACACACACACACACACACACATTATATATATATATATATATAACACACACACATATATATATATATATATATATATATATATATATATATATATATATACGATCATGCAGCTGATAATCATAATTAACATATACAAACTTTAAAACTACATGGACTAGGGAGTGAATGTTTGTTTTGTTTTCTAAGTGTTCATATACTACATCAGAAATGGATCAATCATTCATACAATCTTACAACCATTCAGGCCACTCTTCTGCAGCTGCACTGTGTTTGGAAGTTCAGATTTAAGTAGATGACACTAAGTATACACGGCCACAGAAATTGCTCTAGAACATCAATCCTGCATCACTATTCAGCAAACTGTTGCTAGGTTACCCTCCAAGCAGAGCCGAAGGGCCAACCTTGTTTAAAATGGTGAGAAACGTGCATCTGTATTTTTACTTTAAAAGGGTTAAAGTTCATCATGCAGCTGTGGCAGCCTCAGAAAGCGATGAATAGCTAATGTTCTCAGAGGAAGAGAGCAAAAAAATTATTGAGCGCGGGTACGCAGACATTCTGTGTAGGCAGTCTGAACACACACACACACACACCCGTGCATGCGCGTGTAGAATGTGCTAGATGTTATTTTTAGCACTGTTCAGATTGCTGGTCACATTCTATGTCGTCATGTAATGGCTGGCTGTAACAGGTGAAATTACACTACAGTGTCATGGGCATGCTAGAGGACAAAGACATCACACTGAGATGTTTCTCACAATTTTAACCTCTCTAATAAAATATCCTAATGGCTCCTGAACACGTTGAGTAGTTGTAGAAGCAGGGTGCTGTGGAATGTCTGCAGAGAACAAATGACCTTTTTTTTAATTAATGGATGAAGGAATTATGTAAGTCATTTAACAGTAAGGAATAAGCAGTGAAATGCACAGACTCCAGATGCATTGCCTGGGCAGTCCAGATTTATAACATTCTACACATGACAATCCCAAAGAAAACCTCTTGAATACAGATGAGCATCCGTTTATTTCAAGAAAAATGAATAGTGCTACCTTTAAAAATAGCACTTTTAGCAGCTGCATTCAAAAACAAAATGCGCTTTCATGAGTGCTGTTCACATCTTTTCTCAGACTGTCTGATGTTGCATAAGCCACAGTGAAGACAGTGGAGTCAGGCTCACAGCATTGCCCATTTCTGCCTGTTTTCTGTGCTTTTTCTGCATTAACACTTGGTTGGTTTGTTACATATAGTAAAACATGTAACAGCATTACATAATAATGTAACAGTTATAGAAAGTAAACCGTTGCAGAAATAAACTGTAGAGAATTGTGAAGAAAAATCAGTGTAATGAAGCTGATGTAATTGTTGCATGAATTATTTCTTTCTTTAGTAGTTCTGAATGATGAGTGCAGAAATATCAGTGGGCTGCATTAATTAAACACAAGCATGATGAATTTGCACATTATATCATTTGGAAAGCAAAAACGAATACATCTTTATAGGTCATACAGATAACTCGCATTACATTTCCATGATCATGTTGGCCAGTGTTCAACATTACCACCACTGCCCACTGATGCTTAGTGATTCTAACCGGTAGTTTCTGGATAGAACTGGCCATGTGGACAAACAAGCGACTCTGACAGAAATCATATCCACATTCATCCACAGAAAAAACTGACAGGTTTCCAGAATATTGTATTTTATTTTGGGAATCAGAATGTTGGAGATGGAGCTGCTGGGCAGAAGGAGAAGAGGAAGACCTCAGAGAAGGTTTATGGATGTAGTGAAGGTGGACATGGAGATGGTTGGTGTAGCAGTAGAGGAGGCAGGGGATAGGGCGAGATGGAGGCAAATGATCCACAGTGGCGACCCCTAAATGGAGCCGCCGAAAGAAGAAGAAGCAGATTGTAGGGATTGGGGAACCCCTATTCAATTGTTGGAGACACCCATAACATCCAGGTGGGATATCTGTTAATGCTTGTTAAAACTGGTATGACACTAGATTATTAGTACTCAAGAAAGTGCTGATTTATCTGCAAACCTAATATGAGTGACTGTTTGAGACTAGACTAGATTCACTGTAATTATTAGAGCAAAAGTCACTGGAAACTCTCACAGGCAACTGTTGAAACACATGCATATTCAGCTGATTTAATAGATTTTGATGAAACGTTCTGATGTTTTGTTGTTTAGCATCATGACATTATTGGCTTTGTTCAGACAGATTTTATAGTGCATTTCTACAGAATTCAATATTGAGCAATATATGATTATTAGGTTAATCAGTGCCATTTCCCTGTTTGTTTTGTGTTCTGGTAAAGTGCACTTTATTTAACTATGTGCTTTTTCAAAAGCTGATTGGTGGCATGGTGGTACAGCAAGTGGTGTGTGTACTGCACAGCTCAAGGGGGTGCACATATGGATAGATCCACAACATGTGTGGTGTTCTGTGTGGGTTTCTTCTGAGAACTTAAGTTTAATCACAAATTAATAGACTATACTAAACTGCCTTGGTGTGTGATGCCCTGTGATGGATTGGCACTCTGTCCAGGGGATATTCCTGCCTTGCACTTAGTGATTCTACTTCTAGTTCTGGCTCCAGAATCACTGTCACCCTGTCCAGGAAGATATATTACCTCTTAATACATGTTTACTCCAACTATTCTGAAAGTTAATTCATATATTTTGCCATATGAATCATCCTTAACTGGAATGCAGTGTTACACCACTGGAATATCTACACTGCGCTGTAACCGGTAAAACAAAATGCCTCTGAGCACATGGCTACACTATCATTACAATGAAGCATAAGTCAACACACACAGAGCTGGTCCAGGCTGGCTGAGGTGATGGGCCAGCTTGTTTACACTGACGTCATTTGCCTGCTCATTATCTAACACACACAAATGTAAACAGCTGAGAGCGTGAACTATAATCATATATACAGTAGTCTGCAAACTGGCGAGGGCTTTATACAGATTATGTAAGCTTCTCGCTATGAAGTAAAGCTTTTATCTCGGCACCATCTACTGCTCCTGCCATAGCTTAACCATACTGTCTGTTTGCCCCTTGCTGTACAAGAGCCGCAGTCAATCAGTGTGTGTGGAAATGCAGCTCGCCAGAAAAGGCCAATCACTGCCACAGAGGCAATAATGAAACAGGAAATATCATGGGGTGAGGTGAGCTGCAGAGAATGGAAGAGATATCATGGTCAAGTGCAGTTCCTTTCTTACTGAGGGCACCTGTCATAAAGTGGATATCGACTGGGATCCCTCCCTCCCTCTTTTGGGAAGACAAGAAATTGCTGTGACACTAATTGAAGATAGATTACAGTCTTATCTGGTTCATCCAGCCCTTCTAATTTCATTCAAATACATATTGAACACATGTCAGCATTGCAGTGGAAAATACTGAAAATGTGATTCCCACTATCTATATTGCTCATTCAGAGACTGTCCCCATCAAGTCAAAATGTCATGGTCGCTTTGAGATTTAAGATTGAAGCAAAGATTGGATTCATTTCCCAGACCCACTGTTTTAAACATATCCATCAACAAATCAATTTCACTATGCTGATAGGAATCAGCATAGGAGGTTGCTGGATCTTGATCGTTTGATAGGGAGGGAAGGGAATTAGGTGCAATTGTGCCCAGTGAAATGATTTCCATTTAGCTTCTGCTGGAGAACGATCTGTCCTAGCACATCTCATTTGTGCAGTTTCAGTTTAACCGACTAGCACAGGTATTGCCACTGGAGGTACAAAATAGCATACTAATGTGTTTAAATAGCAGGCATTAATATAGCCACAAGTCAGTTTAAACATTAATACTGTCCGAATTATGGTTTTTAATTTAACCATCCTGATTTTAAACACAGTTACTGCCTGGATATTTAACATGTACATTGTATGTCCAAAGGTGTGTAGACACCTGCTTATGCACTCTTTCTTGTCAAATCAGGTAGATTTGTGCACCCGTCACTGGAGCAACTTCTAGGTTAAGAACCGATATTGATAATCACAAATGCCTCTCCAACTCATACAGTAGGCACTGAATGGATTGAGCTCCATTACTTCAGAGAATGCAGTTTCACTGCTCCACATCCCATTGCTGGATGGATTGGACACACTTGAACTTTGGCCATGGGTGTCCAATCTTAGCCACAGAGGCCTGGTATGGCTTCAAGTTTTCATTCCAAACAAACAGGAGCCCTCTTGATTCCACTTGTCTAATCTTGGTCTCAGTCTTCAAACAATTGATCATGTATGCTTCTGCTTTGCTGGAATGAAAACCCTGCAGCCACTCGGTCCTCGGTGGATGAGATTAGTCATCCCTACCTTAGGCTCAAGTGTAGCTGCTCTGGAGTCCAATTCTATTTTCAGTGCCTTCTATGGAGGTTATAGAAGCTGTGTGTGCTTGCATATAAATGCCTTTGTCAAGTGCACTTTAAAGTAGCTGAATTACCTAAATGAAAAGGGTGTCTGGATACTTTTGGACATGTTTATATAGAGAGCCTGGAGTAGTCACAATGACTTCAAGTTTTAAGCAAATAACAAAACCATACAGGCCAAAGACTGAAATGCACTGGATTCATAGTTCATCAAGTAACAGGGATAAAGGACAAGGCCTCTCAGTAATGATGGCTTTGGATTTATGATGAAGTCGATGTTTATTAGATGAATAATAGTTGTAATGTCAAAATAATACAATGTTCAGAGATTACAAGAACTGCAAGAAGTCTTTCCATAAATCTGCATCTGTCAGAAGGCTTCAGAAACCCTCAAACTGGTCCTTAAGGACAAACCAATTGCAGACTCAACAAAACATCTGACAAATTTGAGCCTTTCCACTTCAATTACTTCCTCCTCGCTGAACAGAGAGCCAGAAAACAAGCAAGCACTTGCAGAAAAAGTCAGATTTTGTGTGTCAACTTAGCACTTCGCTGTCCTGATCCAGCAGCCGTATCATCTACTGCTGCAACATGACATGCAAACCGCAGCAGTACGTCAAAGGTACTGCATGGTCTTCAGTGATGTCTAGGCAAAAGCACAAAAGCAGGAAACCAATAACTTATTTAATGCCCTGGTAAAACTGAAAAACAACTACAAACTATTCTTGTTTCTGCATCAAGAACAAAGCAAACATTTAAATAGAAAATTAAAAGCCACAGAAACCAGAAAAGCAAAATGTAATTTTTGATGTATTGAATGCATCCTTTATTACAGATTCTGTTATTTTCCAGAGACTTTCTTTCAGTAGAAATCTAGTGAGATTTTTCAACATTTGCAAAGTTCAGATATTGTTCTCCATACTAAAGTCCTCTCAAACACATTCAATGACACTAAGGTCCACACTCTGTTGTGGGCAGTCCGTTGGGCTGAGGAGATCAGCATTTTCAGAAGTTTGATTTGCAGATGTTCTTCTCTTTTTCTTGTTCTACTGCAAGATATTAGCTTCAATTTCCCCTCTCACTGACAAAAAATGCAGTTTATCTGATAAATCAGTTTTGTTGGTCTACCAGGTCTTGGTTGGTCTCACAGTTCTATGGTTTCCATCTCATCAATTTTGGAAACTTCCATTTGTTTCCTCAGAAAACTAATACTTAAAAAGTGCATATTTCAATTATGTTATTTTGCCTCAGAATGAAACACAGATTTTCATTTTATAGTGGGCTTCTGAAATTTTTTTTTTTTTTTTTTTTTCATTTAAAAAAACCGAGCTGGAACCAGCTCACTTTACCACCACACTCTGTCTCTTCCAGGCCCTCGCTGCTGTTCCCCAGACATTGTGCAGATTCCCACACCACTACTTGCTCCAGCAGGCCCTTCTCTCTGAACAGTGATTCATACCGTCGGTCTAGTATTAGCTTTCAGTTTTTTAGTCTCACTTTCCTGTTGTCCCTTACATTTAGCCTTGAAAGGCTTTCAGTAGTGGGCTGGTCTTTTTCAATACTGGGGGCACAAAAATAAGACTGTAAATGTAAGACTGTTACATAACTGCTTTAGGGTTTTGAAATTGGCTTGTTTTGCAGCTCAATTATACTTGAGCAACCATTTTCGAGGTTCATGGTTTGTCACTTTCATGTACTTGACTCTCATTATTCTACTAAGCCAAGGTAAATGCAGTTTTCCCCTCAGAGTCCCTTTAAGGACTATTCTGACTGGAAATTGACAGGATGGTCTCTGACTTCTGCACAGTGTTGTGAATTCTGAAAAATGGGGGGGGGTTTGTTGTTTTTTTAGTTTTTTTTGGAGAAATTAAAAACTGTTTTTGTTTCCCTGAAAGAACTTTCAATGAATTTGGTTTGTACAAACATTCAGTAGTTTACTCAGAGAGAACATGTGGTCCTGAGGCCCCCAAAGGTACTCTGCTGAAAATGCCAAGCTCTTGTCTCAGCATAATTTGATTTACCATATGAGCATAGCACACAATTGTGAAAAAGACGCTTTCCCAGAAGTCTTACGGTCTATTAATTGTTGATGCGGATTGTGGATTATGGGTTTTAATGCCTTAGGCTTATTAAAAATGCTACTTAGCAGGAATTTAAATGCCAGATGGCCCAAAGGGAATGACTCAATATTCCACAGGGAAACTAGGTGAATTCATATTCAGTAAAAAATGAAAAATGACTAATAATCAGTATTAGTGGATTTACAAATTAAAAAGCGGATTTTCAATGTGGGTCGATGATGCAAGCGATGACAAAGTGCCATGTGTACTGGACTATAAAATGATTATTTAAAACGGCTGTTTCTCATGATTACAATTTGTATTCGTTTAAATCTGATAAGAAATCCAACTGTGCTTGAATAATCTATCTGCTAAGTGTTTCTAGTGTAACAATCCCTTCTTAACTCTGCTCTGGATTCACTGTAATCCTGGCTTCATCCTCCAGCTTTGGGTTACCTCTCTAAGGATGTGCTCTGTTCTTTATTTCTTTGTGACCTTTGGACACAAGACACATTTTTATAGCTTATCGCTTCACTGCTTTGCTCTTTTCTCACCTGTCAGATGGTCCTGTACACTGCCACTATCTGGCGCTGAGATGTATGCATCATGTGTCGGTCACTGACAGACCAGTTCTCTTCTAAACCCAACCTCCCTGTCGGAGGGCCTTCTTGGGCCATGAGCACATTCACATCTACAAGCTTCTAACAACCAAAACCCACTGCCTTCAAAATGTGCATGATATTGATTTTTGTTACTTATTTGATAAACTGGGGTGTTCATATAAAATGGTAAACCTTTAAAACCTTTATTGCCCCCATTTGATTTCAATATCACGGGAGTCATAATATGTAACAATATAATTGAAATACACACCACACACCAGCTGTTTTAATATACAGTGCCTCAGTTGCAAATTTAGTAACATAAAAGGACCCCAGAGCAAATCCAACTGTAGACCATTTCCAGCAGTGATTCGTGGTTTTGTTTTGTTTTTTCTATTGAAAGAGCATAATAAAACAAAATAGAGTAATATATTAGCATTTATACATAATGTCACTAGTACTAATAAGGGTAGCGGCCTTTAAAGCTGACACAAATGGGAAACAATGATGCATTTTCTTTTGTACCACCAGGTATTTTTCTGAGTAAAATATAGCACCAGCAGCAAGGGAACCATCAATGCCTTCTAGACTTTCAGAGAAGGCTTAATGATTTCTGGTACATTAATAACAATGACTTTCATTTTTGTTTCACTTTTATTCTTGTACAATGATGCTTGTATTTAAAGCAATAGGTTTTATGGCACACATTTTGATTGTTAACAATACGTTTTGTATACTGTCCAATAAGGTAAATATGTTGCAGGCATCAGATTGAACACCAACAAAATTAAGAAATGACAGTGAAATCAACCAGTCACATTTTGATTCTCGACAGCTGGTCCAAATTCAAGGCTGGTTCATGACCTGTAAGGTTTATAGTCAGTTTCAGTTAAAAACAGCTAGTGCTATATCTCTACAGCACCACTTTTATTAATGTCTGGCAGGTCAAAAGGAGATTTGGATCAGAAACCAGAGAGCTGTGCCTCTAATGCCTCAATTCTGCTGATGTACTCATGAATATGTAAAGGGATAGACTATTTTAAAAAAATACAGCTTCACAATGGGAAATGGGTAATTTTATGTAGCAATTCCCTGCAGTGGTTAAGGGTTGTAGTGCTAAAATGTTTCATACAGCTTCAAGTTAGACCTACTGCTGCTGTGATAAGCCATAGTCAAATGCATTGTATGTAATTGCATAGGAGAATAAAATCTGTGTTTGAGTTTTTATGTTATTTTAACTGTAGAACATATTTAGAATATTGAAGTCCAGAGTCCCCAGAAAACAGTGTTAGTGGATGGCAGAAATAATCTTTCCAAGGTAAAGAAAAGCCCCTTCATAACATACCCTCTAAGAGGTAGGGATATCTTTGACCACATCAACAACAAAGAGAAGACTCCATCGGACTAAACACAAATTATTTACAGCAAGGTCTAAACCACTGGTAAGCTTCAAAATCAGGAAGACCAGATTAGAGTTTCCCAAAGAACATCTACAAAAGCCTGTACCTGATTTGGATATAAATCCCCTCAAATTAAAGCTGAAAGCCTGCACTTTAACATCCTGCTCCAGTTAAAATCACAAGAACTTTATCAACCTTCACGTATTTGTAGATCTGACCTTATGGGTGTTTTTAATATATAACATTAATGAAAAATAAGAGGTAAATATTCATCTATTCTGTCTCATAATGCAATCCTTTCTGACCAGCATGTATTTAAGAATTCTGTTTTAGGTCAAGTTCTTTCCTCAGAACTTTTGAAAAATTTGTAAAACTATTGAAAAAAAAACTTGATATCATTACCTAGGTATCATATTCAGAACCTTTCATCTTACAATGTCTATTGACATTTAGCTTCTAGAGGCAACAAACATTTCAGGTGTTCCCATCACCACTCATGTGAACAATTCTAATTCAGGAAGCTTCTCCCCTCTGGAAAAACTCTGTTTATGTATCAGTGATTGAATTACACAGCAATTTAGATGCAATTGGTGGAATTCCACTTCAGCCCTTAAAAAGCACACTTCATTACTGTCAGAATTTACATCAGTTCTGCAAGCAACAAAATTCCATCATTCTGTGATAAAATCTGATAAGAGAAACTGTTTTACAGTAGTTTTCACTTCATGGTTAATGACTCACTCATTAAGGTTTAATGGAATAAACAACGATTATTGAAGGTTATTAAACACAGTATGGAAATATTCTTAAATTTGCATTTCATTAAGTGAGAGTGACTGGCACTACCATGGTTGGGGAGTTCCCCTGCCAGGGTCAGCCTTAAAAAACAGAGCAAAAGCCCTGAAAGACACGCTGCTGGGGCACAAGCCAAGAAACAACAGATGGACAGGGATTTTGGTGGCAGGGGTTCAGCAAGAGTGTACTGGCAAGCATCATCCACTCATCTGTAGAGGAGGCTACGGCTGTATGTTCTTCATCCGCAGCGCAGCAATAAATAGCACCCAATTCATGCTGAAGTGGAGAGACAGACACTGAATCACAATTAGACAAATATGTGAGAGGAGCAACTAGACCTAATTTGGATCTTTCCCACCTTCTGAGCTATGGAGGCACTTTTTGACAGGTGTGCCCCAGCTGTTCAAGCCATGATGTCATGATGTGAAGCAGGCCATTTAAAATCCAATTATTAAATGTAATTCCCTTCCATCAGGTGGGTTTACAAAGCTGAGAGGATGGCAGGTGATTGACTTGAATTGGAATGGTTGTTTCTTCTGGATCTCTAAGTGGAGTTCAAGAGAGCAAGCACGAGGTACAATCAATTAAATCTATTTTATTAAGACATCAGGATGGACAGAAAGATAGAAATAAACACATTCATTCTCTAGTGTTGCTGTTCCCTTATACCAGGGTTAGGGTTAGGGTTTTGCATCTCATGGCCCACCTGTTTATTAATAGAAAGCATAACAGCCCATGTGCTATCTGCAGCTGAGGTTTCTCAAACTGATACTGTTTATTTTGCCTTTATCACTGCTGTGATATTATTTGTGTTTCTGTTAATGTTTATATAATGTTTATAAAAACAAATGATCTCTTCATTGTCACTTGTTCTGTTCTTTCACGTGACTTTTATTATTTAAAGTGCTACTACCACACCAGTATGGACTACTGCTTCCCCCTGATGTGGTGACTTCACATGAGGAAGAATAAACTTTCTCAACATCCAATGTCAGTTAATTTACATCAATAATTGAGTCACTTTGGAGCATTTTAGTGGTTTGTCATGTTTTTTTTTTCACACAGAATAAACACTACCACATTCAAATTATGTCAAAAAGTGGGGGAAAAGCAAAACATGGAGATAAACTTTTATGAGAAGTAACACATTTTGAACAGTTATTTCTCATGATTCACTCTACATAAGCATTGTCATCATAAGTGTGACGTAAAAAAAGCCCCCACATAAAGTATAGAAGTCATCTAAATAAATAATAAGTCATATTTATATATTGTGTATTTATTCTGATTATATTGAGGATTCATGCTTTAAACATTGTCTGTTCAGGGTTCATATCTATTGTGAGATTTTTGAGGTAGAAAATCCCTCTTAATCAGAGCAAACAATGTGACATTATATTGACGCTGCACAGCATCCTGCCATAAACTATAGAAACTGCTCAAATTCCTCGTTGAAATGGATCATAGGACGAATATCTTTGTGAAGTCTCTACTCAGAACCTAACAAAACAGTCTGAAAGCCATGTTAGGTTCATGTTAGGTTTATTTCAGTCATGTGAGGAAAGCAATGAGTTTGGAGCAGATTTCACAGGATAACGAGCTGCTGGAGTTTCCTCCGTTTCCTCCTGACTGTTAAATAATGGATATTTCTCTATCCAGCATCTGACAGCAGCAGTTATCCTCCCCACACAGGAGAGTGAACACGATACCCCCTCGCGGCACGCACCAGCAGGATTACTGCGGCGCCGCAGCGCCACCTGCAGGACAGATGTGTCCCTTGTGCGGATGAATGGCATGTCCATAAAGCCAGCGACTCGAAAGACACCTGCAGCGAAGAGGACCAGGCCAAATACAGTACACCGGCAGAGCTCTGCTGTGGTGTACCAGTGGTCGTTCATTCTCCACACAAAGGCCAGAAGTCATGACTGGAGGCTTGTCAATAAGAGAGAAGCCTCTATGTGCTCTGAGGAGAAATGTCACTGTCATAAACGATTAGAACATGCCACCGTGCTGGTCATTTAGGCTGCATTTCTCACGCGGTGGAAAGACCAGATCCAGAAAGTAAAGCTCCGCCCCCGGACTTTGGTCCGACTGGCCGGCTCTGCGGCGGCGTAGCCCGGGGCGGAGTTCTACTCCCTGGATCTGGACTCTCCAGCTGTATTTCTCAGGGCACGGTTTGAGGCAGGACTGTGAGGGCCTGCTGGCTGTTTGAACTTCACACTCTCACATTCAGTGTGTCATTAGACACGAGGTCAAGCAGACCAACACAGCTGAACTGCATTTCCCCAGCTGATTCCTTGTTCACTCTGAAGGTCTGACCAACAACACAAACCCATACTGGGCCCAGGAGCCAACTTAAGAGCAGGAACAGCTCCTCGAATCTTAATGAATGAACTGTCCATCTGTGTGTGTTCCTGCTGTCTAATCTCGTTCTCAGTATGTGAGCAGAGTGGAGGTCTGCAGCAGTTAAGGAGGTGGTTAAAGTGTTGCTGCACAGGAAGTTGCTGAGCAAAGCTGAGAGAACTTGCACAGACATGGACGTCTGTCATTACTTTTTGTTTCTTGTCTTTCTTCTGGTTGGCTTGGGCTTCATCGGTAAGAAGACCATTACTGTATTTTTAAACCGTTCGAGTGATTTCTTAATGTTGGGTGAAAGAAACTGCTCTGCTTTGGTTAATTGCGCTGGAACTTGGTGGGTTCTTCAAACTGATCTGATCTCATGATCTGAAGAAGGGATGTTACTCTCTGACGTCTAGAAAGGAAAGGAATTTGAAAATGAACACATTTATTCCAAATGTAGTGGATCTTTTATTCCATATATATAATGTGTGTGTGTGTGTGTGTGTGTGTGTGTGTGTGTGTGTGTGTGTGTGTGATTATTTGACCCCAGTTAAAAGGTGATGACACTGTGACAATAATATGTTGCTTTATATCTGTAACTGCCATCTCTGCTGAGAAAATAGCTTAGAACTGCGTGAACTCAGTTGTTTAACACTGGTTTATACTGATCTGGTGCTGGTTAACCAGCTTACCCATGTACAAAACACAATGTAAGTTTGCTGGTGACAAGCCCCCTATTGGTTTATTTGTAATATACAAGGGATCTTCGGTTATTTTGTTAGTTGGATCAGGTGTGTTGGAATTAGGGAAAAGTCTAAAGTTTGCAAGCATACACAAATAGAACAAAGGCACTGAATATTCTTATAGATACAGATAAAAACATAGTTTGAAAGTTTAAAGTTACAGAAACACTGGCTACACTACCTGGAAGTAGATTCCCAGTACACATCTACTGAAAAGTAAGCTTCCTCTGGCACTGGAAACCTGCAGTGTGTGGAGGGCCAGATGGATTCTAAGAAGTACTAAGAAATCTTAGGGGAAAAACTCATGACTTCTCTGAAGACACTGTAGATTGGAGGCCACTGAAGGTCATTTCCCATGAGGAACGGACTAAGACTCCTCAGGAATGCTGCCAAAAGCTGATTTCTGGCTATGCAACACATTTACTAAGTACTAAAGACACTTCTCATGAAGGGGTTGAAGAATTCGGAGACGGCAATAGTCATTAAAATTGGGAGTTGTGTTGAGCCATTTAAATGTTGCTTGTTTAATTGTCTTACTGAAAGGTGAAATTCCAACCTGGTCTCCAGCAGTTTGGAACATTTCATTTTTAAAAAAGTTCCCCGTGTTTGGATTAAGTATTTACAGGCTGAATTTCCTGCTGGTTTTCTTTAAATTCAGTGATTCTCTGATCCTTTTAATTCTATCTGGAGTCTAGAATGTAGTTAATTAGATATTTTTACCATTTGATTCTTACAATATATTGACAGTGCAAAATATTTATTGAAACTGACGGTGGTTATTTAAACAAAGCTTGGGGGAGATTGTCCTGTTGGACAGTGAAACCATAATCTTAGTCATAATCATAGTCTTTTGTAATTGGGAGCAGGTTTTGTTAAGAATTACCCAGCTCCAACCCTGTTTAGTCTCCTAGGTTGTGCAGATGGATAAATATCCCCACACAATGCTACCACCACCATGCTTCACTATAGGGATTCTCAGTGTGATCAAATGGTAGTGTTTAACAAAAGAGATCCACAGAACATTTTTCATATGATTATCAAAAGTTATCTCCAAACTGGCTTTTTTGTGAGTAAAAGCTAGGCTTTAAGGATTGTCCTGGCTATGGTTGTCCTGTAACATGGATTTTTGGTGCTATGGCTAATGCCAGGCATGAGCTAAAGGGCACAAAACATTTTTCAGAGACAGCTATTCCCATAATCTTTTACATCCTTGATTATAGAAGAAACAATGGATAAGCAGGTGTATCAATTTATCTAATAAATACTGAGGCCTTCTTGAAATGAATGTATTCTTATTGAATATTGAGTGTTCTTATTTCTCAATTTTAGTAAAATTTTCTGTACATTCATGACAATTATGCCATAGAATATGAAATAATAAGATGGTGAAGATTTTTTTGGCAGCACAGTACATTTATACTGTAGAATCCATACAATTAAAGAAGCAAATTGATTTGTTCAATAGACTGCACTCGTAAGGATTTTTCTTTGTTGCAAACTATACCTGTAAACACAGGAAAGGCAGGAGTGATAGGTGGCTTGTGGTGTCAGACTTGCACTGAAGTGATGTTTGTGATATTTGTGAACAGTGATGGTGATTAGAATATATTTGACTGTTTTCCAGAAAAAGGTCCAGTTCATGCTTTTGTGAGGGGGCCAATTCCTGGACAGCCACAGAATGTCAGCAAGAATGACACTGGAGTTAAAAAGGCTGTACAAACTGCAGTCTACTCATTCAACAACCAGTCCAACGATGCCTTTTTTTTCAAAGCGTCAGCTATTGATGATGCCCAAAGACAGGTACAGAACGGTTTGCCAATGGTGTCAGAATTCACGAGTGATACAGTGCCTTGTAAAAGTATTCACCCCTTTGGCTTTTTACCAAAGCCATTTTTTTTATTTTAGTACATTACAACCTATATTTAAATGTTTTTAAATCTGAATTGTATGTTATATATAATATATATATATATATATATATATATATATATATATTTCACCCCCTATGCTATGAAGCAACCAATTACCTTCAGAAGTCACATAATTAGTGAAATGAAGTCCACCTTGTGCAGTCTAGGTGTCACATGATCTTTCAATATATACAGAATTTTTTCCGAAAGGCCCCAGAGGCTGCAACACCACACCATTAAGCAAGAGGCACCACTAACCAAACACCACCATTGTTTGACCAAGACCACAAGTTGTTGAGAAGTAAAGTCAAGGTTCGTTTATAAAAAAAATATCCAAGTCTCTGATGAGCCCCCAAAGCACCATCAAATCCATTATCATCAAATAGAAAGAACGTGGTACCACAAAAAAACCTGAGGGTCGCCCACCAAAACTCTGACTGGACAAGGAGGGCATTAATTTGAGTTTGCCAAAAGGCTTGTAGAAGACTCCCTAAATAGAAGAAGGTGTTCTGGTCAGATTAAACTTTTCAGCCACTACAGAAAACAGTTTGTCTGGCCCAAAACTAACAGATCTCATCACCACAAGAACACCATCCCCAGTCGAGGGGAAGATAGATGGTGCTAAATACAGGGAAAACCTGTATTCTTGAGCAAAACCTTGAGCCTGGGGTGGAGGTTCCCCTTCAACAGGACAATGACCCAAAGAATACTGCTAAAGCAACACTTGAGTGGTTTAAATGTATTGGAATGGCCTAGTCAAAGCCCAGAACGTCATTAAGTTGAGAATCTGTGGTTAGACTTGATGGTTAGACAGCAGGTTGCAGCGGTAATTGCCTCAAAAGGGGGCTCTACAAAGTACTGAAGTTTTCTGTTATTTTGTCCTATCTGTTGATTGCTCCACGATAAAATATGAAATGTTCAAAGTTGTAGGCATGTTCGGTAAGTGCAATGATGCAAACCCTCAAATAATCCCTTTTAATTCCAGGTTGTGAGGTAGGGAAAACATGAAAAATAGGGTGAATACTTTTGCAAGACATTGTACAGACCATGCAGTTAACAGCATACTACCTCTGTCCCATTACAGATTGTTAAAGGTATCATGTACCTGCTGAAGGTCGAGCTATCTCGGACTGTGTGTGAGAAGAGAAAGAGTAATGTGGATCTTGCTAATTGTGACTTCCAGCCACATGGTGTGTTGCAGCAGGTATAGTGCAGGCTTTGGTTTTCTGTGCAAATGAACCGAGTCTACCATTACCACACGCAGACAGAGCGTGGTGCTTTTTAGTTAGTTAAAAGGACATCCAGGGCTGTTTATTTTAGTTCATTTTATTCAGTAGTGCATTCTCATTCCAAACCCAGGTTGCATTAATCCTGAATATCTACTGTTATCTGAAGAGATCATTAACAAACAAATAACTAGCAGGATTCCTGTTTTTCTTTCAGACATTCCTCTGTAACGTTGAAGTGTGGGCCATACCATGGCTGAAGATAATGAAGACCACATCTTTCTTCTGCCTTCCTTCACACAGGTCTTAATATGCCATTTTCAGAAAAAAGTAAATCTGAAAAGGCATGGAATGCTAATTTATTGGTGAACTGGCACAGAATAAAATACCCCACTGACAGCTGAAAGAGATGTGGATGTAGACTACTGATCATGTCCAGTGAGTGGTAATTGTCTGAGTTTAGAATATTTAGTATGCTGAAACTGTCCAGTGTAAATCATTCAGAAGCTTCTGCAAAAGAAGGGCGTGTGGTGTGCTGAGGCAGATTTATAGTGCTACTCTAGATCAGGGTGAGGGGGCCCTTTTTGGTCCATGTGTTTTGGACCAGCTCTGAGAAGTTACTTTTATTAAACCTCTTACTCTAATCTGAGAGTATTACTTAGCCTGAACTCATGTTGTTTCTTGACTCCAGCACCACAGAACGGGTGAATGGAATATCAGATGTGCATGAATGCAATATCGCATTATTCATCAGGACATTATTGCTTGTAAACAATCCCATTTTCAAAACTAAAAATGGCCTGTGCTTACAAAAAGTTCTCCAACAACACTGTCCACCAACATGCAGGATTGTGCAGAACCCAAACGACCTCATGTATTCAATCTCAAAACTGCAACAAAAGAATGTTCTTGATTTTCAGGAGATGGTTTTATGGAAGTTAGATTGAACATGTCCCACTTCCACAATGAAATAAGTGAACCAACCAGTACTGATAAAATTGCAGGACTCATATCCCCATCAAACCCAGCATTTCAAGCTTCCACCTTTAAGAGAAAAGAGATAATAATGCTCCACTCTCACTTCCGATCTCAAAAAGGTCACTGTCCATCATTCCACTGTGAGAAGACAATTCAGTGTTATGGGTGCTCATCACCTGAAGCCTTCACCACCAAACACTAATAGCATTGTGTAATGGAGTGACCAAGCTAGCAATGATATATTTGTGGATTGGGGAAAAAATAGAACAATTATAAATCCAACAAATGATCTTCTGGTGTCCTCAGAACATGCTAGTTGTCCAGACCTCACCATCACTAAATGTTTGGAATTGTGTTAAAGAAACAGGTGTGGAAAAAAATCCCTACAGGTTTCTTTGAAAGAATGGAGGTAGTAAACCCAAATGCTTGACATAATAAATATTGCTTAGAAATACTTAATTTAGACAATGTGTCTTCTGTGTTATTTCCTACTATGGTCCGTCCCCCCCTCACCACCATGCCAAAAATGAATAACTTAAGCTGGGAAATTAAAGACATTAACAATGGTCTCTCATCTTTAGTATTGTGCAACAAAGAAAATAAAAAAAATACAAAACAAATCTAGAAATACAAAAAACCTGTGTTGAAGCCTGTAGCATTGGACCAAGCTGGAGGATAATACATGGAGAGATGAATTTGTGAGTGTTTCAGTGCTTGTGAGAGACATTTCAGCAGTGTGAAACGAAGAAGTTATTTAACGTCACATGTCATCACCTGCTTTGATAGTTCTGTTGCAGGGTGTACAAGGAAAAATGTGGCTCTATTTTAAGGGCCACATGACAGTTCAGTGCAAATTAAACAAATCACGACGTGCTCTAGGTGCACCTTCTCTCTCGGGTGGAAATGAAAATAGAAAGTCTTAAATAAAACAATCCAGCTTTTGCTCTAGATTTGCTAATAATACACCACACAACATGAAAAGAGACTAATAAATGCGATGTCACACATGGGACAGCAGTATCAAGCGCAAGCATAAGGAAGAGCTGACATGTTAATCAAACATGAGAATGGGTTTGAGGGATTCAGGTTGTATGCTTCAGGATGGGAATGAGTGGTTGCTATGGTCTCCAGTTAATGTGCCAGAAGTGTTAATTGCTTCTTCTCTGGAGGTAATGTTACATGACATAGGATAATTAGCCCCAAGAAATGCCTTTGTGACCTTTGGGCCCTTGTTCCACTGAGCATCAGGAATACTTCACACCTTGCTCAAATCCAGCTTACACAAGTACGGAGAGCGGAAGGACCCCAGGTAGAGGTGGCCGTTGTGCTCGTGAGCTTCACTGATGTGGGCAGCCACCATGCCATGTGGGTCATGGAAGCTCCGAATGCACGTTCCTCCATCCTGCAGCTCCACCACCAGACTGTAACGAGGCACAAACTTCATCAGCATGTCCTGGCTGAAGAGCTGAAGGCACAAGGAAATGTCAGAATGAACAAAAATCATGCATCACGTTGGTTAATACAGATATTAGAGGCGCCTGCAAAACCAACTAACAATGCTAGAATACTCTGTAGAAGTAAGACTGTGAATATCACTAAATTAAATAACAGAATGGGAGTGTTGAGAACCACTTAATGCGACATGAATTTGATACACAAAGCACCAGCGAAACACTAGTTCCACACTTCAGGCAGAAATAATTATTTTGGTTTAGATGATTCTTCAGAGGATTTGAAAAAGCTGCAATAAAATCAACAGAAACAATTTCAGCATGTTTTTAAATATCATTGCTGTCAAAGGAATAACATTCATATCCAAAATGGCAAATTTACACAAACCTTCTTCACTTTGAATGGAAGTGAATGTAAAACAAGAGTTTGGTTTAGTAAATTTAGAGCATTTCTATTGATCTATTCTTCCATAAATATTTAAACAGTATACAGAGCAGCTACATGGTTCAAATGATGGAAAAACCTAAAAACAAAAAAATGGAAATACATGGTTTTCATTGGACAGCAACAATATATTTTTTTAAAGTTGTCCAATGAAATAAAGGCAACATTAAACAGCATTCAAATATACTTTCAGCTTTATATATCAATTATTTTACTAGCTTTCAGTATCTGGAATATCTGCATTCAGGGCATTTTACATGTTTGTGTCTAACCCAATTAAAACAATGTTTTTTTTCCTCTGGGTTGTGTTCTGAACATAAACTAACATTTAACTTTTTTTGGGGTTTTTTTAAATATGCATATTTATTTGGAAGTTAATTGGGTCATTGTTATTTGCATAATAACATGTATTTTTCTTTGAAAATACAAACACAAAGAATACACAAACTCAAACAAAAAAAAACTTTTAAGAATAGTAACATCTATAAAATGTCAATGTGAAATCTGTAATGTTTCAAAATTATTATTAATTTTACATTAATGCTGGAAAATGGACAGTTTTTTTTCTTCATCATCTTGCTGAACAGTTAACGTTGTATTTCTTTTGTTTGAGTGGACACAAAAAAGAGTAATAGTAATAATTTCATCCTGTGTGAGCAAAGCTGCTTGCTACACATGTCAAGTATAAAGGCTATCAGGCCTTCTCAAAGTCAGTAATTGGCACCTCATGCTCTGCACTTTTCTGCATTTTCCCTACTCCAGCATGGCTGAATCATTTTGGAAAAACATGAATTTGTGGCAAAACATATCAGAATTTACTTTAAGAATTCATGGTACAATTCACATCTCTGAGATATAATTACTAATATTACACTCATTATATTCATCTTAAAAAAAACAATCTCATATCACCATTTCATACTGGCTGATTCTAACAAACCCTTTGTTGCACATACTTTAAATATGAGCTTCTTAATCCAAGGCCTTTGGGAGAGGAAGTCAAGCATGGAGAAACCTGGGTTAGGCCTCACAGCTGACATGGCCACCCAGTAACCCCCCGAGGAGCTACGTCGGATGTTGTCAGGGAAACCAGGGAGATTGTCTATAAAAGTGTCCATGCCTCCTTTATTGAGACCAGCCACATGAACCCTGTAGAAAATTCAAACATTGAAAGGTTTGTCATTGTCCAACCCCTTGATGAGGAAAAAACTGAACAATTCACAACACAACAAAGCAACAAGCTTTTCTAAATACATGAAAATGA
Source organism: Acestrorhynchus altus (assembly GCA_034509495.1). Classification (NCBI taxonomy): domain Eukaryota; kingdom Metazoa; phylum Chordata; class Actinopteri; order Characiformes; family Acestrorhynchidae; genus Acestrorhynchus; species Acestrorhynchus altus. The sequence continues at coordinate 12,791,557 of CM067506.1, read as the reverse complement.
CTGACATTTGAAGGTGCTTTGGGGGTATGAGCGAAGCTTCAAGCTCAAGATCCACATAAGCAGAGAACTCACTACATGCTGTGAGATGTAAATCTAAAATAAATATCCAACTGTTTGCAGTTGCTTAGTTGAAGTTCCACACGTGAAAACTCTAAAAACTAACCTCCTCAACAACCCATGTAAAATGATATTACTTAATTTCCTACATATTTCCTACATATTTCCTACGCTTGCTTTACTTCTAGAATGAACATGCTACACATCTCTACATGGGAAATATACTGCAGGATCCTGTTACCTAGGCAACAGCAAGTTTGCATCATTTATCTAGGTGAGGCTTGGGGGGGAAATCGTGTTCTGCCTCCAGCAGACTCCAGACAAGTATGCGAGCAGAGATGGGGGTGGAGCTCATTTACATCTAGAACTTGTTTGTGCAAAGTAGAGCAGGAAAGCCGAGAGGGGAGAATTTAAACCATGAAAATGAATCTACCTCAAGCTGACCTGGAAATGTGCACTTAACATGTAAGTGCTCAAAAAAATAAATAAAGGCAAAACCAATTTAATGTGTTGACTGAATTCAGCACACATAAGAAATGGGTCCCTCAAACAAATCAAGGCCATATTTCAAAGCACAGCGAGAAAAAAAAAAAAAAAAAAGGACAAAGCACTTTTGGTGTTTACAAAGTGTTCACGGACAACAGCAAAAGACCGCATTCAAAGCTCAACTAAAGCAGTTAAAAAAGCAAGATGTCTTAAAAAGTTGTACCTTCTTATTCTTGCCATTGTAGTTTCGGCTACAAGAACAGACTCCTCATCAGGGAAGAGCTGAATCCCATTAGGAAAGCGCAAGTTCTCCATCATCACAGTAACCTCTTTGGTCTCAGTATCATACTCCAGAACTCTAAAATACAAGTTCAGGAAAATAACCCAAAATATGATGTTGCATAAATCAGTGATACTTAAAACAATGCCTCTTTCATTGTATGTATAAAATCAATATACCATGTAACTGCAGTTACAGCACTGCCATAAACAGGCCATGAACCAGCTCTAGCATTTTGTGTGGTTAGGTGGTTTTTTAAGCCCCATTTACCGTCCATCTGCTGTGGCCTCCATGATGAGGTGCAGGTAGTCTCTACGCTGCCACCTGCTGCTGGAGTCAGTGAAGTACACCTTCTTCCCATCCTGAGTCACATCCAGGTCATTGACGAAAGATAAGCGCCGACCCCCAACCAACTTCCGAGTGCTCACTAGAAGGGTTGACTCTCCTGAATGGCAATGAAAAGGTAAAGATTTGCTGAAGTAATGCATTCACCTTTTTCATGACCACAAAGTGACGTGAGAGTGTGAGAAAGAAAGTAAGAAAGAGAGAAAAAAAAGAGAGAGCAAGAGAGAGAGGGAGAGAAAGAAAAAGAAAGCAAAAAAAGAAAGAAAGCTTTCTAACCTGTAACAGGATTAACTTCAAACAGTCCCAAGTAGGCATCTGCCACAAACAAGGTGCCGTTGGGACCCACTTTGATTCCAAGTGGCCGTCCACAAACATGCTCCTGCTCTCGAGACCCTTTTTCATGGGAGAAAAAACAGCTTTCATTATCCCTGACCACCTGAAGCACAGTTATAGACCATGCTACACAGTTCTACAGAGAGCTCAGATCAGTCTACCCAACAGGGCACACACACCGTAGAAACCACAAGCTGAAAATATCTGACATCTTCTTACAGTCTTCTTATGGCCGGTATTGTGGGCATCAATTACTTTAGTTCTCAGACTTTTAGACAGTTGCTTAGATAAGTCAGTGTTAGATGAGTGCTAGTACAAAGAATTATACTTGAGTGCCCAAACTGTACTTGATATGGGTACAGGTAGTTCTGGGGTTGATTTCCTAAATGCCCTGTACAGTTAGACACTGATGCAACAATAAATATATAAAAACATCAACTTAGGCTTTGTTTCAACACCCAATTTTCAGTTATTGACCTTCTAAAATGATCAGAAATTTAAAAAATGTTTCCTGTTACTAATAACGATCTACACTCATACACTTAGCAAAACAATAATATTAGTAAAAATAATAAAACCATCTTTTCTTGTAGTCATTTACAAGACACTCTAAAGCAGAGACAGATGCCAGCACAATGGATATGAGCTGAAGCTTAATGTGTGGCAAATAAAAAGAAAACAACAAATATGTAGTTCAGTTGTGAATCGTGTGGGTTACCTGAAATGAAACGTAAGTACTTTGTAACCTCTGATTTAAGAACATTCCTTAAATAACAAACAGTCCCAAAAGCCCTTCATAACTAACACAGTACTTCTATATTATTCCAGAGTTTAGGTCCATTCATTCATGTGACCCAAATCATTTAAAATGACTGAAGTACAGGAGATTATTTATTATTATTATTATTATTATTATTATTATTATTATTATTATTATTATTATTATTATTATTTTATTTTAATTTATTGTTTTTCACTGTGTAGTAGTAGTGGTACTATTAAGTGTATTCTTTGTATAGGTATAAAATGCAAGAGTAATTTATATGTTTCTATTATACTAGTAATTTAAACACTTATTGGATTAGTTTAATAATGACTAAAAAAATAATTATTATTATTTGGATAATGAGACTTTTGTGGTAAAATATATGAGAAAGTATTTGTACAATAGTGGTTCAGTTTTCAATCGGTAGTGGTTTTCCAACACAGATGCCGAGGTGGAGTAACCAAGAACTGCTTAAAACACAGTTTTGCAGACTAAGAAGGCTTTGGAAATGCACCTCAGTACTGTAGTTCTGGTATTTTAGGGCTCTTGCTTGGCTACAAAACTGTATTTTCTAATAATCACAATTTTCCTAATAATAAAAAACAGAACTGCGAACACCACACAAGCTTTACCATCTGACTGTACACTCACCCTAGGAGACAACAAATTTCTAATATCCTGCCAGGATTGTCTCTTGTGGGTGTCCCTTGAGGCTGCTCTCAAGTGTCACATCAGTGTGAACACTGTCTATTTTTGAAGGTAGAAGGTATATGCAAGGTGATGCATATGCAGAAGGTATATGTATCACCACTTTCCTTAAAAATGTTAATATGTTTATACATTTTTCTACCATTTTTGCATGACATCATTGGGAATAAGAACTGAACGCAGCTATGAAGTTCAAACAGCTGAGGACCTCTGACTCCCATATCTACAAGTGGTTATAGGACATTAGTTGGAGTCAGGCCTATTGTGTTCTGCTTGAATGCATCGCCATTTATTTGCATCAAATTGGGAAAAATCACAAAATTGGTTTGTTGCTTGTCACTAAGCAGCAACTTCAAATTGCCGTAGGAAATGAGTGGTCACCTGTTGCCTCCTAATGTAAAAAGTAGGGTGAGGCTGTGATTTTTGGCTGCAGCCATTTGAAGCTCTCTCTCACACTCGCTGATTGAGATAAGCTGGAGCTGGGAGTCACTGCAGGCTCCTTGAAAGTGGAGCAGAAACAGGAGAAGAGACAGATGACTGCAGGCTGAAGAGGAACAGCGAACTGAAAAGTCTGTTTTCTTCATTTCTTCAACTAGTTGCACCCAGAAGGAACCAAATGGTTGCAATGTGCCGTGCCAGACTGTCTTAGAGTCACTCATAATGGCAGTGGGTCATCTTCGGTGATGTGTCTTGCTTTTGGAGACGACCAATGAATCAGTGTGTGGACACAATACGGTCAAGATCAACAGTTTGTTGTCCCACTTCACAAGTCCAGAACGTCTGGTATCACGGGTGGGGTGCCATTTCATACGATGCCAGATCACCTCTGATCTTCATTACAGGCACTACGACAGCCTAAACTTACGTTAAAGAGTTCCTGCAACCGATGGCCGTACCTTTTCTGAACGTACACTCCGGTGTTCTGTTCAAACAGGACACTCTGCAACCTGCATACTGCTATTGCTTCAAGAGCTGGTCTTAAAGACACAGCCACTATGCCAAGGCCAGGTGCATTGTCCGACCTATCCCGGACTGATAATGTGTAAGATGCATGAGAGGGATTATTATTGCAGGACCTCTACAACTCTAGGGAGAAGGATTGCAGAAAAAAAATGCTCTCCATCACGGGCAATGCCAGTCACCCATTACACACCGTAATCATGAAGCAGAGGAGTTTGTTCAGGCTATGATTACTGAACTGCTCTACTGACCAAAATAATTTTATTCAACAGCCATCAGACTTTTTAACTCTGCCTGTGGGGACGTGAGGCAACTGTTGGACTTAATTCATCTTAATCTCATTATTACATATGTGTACTGGTCTCAATTATTTTTGGTTATACAGTTTCTGGTTATACGGGCATTTCATTTTTTAGGCTTTAGACCATGGGTGTCAAACTTTGGCCAAACCAAATGACTACTAGTGCTGGCCTGCCAGTATCATACAGCACATTCACCGCTAATACTAAAAATCCCATAATGCCCTGCCGTTGTTTTGGTGCGTAAATCAGGACAGGACCCAGAAATGCCCTATCCTCTGTAACAGTCACCATAGCATCCTCATACAACAACTGTCAGCGTCTTAACCCTTCCCAAAAATGGTGAAAAGAAAGGCAGAAAACAGGAGCTTTATGGACATGTGGGAGACAGAACATCTATCTATCTATCTTACATATATATACATATATATATATATATATATATATATATATATATATATATATATATATATATATATACATACATACATATCTATATATATATATATATATATATATATATATATATATATATATATATATATACTCTACACACACACACATATATATATATATATATATATGGCCTGACTTAATTCAAGTTTTAATTTTGGCCCACTGTATGTTGAGTTTGACACCTGCTTTAGACTCTACTTTGCACACATCATGTCACTTGCCATTTTAAAACTGCACGAAAATCATCCAGTTTAATTCACCTAGACCCAACTTGCATTCTTGTCACTCCAAGTTATATGTGTGTTTTTATTTTTTTGTATAGTTTTTGTATAATTTGTTTATTTTTCCTCCAAATCTATTTTATATACATGATTAAACTGTATTACATCTTCATTTATTGTATTTTACTGTTGCATTTTACTAAAATACTGGATAGTTTAATTTACCTTTACATTACCATATGTTTAAATGTATGTATCTATGTATGCAAGTCTGGCATTTTGCAATATATCCAATGCCATACTGAGGGACACTACTTCTGAATGTGTAGATCAATAAACATTGCCAAAACCAGTCTAAATTTGGAATCATTTATTATTCTTTGGTAACTTCATTCTGAATAGCATTGCAATCCCACAATTCCTTCTGGGTGCTATTTTTTTTTGAATGACGAGTGCATAAAATGTGCAAGAGAGAAAAACTAAAAAAAATCAACCGTTTTTCTGTTCATTCTAAGTCTGTCTCTTTTTGGCTCCCCTGTCTCCAGTATCCTCCTTCCTCTCTCAGGTAGTCAGTAGGCTATAGTTTTTTCAGTGTGAGATCAAAAATATATATCAGATATTAGAAATCATAATGATGAAGGAATGAAAAAAAATGTTGCTCACCATGTAATTACAGGAACGTTTACAGAAAAAAAACAGCTCAGGCCAGGTGACTGTGAAGTAATAATTCAGCCGTGGAAGCAGTTAGGTATGCTCTACTAGGAATCTGCCACAGGGCTGGCAGAGTTGCCAGAACTAATTTTTCTTCCATCAATCTTTACAATCTTTCCATCCTGAAGTACGGTATAAAGAACATCTGTACAGAAACACAGTTTTTAAAGGTTAATGTCCTTTAAGGGTTAAGGGATCCTGCACTAATTCACAACCTGATTAAGAAAAGATCTTTTAACACACATGGACTTATGTGGACTTATAAATCAAGGTTAAGTGTTATCCATGCAGTTAAAAAACTATGAAATATAAAAAGCCACGAATGACACATGCAGATCACCTTTCACCTACTCTGACTTTACCCCTCTGATCAGGCCACTCGCGCACAACTGCAAACACAGTGAAGTGTGAGAGGACACCAGCCAGCAGCACGTACTGACCTCCAATATTGGCAATGGATTCAGGGCCAACAAGCTGGTCTTCAAACAGTCTCTCTGCCTGCCTCAGCTTTAGGTTGGGTTCAAAGCAGCCAGTCATGAAGGGCGGCTCAGTGAGGCTACAGTAAGCAGGATTAAAAAGGCATAAAGAAAAGGACATAAAAGGAGATGGGGGAAAATAACATGAGTAAGTCCAGGGTTCTGAATAATAATCCCCAATGCAGGCTGGATTTAGGGCTAGGAGAGATTGGAGAGAAGACAGGCTGCAGTGCTGAACAGCAGCAGTACTACAGCAAAGAGACCAATCATTAAGCACTGCCACAGAACTGAAGCAGAATCACAAATGAGGAGTCGCTGCAGATTGGTTTGCCTTTAATGCCAAGGGTACTTAAATATTCAGCAGTGATGCTGGTCTTGACCCAAAAAAATTGAGCTCGGTGTATATGGCTTATAAATACAGGTAGCAATTCATCTGATCTGTGCATGTGAACCTCACTGATTTTACAATGTATCGGACTGTAACCGTCTCACAGGTTTTTGAACTTGAACATGCCAACAACTCCAAAGCTCAAACACAGGAAGTATTAAGAAATTTGACAGTTTGACATGTTGAAACAAAGTCACAAAAGAATCAATGTTTACGGCGATGTTGGTTAAACTGGAACTGTTTTATGTTAATACCAGCTTTAAGTTAAGCTTTCTCCCATTTATTACAAAACCTTTTTGGTTGCTTTACAGAACATATATGTAGAAATAAGCTTCATATCTGAATTTAAACAAATCTCTTATCAAACATTTAATCTAATATAATTTTTCAACCAATAAGATCTAATGATCTATTTTGAAAAGATCAACCATAGACTGTTTTTGTGTTTGCATTTTTAAATATATAAAACATATCTGTGCTAAAATGATCCTATTATTGTTGAAATGATGCTACTTGGTTACAACTTTAAATGATGTACTGACAGATTCTGCACTTTTAAAAATAAAACTGGTTTAAAAATGGTTCTTTGAACGATGGAACAGAAGAGCCACTTTTGGTTCTGAAAAAAATCCTGTTGATTAACGGGATGTGGGAGTATGCAGAAGCTTATATTGGTATATTGACTACATGGTCCTTTAGATCTTTTAAAGGTTCTGCATACTTCATACAATTCTATTACATAACCAGGTGCGAGTTACACCAAGTGCTTCAATTTCTTACACTTGACAATTACAGGGCCTTCAAAAATGTTCTCTGCACAAACAGAATAATTATAGCTATGTGGTTTCTGTGGACTTTAATCACTCCTGAACCATTTGAGCACCAGTTGGGTTTATGATGTACTGGAAATGTTCCCCTAGGACACCTCAGTGCTGGAGGACTTTATTGAGCTGCTCTGCCTCAGTCTTTGGCGCTTTTACTTCTGGTTGATTTGAATGTTATCTGCTGAAGTCATGAATGAATGCATTATTGCTGTTACGTTTCTATACTGAATATTAAAAGCAGTGACTGCTTTCCTTTGAGACTGTCTAACCTGTCTGCTTGCTGACCAGCTCTCCCAGTTCTCACTAATTTCTCATTGAATAGAGTTCAGAAGGAAAAACATTTTTTTCTTGACCAGGATTGGAAGAGCAGGAAGGAACATTTTAGGGTCAGCAAAGTAACTTTGAACACCTTTTTCATATGTGCTGGAGGCAGAAACGTGTGATCAATCTGACACTAAGAACACTAAGACTTTCTACATCCTGCTCTGCTGCCACAGTCAGTGTCCCACAGCTGTCCTGCAGTGGACAGGAGAGCAGACAGTGGGTTTAGAACGTGTCAGACACCAGTTCAACAGCTGAATGAAGAGTGTGAAGTGGTGTATACCGAGATCTGCCAATTGGTGGAGCTCGCCCTGCTCACCTCGTGCCTTTATTGCTGGGGGCTCGCGCTGTTTCGTCTGTTATGACTGCGGTCTGTTTATCCTGCGGAACCGCAGTCCTTCGCTCATTCGTAACAGAAGCAGATCAGCTCCCTCTGCGGCGAGTCGCTCAGGCCACGCGGTTCCGATCAGAATCGCGTTGGGAGAGCCCGACAGAACACTCAGACCAGCGCTCCTCTCTCTGCTCATCGCCGCCAGCCTAGCGCAGCCTGGCAGGAGACCAGCACACCTGGCAGCAGGTGTACGGCGACAACACTGAAGACCGGAAACGCCCTTTTCAAAACAAAGTCCTTTTATGAACACTGTTTTTTGTCTGACACTCAGGAGTTCAGAAATGACCAGAAATTCAGAAATGACCTGGAAGTCGGAAGCCAAGCCAGAAAATCAAACAGTTTATGAGCTCCAGAAATGATCGGCAGTTCAAAACTCTACACATACCTTTATTTCTAGATCTTATTTATTTGGGTCTCTATGCTTCTGACATGAATGTATAACATTTCAAGAACACAGTGATCATTTTTTGTTTGCTATCACGCTGATGAAAGCCATGAACAGCTGTTCTTCCAAACATACCAGCGGAAACTTTTAGAAACTACATTTGAGTCATTCCTCCAAGGACTGCTTGGTCCTCAATATCTTTATATTCTTTCTCAAGATTTAAGATTCAATGTACCAATGTCAAAGAAATTTGACATTTGTTTTCAGCAGCATCTGAGAATCTGGATTTAGCCTGTTCAAAATAGTTAGAGAAAGCACTTTGTTAGTGGCTCTGGATAAGAGCCAAATGCTGTAAATTTAAATGGGCTTAATTGCTTTGACTTTGTGTTATAATGATGATTATAATATTATTATATATTATGTATTTATAATTACATAATATATGCGTGTTGTAATATTGTTGTAATTAACACACACACACACACACACACACACACACACACACACACACACGTATAGTTAGGTTTTTGTTTTGGCTTTGCTTTGAAGGCATTTATTTGAAAGGTCAACACTACGCGCAGATGCTGAATTCCCGTCGCTGATTGGACGGCTGCGCGTGAGGACGAGCCCCCTCTGGAGCGGATGCTGGGCTGTAATGATGGCAGAGGTACACAGCGCGCACACGGCGGTCTGGGTCGCTCTGAAGAGGCTTGACCTTAATGGTTAGTGTCTTCATTCAGTTAGTCTTCGGGGTCTTCATTAGTTGGACTTTTATTTAAACGTTGAAAAACATGTCGCAAAGTTTATTTCCCAAGAAACGAGATGATGGAGCCGTCCTGGTTACCATAGCAACTGTTTTTGCGTCCATTGTAAAAATCTTAATGTCTGTGTGAATGTTGTTTTAATGTCTGCGTGATACTGGTAATGTTATGGAAAGTGTCTGTGTGTGTGTGTATGTATATATGAATATATATATATATATATATATATATATATATATATATATATATATATATATGTATATATATACTGCTATATGTATTGTGTGTGTGTGTGTGTGATAAATGTATATATAATATATGTATGTATGTATGTGTGTGTGTGATGTGTGTGTGTGTGTGTGTGTGTGTGTGTGTGTGAGTAGTGAGTTCAGCAGGTGTAACTGACAGGACCAAAGAGCAGGAATACAGAGGGGCTCTACTGTTTCTTACTGGTGTATGTTTTTATGCTGTTTATTTAAGATCACTGTTCACAAAGCAATAAAACAGCTGGATGGATTTTTGTTCTGTCCAGTGGTTTGGGATAATTGATTGTTTTGTAGATGACAGAATTACAGCTCTAAGAGAGGTCCACATTCCCAGAGGAACAAAAGTGACCACAGTAAGACAGATCTTAGCCCACTCTTTTCGACTGGACATCCCTCAACTGACATTCAAGGTATTTGAAGAAATGTGACTGATCTTTGGATACTGTAACCTGTTATGATGCTTTTTTTATTCATATATAAGCATCTAGAGGAAATGTTGATGCATGACACAAATGTCTCATTGCAGATACGAAACAGCAGAGGCTTTTTAATCCCTATGAATGACTGCATATCAGAGAACAGCAAACAAATGTAAGTCTTTTTTCATGTTTGGGAATTAAACCTAATTAAAGAGCTTCTTCTCACATTTTTGTATATGTTACTATGGTTCATATATTACTATGGTGTAGTTTTATCTGTATATTTAGGCTTTTTAGACTTTCTGTAAAGGTGCATTTATAGTACATTAACCATAACACTAGTTGTCATTCATTGATATTTTTTTTCTTCTGGTATTTTTTCAGGCCATATATTTTGGAGGTAGCAAAATACTTCCAGCATGGTATGATTATTATGGTATAATTATTTTATGGTAAAATGTCAGGTGCAAGTATGATTCAAGATACACAATGTTCAACTCCCTCCCCAGATTATACAGTCCATATATGAAAACAGCCCATTTGAAATCAGCATACATGTATCAGCATACAATTTGCATACATCCACCTGTTCAGTGTACAGCAGTTTAGACAGGCCAACACAGAACAGCCGATAGGAACAAAGCTCATTTATAATCTGTAAATCACAGTAACAACATCGGGATGCTTGATCTAGCTAAACTGATATTTGAAAATTACAGAAACAAATGACTGTTTTTAGTATAATCCAACACAAATGTTGCTAGATGTAACATATGTGCCCTTTAACACATTTTGATTTAACTATTAAATGTGTGAACTATACTGAACATATGTGTTTCTGTGTGAAGTTAATGCAAGACCCAGAAGTACTGCTATCACAGTCATCCATAGAAGCTTGAAGTCAAGACTGCAGAGTATTGTGAGAAGGGTGAGATGAATATCACACTAGTTTGATTCTGGACAGTAAGTACTGGACAGCCATTCCTATTGGGTTGCTAAGTGTCTGTTCTGTTGATGTAGCTGGACATGACATGGTTACTATTATTTTAGATTGAAAGACTGGAGGAACTCCTTTCTCAAATCAAGCAAAAACAACATGACAGGATGATCAAGGTGAAATGATCACCACATTAAAATAACATTATCACTCAACTGCCAATCCTAACAAATCCTCACAATCTCACATCCTCCGCCTCTTTGAATCACTTAAAGGCAACGTTATTTTTGCAGGACATTGAACTATTAAATCAGAAGCTGAAATTCCTTCATAAAAGAATGCAGGTGAGTCATTTTATTCTGATGGGATTAAAGTACACATTCCAGACTTTAATTTAAGGGATTTGCTTACACAGTTTTACAACACTTTTTACACAGTACCCCTCATTTAAGGACACCATAATGGTTTGGACATACCAATGAATTGTTTTTGAAAGTGGTGAAACCCTGGCAATTACCCTTAAAACTGGAATGTATAATATATTCACATCTGATTATCTTATATCTGGTTTGATTTGAAATATGAAAGTGTCTTTGTCCTAAACATTATGGAGCACGCCTCTTGGATTTACATGAATTTATCTACTTCAGAAATTCTTGTACTTCAGTGAATTTTCATGCCTAGTTTGTATAATTGCTATATTGAAGGTACTATTCTCATGGCTCTCAGTATAAATCCCCAATGGCTGTGGAGCAGTGGAACTACATTTTCTGCATGGACAGAGGTTTGATTTGGTGTGGTGTTTGTGATTCAGAACTAATCATCCTACCTCAGTGACCTGACCTTAGCAATGCTCATTTGACTGAATACAGCAATGTTCAATCATGTAGTTCAAAGCCTTCCCAGAAAATATTGCAGTTACATGTTTTGTTACACACTTTTATTTCCACACAAGAAAAGCCAAATTGATATAATTTCAGACAGAACTATGGGCCAGACAAAATGGTTGGCACACTAAACTTAATATTTGGTTGCACATCCTTTGAAAAATAAATAACTGAAATCAGTCACTTCCTATAACCACAACAAGCTTCTTACACCTATCAACTGGAATTTTGGACCATTTCTTCTTTTGCAAACTGCTGCTCCTGGTCTCTAATATTTGAAGGATGACTTCTCTCAACAGCAATTTTAAGACCTCTCCACAGGTGTTCAATGGGATTTAGATCTGGACTCATTACTTCAGTCTTCTCCTGCTTGTTGTTTCCTTCCATTTCTGGGTGCTTTTTGAAATATGTTTTTTGATGATTAGCTAGTATGATTGGCTACTGTGCAATTGGTTGTAAACATCTTAATTATGTTGTGCACCATGGACAAAGCAGCATCAAGATCTCTGGAGATGGACGTGTAAATTTGAGATTGTATATATTTTTCCACAATTTTTGTCCTCAAGTCCTCAGACTCTTCTCCTCTTTCTATTTTCTATCCCTTGCATGGCACACAGACATAATGCAAAGATTTTTTTTATATTGCCCTCACCGGTTACTTGCCACAGCTTGAAATAAAGCTTTTTACCCACCATTTTGAAAAGGTGCCAATAATTTTGTCTTCAATTTGAAATGGTCACATTTGCCTATACACACAAAGGAAATAATTGTGTATAACAAAATGTGCAATGGCAATATTCTTCTGGGAGAAATATTTCTGGGGAAAAAAATCCAGGGGTGCTAACACTTTCAGCCATGACAGTATAGTATTGGGTTCTGATTTGAGTCTGATACTGTTTGGATCATTTGTAAAACAGAATTACTAGACAGTTACTGCTACCAAAAGCCAGAGGACACAATAGAAATGCTTGAAATGTGAAAAAATCTCATTTAGAGCTTTAAAACAGTCATCATTTTATGAAGTGGTCTGGCTGTTTGAACACACTGCATTTGTAATGTAGTGTATTAGAACAGAATTACAGTGTTGTAAACATGTACTTTTCTGTGTTTCACAGATGGCAGAGTCATGCTGCTGGGAGGGAATGTTTAGACGATCACCACTCTGGTGAACCTTTCGTTTGAACTGCAGATGATTCAGGCCTTTGACTTTTATTCAGGTTGAAACACTAAAATGTAGGTCTGTGTGCTGTTTATTAACTTTTCATAGACATTGATATAGTAGTATTTTATATGTTGCTGTTATTCAACCTCAATCCAAAATAATGTTCAAACTTCTTAAAAGTTAACTTAAGTTTGATCCAGGTACTGATTAACCATTTCTTTTGGTCTGTCACCCTTACAAGTGTTTCCACAATGTAAAAGGCAGCTATATACAGTATTTGTATTCACTGAGCTCTTTAGAAAATCGTTTGAATAGTCCTTGCTAATAATCAGCCAGTCGTGTTACAGTAGTGCTGTGCTTAAAATCACGCAGGTACAGCAGCATCAGATGATGCTCTACAACAGCAGACCACCATGTTATGTTCCACTTTTGTCAACGAAGAACTAGAAAGCTGACGCTAGATTGTCAGACTTAAAGAAAGTAGACAGCTGAAAACTGGGAAAATGTTTTGTGATCTAATGAATCTTGATTTCAAAGTTTTCTGTGAATTTCCCCACTATTGGACGATAATCTTGATTCCTGCTGAGGCACATGGATGCTAGGGTCAGAATTTGTCACCAACCTGCCTTGTCTGAACACCTTTGAAATACATAACAGGAGATTTGCAGCATGAAAATGCTTTTGAAAACTGTGGGAATTGACATTCATTTGGACCAGATTCTCAAAGGAATGTTTCCATCTTGCAGAATCCATGTAATGAATGTTTTAGATAGGTCTTGTGCAGCATCCCCATTGTGTACTGAGAATTTTTATTTATTTATAGAGGGGATTTTGGTCTGAAAGCAGCCTTTTCTATTCAGGTTTGTATTGTAAATGCATTCCATGTTTGTCAAAATAATAAATATAGAAATATTATAAATTAGGTTGCTATTATTCATATTTAAATTGATATTCTTTCAACACTAAGTAATTATGTTGACAACTACACTTTACCCATCTTTATTGGAACAAACAAAAGCCTATGACAAGTTGGTCTCCACTTGTTTATTTCAGGAAAACGTGTCATTTTGAGAAATGTTCAGTGTTTTCTTGGAGAACTCACAAAGATGCTTTAAAAGTACCAAAATATATTTTCCAAAATACCTTGTATAGAAACCTTGGGCTACATGAATTATGACTGAAAACTAACTGAGCGGTGAGTGGCAATCCCTTTGTACAGGTGCTCCCATCTTATATAACTGCACTGCCTAAATCTGATGGACATCAAGATGTCAAACAATTTTCCATTTCATGGAGCCAAAGTGAAAAGGTTTACTTGGCATCTGCCACTTCACTTACTTAAAACTGCACCTGCAGAGCTTGAAGAGTCTAGAAAGTCAATGTTTGCTTAAGCAAAACTAAAACAAAAGGAATGTCTCTGTAATTAGTTTCAAATCAGGTTGATTTCTTCACGATTCATTCTGTCCCTCCTCATGAAAACTGAAATGGCTTCAAGTCAACAAATCAACTTGTTTCTATCTCAAAAATTAATGAGTTCGCATTCATTGCATAATTTACAAAAATGTATTTGAATACAATTACATGTTGGTGTCAAGAGAAAGCCACGGATACTCACAATGATCCAAAAAAAAAAAATTCATAGGTTTCTTGAAACATGTATGTACTATATACAAGGGTATGTGACTAGACAGAATACATAAGGATTCACAGATGGGATTCATTTTGTGATGCTACACCTCTGATGAGATACAGCTGGACTCATACAAGTTGACATGACAAGGGTAAGCTAAACAAACTATGCCCCTCCTCCCCCCAAAAATATGGTTGGTTTACAGTTCAGTTTTTCCTGCATCTTCAATTATTTAAAATTAAACCATTCTTTCATGGGCAATCCATCCATAAAAAATGAAATCCAGTCAGGGCTGTGTAAAGAAAAGAGGGTCCAATTTCTGTCTTCATCAAAAGAATGTTAAAAGAACATCGTGTTCGCAGACAGTGGTTCTATTCAGTTTTGGATTTTTTGCTGTCACTGCCGTTCTCCTCAGACACCTGCTCCTCTGGCTTCCGCTTCTTGGTCACGTTGCTGCCAGCGAGTGGGGAGAATGTGACTATCATGCAGGTCATGTTGTCACAGCCTGTACCATCCCCAGATGTGTCCGGTGCCAAGCAATGATCAAGCAGCTGAACAAAGAACAGGTTTACATGAGTTTTCAGCAGTCATTAATAAATCAGAGGGTTTTTAATCATTCTAGAGACCTGCTTTATAAGAATGTTTCCTTCCATTATAAGCATTAACCTACTGTTTCAAATCAGCAATACAGCTCACCCAACTCCAGGCTGTGCAATAGCTAATTTAGTACTACTAAATATAGAACACAGACAGACAACTAGGATTAAGTTTCAAAAGCCTTTGATGTACCTAGAGCCCCCAACCAACCAAAAAGAAAGTTTTCTAAGCAATTTAATACCTACCTCTTCAATAATGGCAGAAAGTGCCCTGTTGTCACTGCCTTCAGCTTTCAACCTCTCGTTCACAAAGTCCACAACTTCCTGACTGCTCATGACATTCCTGTAAGAAAGATTAGTGATGAATAAATTTCTTCACATAAAATACACTTTTGTTTTAACAGTATGAATCTCAACATTATGCCAGTTTAGTGCCATATTTAATGTTGATATTTAAGACAAACGTCACACTTCTCATTGTAATCGCCAGGCTTTTTAATATGAAAACCTGTGCAATTTAATGGGAAATCTAAGTTTCTAGATACCAGAACACTTCATGAATGCATAGTCCCAGCTGTCAATCTGGTGATGCATGAAACATGAGGCTGTTTTTGTAATTTTGTCCCTTTTAATGACTCAGTAGCCATTTCATAGAATTGTGTGTATCCAGTGTTGTGGTAGTTAATTTCTTATTTTAGTATGATTGTTGAGTTTGTTGAAGAAGCCATCTAGCCTAGAGCCCTGAACCTAACGTCCCTGAAAACCTTTAGGATGACTTGCTAAATGCAAGCCAGATTTTATTGCTCAACGAATGCATGTGACTGAATGGAAACCAATCCCCTCAGCCATGCTCCAAAAACGAATGGATGACCTTCCCAGAAGACTACAGGCTGTTAGAGTAGCAAAGGGCATGAGTGTAGATTTAGATGTTCAACAAGCATATGGATGTGCATATACTTTTGGCCATGTGTTGTAACACCATCCCCACGCTACAGATGTCTAGAGCAGAAACCCACATTATCAACAAACAGCACAAGTGTAAGTGTGATTATTTCAAGAGCAACACAAGTTAACAGTCTCACCAGATGCCATCACAGGCAACAACCATGAATTCATGATCTTCGTTAAGAGTCAGCACTTTAACATCTGGTAAAGCAGAAATCATCTGTTCTTCAGGTGGAAGAGCCTTGTTCCTCTTATAAAAGTGGTCCCCTAAACACAATGAAAACGGTACTCAAATCACAAATGGTCAAAAGATGTAAACTGATTTGGCAGAGCATGGCATGTAACGAGTACTTACCAATGGCTCTGGAGAGATTAAGGCCTCCATTGACACGGCCATCCATGGTCACCTTTCCCCCTGCATTCTTTATCCTGGCGAGCTCCAATTCGTCTTCTGGTTTGTGGTCATAAGACATGTCCACTGCCTTTCCTCTTTCTGATACCACACAGCGGGAGTCTCCAGCATTAGCTACTATCAGCTGCTTCCCACGGATAAGGGCCACCACAGCTGTAGTCCCACTATCAGAGCCAGGCTGTGAAACAAGTGAAAGTAAATGACAAAACTGTACATTTATAAACATAACTATTGTGCATAAAACCTTTACCATTACAGGTTACATATATTTACTCAGAGGAACACACACACACACACACGAAAAATCCTCATTCAAAATGTGATGAATCAGCAAGGACATTACAGCAAAATACTAAATCAAGTTTACTCCACACTGTGGTCAGCATTTTACCACAGAAAGCTATGGACTTAGAACAGGTCTTTAAGCACAGCAGATCTCTTCAGAAACTGGCCACAGAGCAAAACTGACCACAAGAAAATGAGCGTTGGACAGAAATGTTTTTCTGACAAAATGGTTTTGCTATCAGTTGTGTTTTAAACAGCTTTATTAAAACATTTCATAAATTCACAGCAGTAGCATGAAATGCAGACTATGTCTTGCACAGATGGGGGATTAATAATTAGCAAATTCCCTCAGGGAAGACAAACCTGTTCAGAGCACTGGCTTCTCGTGATTAAACAAGTTTTAATAAGCAAAATGAAATAAGCCTAGTTCCATATACAACTGCACTAACCAAGCTTCTGCCATTTAACTTTTTGTACTCCACATGTAATGACCATACAAAAGTACAAATGTGTGGTTATGGCATAGACATTTTAATGACTTGTTTTCTAATATTGAAAATTGCAATAGAAACTGAAAAGTCAATGGAGCACCTTAACTTTTACATTTCTAATTTCATCCTGAATAGTCTGTCCAGTGTCAAAGACCACACTGTCTCAAAGACTTAACCTTTCTGTATGTTGCTGAACAGATTTGTAATGTTTATCACTTAAACAGTTTATTTTTTAAAATAGCTGCTAGAATTATTTTTTCATTTTACAGCTGAATATAATTAAACTCAAAAATGCACAAACACACGAGCAGGGAACATCTTCTCATTGACAGTCCACACAGTCAAATATTTAATTGTATAAATCTATTTCTTAGTGCATTATGTAGGGCATATAGAGTGATTTGGTTCCACGAACTGGTTCCAAACATCGCCTCCTGCAGCAGAGCTCTTGGCTTCTTTAGGGTTTTTGTTGATAAAGCACAAAACACAAATTTTAATGATACGCAACAATAAAAATGATACAACATGAAAAAATTAGGACACTCTCCGTATATATTCCAAATTTGACCTTCATTTCTTCTTTATACACACACCAAGTCATCTTCCTTGGTGATCAGTGGGGACAGAAGGAGCAAGGTAGAGGATCAGCTGAGAGTAGGGGACATAGCAGATTGAGGGAGCAGAAAAAGGGGTTCTAAAAAGACTGAAAATTTTAAAAACCTAAAAAAATCTAAACAATACAGTCTCAGCCCACGTTGCGCTGTTTATAAGTGGATATAGATATAAATTTTGGTATATCACGCAGCCCTATATTGGATTGTATGTTTTAGATGCTTTTTATCTACAAAAAAAAAATCCTGTGTAGAAACCAAGAACTCAGTGGCAGGAGTTTGCACCAAGTCCCAAATCATTATACACCCTGTATAAGTGGACCTAGAAACACAAGTCATGAAAATATGTCTCTTATACCTTAATCAAACATTCATTGTTAAGCAGGATCTATAATCCATGGCTGGATTTGGGCTGTATTTGGGCAGAGAGACTGCTTTTATTAAAGCTTATATTATAGCTCACTAGAATAAGGAGTGATTTGAGCCTGAGCCATTCATTCGGTTGAGATGCTCCCTGCGTGTGTTTATGTCCATTCATTAGTGAGTTCTCCAGTTGTACACAGTTTTCTACCAGACTCAGACAACCTCCACGTTGATTTTAGCAGCAATTGAAAAGACAAACTATTATGTGACTAGCCAATGTGTTGAGGATGCCAGTGTGTCTGAGGTAAATATTCACTCAAAGCAGAGCAGGAACTTGGTTTACCCAGCGAATTGAAACCACGTTATATGGTTTCATTATATGGCCTGTGCTTTTAGCATATGCCAACAAAACATACAGATACTGAGACAAAGAAGGAAACCAACAACAGAAGTCTTGTGACCTTGACCTACTGACTATGCTTTTGGGGTCGTACCAGAGCTGTTTTGTTCAACAGAACACATTGGACAAACCCACCTCCTCTTTTCCATCCATCCCTGGCAAACACATTTCCTCTTCCTCCTCATCTGTGTCTTCCTCCTCCTCCTCTGTATCATCCTCTTCTTCATTTTCACTGCTTTCCTCTCCGTCCTCCTCACTGCAGTCCTGTTACAGCATGTACACAACAGTGAAATCAGTGGGAGACAAAATATTAGTTCCCAGACTAAACAAAAAAAAAAAAAAAGTCATGCTAGTCTATATTAACAGTCACACACATGAAGCTATGCTCATATTCACCTCTTCATCACTGGCTTCTTCTTCATCTTCACCATCTTCTGACTCATCACTGTCCTCAAAAAACTTTGACTTGGTGCTTCCTGGTGCGGGTGCTGCAGAGGAAGAGCAGGATGGACCAGCATCCCCTGTTACTCCAGCTTTGTCACCCTCAGAGGAGTCTCCTGTTCCAGAGCTTCCACCGCTGGAGGCTGCTGCTCTCCGACAGGCCCTCATTTTTGAACCTCCAGCTGCCTCTCCCTTTTCACCTGCCTTGGCTTTTCCATTGCTGTCCGTTTCAGGGGCCTCACATTCCACCTCACCATTGATTCCCTTCTCTGCATGAGACTTCTCAGCATCCTCAGGCTCTTTGGAGGTATCCTGGCCACACTTTTTGGCTGCTTTGTTCAGGTTCTGCCCATATCGGACAAGCAGCTCCTCAATTGTCATGGTAGCCTCTTCATGCAGAAGAGCGGCCTCCTCATTATCCACTGATTGGGGGAGGCAGCATGAAGTTAGGTACAGAATGCTATTTACCAATTTACACAAAAAGTGGAAAATACTTTACAGTAACAGTAAATGCACTGCTATTGTGCCAAGTTGTGTTTTGCAAACTTGACATGCTTTACTAACTTTTCATTTATACTTTCAAAAAAGAATCCTTATAAAATAAGAACGTCTTATTCCAACCAATTTTGTTCCCGAGCACATGAATGTATTGTATTTCTCAAAACACCCATCCAAATCCATAGCACTGTAAAGTGATCATAATAAATAACTAAATCCTAATAACTAGAGAAACCGTACCACTGATTAGTCACCATCACATTAACACAACTGCTCAAATAAAACTTAAAATGAACCTGTCATATCAGTATCTCCCAGAAATAACATGGTTAACTGTTAGGCAATCATTTAGTTGAAATGTCTCCACCATAACAGCCTTCATCAGGCAAATGTCCATGTCAAACACCACCAATAACATGCCCAAACTTATGATTTTAAGGCAAATGCCCTAGAATAGCATCCATGTGAAGAAGTGTAACAGTATACAATACAGTAGCTTGAAGAGAAAGGGTGCACAAAGCAAGGGTGTGGGTAAGGGCAAAAAGGAAGTCAGTAATTTCTGCTTTTCAGGTCACATTCACTGAAGAGAGAGAGAATTATATTCACCATCATCTTCATCTGCTACTTTTTCTGATGCTGCCTCCTCTTGTGGGCGGCCAGCTATCTGAACAAGCTCCTTGATGACTTCCTCTGTGGTGATTCGGCTATCTATAGCCAGAAAGGCATCTTCCAGTGCCTGGAAACATGCACGTAAACAGCATAAAACCTTGAGTGATCAGAGATATAAATTCCTTTTCAGGTTCACTAGAAAAAAAAAAAACAATTATACATGTGGAGATGAACAACAAAAGTGAAACTAATTTTTGCACCACTTGTGCAGCACCATGCTCTAACATCACAGCAGCCTGGGTCAACACATGTTGACTGACTTAATTCTGGTGAAGTCTTTAAATGGTGTGAATAAAATACCAAATCAAAGACTGCTAAATGCTTCTCATTCAACCAGCATCAATATCCTAGCAACCACTGTTAGGTGTGCGCCTGACAAACACAGGACAGAGGCGCAAAACACACATCTGTGGAAACCAAATGAACAAGTCTGCGTCCATCTTCTATGGCTTGTCAGTGCAAAGGTTTTATATTCGGCCCTTGAAGGGGTCAGAAGAGATTCTGTGGCTGGAAGAAAGACTGGTGATTATACAGCTGAATGGATGACGTTTGCACAAAAAGCTACTGTGCTTACCTTTTGCAGTTTGCCATCTTTATATGCCTTCTGCTCCTTTATGATGTCAGGTAAATATTTGGAGCAGTACAAAGCAACTTCTTCACCTGCAAGGAAGGCAGAGGTGCAGATGACTTACTA
Organism: Acestrorhynchus altus; assembly: GCA_034509495.1. Taxonomy (NCBI): domain Eukaryota; kingdom Metazoa; phylum Chordata; class Actinopteri; order Characiformes; family Acestrorhynchidae; genus Acestrorhynchus; species Acestrorhynchus altus. Next base: position 12,770,683 of record CM067506.1, on the reverse strand, counting down.
CCACACCAACATTTTGACATGCCTCAAACCTATAACATCAGGAAACCTTATTATGTGTTCATAAGTGAAGAATACAGATAGCTCCCAATTTAACCCTTAGAACCAAAGATCTGCACTTTGCAGGCAGTTACGTGCCATATTTTAGGCTTCGTAGCTTAGGATCAGCGTAACCTACAGATATGATGCACACATCACACCATGTCCCATCTAACCACGGTGATCTCATGTGGATTTCTGTGTAATCCTCTTCAGAAACTAGCATTTCCAAAGGATGCTTAGTGCTTGTAAGCAAAAAATCATACACTTCATTTCTATTAATATTTACATTTCAAATGAAGACTAACTTGAGTTGCCCAGGATCTCCTGAAAACATCTAACATTTGAGTGTCTCCTACTAACACTTTTCCCATTTCAGGGTAAATGTGAAGTGTAAGAACATGACAGAAACTCGTGCTAGAGGTTAAGACTGGTGGCAGAGGGCGGAACTGGTGGATGTGGCACTAAAAAGCCCAGACTGTGGTTGATTTTGGATCTAGGGAGAGTTCCTGAAGACAAAGAGGGTTCTCCTCACCGCCGTGTCCGTCATAAACAGCAAACATCGCGGTCTCCTCGTCCAGCTCTGGGATACAGTTGTGGGCATCCTGTGAAGGCAGATGAGTGGTCAGTAGGGCTGAGAGCTCACAGAACAATGCAGGCTGCCATGTGCTGAGTCAAGTTACCCCCGAGTTCAGTGGCGCGAAAAGCCGCAGCCACCGCCATTCACCCCCCGCAGCGGCAGAGCCCCCGCCTCCGCCGAAGGCCCGGCTGCGTTTCTAAGTGTGTGGAAGTGGAGTGTAAGGCGCGAACAGGAGTGAAGGGTGGGTCTTTCGGGTCTTTACCTCCATGGAAATGCGCCAGCCCTGCATGGCCGCGAAGCCGTACCGCAGCTTGCTGTTCCCGCCGTTGGCCGCGGTCTTCTCCGTGTTGGGCTGAGACAGGTAAGCCCCCATGATCCAGCCGAGCTATTGTGTCGAGAAGAAGAACGAACGCTGTGGAAGCGAGGCGCTGAAAGTGCCGAGGGAGGGGAGCTCAGGCCTGCGCTGCGTGTCGGAGCTCGGAGGGGCTTTCCAGCATCTCAGAGGCCCGCTGAGAGCAGACGGAGGCGATCAGAGGGCCGGCGCTGCAGCTCACCCGCTTCTTCTGCCCGCTCCGCGCCTCTAGTCACCGCCAGCTAACGCAGGAGATGCCGACTTCGAGCCGATCAACGCTGCGCTCCAACAGATGAGCACTTAAAACAACAACTACGACACGCGACCTGAAACAAGGCTCAGCTGCGGTTCAGATCGCTAAACGGAACACGTGTGAGGGGCATAATCAGCAGCAGCCCGCCGGACACATTTCAGAGACCGGAGCTGTAAAGGAAGTGGAGCCGGGAGACACGCATGACCCGTGCAGTCGCGCTGATGGAGGCTGTGACTGCGTCGCTTTTGCGCATACGGGTGAGGGCGACCGCGTGGACATGCGCGTCGTCTCTCTGAAGCCTGCTCGGGTCTAGCGCCTCTGCTGGCTGCTTACGGTATGGCGCGTAGCCCCGCCCATTCCCGTACAGGCCAATGGGAAAGCGTATTGTATTTGTATTTCCATCCCCAATCTCTATTTACAACAGCTGGCTAATTCTCTGTGCTGATACTGCCCCGATTTTATCCCCCAGAAATTGATTTTAAGCATTATTCTGCTGTATAAGAGGGTGGGGTTATCGTGCGAGGGCGGGGTTACAGTTAGGAAAGACGTGAGTGACAGGCGTGGCTGACAGGACGGCTGGAGAAGCCTCCTGTTCATTAAGTTGCTGTTAGTCCAACTCCTTGACTTTATTCACTTATTGGTCACTTTTAGAGCGGTCACGCTGTGTCATCGCCGCTCTCAGACACTTTTAAAAGATCAGTTTCCTCTTTTAATTCGCACCAGAGCTGTAGCAGTAAGTCACGTGACCTTCTCAGTGACTAGTCCTGTTTAAGTCAGTAAATAAGATGCTTTCATTACATCTTTATTTTTTTTATTACATAATATCACGCAGACTGCAATGTGATATTTACTATGAAGTGATTTGGAGCAGGAATTAAATGAATCCGAAACTATTTCAACTCTGGAGAGAAATAAAGAGATTTTGAGAATATGACCATATTCTTCTGATCATAAAAGAAAGGATTTTATATTAATTACATTTAATGAGATATTTCTAGTTGATACTGTAATTAGTAATCTGTTTAAATTTACTAATATTCTGAGATATTGGTTTTCATGAGCTGTGCTCAGCTAACGATCAACCGTAAAACCTTCATTTTTGAATGAAGTTGTTTCATTTAGATTAAAGGAAATCTGGCAAATATAAAATCAGTGTGATTCATACAGCATTATTGATTAGTTCATTGTAATGTACTATTAAATGTAAAGTAATGAACCGTAGGATTCTGACGATATATTATGCTTACAGTATGAACACTGAGATGATTATGAATCAAAACAACATAATCAGGGATGAATAGCTGGATGTCGAGTTTTTACTTTTAAAGAAAAGTTGACTTGGACTCTAACCTAAGAATGTCCCAATGAATGTAATAAGTGCCAACAGTGGCGCAGCTACAAGTGGCCCTTGGATTTGACTGTTTTTCCAGATATAAGAACCAGGTTCAGGTGAGAGAGTAACGACTTCATCGAGTCCTGAATTCCAAACTTGGTCTTATTTTTCTTAACAGTAATTGATTTAAGTACAGTAACAGATAATATGAAATGGCTAAAAGGAGAGCTGCCTGTATGCTGTTGGTGATTCACATTTAGTTCTTTATTCTGAAATTCACTTTCACAAATCTCATGTGGTCACCTGAGCCCACACCAGATCAATATTCAGCAAGTTATATGCTATAAATTGACATGAATTTGTTTATTTTTATCTAAAATATGCAGTGTTTGTTTCATTGTTATGTTTACTAATTCATAAGGATTTATAGTAAAAACCTATGTTGAAATCTACAGATCTACAAATCTAGACACTGATCTAGAATCTGGACTAGAATCACCCCTGCAGAGTTCTCATAGAGAAAACGCTGCATTTCCATAAGAAAAGCGATGCAAAGCTTTGTTAAACATGTTAAAATTGATTTTACAGAGATGTACTAGACAGTCTAGTCTCACGTGTTATTCAGCATCACTGGCATCCAGTTCCAGCATGTATACACTTTAAAGCCCTCACTTTAATGGAATGGGTTCTACTGATTTTCTGTTGACCATCTCACAAAAAACAAATTCGTCTTCGTATTCGATGCCTGAGACCATTTTACCAGATTTTTGGGTCTAAAATGGAATTTACAAATTATTTATCATTAAAATAGTGGTGGGATAGATGTAGGGTGTTGTGCGACAGATAAATAGTGCCTCAAGAAAAACTTGTTTGATCTCTTTCTCAGGGTAGATGCTACTATCTGGAGGTCCCGTGATGACATTTTAGGATTGTTGGAGACTTATTATATATCTCTTAGGAGATGTTGGGAGCAGTGGTTATGTGAAGGCATGTACACATAGTGAACAATACTGGAAGGATGTTTTAATGCAGCACCCAGGTTTTGTTTGGGATCCGAAGATGGTTGGGTTTGAGTATGGAGGCCTCGAACATCTCAATCTTGAAGATCCTATACACACTGAATTATGGTAGGTTTCAGGATTACATCCTGAGATCTTGCAGTATTGTTCAGTGTAATGTGTAGGATGTAAAGTCACTGGAAGAGTGATTGTCCTTCAGGAAATGCTGAACAATAAAGAAATGATCAGAGAGGCCTGCATTCTGGAAACTTACTGGTAGTAAGGATACAGATTTGGGGTACTGGACATAAATAAGGGGTACTGGACTGTTCTGTAAAGAAGTAAACAACTAGTATTCAATATTAGTCCACTTACAACAAGTAAACAATGAAAGCTTCCTTGTTTTCCTTATTTGTTCTGTAACATCTCCAGATATTTTGGTGTAAAACATTTCCTCCCATACACCATTGATGTGACCTTTATTTGAAAAAGTAATAAAGCTCTGTGTTCATGGTGGTCACTTGGATTCAGTTGAAATGACTATAAAAGTGGGTAAAAAAAATAAGTTGACATTTTTCACTCCATTGGTTCTGAAGACAACAAAAAAGGTTTTCCTCTTCTAGACTTCTCACATAGATCCATGTGACTTATGTTTAATTAGTGTTTACACAGTGGCAAACATCATGAAGTTCTGATGAAGGATTGTGCTCTGGTGATCCCAAAAGACCTGCTCCAAGTACCCAGTGGTGGAGTTTGGGTATGCCAAACTGACAATTTAAATGTATTTACATATATATAATATATTTAAATTAAATATAAATATATAATAAAATATTTAAATTTTCAGTCACTTAAAGTGTTCTAGATCATGGGTCTTCAAATCTGGACCTTGAATCTAGTTTCCAGTATTGGACTTGGTAGGTGTGACACTACGTGGCTAAACAGTTACCCTACCCAAGCCATAGAGCCTGCAGGGCTACCCGTGCACTGCATGGACAGAACAAAGGAGCTCTCTTGCAAAGAGTAAAGGTGGTGGTGTATGTTTTCTGATCAACAATGCTTGGCGTGATCAGAGGAATGCACACTTTTTTGAGTCTTTCTGTTCCCTGGACCTGGAATATCAGATCATCTGATGCACACCAGTCTGGCTTCCCAGGGAGATTTCAGGGGTCATGACTGTCGCTGTCTAATAAACCCAGTGGCTGACACAGACCTGGCACTCTGGAAGACTGCATGAGGGGATTAACAAAAAAGCAACCTGAAGAAATTTGCTCCCAAGTACATTAAACCTTTCACATGTACAACATGAAAAACATCAGAACACGGCTACACTACCTTCCAGGATGCATACAAAGCCACCCCCATCCTCTGCCAAATAAGACTACTCCTCCATCCTGCTCTTGGTCACCTATAGCCGAACAGGAGCTGCCCACCATCAAGGAGGTTCACCCCTGGTTGGACCAGGCTCCAGGACTTTTTTGATCACATGGACTGGGAGATGTTATACGAACAGGAATATGCCAATTCAGTCAATGCATCCATCAGAAAGTGAACAGAGGATGCTGTGCCTGCAAAGTTCATATATACCCTAATCAGAAGCCATGGCTCAACTGTGGAAGTTTACCCAGCTCTGGATACACATACAACTTCTTTTCACTCTGGGATCATAGAAGAATATAAAAAAGCCAGCTATGTTCTCCATAAGACCATAAAAGCAGCAAAATGTGAGAACAGAGAAAAAGTGGAAGCACAGTTTAACACCACCCATGTCAGAAGTGTGTGATGCAATCATGGACTTTAAGGGGAATTCTCACTCCCTGAAACAGCCAGCATCACTTGCTTAAACGACTGGACCCTAGTTGCTCTGACCTCTGTCATAAGCAAGTACTTTGAGTGGCTGGTCAGATACTTCATCTACTCCTCACTGCTTGCCACCATGGACTCACTGAAGTTTGCATACAGGTAGAACAGGTCCACTGACAATACAGTTGTCCTCACTCTGCCCTCTTACAACTGTACAGGAAGAACTCATATGTGAGAATGCTGTTTGTGGACAGCAGTTCAGCATTCAACATCATTGTTCCCCTGAGGATTGACATGAAACTCCAAGATCTCAGTCTGAACAGCTCTCTGTGCAGCTGGATCCCAAACTTCCAAACAGGTTGTTGGCAGGTGGTGAAGATGGGCAGAATAACATCCTCCCCACTGAGCACTCCCCTGTCTTCATTGATGGGACCACTGTGGAGATGGTCAGCAGCATTAACTTCCTTGGTGTTTACATCTCTGAGGAGCTTACATGTACAGAACACACCATTCAGGTGGTGAAGAACAGCACCTCCTTTACCTGAGGCTGCAGGTTTGGTTTGAAACCCTGTATACTGAAGCTGTTCTACACATGCACTGTGGAGAGCATCCTGACAAGCTGTATCACAAACCTTGTGCCTTGGAACTGCACCACTCTCGGGCAAAAATGATGCGTAGCACCCAGCATATCATCAGTGTTCATCTCCCAAACCTTGTGGATTTATACACCAGCAGCTGTCTGAGGCAGACCAGGAGGATTATAAAGGACTTCACCCACCCAAACCACTACCTATTATCAAAGCTTCTCAGTGGCAGGAGGTACAGAAGCATGAACTTATATATATATAAGCTTGAGGAATCTCTAGATTCTAGCCTCTTCTACTAACTACAGGGGTTGGACAATGAAACTGAAACACCTGGTTTTAGACCACAATAATTTATTAGTATGGTATATTAGCTCCTCCTTTTGGTGCCAATACAGCGTCAATTAGTCTTGGGAATGACATTTTTTGGATACAATCCAGGTTAGCACCCGAACATCCCTTTCAGACAGCTTCCTCTTGCGTCCACAGTTAATCCTGTTGGATGTGGTTGGTCCTTCTTGGTGGTGCTGACATTACCCTGGATACCGTGGCGCTTGATACATCACAAAGACTTGCTGGTTTGGTCACAGATGCGCCAGCAAGACTTTTGAACTCTGGTATGTCACCCATAATGTTGTGTTCATTGCAATATTTTGAGCAAAACTGTGCTCTTACCTGCTAATTGAACCTTCACACTCTGCTCTTATTGGTGCAATTAATGAAGATTGGCCACCAGGCTGCTCAAATTTAGCCATGAATCCTCCCACTAAAATGACAGGTGTGACACTTAGATTGCACACAGATGGACTTTATTTCACTAATATTTTTTTGTCATTTCACTTCAACAGCTTAAGCGTATGTTGTGCATATGCATCTCATACAATTCAGATATAAAAAAAAAATTAAATACAGTTTGTAATATAACAAAAGAAAAAGGGGGTGAATAATTTTGTAGGTGGGCTACAATCTGGAGTGCTGTTAACTTCCAGTTTCTGAGACTGGTGATGAACTTAACCTGTGCAACAGACGAAACTCTTGGTCTTCCTTCATTTGGTCATCCATTTCTGTAATTTTTCTATACTTTGTTGAGTAATTCTTGCCATAATATAGATTAGAACATTACTCAAATAGGACTATTAACTGTATACCAACTCAAACTCTTCACACACCAAAAATGCTGGTCTGAAATTTTTAGAATTAAGAATGGAAGAAATTCAAGTACTTAACTCTTAACCAGGCACAGCTGTTAACTGAAAACTGTTCCAGGTGACTACCTCATAAAACTCACTGAGAAAATGGCAAGATGTGCAAAGCTGTCATCTAAGCAAGAGGTGACTTCTTTGAAAACATTCTGGGGTTTTTTCACATTTTTTGTTGTTGTTCATTAAATAATTCCATATATATTTCTTCATAGAATGAGTTCTTTATGGATGACTTTAGTATTCATCTACAATGCAGACAATTTGTAATAAATAAAATAATTAAAACCCCCTGAATTTGAAGGTTCTATTCAAACTTTGGAATGGTACTGTATACAACTTACAGTATAAAATTTATACAATAAAAGAGTGAAGGAGGGCTGGCAAGTGAAGCAAGCTGTTGAAGGGAGATGAGGTTTCACAAATGTCTTGAAGATTCTCTGGCAGGTTTCGGAAGTGGTCCTGCAGGCACACTCATACAGCATCAACCAGAGACATGTCATCATATCCCTTCTATCTATGGTAAGTCTACTTGTGGTTAGCATGTGTGTATATATACTTAAACATGCTATGGTAAAACAAATGTGCCACTATTTAAACTAAAACCAAGGGCAATCTCAGATCTCTTCATTTACTGGATTCTGCAGCACTTCCACCAGATAATCTAATCTGTTATGACACTCACTCATGTCCTGCAGGAGACAGAAATCAATTCATAATTTAATTTTTTAATCCATGCAATCATTCAGCTCTATTTATAAGGTGTTTTAGACATGCTTTACACATGCTTTAGACCATGTGAAGTTTGTATTACCTTGTTTTGCAGGGAGGTCAGATCACTAAGAACCATCCTAACTGCCACCGGTGAGTTGGAGACACTTCTCATGATTGCTCAGAATGATCTACAAATAAAAGAAACAAACATTTCTCTAGACAGACAGTGAATGAATCTGTGAATAAGGTAGGTCACCTTAACCTAACACCAGCCTCTAAAAGCACCCATGCAAAGACGCTTTCTTGAAAAAATTATTAAGCTTGAACTCAGAACACTTAAGTACCTGTATCCTTTGGCAGTGGTAGAGCACGGGTCACCCAGCTTTTATAGTTTTGATTTGACTGGGGGAAAATTGAAGGTGCAGTGGGGGACCCAGTATATCTGTAGAAAGAAAGAATATTTATTATTGTATTCTATTATGTAATTAAATTTACCTTACCTAACTATACTTACCTGTAACAAGGTAAGAAAGCATGGTATGTAAATGACCAGTGGTGTATTTAGGGGAATGTGTTTATATTTTAATATTAGTTCATATGTACCTGAGACTGTGTATGTATCCATTTTAGTTTAATCTGGGTAGGCTAAAGGGTATATAAAGGGGGTAGACTGGGATGGGGAAGGAGAAGCTAGATGGGTTCTGTGAGAACTGTGTTTGGTTTGCCAAGTATTTGGAACTCAAGGGACTATGTTATAGATTGGGGTTTGAAGCTACAATTTAGCTAAAATTCCACTTAACCTACTCTGAACTAAAAGTGTCTATATTTGTTGTGTACATAGCTTTTTCTTTACATAGATATTTATTGTCTTTAAGTATCCTGCTATTCAAGCAAGGTACCTCAACCCACATTACCACAAAACCATTTTAAGTTCACTTATGTAAAAGGCCCAGAGCAGATTTACCAGCTTATAAGAAAAGCTGGTGATCTGCTGCTGGCAAAGGAATATATTTCACGTGTACATTTTCAACTAACAAATCTATTTTAGAATAAAACTAAAAACAGTAAATGCTGTTAAAGCTACTTACTATATTTCAGGCACCTTCTGCGCTTCCACAGTTTTGTCAGCATATAACACCACATATTCATGTTTATTAGTGCTACACAAACACTGCAGTGATCTTCAGCATCTGACTTGTTTGAGTGTAGTTGTACATGACTGGGATTTGATGAGTACCTGTAAGATGTTTAACACAATGGGGTCGTTTGCAAAGGCTGCCAAGAATAGATTAGGAGTGGGTGATAAGGCAAATTTATAATACAACTTTTGAATGTATGTATGTATACTGACATTTAGCTTTTGAGTGGTTTGGTAAGTTGTATCTTCACAATATTTACAATGTATGCAGTTGCTTTACTTTTACAAATATTGCTGTTATTGTTGTGTTATTGGCACTCAAAATAAAGTGCTACATGAATAAGGAGTAAATTATACTGCACTAGGTATCATAGATGTACTGCCAAACTAGTAAATAAGCAGCCTGGTTGTTGAGGTACCTGGCAAATACCAAACTGAAGCACTCAATAAATGGAATATTTTAACATTATGACATTATCAGCAATTGCTAAACCCACATTGTAGTAAATGTGACATTTATTATCATGTTACCTTGGATGGATGTCACTCTGGTCTCCACTAATGTGCTGATGTTGTCTAGCACATTTGGGTCAGCTGGCAAGAAGTCTTGCACAGGCACTAAACTAAAATGGTGTAGATATGCAATGAGCTAGGAGTGGGTGATAATGCAAAATATTTATAATTATCATAGCATTCAGGTTGTGAAAGGTTTGATAGGTTGAATCTGACAATAGAGTTCAATTTTTTAATTGTAATTTTGTAATAATGTAACATTCTACTGGATACAATATATACCAAAAATACCATACTAGTATTTTTAAGGTTTTTAATGTTTTAATAGTTCAATCAAAGGAAAATGCTGATCTAGGAAAATGAAGTTTTTGATGCTTTGGAAAAAGATGAATCAAGAGTATTATCAGGTTCAAAAATCAGATTGAGTAAATACTGAGTCAGAATAGGTCTGACCTAAACCACAGTAAAAAACAGAAATTTCATAAGGAAGAGTTGAGCTGGGAGAACCTCTAAGTATCAGCTGACAAAGAAGTGCACTGGAAATGCAGAGTCACCATCAGAGTGACCCAGCTGAGACCAAAATTTTCTACTAGTTTTTAAACCCAAACAGGTGAGACTGTAGCACCTCATGCACCCTGACAGGGTCAACAGGACATGAATATATAAATGTCTCCTCAGCAACTTACATCATGGACACTCTGTACATACATAGGATAACTAGATTGTGCATATCGCTAGAGATTGTGTGTGTGTGTGTGTGTGTGTGTGTGCGCGCGTGTGCGCGTGTGTGTGTGTGTGTGTGTGTGTGTGTGTGTGTATACATAAGTATGATAGAGAGAGAGACAGAGAAAGAGAGCAAGTGAGCTCAAGTCCAAAACAGAAAACAATTACATGCACTTATCTGTTGGAAGTCAAAACAATCAAGGCCTCTACAGAGTGATAGAGTCTATATGAGTCTAGCACAGGGGTCGGAAACCTGCAGGTCCGGCGGCTCTTTGTTCCTTATCCTGCGGCTCCACGTGTTTGGGGAAAATAAACGATGAGTATTTAATTGAGTATTTAAAATATAGTTCTAAATTGGAAGATTATTATGATATTCAAATATTAAAATAAAATTATATTTTATTATTTTTCATTGCTCAAAATAAGCATCACACTCGCGGAAGATGGTTTACCTGGAGTAAATCCACCTGATTTGGATCTGGAGCTGAAGCTGGAGCTGGATCTGGAGCTGAAGCTGGAGCTGGAGCTGGATCTGGATCTGGCTGACACAGCTGACAAAAACATGTGGGATCTTGAAGATGTTGCCCCTCAGAAGGCCACTCTTGTTCAGAATCACAAATGGAGTGATATTGAGAACCTGAACCGGAGAAACTTGTGTTTGAAACATGGAAGGCCATCCCTGACACCTACACAAACATGAAGAAACATGCATTTGGAGTCCTGTCGATCTTTGGATCCACATCTGTATGTGTGCAGCTGTTCTCCACCATGAACTACATTAAAAACAAACCCCGCTCACAGACGACAACTTACAGTCCTGTAAAGGTGAAAGTGACTTTGTACAGCCCCGATCTGCAGACGCTCTGTGCAGAGGTTCAGGAACAGAAGTCCCATTAACCAGCTTAAATACATATTTATGCAGATATTTTGCAAAAAAAAAAAAAAAATTTCATTGTTTAGTGAAGCTTTTTTCCCAGTTTATTTTTTAAATTCAGGTCCAGGCTCTGCTACACACTCTGAAAGTCCAAAGACAAGGAAACAAGGATGACGTCTCACTGTTCTTTTTGTTTTTTGTTTTGATTTTTGTTTGCTACGTGGATAATTAAAGTTCAGCTTTTTAATTCATTTGAAAGAGACCTTCTTTTTAGTTATTATTTTTTCAATAATTCAAAATGTGTTCATTACATAAATAAAATGAACATTTCTCTGTAGCACCTCAAGCACTTCATGGATTTCATAAGCAGCACACTTCAGTTGTTTATACAAAGTGTAAAGGTAAGAAAAAGTATATATACAGTGTAATCTTCATTTTAGATGTCAATAAGTATTTGCGGCTCCCAGTGTTTTATTTTCTGTGTAAACCGGGTCCAAATGGCTCTTTGGGTGTTAAAGGTTGCTGAGCCCTGGTCTGGCAGTACATTCATACATTCAGAGCAATTCTAAATATGATTTCTTAATGATTCATATTAGACACACACAGTCACATATATTGTAATTAGTTAATATTCTAGAGGGAACAAGACCCCCATTTCTCTTACAGCACCCCTTACACGGCTTAACACTCAAACATGGTAAAGAAATACAAGGTCTAGTCCACCTAGCAGACGTTCTGCTGCTCTCAGGTGCAGGGCGGCCTAGTGGTGGTGGGAGATACTTGGTGTCCACTTGCTCCTTGGAACATGCGGCCACCCATGATTCTCCATCCACAACTGCTGTCCGATTTCCATCTGCCAGTGCTGATGTGCCAGGTTTCTGATGAGCCTTGACGGCCATCTGTGTCTGTTTCTGATGCATCAGAGTAGCAGGGAAGCTCAGGTCTTCCGCCCGCTAACACAAATCCACGTTTATGCCTGATGTGAAGATATTCTGTGAGAGAGATTAACCTTGTAAGTCAACCTGGTTCCATCTCCATTGAAACTGAAGTATCATTCAGAAACAGGATGTCGTTCCCCTCTTTGCACCCACAGCAAAACCAGATCGATAAGGCTTAGTCTTGTTGTCCAGGAAGCTTGCACCCACCATCCACAAAGGCTGTTTGGCCTTCAGGTATACAAATGGGTCTGCATAGGGCGTCATGGAAAACAGGAGCTCCTGTGACACAACAGTGTGGATGGAACTCTTACATGAGGGACGGTGTCAGGAATGAAAATACCTCATTGTCCAGCAAAGTCAAATCCAAAGTCCATTTTCTCAGTTGAGTGTTTGAAACTCCAATGATATTCCCTTTCAGCAGAAGCTAGATGGGTGTGTGTGCAGTGTGAATGATGATTTTTGAGGATCTTGTAATATGGGCAAACTGCAGAACCGCCCAGTGAATGGCCAGTAAATGGCATGTGCAAGCATTATGCCCAACCTCCACAGCAGATGGGATGCGTACCCCACAAATTTCTGGTTCTCACATTATTCCTGGGACAGAACAGCAGACAGAGCAACTTTGGCAGCCACCTACAGATTTTTGTTTTCTCAATCTGGGCTTTTTAGAGCTGGGGCTGAGCACTGTGCAACCTTTTGCTTATCAAATGCAGATAATGAGGCTTCAGAGTGTAGTACTGGATCATGGCTGGCAGGCTGGCCCTTTAAAAAAGCTGTATAGGAGTTTTGCTAGCTCACTGAGGTTCTCAATAAAGTATCTGCAGAACCCAATCTATTCTAAAAATGATCTGACTGCTGTCACAGATTTTGGGAGGGGCAGGTTTTTTTTACCATATCCACTTTGTGGGGGTCAGGGATTCACCTTCCTTCCTGTATGACATTTCCCAAGAAGAAGATCACTAAAATCAATTGTCAGATGCCATGATGGTGTCTCTCCTGGTTCTGGATTGCATGGTGATGTGCATTCTCTCAAAACTCCCTGCTCTAACAAGGACTTGATTGAGGCTTTAAGGAAGGCATGTGCCTTGCTAGGGTACCATTATTGCTTTGAGGCACTAGATTGAAACCCTTAACTTCTACTAGCATTGTGTCATCTGAAATGTTCCCACAATCATGTTTGTGTGTTGCAGAAACACCTCTAGCCAATGTGTTTGGTCGATAGATTCCCAATGTCCTGGTCTGGATGTGTCAACAGAGCATCTAATGAATAATCTTCTGCAGTTTTAATGGTGAGTGCAGAATGTGCATAGGATACCGCCCTCACATGGTGAGAAGTCTCACCCTTTCATATCAGACCATTTGGGAAATCACTTATCAGACATCATTTGCTCATCAGATCAGCACCAAGCAAGCAACCTTCTACATTTTCACAAATACCATACAAATTAATGGAGTGATTTCCACTCCATTCAGGGGCCCTGATAATCAAACTAACTGAAGCCCCCAGAGTGAACTTTCCACCCCACTGTAACCTCTAGAACTGGCCTCCCACAATAGCCTCTTTCTGTCTCTGCTACCAGCTGTAAATTTGCTGTGCATTTTTTTCGAAGGTAGTGATTTCGTTTTATGAGGGGCTTTACATGGTGGAATGGGAGGTTGTTCTGTGGATGGGTTTGAGACAGTGGCACAAGTGACACTTTGGGAAGGACCTGGTTGGTTCTGCCAAATGAGTGGCATCATGGCTTCATAATTTGTTTGGGAAAGTACCAGCTCTTTCAGCTCCTGAAAGGCTTTTACCGGATCACTGTATTCCCGAGCTATTTGAGCACCTGAGAAATCATTTTTAGTACATGCACAACTGAAGTGACCAGTTCGACCAAACTGAAAGCAAAAGTGGCCAACGCGAATGCCTTTGGCCACACTGCCCTCAGCCACACTGCCCTCAGCTGTATGTAAGGTCCGACCAGTCTGCAGCTTTCCCTGACTGCCTGTGAGCCAGTGAGAAAGAGGGAGGGACCTTTACTTCAGAAATGCTTCCCTTAGTAGGTTTAACCCTTTCAACCTCAGCTATTCTGTTCCCTGCTTTCCAGCTGACTGGAGGTGGAAATTTTGATTCATTTTCTCCAGTAACTTACCAGTACTGATAGCATCTATGTCAGCGTGAGGTTTGACGGAGTCCCAAATGTATGGCAAGCATTGTGACAAAATGCTGATGAATCACTATTAGGATTTTCTTGGCACTCTGTAGCTCAGCTACCTTGTCCAGATTGGTTGGATATAGAGGGGCCACATCATATTTTATCATATGAATAAATACATACTGTAAATCTTCCTATTCATCTGTCTGTCTACCTACATACATGTCTGTCTGTCTGTCTGCCTGTCTGTCTTTCTAATCTGTTCTAACAGACTGGGGTCCAGAACTGCAGACAGAATTCAATAAGAGCAGATCCCTGCAGATGCTATAGATAAACAAGCAGACTGAGTCACTGTGTATAAATCAGACCCTGGTGTTTATCAGAACACTCCGACATCACAACCATCTCACACGTATCACAACCATCTCACACTTTCTCTGGATTTCTCCTTTAATTCCATCTCAGGAGTGAAGGTGCAATAAACCCATAATAGGAACTTAATAATTCATGGTGGATACTGAATACTTCAAAGTGTATACGGAATAATTCATAGTAGATACTGAATAATTCATATTGGATACTGAATTATTCATAGTAAATACTTAATGATTCATAGTGCATACAGAATAATCGATAGTAGATACTGAATAATTCTTAGTGGTAATATCTGAACTATAATTCTACATTCACTGCATTAACTGTGTGTTCTGGGTAATGGTCAGATTAATGTTTGATGTTGGGCTATCGGGTCAGATTCTTTCACTCAAAGGCACTTTTATCATGCTGCCCCAGGATGCTGCTTGTTCTGCATCACCATCAAAAACTTTCCAGAAACATCTAAACAACATGTTTCTCACACACAGTTCATCCAGCCATTCAGCAGCACTGTAGGCAGGAGAAGTATCTTATCATACCACTGAGACAGGATCTCCTTTAAAACAGGCCATCAGCTTAACCCAACTCTACTCCAATTCTGTTAATTCTATATAAACATATAATTCAGATTATAAATAATAAATTAATGTAACTGCATAGTGGATAATAATGCAACATAAAGTCTGGAGTAAAATTAAACATAAACTTAATAGACCAAAAAGCAGTAGACTGCTGTAACCCTGATGCCCATTCAGTGTTTCTGTCCTTTCAGTCCAGATTAAAGATGTTGAAGTTTGTGGGAATCAACAAAATGCTACAGATACAGCAGATCCATACCAGGATGTAAAACCCTGGACCGTCCCCTTTTAAAGGTCATACCTGTACTGCAGTGTTAATTATTGGACACAAAACTGATCATAATCTACAGGCTGGTCTTCAGTAACTATTTCCAAAACACAGAAATTCCTCTAATTCCTCATCTTCAGCTGATTTGGTAAAGCAGGAAATGTGGCCCAAGGTCTGCATGTCAGCTGAATTCAGTCCTAACGAGGAAGACTCAGCAAATCAATCGACACATTGTTAAAAGGCCAACAGAAAGCAAATGAATGCCCTCAGTCTGACCAGTATACTCCCTGCACTGAGAAACTGTACCACTGACACTGAAATTATGAACAGCTTTTCCTCCACACTGAAGTTTTATCAACATCTAACAGCTGAAATCCTTGTAAAATTACATTACATCTGATCTCAGAGCTGCTTCAGGCTCAGATATTCATCTTCTGGCTTAATAAGAGTTTAATTAGCTAGCTGTAATAAAACATTATTTAGCATGTGCTGGTGGATTATTTGATTTTTTTAGCCTGCTTATGTTGCAAAACCATTTCTTATTTACAAATAATGTTACAGCCATGTGTAATCTAAGCAAGGGTTAGAAACCACTGGCTGCAAAACAAGCCGAATGCTTAACAGCTGAAAAGGTGTCCTTTTCACAACATTTTGTTACTTCTATAAAGTAATGTACACTACTTGTTTACAGACTAGCTTGTTTTATATGTTGTTGTCAAATACAGTAGTTGTTTATAATGTATAATACTTTCAGTTATAGCAATATATAACACTTGTGGATCTCTTATCCTATCCTCTTTTCCTGTGTTGTTAACCTTTTAATTTCTTGATTTCTGTAAAGCTGCTCTGTGACAACTTCAGTTGTGAAGAGTGCTATACAAATAAATGTTGATTTGATTTGATTTGTACATTATCCTGTACTACATTATGGTGTAATTATGTACAGTGTTGATGTATTTTTTTTATAGTGCATGAACTGAATTCTCTCTTAATATATACGTTTAATATAAAGTATAGATACTATAATACTATGAGGAACTATAACACACAGCAGTGTTTCTTAAATGTAGTCCTGGTTCCCCCTGCTCCCTGGTACCCTGCATGCTTTAGTACAGTGTAACACCAATCCAGAGTATACTGAAGCTCTTATGAGCAGATCTTTTACAGTGTCACTGTACATTACAGATACCATACAATCCAGTAGAGGAATGAATGAGAAAATCTTGAAATCAAAATAAATGTCCTTCACACCTGTTGTTTTAGCCTCCTGTTTCAGAGCTGAAACTCAGGTTCTCCTGCACTCTGTCCTCCAGCTTCACAGACCCAAAGTCCAGTCTAAAAGTGCTTCAGGCTCGTCTGAGTCCTCCATGAGAAGAGTGAAAAATACTGAAATAAATACACCACAAGAATCACAACAGAGGCAATGAACAGGTTCAGCACACACAGTTACTGCACATCCAGGCAGCCTTCCCCGGACATTAAAGCAGAACCGAACCCAACAGCAGAACCACCATAACAGCAGAACTGGGCTCAGATCAGTGCCGTTTTAGCTCTCCATTGTTGTTTACTCACTTTATTTTGCTGCTCTGCTTCCACTCCAACACACAGTCAAAAGAAATCACCACATGTGCATATACAGTATAGTATAGCATATACAATATACAATATAATATAGTAGAGTATATACATTATAGTATATATAGTATAATGTAGTATAGTATATAGATAATAGTATAGTATATACATTATAGTATATTCAATATAATGTAGTATAGTATATAGAGTATAGCATAGTGTAGTATATATAGTATAGTATAAAGTATATAGTAGAGTGTGTATAGTATAATGTATACAGTATAGTATAGTGTAGTGTAGTATATACAGTATAGTATAGTGTAGTGTAGTATATACAGTATAGGATATATAGTATAGTATATACAGTATTGTAAAGTATACTATATACAGTAAAGTATATACAGTATAGTATATATAGTATAGTATATACAGTATGGTATATACAGTATAGTATATATAGTGTAGTATATACAGTATAGTATAATATATATACAGTAGTATAGTATATACAGTGTAGTATTGTATATACAGTATAGTATATACAACATCTACAACAGTCCAACTGGCTGAAACTGTTAAAGTAGCTTCCATAAAGTTACATAATTAAACCTACAAATATTTAAAATAAATATATTTGTCAATTGCTTTGGTCAAATAAGTAGGAGAAAAAAAGCCCTGATATTTAAAACTAATTTAAAGTTGCTCTCCTACCGCTGATAAGCAAACAGGCTGGCTGAAGTAACTCTAATTAGCAAGTAATAACTGACACTGTAATCAATACGTTCATCTACAGCTCTGATCACACAGCCATTAGTATAATACATTTATTACACACCCAGCAAAGAGGAATACACACATAGGAAATGACACCACTGTGGTTATGGATTCTAAAAATAATAATAATAATAATAATAATAATAATAATAATAATAATAATAATAATAATAATAATAATCCACTCCTGATTTCTTCATGGTAACTCATTACAGTCAATCACGGAGCAGAATTTAAACAGATTATAACTTTTTAATCAGTCTCCTCACATCATCCAATCCCGAAGCAAAATGCAAATGACAATGTAAATTTGAGGGCCTCTCTCTGTTGTGGAGCTGGTTCAACTGACGTCGTTAGAAAATCAGAGCAGAGCAGTAAGAAATGTCGTAAAAGACTGAAATAATGTAATAGTTTTTAAGTTAATATGATTGAGTTAAATGAGCTGAATTATAGTGAATGTTAACGTGAACTTATTTCAATATAATGAAAGAGCAGGCTAGCGCTATGCTAACGTTAACCCGATAGCTAATTACACACAGCGACCCTGTTTCCTTTAAAGCACAACTTACACCGTGTTATATTTTAGACCAAATGACCAATAATCAGACACATAATCAGTAATCAGGCAAATAACAATCAGTTATGTGAGAAATAGCGATCAGTAATCAGAAAAATAATCAGTAATCAGACAAATAATAATCAATAATGTGATAAATAATCAGTAGTCAGACAAATAGCAATCAGTAATCTGAGACATAATCAGTAATCAGGCAAATAATTAATAATCAGACAAATAATAATCAGTAATCAAATAATCAGACAAATGATCAGTAATCAGAAAAATAATCAGTAATCAGACAAATAATCAGCAATCAGACAAATAATCAGTAATCAGACAAGTGATCAATAATCAGATAAATAATGAGACGATCAGTAAAAATAAGCAGAGAAATGATCAGTAATAAGATAAATAATAAATCAGTAATCAGTCAGACAAATAATAGACAAATAGTGAATAATCAGGCATAATCAGTACTCAGACAATCAATAATCTGACATAATCAGACAAATAATCAGTAATCAGACATAATAATCAGACAAATAATCAGTAATCAGACAAATAATATATTAAAATAAGTAATTTAGTGATATGTTATTGATGAAGCCAGTGTTATTAGCTGTGCAAACTGAGGTGTTAATGATGCTGTTTGTTTATCAGCTGTGTGTGTGTGTGTGTGTGTGTGTGTGTGTGTGTGTGTAAAGATGTCCTATGTACCCTTTGTACCGTGCCCTGTCCGCATAGGCACAGTCAGAACCGGCAGTGGCCCTGAACTTCTCCACTGCTCCACACTTCAAAGAGATACGCGCAGGCTGGAGAAACTCCTTAAAGAAGGTCATTCTGTTATTTCAGTCTTCAGAACGGTGTGTAAACCGGTCAGTGTGTACTGATGTCATACCATTTACAGGAGTGGATGTGGACTGTGAGAATGACCTTGGCCAGACCACGCTGTTCTGTGCATCTCTGCTGGGCTTCACCAATGTGGTTGTGCTCCTCCTGCAGTATGGCGCTGACCCAAATCAGTAAGGCGGAAGTTGTGCTCCTAACTGTGATGTTCATATGCCTTTACAGACAGGATGTCTTATTTTCTTTAGTGGCTGTTTGGAGGATTAAAGAGAGGAATCTTTGTTGCAGCCGCTGTTTGGACAGGAGTACGCCGGTCCACGCTGCTGTGTTCTCCTGTAAGCCGTGGCTGCTGAGTGCTCTGCTGGATGCTGGGGGAGATTTGCGTCTTCATGATGATCATGGCAGGACCCCCCAAGACTGGGCCACTGCAGGAGCTCAGGAAGACTCTCCCAGGGTCTTTACCTCACTTTTATTTATTGGATTCATGGGTATTGATATGGAAAAACATATCACAATTTATAAAGAACCTTTAATGATGTTATACCTTTTCCCACAGATTCTAAAAAGCTTATATTTAACACTGTCTCCCCACTGAGATCAGTGATTTATATTCAGAATGAGCTGCTGTATATCTAATTAAACAGGTCTAATTACCCTCCCTGTAGTAAAATGTGTAGCTGAGTCAAGTTCTTAAAGCACTGATGATATCCACCATATGATAAGAGACGTATACTGTGTTTCACAGGGACAGAGGTTCACAATACCATAAAATATCAGATTTCTGACTCATAATGGAATCCTAAACTTTTATTGCTTCTAAAAACATTTGAGGGCAGTCAGACTTTGGTCCATTTTCACTTTGGTGCAGTTTGTTTAGGAAGATGTGAAAAAAGGTAATCGCACTCAGGTGTGGACCAAATCAACAATCACAGCATCTTCTTCCTTTCTTTCAGACAGCTTTGACCAGACAGCAGAGAGAATGTTGTCATATAAACCATATAAACTGTCATATAAACCAAACCACCTGGGAAACGTTCACTGATTCAGACCAAAGAAAAATGTTAAACGTGATTTCACGTTTTCTTGGCTCTGGTTAACAGTCAAGCTGTAATTACTGTACATTCTGAGAAATTACCTCCCTGCACTGAATGTACTGAAGATGACACGATGTTACTTTCTTTGATACAGAGATTAAAATGTTAGATAGTAAATAAAAAGATAGCATTAGCTAATTACAGTATACACTACATGAACAAAAGTATTGGTACTCCTGCTCATTCACAGGTTCTTCTGAAATCACGGGTATTAAAGAGTTGAACTTGTTGAGGTCCAGGGAAGACCTCAGTGTGGTGTATACATTTATTACAAATAGGTAAAATGTGTAAAGTGTGTTTACTGGTTTACCAATTTCCCAGTGTTCTGTCTAGTATACAGTTTTATATTAATGCAGTTTAATCACAGTAAAATGCTCTAAACATGGTGAACTGTGAGCAGTTAGAACTTTGAGGGTCAGATTACTAAATGATTGTAAGGAAAATGGTTTGAACTGACAAGATCAGCCCATGAATCTAGTGGTATTATATTATCAATCCTAAAGCAGTGCAACGGTTACTTTGCCTCCAGCAGGTTCTGCAGCATTTAAGGTGGAATGACTAATTCCAAGAGCTAACCTGAAGAATGCTCAGAGGTTTTGTGGCTCTTGAGTTTTTTACCACACAGATCTTAACAAGGAGCTTTCAGTAACTAGTAGCTTTGATTGGTTAAAAGAGCAAGCATGTGGCTGGTATGCCTTAATGGTGTGTATTAGGGGGTGCTGTGTGCTGGGCGAAGTCTTGTGATGTAAACATGTTGCATGTAAAATTTATTGGCCACTTTGACATCAGCTAAGACAAACTGAAATCCAACAGATGGACCAGTTTGAACAATCTTTCCACAGAAAAGACAAGTATTATTTTTTCTTTGCCAGTTCAGTAAATTCATCACAGAACTACAGATAGTAAGAGAATCATGGAAATGAGCAGACAGGTGTGTCCAAACTTATGGCTGGTTCTCTGTGTGCTCTACAGATGAATTAATTAAATTAAACCTTTGGGTTAAATTCTCTTTGATGTTTTAGATGCTGGATTTTCTAAAGAGCTGTGTGTCTCACATGTGGAGTCTGACTCAGACACACTCACCCCGTGAAAGACGGACTACCCCAGTCTCCTCAAAGTCCCTCCTGCAGTCTCCGTCTCTGCTGGAGCTCTTCAGACCCGGGTGAGGCTCCACACACGCACAGCTGTATATAATCACATCACTAAGTACCAGTTGGCCAATTCTAATCCAGTGTAGTTCTAACTGGACCAAAGGAATACAATGTAGCAAAGACATGAGCCTTGGTCAGTCCCTTGTGATTCATGGCCGTCTGTTGCCAGGAGCCCCCAGAGAGCGTGGCTGGTCTGTCTCTGTGTAGGTCGGTTGGATGACACTAGTGCAGCTCGAATTTTTGAATATTGTGAGAAAGATCGTTTTGTCCCTTTGGAGCTATAAAGTTCTATCTGCACTCTGATCATTTTTGAGATGTTGGGTCTTAAAGTCTTTATAGCATCTCTGATGCTTCTTTGTCCTTTATTTTTTTAGGGGCTCAGAACTCCTTGTCAACAAGAAACTGAGCTCAAAGTCGTCTGTCTGTGACGTGGTCCAGTGTTTTGGCTACGGAAAGGTAAGAGGTCACGAGATCTGTTCACTGTCCTTTTACTGTGTGATTTATTGAGGCCTCCAGAAATGTTTTACTTTGAATCTGAAGTGAAACAAATCTGATTTTCTCACCATGTTCAATCTTTTCTTTAGGCTGTCTTTTAAGGTGACAAACACAGATTCAGCCATAACATTATGACACTGTGCTCCTCTGAATGTACAGGATCATTTTGTAGTTCAATAATTACAGACAAATTTATTTTATCCTCCTTTCAACCTGATCTTCAATGGTCAGGACCCCACAGGACCATCACAGACTAGGTACTATGCAGTGCAGTGACACTGACGTGGTGTGTTGGTGTGTGTTACGCTGGTACAAGTGGTTTCTGCTGGAGTGTGTAAACCCCTCAGTGTCACTGCTGGACTGAGAGCAGTCCACCAAACAGAAATAGCCAGCATCCTGTGAGCATTGATGAAGGACTAGAGGATGACCAACACAAACTTTGCAGAACCAGATGAGCTTCTGTCTCTGAATTTACATCTAATAGAGTGGACAGTGAGTGGACACAGTGATTAAACACTCCAGCAGCATTGTTGTGTCTGATCCACTTGTACCAGCACAACACACAATAACACATCACCACCATGTCAGTGTCTCTGCAGTGCTGAGAATGACCTGCCACCCACACAATACCTACTCTGTGGTGGTTCTGTGGGGTCGTGAAGGCTTAGCTGGGTGAGTCCATCTCTTGCTGAGGGAGAGGGGAGGTTGGACTGGTGAAGAGACAAAGAAAAGTTTAAATACCTATAAATAGCTATTGTCTAATTAAAAATGATGTCATGAATCTGTGGGGAACGGTAATGATGATTATTTGGTATAATTGTAATTTGACAACAATTATATGCTGTATCGTGAACATTACTTTTGTTAATATTGGTAGAGTCTAGGGGGAGGAGCTACCAGTATATATACCAGTATATATAGGAGAGTACGAGTAAAAGTGTACCTGTGTGAAAAGGGGAAGCACAGAGTGAGGTGACCTATTTATGACTTTGCAGTCATTGGTCAGTGCCACTGAAGTTAGTGGATAGTTATTGCTTTATTATTATTTTCTTTTCTGTTGCGCATTTACATATTTGTCCATTTTTATTCTGCTAATAAATCAGTGAATTGGAACAGACAATTTTCCTCTGCCTGCTTCATTGCTTCATTGTGAGCCTCCAACCCCTCGCCCTACACTACCCATGAAGTGGGCTACAACTTCCATAGTTAAAGTAACCAACTTCATCAAGTCTGTAATTATTTACTATAGAACTACAAAGGCCCCATGTGTGGTCAGTCAGTGTAGAAACAAGGAGGTCATAATGTTATGGCTGATTGCTGTACATTTCTCTCCTTCACACTGATACAAAGATGCACATCTTGTTACGGGTCTGCAACCTAGGTGGGAAGTGACACGTAAACCCACCAGGGTTGAGACCTTATATGTTTTTTTTAACTCCCAGACGAAGCTGGGTGAACTCAAAAGCAGAAGGCTGGGCTGGTAAATGGGTGAAAGGTGCTTGTGAGTTTTAATGAGCAGAGCACTGGTGGAGGATTTAACCAGTGCTCTGAAAAGAAAAGGAGGAAAAGGGGAAAAAAAACAAAAACAACAAAAAATAAAAAATAATTGACACGGGATTTGAACCCCGACTAGGACTCTTGAGAGGCGAACACGCTACCAAGTGAGCCAACTTGTCACCCAGGAAAAATCAGTAGGCAACCCAGCTTATGAACCTGGCAGAAGCCTAGAAGAACCAACTGAAAACCGCTCCTCAGAGAGGAGGGAACAAGGGTAAACAAAACTTCTCCTTCAAAAGGAGGACAAAGTTCAACCGAAAACCACTCCTGACTATAAGGAGGGAAAATAGAGAGGTGCTTCTCTTTAAAGAAGGAAGTTTGAAAGGTTCTAGAGTTTTTTTAAAAGAAAGGAAAAACAACACTCCCCTTTTACAGGAGGGAAAGTGGAGGAGCACTCCTTTTTGTAAAGGAGGAGAATTTTCTGGGTGCTTTCCGGCAGAGTTTTGGCATAGACACACCAAGACACCACACTGAGTGGAACATGAGGAAGCCTTAAATGGCCTCCACACACCTGATCTCAATCAGGCTGATTGTGGCCCTGATTGGTGGATGGCTGCCCTCTGGTGGCTGGGCGGCCACGGTGCAGGCGGCTCCTTACACATCTGGGTCACATTTGAGGATAATGGATTTGGTCCACTTTTAACTGCTGTGGCAATGTAGCCCTAATCTCTGTGTTGAGGCCTTCAACTGGGTTTGACTGAATTTAACTGGTAATGAGTGATACTGAAATGGTTTAATTTGATGAAGGGTCAATTTGCAGGGTCTGTATGTGAAATGATGTGCCTGTTTCCACAGTTATGTGTAGAGAAGTCCAGACTGTCTGTAGGTGTGCTGGCGTCTGTGCCGCTGATAGCAGACTGTGAGTTGGTGCAGGCCGAGGACGAGGCACTGTACTCCTTCACCTGTGGAGCCGTCTGCTGCATGACCAAGTACAGCTGTGTCCTTTTAGGCTGTTTTCACACCCATTAATGTTTTAATGTGTTAAAGCAACACTGACTCCTCTTAATGTCACAGTCAAAAAGGTTTTACTGGGTTTATTGGATAACAGTAGAAGTTCACAGTCTACTCATCCAGCAAATCAAATCTTATTCATTACAGGATGTCACAAAGCAGCTGGGGTGGCAGGGGAGCCCGAGGTTCATCTCAGGGTGGCAGGGGAGGTCAATGTTAGCCTTCCATCTGACAGAGAAAAAAAACAATGAAGGTCTTTTCTGAGGAGTGACTATTCTATCGAGCCCGTCCATAGGATCTAAGTTGGGAGAGATTAAATTTGGCCTATTTGAAGTCAAATCGGCCAAGGAACCATAGTTAGCAACAGGTTTACATCACCCCTCTTGCTGTCCCATGGCTCATCCCATGGTGGGGTTATCTGACCGGGGTGGAGAGGTTTTGTTAACTGCTTGCAGTGGTTAAACATGGTTAAACATGGAGGCCGAATTCCATCTGTCCAACAGAAATAGCGAACTGGTTGTTTTGTCCTGGTCTTTTATTTTTGTCCAGAACTGTACAGCATAGCTATGTTCAGTAATGTATCACAATAAATTTTCTGGGCATAAATTTCACCTCTCTGTTTAAATCAGAAGTGAGGAGTCTCTGCTCTCCTTCGCAGCTACAGCTGGAAAGGATGCCATGTTACGGTGAAAGAGCTGCGGAACTCCGCTTCACAGAAACATGCTGAGCAGCACGTTTACCAGGACCTGCTTATAACAGAGCTGGAGTTCTGCTGGTGAGCCCCTCAGCACCTGTACAGCACACTATTACAAAGCACAAGGACAGCGCCCAGTGGTATCTAATGTGTGTGTATGTGTTTGTGTGTGTGTATTACAGTCACCTGTTTCATCCCCACCTGCTGCAGGTGATGGCAGTGAGCATTACTGGGGATCTGCACCAGAGCAGACTGGTTTATGAAAGAGTGCACATAGGATCACTGTACACCGTACTGTACCACAGGGTAACACACTCAGACACACACACACGCGCACCCACACACACGGACTCATATGAGCTTGACTCTGGACACCCAGTATTCTGCAGCACTCCAAAATGTTACACTGTTGTAAATCCACTTGCCCCACATTTCACATTGAGCCCCATGTGTGATCAATGTAAAAACACTCGTTCAATTTATACCATTCAGTAACTGCATGACTTCCTGGCGCTCCGCCCTTAATTTCCCTGAGGGAACCCTCCCAAGGGATCAATAAAGTTCTATCCTGTCCTGTCCTATCCTATCCTGCTGTTCCTCACTGTGTGTGTGTGTGTGTGTGTGTGTGTGTGTGTGTGTGTGTGTGTGTGTGTGTGTGTGTGTGTGTTTGTTTCCCAGCGAGCCGAGTTTCCCATATTACAGGTGTCTGACCTGTTGAAATTGCTGCTGCAGGTGTGTGAGGCGCTGCTGTACCTGCACAGCCGAGGGCTTGTCCTCAGATCCCTCTCTTCACATTCTGTTATCATTGTCCACCCAGGGGTAGCAAAGGTCACTGGCCTCGGCTTTATTGTACCCAGGTATACCTCACACACTTCCCATCTCAGACTCGCTTATTTATTTATTTTTTACAGCACTTCAGCCCATGTTCTAGGTATCAAACATATAATCAATCTGTTTGAGATTCCCGAACACCCCCACTCAGTCTAAGGAGATTTATTTCTGGCCCTATGAAATACATGATATTTTTCCCAAATTCCATGTTTCATTTTGTCCAGTTTTTGTGTTTCTTTTTGTTCTTGATTTGCCATTTAGACTTACTTTGCAGTATTTATTTCCTTTAAGGTAAGATAATCAACTACAACCATACAAACAACAATGCAGCACTGTATATAGTGACAATTACATTTTTTTAAATGGGTTATTTAAATAAAGTTAAATATATTTGTATAAATGTAGAAAAATGCATTTATTATCTGTACATCTATAGATTAATGGGACCAGCCACAGCAAATGCCAGTGGTGGGATCAAGATTGCGAAAAGGTTAAATAGAGGTGTGTTATTTTACCCTGTGTTTTGCAGTGAGGGTACCTGCCCTGGAAACTTGGTCCCCCCACCGATTCCTGCCACGCTGTATTACTGGGCAGCTCCAGAGGTCATCAGGGGAAGACCGTGCACAGGCAAAGCTGACCTCTACAGCTTCTGTACACTCATACAGGAGTTATTCACAGGTACTAATAATACGGCCAGTACGTGTAGGTAGTTGGACGTAATAAACTGGTTGTGGGTGGTCTTGAATGTGTGTGTGTGTGTGTGTGTGTGTGTGTGTGTGTGTGTGTGTGTGTGATGTTTAGATGCAGCTCCATGGCATTCTGTGGACCCTTACTGGATAAAGCAGGCATTGGACACAGGTCAGACTCTTCTTCCAGATCCAGCTGTGCCTCAGCCATACTTCCAGTTTCTACAGAGTGGTCTTCAGCTGCAGGCAAAGGACAGAACCTGCAGCCTGCAGGGCCTTCAATATGCACTACGCTGTGACCTGAAGGTGAGTCCAGTACTGCAGATACAGTGGAGAAAATAAGTATTTGTTCAGTCACCAATTGTGCAAGTTCTCCCACTTAAAAAGATGAGAGAGGCCTGTAATTGACATCATAGGTAGACCTCAACTATGAGAGACAAAATGTGAAAAAAAAATTGAGAAAATCATTTTGTCTGACTTTTAAAGAATTTATTTGCAAATAATGGTGGAAAATAAGTATTTGGTCACCTACAAACAAGCAAGATTTCTGGCTGTCACAGACCTGTAACTTCTTTTTTAAGAGGCTCCTCTTTCCCCCACTCATTACCTGTATTAATGGCACCTGTTTGAAGTCGTTAACAGTATAAAAGACACCTGCCCACAACCTCAAACAGTCACACTCCAAACTCCACTATGGTGAAGACGAAAGAGCTGTCGGAGGGCACCAGAAACCGAATTATAGACCTGCACCAGGCTGGGAAGACTGAATCTGCAATAGGCAAGCAGCTTGGTGTGAAGAAATCTACTGTGGGAGCAATAATTAGAAAATGGAAGACCTACAAGACCACTACTAATCTCCCTCGATCTGGGGCTCCACGCAAGATCTCAGCCCGTGGGGTCAAAATGATCACAAGAACGGTGAGGAAAAATCCCAGAACCACAAGGGGGGATCTAGTGAATGACCTGCAGAAAGCTGGGACCAACGTTACAAAGGCTACCATCAGCAACACACTACGACGCCAGGGACTCAGATCTTGCAGTGCCAGACGTGTCCCCCTGCTTAAGCCAGTCCATATCCAGGCACGTCTGAAGTTTGCTAGAGAGCATTTGGATGTTCCAGAAGAGTATTGGGAGAATGTCATATGGTCAGATGAAACCAAAGTAGAACTATTTGGTAAAAACACAACTCGTCGTGTTTGGAGGACAGTGAATGCAGAGTTGCATCCAAAGAACACCATACCAACTGTGAAGCATGGGGGTGGCAACAACATGCTTTGGGGCTGTTTCTCTGCAAAGGGACCAGGACGACTGGTCTGTGTACATGAAAGAATGAATGGGGCCATGTATTGTGAGATTTTGGGTGGAAACCTCCTTCCATCAGCAAGGGCAATGAAGATGAAACATGACTGGGTCTTTCAGCATGACAATGATCCCAAGCACACTGCCAGGGCAACAAAGGAGTGGCTTCGTAAGAAACATTTCAAAGTCCTGGAGTGGCCTAGCCAGTCTCCCGATCTCAACCCCATCGAAAACCTTTGGAGGGAGTTAAAAGTCCGTGTTGCCCGCCGACAGCCCCAAAACATCACTGCTCTAGAGGAGATCTGCATGGAGGAATGGGCCAACATACCAGCAACAGTGTGTGCCAACCTTGTGAAGACTTACAGAAAACGTTTGACCTCTGTCATTGCCAACAGAGGATATACAACAAAGTATTGAGATGAACTTTTGTTATTGACCAAATACTTATTTTCCACCATTATTTGCAAATAAATTCTTTAAAAGTCAGACAAAATGATTTTCTCAATTTTTTTTTCACATTTTGTCTCTCATAGTTGAGGTCTACCTATGATGTAAATTAACGGCCTCATCTTTTTAAGTGGGAGAACTTGCACAATTGGTGACTGACTAAATACTTATTTTCCCCACTGTATATTGCTGGAAAGTGCTGCAGTGTTTTGTGTTTTTTTGTGCATTACTTTACTTGTCATCGTAAAAAACTCTTCAGAACACTGCTCAAACCTGGCACAATGGCTGGGTTCATTATCCTGCTGAATATCCCATCACTGTGGGGGTTCATGAAGTCCATGAAGGCTGCACATGGTCACCCACTCAATGACGTGTTTAGGCGGAAGAATGGACCTTAAGAATACACCCGACACCAGTACGAAACCACCACCAACCTACACTATATACCTTGTTCACAACCAGGGTCCATGGCTTCATGGGGTCTGTGCCACACAAACCCGACCAAAACTTTCACCATGACTCATTGGACCATGCCAGTTGCCAGTTCTCTAGGGTCAAGTTTGTGACTACATGAGCTCAAGTGCAGAGCTATGTTCAGTGTGGCAGTGTTAACAGATGCACTCTGGTGGGTCTACTACTCCCATATCCAATGGAAGCTAAAGAATGTTGCTCTGAGCTGTGAGACATGGATGTGGGACTCATGCATTAAATGTGGATGTGCACGCATGGGAGGCCACTACACTGTACACTGTGGGTGGTAATGGCTTCTATGATGCTACACACCTTTGGATTGAAGAATGTTAAATGCTTGCACAACTGGAACACAAGTGGAATATCCCATCCATCTGCACCCAGTGTGATGCCTCACTCAAACCCGATAATTCCCGTCTCCTTGCCACCTTTCATGAAAGAGTGAGTTTACATACTCCTATCATGTAACCTCTGATTTGTCCGTGGCATTTGGTGGACGCTCTTATCCAGAATGACTTGCCTTAGTGTTCACCCAGAAAATATCCTTAACTACATTGTAGAGACAAGAATCTAGAGATTCTTCAAGCTTAGATGCTGCCAAATACATGTGTCAGGTTGGAGACCTTGATACCCAAAAGGTTCTGTTTAATTATGAATCTATAATGAGTTAAATGCTCTGAAAGAGATGGTTTACAGTTTCTGAAAACAATGAGTGACTCCCAGAGGAAGTTTATTCCATCTCTTTGGGTCTAGGACAGTAGAGAGTCTGGATGCTTGTCTTCCTTGTTCTTGAAGGGCTTTTGGTACAGATTGCGTTTTTGACCATTGCCATCAAATACGGAGCGGCTGGTCCAGTTTTGGCTTTGTAGGCCAGAATCTGGGTTCTGATTTGATGTTCAGCTACAGGACGCTAGTGAAGGGAATGCAACAGAGGAGGTACATGACTGAACTTGGGAATACTGAAGATCACCACCTGCATTGTGGATCACCTGAAGGCCTGATGTTTCGCAGAGGAAGGCCGGTTAGAACACAGCACTTTAAGTTTTGAAATGAGAAGAGACTGAATGAGCACCTGAGCTCCTCTGTAGACAGAAAAGGTGAATTTCTCCTTTGTAAAGGAGAAATCTGTATGACCAAGTCAGGTTTGTGAGCTGAGATTGGTAACTGGTCATGCACCACTATAGTGACCACTGAGTTTTCCAGTTCTTCTGTGAGATCTCTGTACAAATTCACAATTAGGATTCAGTTTAGGACTATCATAGATTATGTTAATTGAATGGGACTTGGCATGAAGTTTGGAGATGTTTGAAAAATGTATTTTTGGCTGTTATGGTAGTGACATATATGTTATTTAACAGGAGTTTAGCAGAAGAAGGAGCAAGGGTGAAGAGTGCCCACAGTTGGCGGGTCTGAGCATGGCCAGACGGAGCACTGAACTCCAGAAGGATACGGCGTCTGAGGAAGAAGGTTCCCAAGGTTATCTTTAACTTTATTAAATATAAGTTAAATTATATTAAAATAGAATTTAAGCAATATTTTGCATATATGTGCTATATAGTCTCCACTCGTGGTCAAATTAAAGGAATCAACCAACTGAAATGGTGTCATCCAGACTATCATGTAGTCATTCAGAATTTCAGGGGGTCATCTTCAGTGACGAGTCCCACTTTTGTCTCGCTGGAGACGACCAACGTATCTGTGTGGAGGCACCGTGATCACAGTCAAAATCAACGGTTTTTTGTTACACGTCACTTGTCAAGAAGGTGTCATGGTGCGGGTGCAATTCCAGTGCTGTGTGTGGAGGCACCGTGGTCAATGCCAAGATCAATGTATTTTTTGTCACACGTCCAAAAGGTCCAGTGTTGTAGTGTGGGGTGTAATTCTGTACGATGCCAGATCACCTTGATCTTCATTACAGCACTTTGACAAACTAACGTTACATAATGAGGGCCTGCAACCAGTGGTCCTGCCTTTTCTGAACACACACTCCAGTGTTCTATTCCAACAGGACAACACTTGTTCACATACTGCTGTCCATCTCAAGAGCTCACCTTGAAGACACTGATACTATGCTTTGGTCAGTAGCACCTTCCGACCTATCCCTGATTGAAAATGTGTGCGATGCTATTGGACACTCTATCAACACTCCACCCCTTCCGCACAATCTGCAGAAACTGAGTGAGAATATTCAAGTTGCATGGGATGGCTTATCACAGGACATCAATAGGAACCTCTACAACTCCATGCCAAGATGTCTGGCATGATACGTTATACCCAATGCCATACTAGACACTACTTCTGTATGTGTAGATAAATAAATTGATCATATCAGTCTTAATATTTAATCATTTGTTGATCCTGGTAACCTTTATCTTCCTTCCCAGTAGAACTACAATTCCACAGTTCCTTCTGGGTTCAGATATTTGTGTAACTACCATGTTTTTTGAGATCTATTTATAGACCTTTGGTCAAATGAAAACAGTATGATAAATCAAAGCAGTGGAGGTGATATTCTGCTTATTCCTGTGTGCTGTTTCTGACTGTTTGGTGTTCTAGTTCTGTTTAAGCTCCTCACTAGGGTTCGTCCTGCAGATCTTTCAGACAGCGAAGTGGACTGGGAGGTCAATGGTCAGGTGCAGAAGCTGGATCACCTGCTGCCGAGCGAAACAGATCAAAAGCCTTATTTTCCAAGAGCATTCCACAACAAGGAAGGTTGCTTAGATGCTGAGGAGCACTGTAGAGACATTTCCTGCCATGATGAAGGTCATCTGGATGAATGGACAAAAGGGTCTGAAACAAGCAGCTCTCAGGACCTGTGGTCCAACAGTAGCATTGGGGTTGGAGATCTGGCAACCTGCACCCCTGATACCGTCTCAGAGTGCATCAGCTCCATCATACTGAACCTCAAAGTCTGTCAGGTAGACCATGTCATAGTGCTTTTATAAACTTTTGTAGATATTAATACCCAGACAGTATGTACTGATCTGTGTGTCTCTGTAGATTTTAATTCAGCAGGCAGCATGCAGTCTGGAGAACACTGAATGGAGGCAAAGAGACAGACCAGCATATGATCAGGTGGATGCTGGAGTCAGTGAGGATGAGGTGGATGGTTTGAGCCGGAGGAGTGAGGGGAAAGTGGTAGTACTGAAAGCAGTAGGACCACCCCCTGTGTACAAACCACTGGAGCTACTGCAAGAGCATGGATGGTCAGCAATGGGGAAGCATTGTTGGGGCATTAATGTAGATGAGGAGATCAGCCATTACTGCTCTGCTGAGGAAAGCTTTTATAGAATTGAGGTATGCACACACACACACTTTGCTATAGAATAAAGTGTACAGTGTATGGTGTAAAGTGTAGTAGTAAATCAGCTCTTTAAAAAGTGATATTAAATATTTCAATTACCACACAAATATCCATTCTGAGCGAGTGAGAACAGTGAGGATAGAGGACAGTCAGTACAGATTGCAGAGTGAGGGTAGAGGACAGTCAGTACAGAGAGAATGTAGAGAACAGAGTGAGGATAGAGGACAGTCAGTACAGAGAGAATAGAGAACAGAGTGAGGATAGGGGAAAGAGTAAGCATAGAGGACAGTTAGTACAGAGTGAGGATAGAGGACAGTCAGTACAGAGTGAGGATAGAGGACAGTCAGTACAGAGTGAGGGTAGAGGACAGTCAGTACAGAGTGAGGATAGGGGAAAGAGTGAGGATACAGGACAGTCAGTACAGAGTACAGAGTGAGGGTAGAGGACAGTGATTACAGAGTGAGGATAGGGGAAAGAGTGATCATAGAGGACAGTTAGTACAGAGTGAGGATAGAGGACAGTCAGTACAGAGTGAGGATAGGGGAAAGAGTGATCACAGAGGACAGTCAGTACAGAGTGAGGACAGTACAGTGTGAGGATAGAGGACAGTTAGTACAGAGTGAGGATAGAGGACATTAAGTACAGAGTGATGAAAAAGGACAGAATGAGGATAGAGGACAGTAAGTACATGGTGAGGACAGGACAGAATGAGGGCTGAGGACAGGGGACAGAATGAGGACAGAAAACAGTGAGGATGGTGAGTACAGGGGACAGAGTGAGGACCTTTTAAGGAGTTTCATGAGACAGTCCAGTATCACTTTCTTTCTACAGAGAGATAAAAACAGCAGCAGGGCAGGTGGGAGTCAACAGCAGCCAATCAGGATCACTGAGCAACTTGACAGGTACACATATGGTTCTGTACCACACACACACACACACACACACACACACAAACTTACGAAATCTTTCTGTGGTTTCAGATCACCCAGATCATCAGACAGTCTGGAACCTCAGCAGGTGACATGGCCCAGGACCACTGCCCAATCCAGGCCCAAGTGGACCAGTAAGACACCAGCGTTTCACTGTGTCCAATTAGTTAAAATCTGTGGTGCTGCTGAGTTTTAGCAACTGAAAATCAGAAACAGCCAAAAATAGTGAAAATAATAAGCGGGGTTTGCAACGTGGATCGGATTCCTGCACATCCTGTTTTCTGATTTCATTAGTGAACCTGGCAGTTAACAGGTGAGGTGTATCAGGGGCGCCTGAGCAGGAAAAGCACTAAACTGTGAAGGAATCCTGCCCATGGTGTGTGTGTGTGTGTGTGTGTGTGTGTGTGTGTGTGTGGGTGTGTGTGTGTGTGTGTGTGTAAAGGTGAAGTGAGTGAGGCAGTGGCCCAGATGACCCAAGGCAGGGTGGGAACTCCAGCAGGGCCAGTAGACATTAGTGACAGGGAAACTGTGGAGGAGCAGCAGCGCCCACTGGTGGACAACCATAATCCTGAAACGGCCACACAGCCATGTAAGAGCTTTAGAAGTAAACATTTAAAAAATTAATATTAATATTATTATTAATAATTATAATAAGAACAATCATTATCATAATAGTTACTGGTGTACTTTCATGGCAGTGTCATCTCAAAATGACTTAATAAATGATTTTGCAAGTAAAAATGAATTTAAAAATAATCAGTAGTACAGCTGCACAAATTTATCATTTCAGTTTTCGCAATGTGCAATGTAAAATTTGAAAAGTCTGGTTGGTGGGCTGTTCTCAGTGCAGTGACCCTGAGGGTATTAAACATTTCAGCTGCACTCTTGTGTCTGATCCACTGGAAGTGCTCCTGCTTGGTAAGAGGAGCTGATAAAATGTGCTTTAAGAGTAGAGGCATAATGTTTTGGCTGATGTTTTTTTTTCAGTATCATGCAGCACCAATTAGGAGTACAATATAACTATAAAATATTTGATTTATGAATAATGTAAAATTATAATTAATGGCTTCCTTTGAATATTAGTAAAACTATTTGATTGATAATATTTTATTTTAGCCCCATTTATGCACATTCTCACCCTTCCTACTCATTGTGTACTAGGTGTCCAAAGTGAAAGTGAAGAGAGTGCAGACTTCTACACCGTAAACCCCACCTTCAGCCTGCAAGGGTCTACAGACACAAAGGTAATTCAGACCAGGCTCTGTCCATACATGGGCTGTATGTTTTTAAACTTGAGCAGTGTTTACATAAATTTTCAAATTCCTTTGTTTCAGTGAAGTGAGTGAATTTCAGTTTTCCATTATAACAGCCATTTCATTATGATCAGCTGATCTGTACTGTTTGTAAGACCTGATTATGGATCTGTTTATAGGAGGAGAGCAGTTCAGAATCAGGCTGCAGAGAGTCGCCTGTGCAGCCTTCCAGCTTTTTCTGCACTCCGAGACCCGACAACACACTCATTACAGAGGAGCTTCCTGAGGTGACTCAACTATCTCTGTACAGTGGTGCTTGAAAGTCTGTGACCCCTTCATAATGTTGTATATTTCTTCATGAATGTGAGCCTAAACTTCATCAGATCAGTCCTAAAAGTAGGAACCAAATCGAGCAAATGAGACAAAAATTGTACACTGATCATCTATTTATTAAGGAAAATGATCCAATATTACATATCTGTGAGGGCAAAAGAATGTGAACCTTTGCTTTCAGTATCTGGTTTGACCCTCTTGTGCAGCAATAAATCCAACTAAATGTTTCCAGTAACTGTTAGTCTTGCACTAATTTTAGCCCATTTCTCAGTACAAAACAGCTTCAGCTCTGTTATGTTGGTGGGTTTCCTCCCATGAGCTACTGCTTCATTTCTATTGGATTAAGGGCATGACTTTGACTGAGCCTGTCCAGAACATTAACTTTATTCTTCTTTTCACATTCTTTGGTAGAATGACTTGTATGTTTGGGGTCATTGTGTTTCTGCATGACCCCCAATTCTCTTGAGATTCTGCTTACAGACAGATATCCTGATATCCTGCTTTCCTTTTGAATTTGCTGGTATAATTCATTGTTCCATCAATGATGGCAAGCTGTCCTGGCTTAGATGCAGAGTTAGATGCATGTTTTGCAGATGGGTTAATGTTTTATGCTGGAATGCAGTGTTTTTCTTTCTCAAAACATTACACTTCTCATTTAAATCACCATAATCTGAGTTTAGAGAAACCTCTCGGTGCAAAAAGCAGATCAAAGGTACATGTTATACAGTATATACTGAATCATTTATTTATATCAAGTCAGGATGTTGGATGATCACCGCCCACCTCACCTCCAACTCCCCAACTCATTACAAAAGTACTGGATGAAGCTCCCATCATTCCAGAGTACACGGTTCCACTGTTCCACAACTCAATAGCCCATGCCAGTTTGTTTATCTGCTCCAGAGAGTCCTATTTTATTGGCAGTACTTCTCTACAGAAACTAGACATGTTGTGTCCACAAACCTCTGGACAAGTCAGGTTTGTGTAAATACTGTAACAGTGACAGATTAAAACTTGTTCTGTCAGACACTCAGCTCAGAAGAAGATCCAGATGTTACGATGGAGGTCTGTCGTTCGAACTCGGTGGTCCCTGACAACCAGGCTGCAGAGACCAGGTTAAGAGGTCAGAGCTGCTGATGACGTCCTAATGTATGTTTAGTATTAATCTGCAGTTGACCTGTGAGTATCCATACACTTTAATGGTCTTTATCCAGAGTGCCAAACTGCCCCTGAGGAGCTGGACCAGACTGAGACCACCACATCAGCAAACGGAGCCCCACACTCCATCAGGTAACAGCAGTTACATAGTAACCTCCCAAATTTAATGACACTGTCCCAGTTTTCTTTTCCCACTCCAGGCCTGCAGTATTCAGCATACACAATGCTTTTACCCCAACGTCAGCCCCTCCCACCCAGTCACTTGGAATAACCTTAAATTAATTTAAATTTCCCAAAACATACAGAGATCTCTAAAGAAAAGACAAAACCCCCCCCACATATTAGACAGAAATGAGCAAATAAAGGCTAAACAATTAACAAGCAATTTATTTTAATTTATATTTCCACCATAAATGATGCAGCAGTTTCATTTTGGCACTAGTACGTGTACAATACAGCACCACTATTTAAAGTGGAGCGGAAATTCCTTTCATACACATTTTTATGTAACGAGTTGGCACAAACAGTTAATCTTCCTTTTTACTTATTTAACATTTAATCTTCCTCTAGGTAGCGTGAGCCATGTATATTTTGAGCTATATTTTTTGTCGTTTGCAGCTCAGGTGTGTAGTATCATTGTAGTGTATGATCATTAGTTGTTTAGTGTGTGATGGATATGTTTTTCATTCACCATAAAAATCAGTAGAAAACCCTTCAATGAGGAAGTGTGAGACACTGCATTTATAATTTATGACTTTGAAAATTGTATGGTGGACCCAAGGCTTTAACAGAGAACCGAGGCTATCAGAGCTCGGACTAACAGAAGGAGTGTGTTAATTCTAAGGCATGAAGAGAAGTGGGTATGTTTTAGTTAGTTTTTCTTTTATATATTTAATTTAACCTTCAGGTATTTTATTTTCATTGTAGCAGCAGACTGTATTGGCCCTAACCAGAGTCTTCTGTATCCTCAGATTCAGTGATAATGTTCAGATAATTTTATTTATAATGGTTAAATTGACACTGAGAGCTCTAGCTCAGTTCTGCTGTAATGGATTCAGGCAGGTGCAGGACTTGGCAGATATTGCTGACCTCTCTAGCATCACCTGCTCACCTGCTCAGCTCCAGGAGTGGGTCGGGCAAGATGGAGCTCCAACCATCCTCCACAGTGCACGCTTAGCACCATGCAGCAGCACTCCTAGGACTGCAGGTACACATACAGGTACACATACAAGTACACACAGGTATGTACATAGTCACACAGGTACATATTTTTTTCTTTTATTTATTTAGTTGTTATATTTAGTCTCTTTTTATTCGTCCAATGCTATAGTTGGTTGCTTACTTATTTACTGCTTACTTGTCAGGTCCTGCCGAAAGCCCAGCCCAGCATAACTGGGAGTCAGTTCCTCTTCCAAAGACCCTGCTGCTGGACACATCTCCATGGGACAGCGCTCCTCAGCAGTCTGTCTGTAACAAAACATACACCATGGACTGACATTACACACCTCCCCTCACACCAATGTTTTTGACGGGTTAAAAATATGTTTCATCGGTTTAAATTGGAATATAATCATTATGTCAAAAACAGTACATTTACGTAAATTGTATCTCAAAATGTTTGGACATCCTGTGTTCTCTGGAATGATGGAGACCCATCCAGTACATCCAGTTCCAGGATACATATAGTGTGTATCTGCCTATTCAGCTTACAGCAGCCATCAGTGTATTTCTGATGGGCAGCTTAGGCTGCAGCTCAAAAAACTAGGCCTGTCACAATAACTATTATTTTTAGATTACATATTGTCCCAGAATTTATACTGATATAATGATTTAATTAACTCACCATCAAAAACATTTGCACCCAGAATCGATCAACCAACTGCAGTGGTATCATGCCAGACTATCATGGAGTCACTCAGAATAGCAGCGGGTCATCTTCAGCGACGAGTCCCACTTTTGTCCTGGTGGAAGTGCCAAGATCATTGTTTTTTTGTTGCACGAACAAAAGGTCTAGTGTCATGGTGTGGGGTGTAATTCTATATGATGATAGATCACCTTTGATCTTCATTACAGGCACTCTGACAGACCGACGTTACGATAATGAGGTCCTGTCACCAGTGATCCTACCTTTTCTGAACACACACCGGTGCTGTATTCCATCTGGACAACACTTGTCCACTGCCGTCTCAAGAGCTCATCTTGAAGACACCAATACTATGCCATTGTCAGTCACATCTTGAGACCTATCCCCGATTGAAAATGAGTGGAATGCTATTGGATGCTCTGATAACACTACACTCCTCTCTGAGTGAGAATATTCAAGCATGGGATGGATTTTCACAGGACACCATTAGGAACCTCTATATCTGTCATGTTGCATTATAACCAATACTTCTGTATGTGTAGATCAATAAATATTGATAATATCAGTCTACATTTATTATCATTGATCCTGAGTACCTTTATCTTCCTTCCCAATAGAACTGCAATCCAACACTTCTTTCTGGATAAAACTGTCCACTCTTCCAAACTTTCTAGTTGGAATTCTGCACCTAGTAAGGCTGGGTCACACCTATTGCAGGATCATTGAGTTCACATGTGGCCATTTGTATTAACATAATTATTGTGACAGGCCTACAAATATAATAAAAATAAATGATTATAATAATATAACTACATAATAAATTAAATATAGTTAAATGTCAGGGCTAAGTCTGAATATGTTGCTGCTGCTGTTGGTAAGTGTAGTCTAATAGACAGCTCTGTTACAGAATGACATTACTCTGGAGGAGAAGGACACGCCCACCACTAGCAACCATGATATTCTTGGGCTTGAGTCTGCCGAGGAAACCATTGGCTCCAGTCAATCTTCTGATCTGCCTCCAGATGCTGCAGTGCCCTCTCTGGAGATGGTGAGACACGAGGGTGAGTAATGCTGAAGATAAGTTTGATAATGAACCCATCTCTACCGATCAGCTGGAGGAATTACAGCATGACATTGTTATAGAGTTAATTTGTGTTTTATTTTGAGAAGTGTGTGTGTGTGTGTGTGTGTGTGTGTGTGTGTGTGTGTGTGTGTGTGTGTGTGTGAGTGATCCAGCTACAGAAATATTATCACTGTTATATTGAACAGGGAAGGACGGTGTGTTAGTAGTTATGAAGAACATCAGTCTGTTTTTCATACTTCACCTTAAATCAGCAGCTTCAGGATCATGTTGATGCTTCACTGACTAACAGTGAGAATTCCCACTCCTGGCCGGGATGCTGCTACTGCACTTCAGGTGCTGCAGGAGAAGCTCCCTCAAGAATTGCGTAATGCTGTGTAACCCCAAGTCATATTGGTTATAAATCAACCTCAGTCCACATGCTTCTGCGGATGCTGCTTCTGGATCTCTCATTATACCCATAAATGCCTGTAAGCATGTCCTTTAGGGGTGGGATCAAACAACCCTGCCTAGCAAGGTTTTTGCTAGACCGTTTCCATGTGGTTGCTGTGGTATTCAAAGTGGGGTTGACTTGGCATTGCTAGTTGGTAGCTATGGTATGTCGTGGTTAGTTTGGTGTTGCTAGCTGGTTGCTGAGTTGTTACTAGATGATTGCTATGGTGTTGTTAAGTGGTTACTCAATGGTTGCTATTGTATCCCAGGTGGTTGCTATGGTGTTGTTAAGTGGTTAGCAGGTGGTTACTTTGCTATTCTGTTATTCAGTCCTGCTGGAGCTGGGTTTTATCTGCAGTTCAGCTCCAAAAATCTAGAAGTAAAAATGTCTCACATTTTTGGGAGTCATTATAGAGCTATACACTCCTTCTGAGCCTTTCCGCAAAGTGGCCCAATGTTGTTTTTATCTCACTTTCAGATTCAGTTTCTCACATTTTAATTAAACTGTTACATTCAAGTGGAGAGTGCATTCGGTCATGAACCTGCTCATTTGGAAAACAGTGTTCCAGAAGTAAGGTCAGCATGAGAGTAGTGGGTGTGGTCTAATGTGTTGCATATTGGTATCTTTAATGACATTAAAATGACTGGATGGAACAGACTTGATTTGAAGGCGCATCATCATTCACCACTGTGTATGTTGCAAATACACTGGATATCAAAACACCAGTCTAAGCTTTACGATACTAACGGAACTGTTTGTGTTAAACGCAGGAGGCAGAGATGGTCAGAGTGCAGTGAGATGCCGATCCATCCCCGCTCCTGAGTCTACAGAGGACACAGAAAATAAACTGTAAACTACCACTATGTTTAACTGTTACAATTTATTACAGCTCTTTCATTCTGCTGTTTTGTTTTTATAATCCCAATCCCCCACATCCCAGTTTGGAAGGGCCAAATCCCCAGCTCCCTTAGGACTCTCCCCTATTACACACGATGATCCTGACACTAGGAGGGTGAAGACAAACACATGCCTCCTTCAACATATTAAAGAGTAAAGCGCCAGGACCCCAGCCTGTGCTGACCGGCATTACACAGAGAGAAATCAGAGAGAGCGCCACCTACCCAGAGACCATGACTAATTTCGCTCTCTTGGACTCCTGTGTTCCTTGATTCACAGTTCTAGTGCATTAGACCACTGATCTTTCACACCTGCCTTGTTTGCTGTTGACCACAGTCCAGACCAAGGGACCAAAATCTTTTCCGACCTAAATGGGTCCCGGTTCAAATCCACTGAACAGTGGTCTGCTTCATTTGCCCTCTGAAAACGCTTTTCTGGATGGTTCTGTATCAGACCAAGTACAGGATGTTAAGGTATTGATGTCACCTATAAAACAATAGACGACACATGCATGTTATGCAGCGGTTTGGGTGCAGGAGGTTCTGCTACCGATTCCTGTATCTACTGTAACTGTTTCCATTCTCTCAGATGTGAAACGCCCTGAATATCCTCTCATATTTGCAGACACTGATTTTGGATCTAATGAAAGATTACGGTCTGAGCTTTCAGTTGCTCCTCTTATTTCAGTCATTTCAACATATCCTTCATATAAAATTAGGAATCTGCTGTTCCCCACAGAGCACACTCCACGCTGGATGATGTCCTGAACGAGCTGGAAGATCAAAGAGCCCCTCAAGAACTGCAGGCCATCCCAGAATTTCAGGCGGCGTGGGTGTTTTTCCTTTACCTTTCTCTTTTAGATTAAGGAATGGAATGTAAAAAATTCACTCCAGGATTTTGACTTGCTGGGCCTGGATTACCAACCTGGTTGCCCACCAGGGGGTTTGTCTTTATCCTTTGTTCATGTGTTGCTCACCTTTCTATTTTTTGATTTCTGTAAAGCTGCTCTCTGACAACATCAGTTGTAAAAAGCTCAATATTAATACATTTTGATTTGAATTGATAAGTGTGCAGAGTATTAACATATTTATAGTTCAGATATTTAAACCTTGTTTCCACCTGGCCACTTTACCTGCCTCGAGTACCGGAATTATATTTGGATCAGGCCAAGCATTAAATTGCAAGTACAGCCCGTACTCCTCCCAGTATAGACCAACCTCCACCCACTACAACGCAGATTCCTCCTAGTACAACCCAAATTACTCCCCACTAGAACTCCCAGTACAAACCATTCATCCCCGTCCAACAAAACCCTTCTCAAATTCAACACAAAATCCTCCTAATACAACGGAAACTCTTCCCATCACAACCCAAACTCCTCCCAGAACAGACCAAACTCACCCCAGTGCAACCAAACCCCTGCAGTACAACACCAGCTCCTTCCAGTACAACCCAAACTCACACCAATAGAATCAAATTCCTTCCAGTTCAACCTAAACCAAAATTTACAACATAGAACCCTTTAAGTACATCTGAACCTCTCTCAGTACCCCTCTTAGTACAACCTAAATCCTCATAGCACAACAGAAACCCCACCAGCACAAAAAACTCCAAATACAACCTGAACTCCTCACTACATTCCAAACTCCACCCCCTGCTGTACAGAAACTGCAGTTTTGCAAAGAAATGTTTTGCATGTAAAATCAGGAATCTTGAAGCAGCACAGGAAGAGTCTGAACGGATAAACAGCTGGTTGCAGCTGGATAAACAAGCAGATTTGCATATTCTGTCCAACACAGACGGATTTGACCAAGTGTATAAACGGTTCAAATCACATCAGGATACAGTAACGGCAGGAAGTGAGCCGGTGGACACGGGGTCTGATTTTAGTGTTGATTCTTTGTTTAAAAGTATTTTAAATGCTTGTTCTTTTCTCCACAGAGGAATCATGCTGGATTGCACACTCCAGATTCTTTCAAACACTGGCTTATAAAAATGGAAATGTTAAAAATGTAAAAATATTAAAAAATAAAATTGTGTTCCACAGGCTTTGTACCCATCTAGCCCATGTCTGGCATTAG
Source organism: Acestrorhynchus altus (assembly GCA_034509495.1). Classification (NCBI taxonomy): domain Eukaryota; kingdom Metazoa; phylum Chordata; class Actinopteri; order Characiformes; family Acestrorhynchidae; genus Acestrorhynchus; species Acestrorhynchus altus. The sequence continues at coordinate 12,728,523 of CM067506.1, read as the reverse complement.
GCACGGCGCCAATAAATTCATATTTTTCTGCTCCAGAGAGTCCTATTCTATTGGCAATGCTTTTCTACAGGAACTAAATAAACTGTGTTACCATTTGCAAATCTATTTCACCAATGGGTAAAACATAAACAAGATAAGATAAGATGGAACTTAATTGATCCATTGGGATGGTTCCTTCTAGGAAATTAAGGAGCTGAATGCATTAATTAGAAGGCCTGTCCACAAACAGGCACATATGGTGTACCTCTGAATAATCTATAGCTCCAACCCCCTGAATTTCTGTAGCCCACAAGCTACCCCAAAAGCAGCTATGCTCTCTAGCTCTCCACTGACTGATCAGGGACCACAGTTTAAAAGCTGCATGTACACAGACTACACCTAGCCTGGATTCTGTCCCAGGAATGGGTTGTGTACGGATGTACTGGACATTTGGGCTAATTTTTGCATGGGCAGAGAAAATCACCATTTGAAGCTATATTTTTAGTTTAGTTTAAAAGATTTATTTAAAAATCATTCAGTAAAAACACAAAAATATCACAATTTATATTAAAATAATCACAAACAAATATCAACAAAACCAATAGATTAGATATTTTCTTGGAGTAATGGGTGCTGTTGGGCACAGTGTATAATATTTGAAAAATGATTGGACAAAATGATTTATAGCCCTTAAAATTGTGTAAATGTAACTGAGGCAAATTAATAATAAAAAAAATACCAAAGGGATTTCTCAGAGGGGGATCCCTTTATGCTTCAAAATGAAATCTTTAGAAAAGTAAAGAAAGTTGGTATAGCAGACAGGAGACAGCAAACCACTGCTTCATCTGTACTTTCACATTTCAAGACATGACATGACATCCAACAACAATCACAGCAGTCAGATGACCTGAGCTCTGCCTTCTGAGGTGTAATCAGGACTATATAGCTATTTATTAATATATTCATTTTCTATAAGGTCCTTATTTGGAGACACATAGAGTGAACCATCAGTCAGAGGGATATGAAAACTTTAAGAATTATTAAATATTTGTTACAATTACAATATGCTTTGTTTATTTAGCTTCCAGTCCATATATATACTGTATACACACATATACATATGTATGTATGTATATGTATATATAAGCAGTGATCAGATGACTTAAGAAGCTTCTCCATCTCTGCTTCACTAACTCTCTGTTTCAGTCTGTCTCATTAAAGTGCTTTTACCTGCTCAGTGTGTCTCCCCTGAGGATGAGCCTGCAGACTCTTCTCTGAACTAAAGCAAACTTCTGACACATGGCTGGATCTCATTCAGTCTTGGATTTGCTTTTCTTTTAACACTCAATTATTATTTTACTTGATAAAAGAGTAGGAAAATAAACTGTGCTTTAAGTTTAAAAATTAGAAGAGGAAAAATGAGCTGCACTTACTGATGACAGAAAGTCCTACTGACTAGTTTCTAACTCTTATTTCATACATTTCACAGCACAGAGTGAAAACCCTGAATAGGTAGTTGATGTATTTAAAAATGCCAGGTTTTACACTGTAATGCAGTTTTAGTGAGGCCTGAATCATTATCCATTTTCTCTGTCTGATAGATATTATATTATATAACGTGTGAATGAATCCCATAACTTCTCTAATAAATGAAAAGACGTCAATTTTAACGTAGCCACCAGAGGGCGCTAAAGTACAACAGAACTGATTTCTGATTTGCATTGTATTGAAGTACCACTAGAAGGCGCTAAAATACAGCCGTCTATAGAGTTCTCAATAGGTGAAATTATAAAGACACTAGAGGGCTTCTGAGATGCGTATTGTCCAAGCAGCCATGGTCTTATTGGCAACAGGATGATTTTCATGAAAGCAAAGTTGGACTTTATGGTAATCAGTTCACCACAAACTGTTTTGTCTTGTTTAATATCATATGGCAACTTCAGATTGACTGAGGTTTCATAACAAGCATATCTTGGCTCTGTTGTGCAGCTGAAAGAACCCCACTTTATGCTGATGCTGCACTGAAAATGCAATTGTTTCTTGTTATTATGTTGGTGTTTTTGTTTCCACATAAATAATAACCTCAGTTTCAACTGAAAGAAATGGGATCAGTGGACAAAAATGGACAGCCCTTCCCTCACAGGGCATGGCCAAGTGACAGTGGTATGATCTCCTCAAAGGCCTTGAGCAGAAATCAACAAGCGCCCTGACTTTCCACCAGATCTCCCAGAGAGGGTCATCCCCCAGCGCAGGCTGAAAAATGGGAGTCCCTGCTGTGATTGACATTTCGAAAGGAGCCCGTCCAGATGGAGAGGTGTGAGAAAGTCTCTCTCAGCAATAGAGCCTAAGGGGGCATGGGGGATGCTGTTCCCTCAACTGCTGAGTCACATGAGCCTCCTTTGTTTGGCCTGGAGCAGCTGATATGTACAAACACACACACACGGCTAGAGCGTGGGACCAGCGTGGCACTCACCCACCTAAACAAACAATGAGCAAAATGAGCGGCCATGTATGAAATTAAAGATAATGGCGGCGACTAAGAGCAAACTTTTTGGGGCAGTGAAGGTACCTGAGGAGACTCATATCATATCAAGTACCTCGTGTCTGGTGAGGACGAGGAACGTATGGAACGTGGTGAAATGCTGTACAGCTTGTATAATTAGTTGGTAGCATTATTCATGGGTGACTCCCAGACCCTTAGTCTGATGAGAGACACACCTAATTAGGCCTTTTCTAGGCTTATGTCTGCCCTTCTTTACGTCAGAGCTGGAATGAAACGTATTTACTCAATTTAGGGAAGGGGATTAAGGGTGGGGGACCCTCTCCGTGTCCCACTCTCTCGCACTCTCCCTTCTTTTTTGTACTTGATGTGAACAACTGATGACCCGGGAATGCATGATCCCCCCGGGGATTAGGGCTTGGAGGAGTCTATGGGTATGGGACACTGCCATCTGCCACCGGGCACATTCATATCCTCGGCAGAAGGCCACATCGTTTGTTGATTTAAATGGAGAACTTAACTTTCCCAGGACAGTATGACCCCCGGCACCGCCACCTCTAAAGGAATACTGTCTGTGAAGGAGCAGGCCATGCAGAAGAATGAGGCGTATTTTAAGGCATCCCCATCCCTAACCCGATGATGGATCTCCCCCTCACAATATGGCAGTGCATCCATGGGCGGAGGGGCTATGGTGGGATTATGGGGAGGTGGGTGGGGGTGTGGATTGGTAGAATGCTAATGCTGTTGGGGATGGAAAGAATGTCGTAACCATAGTGGGAGCCAGAGTGTACGGGCACTGCCATATTCCTGCACTGTTCCAAACAGTAGATCCCAAGTCTGGATCACGTCAGGAACAATTGCAGATGCAAGTAAGTCCTTTCACAGATTGATGAAAGTGTGCCTCGAATCTCAGTGGCTGAAGGAGGATAAGATCAGAGGCTGTCTTTTGAGTGTACAGCCTATGAGAGTGAAACCGCACAAGCACTGTGGGGGTCTAAATATTGCTGACTCGTGAAACAGCTGTTGAAAGTCTAGTTTGGATTTCTTTGGGCAAACAGGTAAACCAATCGGACATATTTGATTGAAACCTGTCCCACATTGTGCAAAAGCCTGTGGTACCGAGAGTTGCTCTGTTACAGATTTTAGAGATTTTAATGAAAATGGGGCAAGATGTTGCTTTTTGAACAAACAGCCATCATGGTTAGCAAATTGTTATTATATTAACTTATTATAAATGCTGCTGTATTTTCAGTTAAACTGCATGTTCAAAACATTGTAGACCTGTTCATCTAATATTCTTCTGTCATCAAGGGTCTTGACGTCTTAAGATTTTATTACATTCAGTCATATGAGCATTGTTAAGGTCATGAACTGGTGTTGAAAAATTAGTTCTGGATCAAATACACTATTGGATGATACAGCCCAGTGCTGAGTCTTGCTAATGCTTTGCATACATGTATGTCACCATACAGCCTAATATTGGGGGATATATATATATATTACTCTATCTGATGTTTGGGATTGTGTATGGGGAACGTAGGGTCATTTACCATTTCCCATGAAACCTAAAGATTGCTGCACTGACATTCAGGACGTGCGTAGGGCCTCCGGCATTGAATGTGAATGTGATTTCTGTCACGTTCTAGCCAGACGCCAGCGGTCACAATCGTTAAGCACCCATGAGCAGCAACTGTGCTATCCACTCTCCAATACATACATGACACTGTGGATCATGGAATGTTAAATGCCCACACAATTTTGTGTCCCATCCATCTGACACCAACTAACATACTTCACTCAAACTCAGATAATTCATGTTGCCTTGGCATTAACATACTGGCCAGTATGTTAGATAACACCTCACTGTGTACAGGTGACTTTTGGCATGTGAGTGTTCAATCTATGTGTGAGTCAGCAAAAGGTCACCCGTAATTTCAGTAATCGACAGGGAGTCAAAGGGTGCCTAGATACATTAGACAACACAGTAACTGTCATTAGTTACTGTCATTGCAGTTTAATACCATTTGTAAAAATTTAATTCTATGAAAAAAAATTGTTCCATAAATCAAAGGATATTTCTATAAAACAACCCCTCTTTTTAAATAAGGAATGTGAAGGAAAGTTCAAAGAGCCTAAAGGCTTATATCAATTAAACGATTTCCTGACTACAGTACAGGATACCCAAGTAAACAACCACGTAGGAACATTTTATTGGATGTTTAAAGCCAGATGAGTGTCTAACAGCCCTCATGGCTCTGTTTGTTTGCCTGGTGTCAATGTTTAGCTAACATGCCAAATGAGAATTTCTCTCTCTTTTTGCAAAACGACCAGTGGGTGTGATCACCATTTGTGCCAGGGAGAGTGAAGTTTATGTGATTCGCTCCTCACCAGTCTACGGCACTTAAAATTACAAGTAATAAGTTTGTTTTCTCACCTCTAAGGTTTGCACTGCTCTGGGAACTTCTTTCTCCTCCATTTGCCTCAAAACTCCACATGACGTGGCTCTTTTTTTTTTTTTTTTTTTGGCGCCGCCATGTAATATAAGCTTTTCCCAGCATTACTGCATGAGACTGAAACACTCTGAAATGATTATCACAGCAACACTTTGCCATCATCACAAGTATCATTCTTCACAACATTATTTAAAATTGATAGAGAGAGGAGAGGTTTGAGTATCTGAAGCTCGGGAAGTGCAAAGGCTAATAGAGCCTGCTGAGGGGGGAGGGAATGAAAACACTCAGAGAATTTATGAGCCGCTGTGAGCACTGTGCACTTTTATTTACAACCCTAGTGTTATTTAGATGTTTTTGTTTTCCTCCTCCTCTCCACGACTGGAAAAAGTGAACTGGCCAAATAACAAAGTGGACATTTTAAAAGGGTTACCAAAATTGTTCTATCAAATTTGATTTAATTTGTTAAGCTGATTAGCCTTGCTTCCAACAAGCTGCTGTTATTTCAAGAGAACCCAATGAAAAGACCACAGAATATTTGTGAACCAGTCTATCAATAGACAATAGACAATAGAGGAACCATGGCCCACAGTTAAGTGTTGTACTTTGACTTGATGTATGGGCTAATTCTCTGTATCTACAGTAAAAATGTACCATTTATTTATTTCTATGGTTCTTTTTTTATAATCAAACACTTTCAGACTCTTAAATAAAGCCCTTGATGCACGTTATTCAAAACAAATGTCCCACAACAGGGTCTTTAAAGTGATGACATAGAAAGTAATGGCATACAGTGATGATTTATAAAGAAGACTACTTTTTTGGACAAGATTTGTAAGTGTGAATCTCACAGAACCTAAACAAGGCTCTTTCCCAATGAAAAGTTTTCCTAGATCGATACAGCCAATCCAATATCCAATGAACTTTTTTGCTTTTGAGTCTCTTGAAGAGGAAAGCTGAATATGTGTGTGTGTGTGTCTGTGTGTGTTTTTTCACTCCCTTTACCGTGAAACCCCTACAAATTACTGACTTTATGGGGGTGAAAAGTTATTCACATTAACGTTTTCTGTGATTTTGTCCTATTTGTTGTTTGCTTCACAATAAAAAAGATCCATTCGAAAAGAGGCAGTAGGCTATCGTCACATGACTCGGAGGAAACATGTGGTCGATCTCTCCCCCTGGCGCTGGGAGCAGGGCATGTAATGTGGGAGACAACTTAGGGGGATGGGTAATTGGCATGTCTAAATTAGTAGGGGTGAAAATTGGAAAATGGAAAAATTATTTTAAAAAATGTTCAAAGTTGCATATTCTGTGAATGAAACGATGGAAACCCTCAACTAATCCATTTTAATTCCAGGTTGTGAGGTAGCAAAACACAAAAATTGCCATATTGCCAATTGCCAAAATAATTATGCAAGGTACTGCATATTCAGTCCATGTTGATATTTGGAAAGGCAGCGTTCAATATAAAGATACTTTTAGGATAAAACATTGAGGATAGTTTTGAGGACATATTTGTTTATATACATATTTTTTTTATTTATTTATTTATATAGTTAGTTACTTAGTTAGTTAGTTAGTTATTTAGTTAGTTAGTTCGTTAGTTCGTTAGTTTGGAAATGAGTGGTGTGGTGCTCTGCAATGGACTGGTGCCCTGTGCCCTATATTCCTTCTTATACCCAATGATTCCAGGTAGGCTCTGCGTTCAGCCAAAACCTGACCCGATAAAACAATGAATTAATGAATTAGGATTTATTTATTATTTACAGGGTCTTGAAAAATATTTATACCCCCTGAACACTTTTCTTTTTCACGTTACACTCACAAACTTGACCAATTGCCTTCAGAAGTCACCTAATTAATAAATAGGGCCCACCTGTGTGTAATTTATTCTCATGTAACTACAACTGTTCTCAGTGGTTTGTTAGAGAACATTAGTGATCAAACAGCATCATAAAAAACAAGCAATCTGACAGCAAAGGCAAGGAGGACACTAATTAGAGAAGCAGCCAAGCAGCCCACAATCACTCTGGAGGAGCTGTAGAGATACACAACTCAGGAGGGATTCTACCTGTCAACAGGACAACTATTATTCATGCCACAAATGTGGCCTTTATAGAAGAGTGGTGAGAAGAAAGTCATTTTTGAAAGCAAGAATATAAGACATATCTTAGATATAAGAAATCACATTTGCAGTTTGCCACAAGGCATATAGGAGACACAGCAAACACGTGGAAGAATGTGCTCTGGTCAGATGAAACCAAATCTGAGCTAACAAATGCTATGTGTGGCATAACTAACACCAAACATTACCCAGAAAACACCACCCCACAGTGAAACATGATGGGGGCAGCATCATGCTGTGGGGATGCTTTCTTCAGCGGGGACAGGGAAGCTGGTCGGAGTTGATGGGAAGGTGAGCTGAGTACAGAGCGACCCTATAGGAAAACCTGTGGGAGTCTGCAAAAGACGTGAGACTGGACTGGAGGTTCCTTAAATCTTCCATCAGGAAAACAACCTTAAACACACCGCCAGAGCTACAATGAAATGGTTTGGATCAAAGCATATTCATGTGTTAGAATGGCCCAGTCACTGTCCAGACCTAAATCCCATTGAGAATCTGTGGCAAGACTTGAAAATTCCTGTTCACAGATGCTCTCCATTCAATCTGACTAAGCTGAAGTTATTTTGCAAAGAAGAAAGGCCAAAAATTTCAGCCTCTAGATGAGCAAAGCTGGAAGAGACTAATTCAACCAAAACTCTAGGAGCATTGTGTTTTATCATAGAGGGGATCCAGGGCTAAGATATATCTCTCTTTCAAAGCATTTGTGTAAATATAAATATTTATAAATGTGTTTTTTAATGATTAGAGATTTAATGCTCATGTAGCTCCTGGGACACACAGTAGGTTGACCAATAACACTGTTTCAAACAAACAATATATTCTTTCTTCTTCAGTGCTATTTTTTAAAATAAAATTCTGGGGTGAGCTTCAGTTTCAGACGGTGAACTGCATGAATGGATTTGCTCTTTCCAGCAATAATTAATGGTTGAACAGTGAACATGTGTTAAGAGCATTTGTGTGTGTTGACCTGTCAATGACTTAAGTGTTAACCCAAAAACAATGTGGGAGTCTTCACCTCTATAATGTAAAACTAATGTGAAAAGGAAATGTTTTTGGCAACTCTCATCTCCTACGTTTGGCTGCAGACTGATTAAAATGCCTATTAGGAAGATAATGGACATTTTGTTTTTTCAGGATGTTCCTTTAAGATGAGAAAAGGGCTTTTAGGAAGAGGAAAACAGAACAACAGTATTCATATTTTTGTTTTTAGTGTTTTTGTCCTGCTTAAAAGGTTCTCTGCACTGATTGAAACCTTTTTTACATAACCAAGAAACCAACCAAGTAAAAGGACTCCACACTTATTAAGACTCTACTACTCTTTTCAGCAGTACACCAAACCATTTATTCAAGGCCTCCAACCACACCTCCACACCCCCTAAACTAGTAGCAGATAGGTGCTAATTCTGATCAAACTCAGAGCACTCTTTGATCTGCAATAATTCTGCACACACACACACACACACACACACACACACACACACACACACACACACACACACACACACACACATTACCCTGTTCCTCACACTGAATCTGTAAAGAATCACCTCCTATTTGTCATCCTGGTTTTGACACTCAGCCTTATGAAAAAGACACAGGAGGCACCAGAGAGAAGGGATACACACACACACACACACACACACACACACACACACACACACACACAAAGGCAAGAGGAGAGGCCACTGGCACTGGGGTGTGAAGCAGCATCATCTGATCTGACATCTGTCTGTTCTGACAGCCTGTCTCAGCAGCATGCTGCCCATTATTTATTTATTTGACTGTTCATTTGATTTGTAAATAAAGAAAAAAAACACCAAGACATCTCTTTCACAGCGGGGCCTGGAAGGTGGACAGTAGCACATATAAAAGTGGTTTCTTCGTGTCTTCAAAATGCTACCTTATTAAGCACTTATTTACCTTTTCTATTAGTGTATACATCATGTAGTGTTCTGGACATTTTAAGGGCAGCTTACTTTTTACAGATTTTGTTATTTTAAAGCCTTATTTCAAAATGGATTCAATTTCGTCCCTCAAAATTCTACATACAGGAATAAACCAGCTTAATTGAGTTTTAAACTCCCTACTTTGCATTAAAATCTACTTTGCATGAAGAAACAACGTTCATACAATCTGTCTTTGTGAATATTTGAGTTTTCTACATTTGATCAGTGGCCACCACTGGTTTTTTATTACAGCTCACATATTATGTTCTTTTTTGTACACTAAAGTAGACGTGTATTATTATTAGGTGTAAGCATGCACATTTTAGTAAGAGATGGCAATTCTATAGCTTCAGAAAATAGCATAGTGTGTGTGTGTGTGTGTGTGTGTATGGTTGTCTATGATAGTCTAATCATTTGCATGTAATGCACATTAATTTTAAGACATTTTTTCAGCTGTGTTTAGATAGAGTAGCTCCAATATTATAGATGACCTCCCTCAATATGGTTAAAATGAAGGTCAAATGTGTCCATATGTTTAAATTTGTTAAAAAGGACAAACGTCTTCACTGGGCATCTCTTTTTATTTACACTCCCTACATTGTTATCCACTAACACTCAGGATTCAGAAGTCCACAATGCCTCGGCCAATGTATCAGATGCCCTGCAGCCTGGATAAGCACAAGCCTCTTGTACCAAGCCTTTAGGGGCCAAGGAAGATCTTTACAAGCTCACACAACATCTCACTGCTTGTTGTCAACTGTGCTGCCCTGACTTCACTCAATGCGTGTCTTTGTGCACTGGTGCAAATGTTGCACACTGTGAAAATCATACATGTGGTGAAATGCAGACATGTGATAGAAACAAGTCTTTCACATCATCCATCTATCAAATACACTCCTTTTCACAAGTTCTCAGGAAAGTTTTATTCAAATGCATACCATGGCCTGCAAAAGTCTTGGGACCACTAGTGAAAATTTCTGTTACTGTGAATAACTAAATGAGCAAAAGGCCTGATTTTCAGAAGGTTTAACATTAAAGATGACACATTTCTGTAACATTTTACTCAAGATTAGAGCAACTGGCATACTCAGTACATGATACATCCCATATTGGCAAGTTCCACAGCTTGTGTAGCCAGATAATAGTTTATAAAACAGATTTTCACCCATTCTTCTTTGCAAAATGCTTCTAGTGCTGTAAGATAAACTCTTCTTCATCATGGGGTGTCTTGGATGCACTGCATGAAGATATATCTGCACATTTTCTATAATGCTTAACTCAGGGCGCTGTGAGGGTCAGAGCAGAACCTTCTTGAAGTAGTCTATTGTGATTTTAAAGAGTCATTATCTACCAGAATTTGCTAGAATTCTAAAGGCAACAATTCACCCTAATGCTTATCAGTTGGAAAGGTGTTCTTTTCATAAAATTATGAGCCCTTTTCTCTGCAAACATAGCAAAACGTTTCATTTTTAACATTAACAGTGCATAAGAATTTCAAATGCAAAAGGCTTTTTTTTTGTGATGAAATTAGGTTTTCTTCTGATGAGACTTTCATAAAGATCATTAACGGGGTTTTAACATTTTAAAAAATGCTCATCTTTAACTTTATTATTTTTGGATAAGTTAATTTATTGCTGCACAATAATGCTAACAGAAATGTTGACCAGTGGTGCACAATTTCAGCATGACACTGTATATCATTTCCATGTGAATGATTGATTATATTAAAGCAAATATTGTAAACAGTGATCAAACTGAAAGACTTGGAATTATTGATTTAATTCTGAACTGAATCAATTCAATTACCATTTTTTTGCTAAGTTACATGAGGAAATCAACATAAACTTAAGTGGGATTTGTTTTTCAAATGACTGAGGGGCTAGTTGGAACAGTTGCTTAAAAATCAATGCAAAGTAAATAAATGTAAAACATCATTAATTCAGTAAAGTTCAGTGCATTTCAAACAGGATTTATAGTTGTTTGCATAGTTTTAGGCACCCTTGGTTAATTGGAAAGTTTTGATAATCTTATATGAGATAAATCAAATCTATCCTCTTCAGAGATAAAACCTCTGGTGATAAATGAGGTTGAGTAACACAGTATTGGATTGAACTAAATGACAAATGTCAGTAATTAAAAACTCTAACAATGAAAAGAGTAGGAATGGCAATGATTCATCACTGAAAAACCATAACAGTGTAAGCCAGTCATAAACATAAGAGCTTCCACTTCCATTTCCAAGGAAATTATTTCAGCTAATTTTGGGTGACAAAGTGATTTGTCCAAGGAAGTGCACTGCAGTGCTATCTGGCCCAGGCCATGATCTTTGTCACCATCAGGTGGTGTATTGTTGTCAGCTGGCACTCAGGCCTCAGCGTGTAACACAGCAGAAATTCTTTTCCACAGAGCCCACCCCATTCACGCGCTCAACTTGCTGGACTTTTTTTTTACACATGCAAAAAGCCACATAAGCAGTGAAAGGCTGTTTAGGGAACCCCTCTCCTCTGTCTTTACATGCCCCCACACTCTCTATTATACAGCCCACGGCCACGGTGTAAAATTGAATTACCTGTTACAAAGCATGCTATACACTGCAATCAGGATGTCTTTCTTTTTCCCACAGAGTGGCGTGGGGAGGGGTGTCATGGGGAGAAAGCAGACACCAGCTTGTGGGAAAGAGATATAATTCAATCAGATCACAAAATGGGCAAGGCCGGTTTTGTTCGCTCATGGGGTGCTGCGTGGAATTCAAAGTAGCTGATATGCTTGGAAAGAAAGGGGACAAAGCAGATGGGTGATAAGGGTGAAGCTCTTCTCGTAAGACATAAGTTGTTTGCTCGTGGTTGAAGAAAAAAGGAAAATTCATAGCTTCTATTATTCCATTAAAAATGGTCACCACTGTATACTGAGGATGTATTCATGACACCATTAAACAAACAGTGTTTGTTTAAGGCATACTTAACATGTCTTAGCCCTTAATTACACATTTCTTCAATGTTTTCAAGAAATATATGGAAAAAAATGTAAAAAAAAAACCATCATTCAACAGTCAGTCCCATTCTTTTAGTATACAACACTTTTCAGGAAATGTATAGCAAATACTCACATGATTGTATTTATTGCAAAAGTGTGGTATCAACTGAATTTTTTAAAATAAATTTTAAACAAAAGTGAGAATTATTTCTTAGTTTGTTATTGATGGTTGCACAAATTGATGGTTAACTAAGAGTTAATAAGTGTGGTGAATAACAACACAAATTAAATCACTAGCAAACCAAAATACACAGACAAAATTCAATAGTGCCAGATTGTAAAAATTTATTTCTGCTTCATTTTCTATCCATTTCTATCCGTGGCTAATTGTGTCGCTGTAATAAAACAAGCAGTATTCTTTAAGTAGTGACCATATACTCGAAAAGCTTCTAATCTAACTGCCCACCTCTTTTATATGCATGCATCCATGTGAATTTCAGTCAGTGTGTAAATTTTGCACAGCAGACAGAGATAAGGGAGGGTAGATAGGGTGTGACGGGGTGCTGTGAAATACACAAGGCCCTCACCAAGGACACATCCTCAGCTACTCCTCTCATCATCAGCTACCACCGTCTTATCAGCCTCATGCGTCGCTCATTATTAGCTTAACGTCCTGGGCACTGCATCTTGCTAAGACTACATTAGGGCAGTTGAAGTAGTTATCAATGGAGGAATAGGCGGGGGACTGAGGGCAGGATAGGGAGTTTCTAAAACCAGCCTTTAATCAAGCGACTGGAGATAGGTGCCTACTGATGCTTCCTCTCTGACACCGCCACAGACTGCTGCTGTCTGCCAGACCTCCAAACCATTGCCTCATTCCACAGGGCTGCTTATTGGAACACCCTCAAAGCCATACTCAAGATCTCTCCCAAGCGTTTTTGCAGTATGAACACTACTCTTTCTGTTGTTTGCCAAATAAGGGCATAAATAACCTGAAAGGACTCCTCCGTACCATATCAGAACTCATAATCATACATGTTATACCATTTGAAAACATCTGGCCATTATGTTGGGAACATTTTGTGACCAATTACGTTGTTCTGAATTAGCTAGAACTGTTATATTACCATACAAGAAGAGATACTGTGTTACCACTTTTTGTCTCCAAAACCAATACTGACATTTTGTGATATCTGACATTTTTTTCCTATGAATCTCGAAAAACCTTGAGATCTTTCACATCAAGCCCATTTCAAAAGTAGCCTCCACGCTCCACACTTCTCATTCAACTGTTCTGAAATACATTGAGCACCAGGATGAAACAGCTTGTCAGTAATTGAATATGAACAAGCTGCTCTCTCTTCAATACCAATGTATCCCTCTTTCCCAGCCCAGTGTGAAACGGCAGCTCTTTGGGCCATTTGTGTGTAGGAAGGTGAGAACTGAGCTTATTCACACCTTGCTGGCAGTGGGGAATTAGGACACATATCCCTACTTCACCTCAGGGTTAAGACACATTAGGGTCCAGTCTCCCGAGTCTCCTGTAAATTTATCACCTCCTGAGTAAGTGCATGCATGCTTCGTCACAATTGAGTTGGCTTGAAAATGTCCAACCCAGATGGCATTTAAGAGATCAGATCAGACATCTGGAAATATGACACAAAATGACATTAATGGCAATCAATGAATTCATTCAGGAATTAATTTTGAATTTTGAATGAATTTTGGATAATACAATGCAGTCCTCAATCAAGCCAAACTTTGGACTAATGTGAAATAGCATAGTGTAGGACTGTGTCTTTGCCCCTGCATGGAATTGACCCCCAGCCCTGCAATTGTGTTATGCACAATGCTACACTAACCCCTACATATCTAAATCACCAAACACATAATTAAGGAAATACAATGCAGAACAAGTGCCAATCAGGTTTTACATTCACTGTCCATTTTATCAGCTCCACTGACCATACAAGAGCAAACTGTCAATATGCAGTCCATTTGTAAACCCACCACCCAAATAATGCCAGCTGTGCAGTGGTCCTGTGGAGTCCTGACCTCAAGAACAGGGTGAAAGTAGGCTAATAAAGTATGCACAGAAACAGATGGACTACAGATTGTAATTATAGATATTATACAATATAATTATTGTAATTATATATATATAAATTATAAAACCATAAGTATATATAGAACTCCTGTATAGTAAAAGTTGTAGTAGTGTTGTATACACTAGCTGTTGTATAGTGGTTGTATAGAAACAATGACCAGTGGATCCATTATACAATATACAAATGCTGTAATGTGAAAACTTGTCCATTTACATTTCCATTTTTGATGTAACTGACTTTTTAACATATTGTGAATTTGGCAGTTGTTTTCATTCCATTGTGAATGGACCAACAGAAAGGTTTCAGAATTACTTGGAATAAAATATTTTAACTTGCACTGAAAAGTTAACATGGATTCTTCCTTCTCCTGTAAAGTTGCCCTTTTGAAGTTTTTGCATGATGGTACAAAAAAGTGATGCACAGGGGTTCTGACAAGGACAGGCCAAAATCACTCTGACATTGGTATTTTATGGAATTTCTCAGTTGGCAGATAGTGGATACCACATTAATGTGCTGGTGTTTGGTCCTCCAATATATAGTCATGTGTCAGATTGAGTGCTTTAGGGACATCTGTGCTGACAAAACAGCAACATAGCATGATGTCCTATGTTCTATTCTGCCTCACAAGGAATTTCTCCGTCCCACATATATAATTGACTCAATTCAGCAGAGCAAGCTGGCAAAGTTGATATTTTGAATGAAGTCAATAGATATCAGTCAAATGTCTTTTGTTTTATATGTTTTATGGAACTAAAAACTGTATAGTTACTGCTGCTGCTTTATCTGTCTAGCAGTAGCTTGTCCACAGACATGCAGTATGATCCTAACAATGAAATTCTACACCACAGAACACAAACCAGCTGTGCCCACGCCACTCTGGCTGCTGTGGGTCTATTATCACCTGTGTGCTTAATTAGTGCTGGTATTAGAGCAGTTTACAGGAACAACACTTGAGTCGGTGGCTCCTCCTCTGGGAAGGTGAATGGAGGCTGGTGGTGGTGGGCTGCTGTTTAACACAACTCTGTGAAAGGGAAGCCTGGCAATTATCAAAGAGAACAGCATCATGTCACTTACCTGCACACAGAGCAGGGAGCCTGTTTTACTGCTCAATTTCCCAGCCCATCAGCAGGATACACCTTGTGCATGTGTTACTGGATAAAGAGGAGGTACCTTGCTGCAGTGGGTGATGGGAAGATGAGTGGGGATGCGGCAGGGCTGAGTGGGTCCTAATATTTCACCCCTACAGAGACAGTAATGCTCTGTAAAAGATCAGAACATCCTGAGTCATAGCACAGACAATTGCTGTGACTTCCTGAGTCTAGCAGCCACCATGATTCCCACATTCCAGGGCGGTTGTGTGTGTGCGTGCGCATGTGTGTGTGTGTGTGTGGCCTGCTTTTTATCACTTCTTATCTCAACTGAATAATGTTCATAATCCATAATCCATTTCAAGACACACCTTTTCTTTCGAGAACTTCTTTGAAGAACCATAGTTGTAGATCTGATTTGTATAATAATGGTGAAAACACCTCTAGATAATGTATCTATATCCAATTAAGGCTATTCAAGAAGTGCTCTTCCAAGCCGAGAAACATTTAAGAAAGTTCGTAATTAAGAGTGCACTCACTTACCAACACAAATTATTAGGCCGCATGATGATTAGGGAAACTCAAAGCCATGAGAAACGAGGAGACATGACAGCTTTACTAAATTTGAACCACTGTCCTTAATTCCAAAAGATCCAAGGAAGTAATTAAAATAATAAAAAACTACTTGCCCAGTGTAACACATAAAATGCATAGAGTAACTGTAGACGTGTTACTTCTTTTGAAGTGAGAGCCCAAACAGACGTCTGCTTAGTTTCTGCAGCCAGAGTCCAAGAGGTGTTTGCCTTTGATTTTTGCTGCTGGACCCAAAAAATGAGTGACTGAAATTAGCATGACTGTAGACAGAAAGATAAGCAGCTATCGTCGATCCCTGTACTCACACTTCACATTCTCACCTCTTACTAGTCTCTGTGAGATCAAGGTAACACCTCCATTGAGTCCAGAGCCATAGAGCCCAGCTATGTGAAACATGGACAATGCTAATGTGCCATCAAAGCTATTTATTGCTTCAGAGCACAGGATCAAAGCAGGCCCCCTTCTCTCCGGAAAAACTGGCAAGACTTCCTCATGATTTATCGCAAGGGAGCCAGGAGAGCGTTACCTGAGCAAGGGACCTTTTTCTACTGCATCTGCTCCCAAGACCGGCTGTGCAGATCATGTAGAAACAGAATGTAAACCTCTTTCCTCCTCAGACTTCACCCCTTGAACCTTGTAAGTGGGCCCACACTTAATTCCCCCCATCATAACATCATAACTTATATATTCAATTTTTGCAATTACTGAACATTTTACGTTAGTCACTTAAAATGTTACTACATAATTCATAGCAGTTACTAAACTATTTAGAGTAATGAATAATTATCACAATAATAGATACTGCATAATTCACAGTAATAATTCAAAACTTTTTATTTTATTTTATTGATGCAATTAACGAATACATCATGACAGTTACATAATAATGTATAGTAATTATTGAATATCATAAGTTACAGAATAATTCATAACAGTTTCAGATTAATTGATATGAATGAATTATTCATATTAGTTACCTAAATGTTCATAGCAGTCACTGATCCATTCATTGTAGATGTTGACAATTCCATGGTATTAACGAGTAATTAACTGAAGTAAATATTTTAAATTAAAGGCAAAGAAGAACCCATTTTTAATTCCCTAAAGAGCTTCTTTGAAGAAGCATAGTTGTAAAAGACATGAAAATATGAAGAGCTTTTAGTTTTTAAGTGTAAAGAACCCCCTGATTATGTATCTATGTTCAATAAAGTTGCTATTTTTGTTTGGATATGTTGATTTTTTTATTCATGTAGAAATGAGGTATGTATTTGCCTCTATTGTATGATTTATTTTTTTTCCTTTTCAGGACAGGGTTAAAGGGGTTAACCATGGCCTTCATGCATGTGATTGACATAAGATCACAGGAAGTGCATGGCTTCTCCAGGTGCCATCTGTGGGGAATTAGCGCCTTCACAGTGACCTGCTGCCGAGCCAAGGGATGGAAGGAATCAAAGTTTCCACGGGAGGTCATGAGACATGGGAGGGGTGGAGTTACAGGCCATGCAGAGGGTGGGAAAGTGGGCACAGTGTGCTGAGGTGGAGAAGGGGGGACCCATGCAGTGCCTTTAAAACACACGTAATTTGCCATTATTGGACTCTGCCTGTGTGGCTGTTGCTCTGCCTGGGAGGGGGTGACTCCTGTGCTAACTACAAAGCCATATGCCAGAGAGGGTCTGTCTCACAGCTCTTCCACAGAGCCGCTTAAGATGTGCTAAATGATCACAGGGCTTGCTGGACCTGCCAAAGTTTCTAGCCGGCTTCCAGATGTTGCCCATGGGTCAGAGCAGCGTGCAATGAGCCCATGTCCAAATCATACAGGAAAAGCATAACAAGAGCTAACGACTTGGAACAGGCCAGCAACTCTTATTCTGAGCAGTATAAATCTTCCACAGATGAAAGCACCTGAGTTTTATCAGCCCTCCTATGTTATCATGGGGAACCAGGGATTCAAAGCAGTAAAAAAAAGGTCTGGTAAAATCTCTGGTACAATGTTCATAACACAGCACAGATTTTCTGTGGAACTGGTTAAAGGATACTTATGAAAGGTCATGGTAACATCTAAAAAGGTGGAGTTTTTTTTAAAGATGTGCATAATTAACCCTAAACTAAACCTCATTTCAAAGCGTAAACCAAACCCTCACCTTGCACTTTGAAGTTCTATAATTGCATTCTGAAGTTCATCTGTTTCTCTGCATACCTTGTTAGCCTCCTTTCACCCTGTTCTTAAGTGGTCAGTGGATAGGACCACCACAGAGCAGGTATTATGTGGGTGGTGGGTCATTCTCAGCACTGCAGTGACACTGACATGGTGATGGTGAGTTAGTGTGTATTGCACTGGTACAAGTGGATCAGACACAGCAGTACTCTTTAGTGTTTAAACCCCTCAGTGTCACTGCTAGATTTGTCCACCAACCAGAAATATACAGTCAACAGTGTTCTGCGGGCAGTGTCCTGTGAGCACTGATTAAAGACTAGAGGATGACTAACACAAATTGTGCACAAACAGATGAGCTTCTGTCTCTGACTTTACATCAACAAGGTGGAGCAACTAGGTAGGCGTGTCTAATAGAGCGGAAAGTGAGTGGACACAGTTTTTAAACACAGCTCTGCTCTGTATGTTCCACTGATATGAGCACAATACACACTAACACACCACCACAACTACAGTGCTGAGAATGACCAATCACCCCAAAAAATACCCACTCTGTGATGGCCCTGTGGGGTCCTGACCACTAACAAAGTATGCAGAGAAACAAATGGACTACAGTCTGTATTTATAGAACTACAAAGTGCTCCTGTATGCTAAGAGCAGCCAATAAAATAGACAGTTGTTTCAGTGTAGAAACAAGGAGGTGGTCACAGTTGTATGGTGTACATGATAGGTGTACATTAAACATTGTTATACAGAGAAAGCTTAACAAAAGGTTTATATTGGAGATATACATAAGTAAACAATGTTAAACCTATTGAAAATTGAGTTAACAGTTGACAGCTGGTTTGATGATGTTGTGTTACTGCACGTTCTACTGCAAATACTACATAATATATAACATTTGCTATCAAAAATGATAAAAAAAGACACTTAAGAGAGAAACACAGGTAGAGCACTGTCACTCCTAGAAGCTCTTTCCTTTAGAGAAATTACAAAGTCAGAGTGTGTTGAGTACAGTTTTGCTCCATCAAAAGATTCCTGGAACCTGGAAGGGTCTGATACAAGTCTGTTGTACTCAAATCTACAACAGCATCAGAAGGCAAGTTTCTTAGAGTCAACAGCTTGTGTGACAGGTAGCTCAACTGACAATATTTAGAGCAACGCTTTAAAAAAAACCTCATCACAGTAGCCTAAATAAAGTCATCGTCAAGATGGCATAACAAGAAAAGAAGCCTTGTCAATGCAACCCTGCTAGTCAACTACTAAAAAACGGGGGTGTTCTAAAACTTTTGACTGGTAGTATAAATGGCCTATCACAGCTCAAACCTGTAGACAATCAGACGTTTGTCCCAATAACCTCTGAACCTGTGATTGAAACACACCGATTTGCACACTTGACCAGGTGGCTAACAAAATCCTTTTTTGTAACAACAGAGTCTTTAAAATAGCAGTGTTTTTCTTTTTATTTATAACACCAGGTCCCGAGACTGTGTCCAAGTTGTCGGGAAGCAAGTGACCTAAATGTGAGCGCACATGAAAGGGGTGTTACAGGAAAGAGACGATAATAAGTAGGCTGTCCAGGCTTCAACACCATTTTGCCCTCCTTGTTGCTTTTTATTGCCTTTTATTGTCCTGTTGGACGGGTTTAGAGCCTGCAGTGAGATATATTTGATTCATCAACAGCACACTCTCTCAAATGTGGGGAAAAATAAAACTGGCTTGGATTTGCTGCTTAGGGCGTTGTAGAAGCTGGGAAGGGGGGAGTGTGTGGTGACCATTGCAAGCAACATGTGAGGTTTCTCTCTCTCTTTCTCTCCATCTTTTGTTTTTTGAGACGAGACTTTTAAGATGTGACTGGACTCACAGGCTCCAGTAAATCACAACTCATCTAAATTTAATTCTTAGCTTGTCTGGGCACTCTGTTTGCTATTCTGGCAGCATTTAAATCATTTCTAGGCAGAGGGGAGTGGGATTTTTTCCTACTAGCAAATACACCCATGAGACAACATAACCCCAAATTATTAAAGCGTAGTTACCGCACACTTCGAGATTCCTCATGCCAGTTGAGTAAGTACAGATGTGTGTGTCTGTAGTACTGTATATACAGATAATTATTGTGTCATAAAACAAGAAACTTTTTTTAGTCCTAAAAAGAAAAGTAATAATAAAACCTTGCTATTTCATACGGATTTAAATGCCTGCATATACACTGAAGGCACAAATTCAAGCTTTATTCTTTGCATAATGTAATAGTTTGAGTGTGACCACATTTGTTGTGGAACAGGCTGCAGACACAGGATATTAGATATGAAGACCGAAAGCTTACAACTTATGAAATGTGGTTTCATGTTGACAGGTTTTCACAAACAGTTCATTTTTCCCTGCCACTTTAATTCCTTGAAGCGAATGCCAGGCTTCACTTTGGCAACTGTTATTCAGAAAAACCAAATATGTAAGCCCTAACACAACAAAAGCATTGAACATACTTTGCCAGGTACAAAGCGCCTCCAAATTTTAGAGGGTATTACTGCTGACCGCACACAATTGTGGCAGTGGGTGTTAAGCATGGCTATTGTTTAACTCATCCAAAGTCCATAAGAATCCACAAGAAGAGTGAGGAGGCAGCCTGGAGCTATGTGTGTATGTGTGTGTGGGCATACATGTCAGCAATCCATGACTTTATGGTCAACACATGAAGAAAAGTGGTGAGAATTCCTCAGGACTATGGAGGCATCAAATTCCACCAACAAGTCTTTTCCATTAACAACCTAGTCTGAATTCCTCATAGGTTGGACACTGTACTCATAGCTTATGTATAGACATGAATTGTACCAGTGAGGAATACTATAACACTGTCACAGCACTAGTAATAGAGAAAGCACATAAATACTGTTTTTCAGAAAGAATACAGCTGTTCTGTAAAATATTGCCACGGTAAAAGCAGAAATCCATGTTGTCTAGAGTTAAAGGACAAATAACAGGGCTTGTAAATGCACTTGTGGATCAACAGTAAGGTTATAACATTTGGAGAAACATACTATGAAATTGCCCCCTTAAGTCACATCAAATTCAATAGTTGACGAACTATGAGTTGTTGGCAAATCTTGTATGTTACAGTTCCTATTGAAAAAAAATGTTTAGTGGTTAAACATAATGTAATTTAGTCAAATATTCCATCATATTCCAGTTGTCTTTTACTTAACCTGTTTGCACAGTTCCATTTTCAAGGTCATTTTCAAGTGATTTGAGCTACTACAATTCAACACTAGCATTCTAAAGCTGTACATGCTGCACAATGATCATCCAGGGCTTAGGTTCTGTTTGAGATCATCAAATACAGAAAAACAAAACTTTTAGACTATAAATTATTTGTTTTATATCAGGGGATAAAAAAATCAGTCTTGCTTTAGATTTCCTGATTGAACAATTTCTTGACATACTTGGGACTAAATATGGAGCAGACACATAAAACTATTCAGCTGCATTTTGGTGTCTCCAAGTTTCCTCTAAACCTCTCCAAATACAGTACTAGGCTGTATTTTAGGCGCCTGAGAAAATCATTATAAAAAGCTGATTGTCTGGACAGTACATTTTTATTTGCTCAGTAAAACACAAGCATTTAGAATAAATACAAATATACTGTAATTCATACAAATAGTAATGTTCTTGCATCACTGTGTTCATCAAACATCTCCAGAGAGTTCCAGGGAGTTCCAGTATTATTTATATCAGTGCTTAATGATGTAAAATCAGCTGCACTGGCGATGGAATTAAATACATCCCTGTCATGACTGGAGGCTTCCAGGAGAAATCTGGAACCTTATTCTTCAGACTAGCTCACAAGACAACTACTTTCTTCAAAATTTAAAATTCTTGTTACTTTTCACTGTATTGTGTGTAACTGTGGCTGTTCTAGAGTGATGTGCCACTTTTACAGGTCAGAACTCTCTTATTGCTGAGAGAAAAGGTTTTAAATTATGTTCTTGTGTGCCTAAAATGTTTGTATTGTACATAAAAATAAGTCTGTCACTGTACATGTTGTCTTTGCATTGAGTCATAGAACAAATATAAGCCCATTTCAGACTAATACAGTGCCTTGCAAAAGTGTTCAACCTCCATGGGATTTTAGCTATTCTGTTACATTACAACCTGTATTTACTTTTTTTAAATATCTGAATTTATGTATGTGATGCATCTACACAAACTCTAAGTGGGTGAAGTGAAATGAGAGAAAAAATCGAAATAAAAAAATGAAAATTGTCATGTGTGGCAAATGTGCATTTGTATTCACCCCCTTTGCTATGAAGCCCCTAAATAGTTAGTTGGTGCAACCAGTTACCTTGAGACGTCACATGCTAAGTGATATAAAATCCAGCTGTGTGCAATCAAAGTGTCCTATATATGACACAGTTATGCAAGAGGCACCACTAACCAAACAACACCAAGAAGACCAAGGAGATCTCCAAACAACTCGGAGACACAGTTGTTGAGAAGTACAATGAGGGCAGGGTTACAAAAAATATCCAAATCTCTTTTGATCCCCTGGAGCACCATAAATTCAATTATCATCAAATGGAAAGAAAATGGTACCCGTAATTTTGGTCTATTCTGATCAGAGCATTTGTAGGGAGGAAGGTACTCTGATCAGATGAGACCAAACTTTTCATCCACCAAGGAAAACGTGCAAAACTAACAAATCTCATCACCCCAAGAACACCATCTCCATAGTGAAACACAGTGGTAAGAGCATCATGCTGTGGGGATGTTTTTCAGCAGCAGGGTTGGAGAAAATGGTGAGAGTCAAGGGGAAGATGGATGGAGCTAAATACAGGGATATTGTCCAGCAAAACCTGTTTCAGAGATTCAGTTTCAGTCTGTCAGTGATATTTCTGCAAAGCACTGTATTAACAGTTCTTTTGAGAAAATCAGCATGATTGTTCACTACCTTATCAAAAATGCACAAATGTACCCCAAACCACTCCAACACCACATTTTAGACACTTGAGAATCTTTTAGAGGAAGCTGTTGGCAGTGGCATTACCAAGCTGGATCGATCTGTTCCACTGCCAAAAAAAAGAAGAAAGGACATGATAAATGGATAAAAGAGGCAACATAAAACCTATATGCCTCAAATTCCCTTATTGAATTTGGGATAAATAAGATAAAATCCCATTTCACTTTTCGAATGTGTTTTACACCAGTTTTGAAGTAATACATGCTTCGTGATAAAAGACCATTTCAATCCAGCATTAGCAATCCTACAACCAGGAGATGATTAGTTAATACTGTACTGTATTATGCATTTTTAAGCATTCTTTTGAGAAAAAAAAATGTGAATTTACATGCGTCAAGACTACTTTACAACGTTAACCTCTTCCTTCGCATGTTGTCCAGAAGTGTTTCAAAATACACAAAACCAGCATTGCTAGCATGTTGCTAGTTGCTAACATGAGTTCTTCAAGCCAAAATGACAAACCGAGTAGTCAGTCGTTTCATTTTGGTCTAATTTGGTTACGTGTGTCACCCTCTGCCACTCTGTAGGAGTCCAATCGAGGCAATGAAATGTCTACGTTTTCATCTTAATGTGTACTATTGGTATCAAGAGGTGTACATCACTTCTCAGCAAATGTGAAACTGTGAGCTGATTTGATGGGACAGATCTGAAAGGTGGTTTTAATTTATTAGCTGACAATAAGAACAACTACTCAAATATTTTCTAGAGAGTCAGCTTCAGTTTACATAACTTACATTTTTGGTTGTTTTTCAAATAAAAAATACAGCTGTTTCTCAATTAAAAAAAAAAGAAAAGAAAAAAGAAACAGCTCACATGCCCAAGTCAAGCAAAAGAGTTTTGAACTGAGTGCCTTATGAAATATTACTGTGTTGAACTACATTGTTCATATTCAGGGAAATTTCATTTTCTGGAACTGACTTAACACTTCTCACTCACTTAACACTTCATTCAGTGCAAACAAAAGGAGTCAACTCCAATCGCACAGACAAAACCCTCCAACGAGCATTCTATCACCCTTTGAGAGGGAAGCAGTCAGGAAGTGCACACCCGTTCCTCTATGTCCCCTCACATCTGACTTCCACTTCAACACGCTCCATCCACCAACACCCCCCCCCCCCCCCCCCAACCTCTGGCTGCCTTCCTGATGTGGACGACTGCATAAGTGCTGTGATTACTTCGCACATTATGTCAGCAAAAGCATTCCTCAGGCAGCCCATGTTTACTGCTCTGCTCCATGTCATTAAAGAAGTCAGACAAGTGAACCTACCACACTCCCGTCCGCAATTGCACGACACCACCCGTTTCTATTTTAACATAAGGCTGGTTCAAACTTTTACCAGACTCCCTATCCCACCATGTTGATTAGTATGGTCTTTGACATTAGTGGATCTACTTGGAGAGGGAATAGATTTGTTGAAGCACAGATGTCGAGCCCTAGGCCTGGTCTCAAACACACTGAAGCGCAAACACAATGTCATCGCTGTCAGAGTGAAAACACAAAACAAAGAAAAACCTTCCAAACATTTGATGGAATTTAATGCAAGACCATTTCATTCCAGATCATTTTGGACAATTTCTATTGGCCTATTCATCATTAAATTGTCAGGGTTAGGTTTTTTTGTGCGGAACTGGCACACCAGTGGAAACCTAACTGAAAATAAGTTTCTCAGATGCTAATGATTCAGTGACATAAAGCAACTGTTGATTGAGGGAGAAATCCACAAAACTGAGACTGAGACCACTCCCTCTAGCTGATATGTGATGCTTTAAGAACTGTGGTTGCTATAAAATTAAAAAAGGATGTGCTTGATGTAACATCCAGTTACTTTTAATACAAGGCATTTATAGACCAAATATACTTTTGTGTATGCTTGGCAGTCAAGGTAGGTAATCAAAATAATAAGTAAATAAAAAAGTATAAAAAGTATACTAATAGCATGCTTCAATAAATGTCTTTTCTGTAAGGGAACTGTTACAAGCACACTTTAAAGAATGCCAGCAAACATAACTTAAACTAAGGGCTTTTTTGTAGAAGTATCTGTCTCTACAGCCCAAGGAAGACTTTGTACTAAATTTTAAAGTATGGCTGGGATGATTTGATTGCTTTCAGTGACAAAAATATTAGAGAGGTTAGGATGTTGGATGATCACCACCACATCCAATGTTCCTCAACTTATTTCAAAAGAAAAAGCACCAACACCCCAGAGAACACAGTTCTACTGCTCCAAAGCTCAGTGCTGGGGGCTTTATACCCCTCTTGTCCACACCAGACATTAGGCATGATGCCAACAGATTCATATTTATTTGCTCCAAAGAGTCCTATTCTATTGGCAGTATGTCTTTACATGAATTAGATATGCTGTATAAATGTATTCAGACAGTGGAATAATGTCTTGTCATGTGACGATACAAACCAATTTTTTGAATCTGCTGATTTTGTTCTACAGTCTGAATGGACTAGGAAGTGGAGGAGCAAGCAAGAACGTGGACACATAGAGATATCACACTTTTATCTTTTTTGAGTTGTAGAAAAAATACATAGTTGCACAAATACAGAATAAGGTAATTAGCTGAAGTGTCTGAAGGGTTAAAAAAAATTAAGATCCTAATGGAATTTCCTTAGTTTGGAGGTTGATATGTTAATTTGTGGATTTACTATAGGTTCTTACATTAGACATTTTGTTACCTGCTAGAATGTAAACCTGCAAGCCTGAACTTCACTGGACAACTCACACTCAAGTGTCTTAATTCTGCATCCATTCTTTTGATAAGAATCAGTGGCCATTTGAGTCACATGTCTAGACTGCTGGTGTATATACGATACATACAGTACATTCTATAGCAGCAGAGCCTGAGACTGTTTATGCTCCTACCTTTTGAAGTTACTTTAGACACATTAGCCCACGCTCTGAGACTGACATATGGCTAACAGGTCCACCAAAACAGTTAAGGCTGGGGTGGCTCCCTCAATCTTTATCTTGTTGCTTTGAATAAAACGTGAGTTAGATGGATTAGAGTTGAAAGGAAGCATTCATGTATCAGGCAAAGTCTTTGGGATTCTGTTTCCTCAGTCGTTGGCTTCTCTCTTGGTTCTTTTGTCTGGGCTTGCTCCTTTCCCCCTTTGTGGACTGGGTTCAATGGAACTGTGGCAATTATGAGCAGAGACATCAGACACCATCAGAACTGGAGCCATGTACAGTAGCCACTCATGAGTGCTTCGGCCGTTATGTGACCATGTTTGATCACCAGCACTTTACCATGTCAACTTTGTATTTAAAACAGCAAGAATCCGATGTTCCAGTAACATTGTAGGAACTTGTGAATTGATTTTAAGATGTTTTAAAATAGATTCACATAAGAAATTTCCATTCTTACAAAACTGTAGTGCAAATCCATCAATGCATTTCAAAATGGCTCTTCTGTCAGAATCATCTAAAACTGAATGGCTAGCTGAAACCAAGCAGATAGGATGGGTTAACAACAATAAACTGATGAAGTCCTCCTTTTATTAGCACAACCGTTGGGTACTGGACAACAAGGGGGGAAAAAAGGGAAGCTCCTGCGGGAAACGCTTGCAAGGCTGGTTCACTGAAAGGCCCAATCGTCACCGTGGCAACAGGATCACTTCATCAGTTGGAGTGAACAGATGGCGGGTGTGCAACAGGCAGCATATGTTCCAGTGAGCAGAGGCCATTCCTACAGATGGAGGGTGGGGAGGAGGCAGGCTCCGAAACATAACCTGACATTTCCTCCTCATTTGGAGCTACATTGTTACGAATCACAAAGAGAGATTAGCCCACACCAGTGAATAGTGGCACGAAATCTCTTTAAAGGCAAATTACTAACAGTCCCTTGCATTTTTCCACTGCCTCTGCTTAACCAAGCTGTTGGATTGGCTGTATTTCATTTGCTGGGTTAGGAAAAAGGTGGATTGCTTTGCTCCCTCTGACTGATATACAGCTCCCTAAGGAGCAGTGAGATCTTCAAGGAGGTGGGGCTTGGTTTGGGATGGTAGCATACCTTTACAAACAGCAACAGGTCACAGAATGTGTTTGTCACTAAAGTTACTATTTCATTAGAAGAAGATGAAATACACATTTTTGTTGATGATTTCTCTGTGAACTCAAGTCACAGTATAGATCAGTTCCCTTCAGAGAGCTGAGAGAGAGAGAGAGAGAGAGAGAGAGAGAGAGATAATAATGAACTGAAAATTGGCACATGCATATGTATTCATTTTTTTGCTATGGGAAGAGAAACATAGCTGTGGATAATATCTTGTGTGGAGCCTGTATACTGTTGACTTCACCAACCTGTCACCTCCAGAAGGGGTAACTTTGTCCTATTTTTCTTTGTATCAAAATAAATGTTTAAAGTTGTAAGCATGTTCAGTAAATGAAATGATGCAAATCCTCACACAATTTCTTTTTTATTCCATATTCAGGTAGCAGAACACGAAAAATGCCAAGGGGTTGAATATTTTGTCAAGGCAGGCACTGTATGTTGTCTGGAATGATGGTGTTCCAGCCAATACTTTTAGGATGAGTTGAGCAGTTGGGGATGGGGGATGGGGGGGGGTGATCATCCAACATGGTGACCTCATTAACACTCCTTCCCTTCTCTGGACAGTAGACGTGGTTACTCCAATAAAAGCAGAAAACATTCTTTTAGTACTCTTGACTTTGGAAGTAACATTCAATGAGCAGGTATCCCTATAATGTTGTCCAAATAGTGTATTAATGAATCTCAAAAAAAAAGAAAAAATCTATTCATTTTCATAGTTTCATTCAAAAAGATAATCATATATTTTGTATTCATTATTCATAAAGTGAAATATTTATTTTTTGTTTCAAATGTTATCAGTAAATCCAGAATCTGAAATCTCAATTAGAATATTTACATTTGAGTTTGAATAAATTACTAAATGAACATCAACATTAAAACATTAAAATGTCCCTTTAAATATAATTAATTAAAAAACATGATACTTTAATGTTCTGAATTAAATTATGAACAAAAAAACATTTTCAAAATATTCTTATTTTTTGAGATGCAGTAGTGAATGTCTGACTTTGTACATATAATTCTGACCCTGTGTTGGTATCAGAAACCCCAAAAAGTGAAACACATTCTCCAAAGTCTTTTTCCTATTAAAATATGTTGTATTTCATTCTGCCCCCAAAAACGTTCAAAGAGCTAAATGAAAATGAATTGCTATAATCAACACAGAAGACAGAACAGAAGATAGCAGCAGTGGAATTCTCCAAGTTGAACCAGGCTGTGCTCACCCATCAGTGAACTTCTGAGGGCAAAACAAAAAAACTTCAATGGTTGAGTGATGTGTTTCTTACACAGGCTTCTGCCAGTCACAAAACATAACAGAGCTGAAGTGGTCAGCAGTGAAGCTTTTTTTTCTTTTGGAGTTGTCTATTTTTCTCTGTTGGTTTTTGAGTATTGGTGTGAGTCCATATACAATTATGGCACAGACAGAACTGGGCCCAGTTCCTGACTTTTACAGTCTCTATTTATAGCTGTTTCCGTAAATATCAGACTCTCTATGTATTCACAACAGGCCTTTATTTTTAGAGGCTTGTGTATCCACACAGTGTTTTGTAAGGCTGTACTAATACTCCTTGCAATATAAAGAAACTTCCTCAAAATCAAAACAACCCATGCTACTGCATCTCTACCTGATGCTAATTTTAAATGAGGGATTTGGGGCCAGGACGCAATTACCGTTCTTCTAGTAACTGAGAGCAATTTTAAACTATGAAATTACTTTGTGTTTTGCTTCGAAGGCCAAATCTTCAGAAGGGAGTTATTATTGGAAGGGGGTTATTATAGAAAACAGATCAGACTATCTATAATTACCATCATTACCACCGCCATCATCATCCTCATCATCAAGTAAACAATCCTACATCCTCATTCCATAATTAGATATAACACTTCTATAATCAGACCTGGGTTCTGCTCTGCTTAGTTTCTGTGTATGTGTTGTCTTTTTTATCACTGAATCAAATGTACATATCATGAACTCAAACTTACAGATTTATTACTGAATCAAATTTGAAGATTTTTGACAAATTACAAATTTACTACTGAATTTACAGATTCACTATTGAATAAAATTCACAAACATACTACTGAATTAAACTTCAAGATTTAGCACTGAATGAAATTTAAAGATTTATTACTGGATCACATTTACAGATTACTAAATCAAATTTACAGTTTACTACTGAATCAAATTTACAGATTACTACTGAATCAAATTTACAGATTACTACTGAATCTAATTTACAGGTTTATGGATGAATATATTTTACAGATTTACTACTTAATTACAGATCAAACTTAAGAGCTTTAATACTGGATGAAATTAACAAATTTACTAATGAAACAAATTTACAGATTTACTACTGAATCATGCTTAGATTTACTTCTGAATCAAATTTAGATTTAGTGCTGAACTTAGATTTACAGATTTGTAAATGAATCAAATTTACAGATTTATTATTTAATCAAATTTACAGATTTACTACTGACTGAATTTTCAGACTTATGGTTACATTAATTTTACAGATTTACAACTATTAAATATATAGACTTACCATTGAATTAAACTTACATATTTATTACTTCATCAAATTTACAGATTTACTACTGAATTAAATTTACTGAATAAAACTAACTGAATAAAACTTACTGATTTATTACCAAATACAGACACTCAGGACCATTTTCTATACAGGGATTAAGTTGTGGACCACACAGCAGTCTGAAAATTGATTTTCCACTGAAAGTCTAGAACTAGTCTAGGACCTATCTGGGAAACACAATCAATAGCACTTGGGTTTCTATTTTGTTCTAACATACTAATTTTAATATAGTTGGACTCACTATGATATTTAAAAAAATTATAATAATGTATCACTTCATTCCACTTGTATTAAGATACATACAATGCCATTTTTGTAATCCCCCCCACCCCCACCCCCCCACAAAAAAACAACAACAACAACATCAACAACAATTTTCTATAGCATTGGTTGGATAAACCAACTTGTTTATAAATGTAAGTTCATATGGTATGTATATGTGATTGATTCTGGAAAGCCTATTGACTTTGCTGTATGACCTGCAGCTAATAATCTACAGGATGAAGAATCTGAACAAACACTATTCTGTGTTTGTTATTTTGCTATAGGATAAAGCACAGTAGGCACAGTGAGACTCATAACTACTGAAAACTGGGTACAATGGAAAACAAATCCAAAAAAAGAAACAAGCACCCCAAAAATGCTAAATCCAACGTAGCATTTCATTTGTGGCTCCGTCGGTCCTACTATTCCCTCCCTCCTGCTCTAGGAAGGAAACAGAGATGACAGTGTGCCAAAGTCTGGGTTCCTGTGGCAAAGCCCACCCCACCCCAGCCCCTCAGTGCCTGCAGAACAAATGCTCTGATCCCCACTACAGCTACAATGATGACTGCCTCGCACCACTGATGGGCCAGCACTAGAACCCCTCACGCCAACTGCAACCTCAACCCACTGGGCTGTGACCACAGCGCCATGGGCACAGAGTCTATATTTATCATTAGAGTGTGCATGCACACACACACATATCCTCACACACAAACAAACCATAATTAAACAGATAAAAAGAACAATGTGGTGTTGAGTTTCTAATTTTGACAGACACAAACCATAATTAAAATGATAAAAAAGACATTCTGTTGTTGTGCTGCTAATTTTGCCTCTTTCTGTTTTCAAAAAGACAGAAGCTGGATATAGAAAACTGCAACAAAAAAAAGGTACAGACAAGCACACTTGGATGATATTGGTGTTTTTTTTTCTAGCACTATCCAATTTTCCTGCTACCTAAAGTTGCTAAATGATGCTACCAGTACTGGGAGGAAGGTAACCACATTAATCATTTATTTGCTAACATCATTTTACATCTCAATAAGCTTGGAGAAGAATGTTAAGTGCCAATTCTGTTATGTCAGCTCAAAGATGTTTGCTAGAATCATACTGAGTGATTGGAGAAGAATCACATGATTTTTCAATGTTAGACTAATTCCTAACAAGGAATTGAGGGCTGGAGTACAGTACATCTTGCTAATTTCCCTGCTCCTAAAAAGCAGCTGCAATCCAATCCAGTGTCCCATAGAGTCCTTATGTACCATACACACTAATCACTTGATATTGGCGCTAAGGGAACACATGATTACATGATTACAGATTTACAGATTGGTGAACTGTACTATCAACTTACTCTATTGTGATAAACCACTATTCAGTATTGAAGTTCAATGGTTCGGAATCTCACGTAAAATGTCAGAATTCCCTGTGTAGCGCACTTCACAGGTAAATCCTGGGGTGATGGAAATGTACCCATTGACTAAATCTAGCAAAGAACTGATGAGTTGAATCAGAGTTGTTCAGAAAAAGTGCAAAACTCTGGAATCCAACCCTCCACGACCAGAGTTCCCTGGTTTAGATGTTTGTGTCAATCAGAAGCCCAAATATAAACAGTCCTATAGTATAAGTGATGTGACAGTGAGCTTGGTTGTTGTCTCTAACCCAAGGTTTCTAAGACAGTAGTGACATATAACTCGTACTCTACAGATCTGTAAGGAAAGTGTGATTTTTAAATGACATAAGCCAGCATTTCAGCTCTCTTACACATATATTTAACTTTGAACAAAGTAGTAGTGTCTGAATCATCCATTACCTTTTTATTACCAGTATGTGCTCCATTGTTCTTTTTTCCATTTGTAACTCTCATTCGACCTAAATACATTCACAGCGTTTAAAAAGGCTCAACAATGATCTTAGTGTCAACGACTCAACACTCTACTCTTCTTTTTGTCATGAATAAATCCATCGCCTCCACTTCCTGCTATTCCTACATGGTTTACCCATGCCAAGGTCAAGGCATGTGTTTGTATAGCTCTGTTTTTCATTCCAGTGTGGGCTTCATTTTCTGTAGATGGGAGGAAGAGCTG
Organism: Acestrorhynchus altus; assembly: GCA_034509495.1. Lineage (NCBI taxonomy): Eukaryota > Metazoa > Chordata > Actinopteri > Characiformes > Acestrorhynchidae > Acestrorhynchus > Acestrorhynchus altus. The sequence goes on along the minus strand of CM067506.1, from coordinate 12,696,584 downwards.
TGGAACTTTCTCCATATCCTATTTCCTCTCTGGGCTGTTTAAGGAATCCCAGCAGAGCCACCGTTTCATGGGCTCAGGGGCAAAGGAAAGCATAACCAAGAGTAGCTTTTCATCTGCTTAGTAACATACCACATGCCAACAATGACAACTTGACATTTTGCCTAAATAGCCAGGTGCTATAAGTATGTAATTATGTAAAGCTTTATTGGAACAAAGAATTAAGTTCAGTATTTGATTGTCATCTAGCCTGGATTACAGGTTTCACAAACATGCATTAACATTAAACTGTAATGGTAGAATAATAATCATTGTTCAGCTTGAATAAAGCAAGCATCTGTTCGATGAGGCAGTTCACACGAGTCATTTAACAGCCAATACAACATTTTCTGCATAGACTGTCAGGTTTGTATGCTGCTATGTTATGTTGATGTTCATAAACCATTTAAAGCATTTAATGTTATGTTGCATGAGATATTCTGTGAATATTTTTAATGTCTCCTTAAGCCACTGAAATGACGATAGCCATTATCAAAAGAACACTTACCATCATCTCCACAAAACTCCAAATTTGCAATTTGCAATACCTCCTCAACGTTCAGTATAAGTCTATGTAAAAAACATTTATTCTATATTTTATTAAATCATTTTGGGGCATTTCTGTTGGTCTAAACATTATGAAACTGCCTGTTTCAAATTACATCATGAAGTGAAAAATGGAGAGTCACAAGGTTTGTATGAGACAGTGATGAGAACTTCCAAAAAAAAAAAAATGTTGTTCACATATGCCGAAGAAAAGACAAAACAGCTGTTTCAACATTTGAAATCATATGGATGTTCCAGCAATGCAAAAAAAAAAACCCATCAGTCAATACCTCTCACCAAGCTTTGTTCCACTAATCTACGCTGCACTGCACATTATCATTCATGAATTTCTAAATCACAGTTTGGTTAATTGGAAACCAGCCCCTCCCATCTGTCTAGTGCCTTCTCCACGTAGGGAGGCATACACATAATAGTAGGATCTGTGTGTCACTGGATTTGTTCCAAACCACAAGGGTTGAAAGATAAGAGATCATCTGAGACTAATTAGGGTTGAAGCTGAATATTCATCAACAGTGGGTTTGGCATGGACTTCAGGAAGGTTCCATTTCTGTCACTGATTCATATCATCTACACAATAGGAGAAAAAAAAAAACCTCCAAGTAAACAATTTAGGATATTTCTGAAGAGGAGAAAGTAGTAGGAGGTGGGGTATTCATCCATGCTTAGGAAGCCCACTTCTGTGGCTGGCTTAGAGCACATTTTCAATCTTACATTTTATGCTGATTTTACTCTGTTGATTATGCGAGCCACTGACATGTACACTCGCAATGGGGGCAGATAATCTTCTAGGAAACCTTATTACTATCCAGTCCTAAGAAAATGTTTCCAAGTGTCTTCCTTGAAGAATTTGTGCTAGTGGTCACAGTGCAGACATTCCATCACTCATAACAACAGGATGGAAAAGAGTCTAAGCAAAACTGCCAATAGCAACAAAAAATGTCTTGTTCAGGCATTGCACACATTCCAGCCATTAAGTAGATAATGCAGTAAAAAATGTGCATGTTTACAAAACAAATGAAGAACTCAAAGTTTAGTGACATGTCTGCCAGAATACAAAGCAAATGAGCAAAGCTTAATGTACCATACTGTGATGGCGCATCAAATCCTATCAAGACAATCTCTTCAACACTTGTATGTCAGTAGAATCCAGGGTTTTGATGCTGAGGCCATCTACAACACAGTAAATGGGTAAGGGATTGACAAGATGAAAGGTTACAACTACCAAGTGATAAATGGCACTTTTGAACTAATTGTTAAATCTGTTAAAATTAATCTGTTAATTTCACTGAATAAGTGAAATTAAGCAACTTATCTGAGTGAAACATCTGTCCCAAACTTACCTTGGTGCAAGGTTATACCTTCTTCTGTTGGGATGTCTTGATCTTGGTCTATGTGCATACTCTAGGAGAAGAATTTGATACTGGAGTGTAATATTGGTATAAACTCTCTGTTTGGAAATATTGTAGGGGGTCAGAATTTGATTTGATAGAGTACTGTTGTGTAATGTTTTAACACAGTAGTAATGTGCTGTACATGCCTTTTTTCCTCTCATATATGTATATAGTCCGTTTACAGTGCATCCAGAAAGTATTTACAGAGCTTCACTTTTCCACATTTTGTTATGCTACAGCTTGGATTCAATTCAATTCAATTCAGAAACTGGGAGACTAGTCAGAGTCAAGGGAAACATGACTGCAGCAATGTACAGAGACAGCCTTGATAATAACCTGCTCCAGAGTGCTCTGACTGGGATGACAGACAACGACCCTGAGCACACAGCTAAGATAACAATGGAGTGGCTTTGGGACAACTCCATGAATGTCTTTGAGTGGCCCAGCCAGATCCAGACTTGAACCTGTTTGCACATCACTAGAGATCAAAAAATGGCTGTGCAATGGCATTGCTCCCCATGCAATCTGATGGAACTTAAGAGGTTCTGCAAAGAAAATGGGAGAAAATTCCCCAAAACAGTTGTGCCAAGCATGTAGCATTATACTAAAAAAGACTTGAGGCTGTAACTGCTGCCAAAGGTGCTTCAACAAAGAATTGAGCAAAGGCTGTGAATACTTATGTACATGTTATATTTTTGTTTTCATTTTCTATAAATTTGCAGATTTGAAACAAACTTTTCTCACTTTGTCACTGTGGGCTATTGTGCGTTTCTGAGGGAAAATGAATTGAATCCATTCTGAAATTAGGCTGTAAATGTGCAAGACGTGAAGCACTCTGAAGATATATATCTTCAGTTTCTGACTCTAGTGTATAAATTTATGTGTATAGTCTTAACTAATGTTTATAGTTTTGGTAATTACAATTAATGATTTTACCTTGAATCAACACTATACAATACACACGTTAAAACAGCTTCACTGTGCTACATAAAATGTGTTACACTGTACCTGGCATGTAGGCTGGAGGGCCTCTGGGCTGATGTCTGTAGTACGAGTCTGAGGTGCTAAAGGGTTGGGGTCTGCTCTCACTGTGAGGCTTGCCATCCAAGGGCCTCCCTGAGGAAATTACAGTATCATTTAAATGTGATTTTAATTATGGAGTGCAGTCCCTCAAAATAAGCATTTGCTATGGAGCAGAGAAATTGCGAATCACTGGAAACATAAACCATACAATTCTCTGAAGCCTGAACTCTACCACCACCTCCCCACAAGCCTGAGGCAGTGATTACCAGCTCAAATGCAGACATAAATTAAAAACAGACGTTTTATACGTATACTCAAATATCACATTTCTATCAGAAGACTATCCAATCTGAAACACAGAGTAATCCCCCCTTTTAAATAAGGAACAAAGGACAAACTAACATCAAGAACAATCATGACAGGAAAAGATAAAAAATGGATCACAGACTGATCAGACAAAGTAATGTGATGTACAGAGCTAGAACTATTTTTAAGAAACTTGTGTTTTCACCCAAGAATTCACGTGCCATTGTGCTTTTATACTAGTTATAACAGTTACCAACAGTAACAATAAACTAAATATGTATCTGTACATGTTTGTACACATCTGTACACATTGAATTATTTGTATCCAAGACAATATAAATATATGGTGAAATGCAATAGACAATATATAGCAATAACATGAACAAAAACACAAGACTTGCCATTGAGACACAACATGCTCTTCATTCACTGTTCAACATCAATAGAAAACACAGATGGAGACAATTTCAACATAAGGTCTCTTTTAATCTTGCCAAGGGACCACAGCATGCTGTATGCCAACTGAAAAGAAACGGGGCTCCAGGAGATTGTAACAGCCCCCACGTTATAATTTTGTTGTCTTGTTATGTTACTTAATATAGATCACCTCCTTAAAAAAGCAACCCAGAATTATTCTTGTTATGACAAAACATGGCCTGGGAGCAGACTGTTTCAGTGCCATAGACCAGATGGAGTATATTATGTACCCTGCTGAGAACTGTATGTCTGCAAGAAGAACAAGAACTGAACCATCTAACTGCTGAACCTAGATACTGCACTACCTCAAGCTATTACTTAGGACATATATGGAAATCACAAAAAATCAATAAAAATCTCCCCAAAATTCACTAAATGAATGAGTAATAAAAGCAGCACAAGACAGCATGATGTTCACTTTTGTAAGGTATTGATTTCTGCACTGCATGGCATACAGTAATTTGTCTTTAACCTGGTCTAAGTTGCAGTTGTGTTATGCACGACTATATAACCAAAGCCAATGGTTTTCAAGCTGTTTGCTTTCTCTTGTGACCCTATATAATGGGTCTCAGTGACCCATTATATAGAAAACAGATAATGGTAGATAATAAAGTAGTAGAAGAGCATCTGTTCTCTCACCATGATGTACTCTGCGTGGCTGGCTGGAGATGCTGGAGCCACGCCTCCTGCAGGCTTCTAGGACCATCTCTCGAAGTGAGATGAACAGTGAAATCCAGGCAGGCTGGAATAAAAACATTACACTGGATATCACTTTATGCCTTAAACTGAAAAAAAATATATATGCATCAATCTTCATCAATTCTGCATTAAAGTGACTCCTCAGATTGTACTATCTGTGAGGTTCTGCACGGCTCAATAATAACACATAGAATTTTGTAATATCACTATTTCCTATCACAGTGAGCTTTTTATTTTTCAAACTGATGCTGAAGGCATAGCCTCAGTGTGTCACATGTAATAATCATATATCAATTCAAAACAGACATTTTACATACTTTGTCTTGGGATGAGTTTGCTTAACCAAGTATTGTAATTAAAATAAATACTCAGTTATAAGGTATCCATACACCAGTACCTCTTCTTTCTTAATCCATGGACATGTCACTTCTTACACTATTGTTAATTTCTGTATTTGGGAGTTCTTGTTTACAGCTTTCTATAAATAATTTATGTATAAATATGCATAACTTCATGTGATTACTACAAGCCAGATGTTTACTCACATTGCCCTCTAGAAGCTCCTCTTTAGGAGAACCAGAGTGTGCCTGCAAGTACTTGGAATGGAAGAGCAAGCCATCAAAGGTTTTCCAAGGCATGAGCTCACTCATCGGAAAAGGAAAACCACAGACACTGTTGGCTGCAGTGAGATAAGTCAGACCCCGAACAAAGAGTGAGCCAAGTTGGACAGCCCTTGGGTCCACCTCAGGAACCTGTATGATGAGCAATGCAAAAGGATCACTTTAAAAGAGAAAAAAATAGATGGGGTGCCCTTGACTTAAGGCAAATTAAAATTAGGACATTTAAGATCATTATACATTCACCTTAACAAACAGATTTTTAGAAACCATTTCACATTCATAATAAATGGTTTGCAAAAATTGTGTTTCAGTGCAGGTTCACAAAATGACTAAATAAAATGACATGGCGTGGTTACTGAAATAACGTTTCATTAATTGCATTCATTATAGTTAAAAAAAAATGCAGTAATTCAAATGTAGTAATTTACGTAAAGGAAGCAAAATCTGACAAACATACTTAAGTGCAATAATCTGAAGATAAGACAACAAGGGAACCCTAGGAGGTGCATGACAAAGGTGTGATTTGCTCCAAAAAAAAACTACAACAGACCATCAGAAGAAAACAACCGATAATCCTGCTAATATCTGTTCTGTATTTAACTCCATTATGGCCAGAGGAAGGGAGATAATCTGAAGTAATAGTCAAGATAAAGGGATGGTTTGGGGGGAGGAGGTAGATATTCTCTCTCAACTGTCTGCTGCTCACCTGGCTTCCTCCCCCCACCCAGGGAAGATAAGAAAGGGACTGATTAGCTGCTGTGACACCAAAACGAAAGACTTGCCTACCACCTGCTCCCCTCTCAAACACACCTTAAACCAAAGCAAACAAAAGGCAGGCTGGAGATAAAGCCAGAGCGACAGAGGCCATCCAAAACCCTTTCAGACATTGATTTAAAAATTAAGCTCTTTGCACATGGTATCTACGTTTTCACTGTGTAAAACAGCTGGTATAGAATACTTCATTTACTTGTTTTGCAAATGTCTGGAATATGATTTAAAACAGCCCGTTTCATTTAGTTTTATGCTTGGAACCCAGCCAACAAATTTAGCCAATGATTACCAATAGTGGCCTGCTGTTAGACAGACAGATAAAAAGCAATACTTCACTCTACAAGCGCAGCAGCTGTTGTTCTAGCAGTTGACTACATAAACAATGAGAGCTGCTCTAGCCAGATGCCGGGCTAACTCCAGCACGCCCTGGGGGAAAGTTTAACATGAATAGCAAGAGTTAATCTTGTGTGCTGGCCATGCACCTGTGTGATGACACCTCAATCTCACATCTGTGCCATATCACATCTGTGAAAAACACCATGCTGAACAAAAAAACAGGGAAAGAAAATGTAATCTGAGGAAACACAACAGATACATTTAGTGTTTCAAGCACCAGGAAATTTGTGAATTTTCATTTCACAAGTTTCTCTAAAAAACAAATTGCATGTCTTATCTTGTTAAGCCTTCACAGTTTCTGGTTATATATGTCGATGCAGAGGCATTTCAAGCACTAGCTCTCCTGCACATTCCCTCAGTGTCACAAAGCAGCACAGGAGCAGAGAGAGATTAGAGGGGGGTATCAAGCAGCCCCTGGAGACCCTCCTGCCATCTGTCTAGCTCTTAAAGCTAGCTCCAAGCCACCCCCCACACCCCCCTTCCCCCACCCAGATCTCCTTTTCACATTTCAGGCAGATGTGACAGTGCCGCTTCTGATGGAGCAGCAACAATGGTGTGTGCAACAGGTGCTCTGGCCTCCCTCTGGCACATGGGAGGCAGGAGCGCTTTGCACACTTTCATCTGGCCAGCGGCAGGCTGTCGCCACCGAGCCTTAAACACATACGTGTGTGCACACACACACGCTTCCCCCAAGTGGCTCTGCAGTTCAACACCTGCTGTTCTGCACTCACTACACACACAGCCCCTGAACTAAATCACTCACCAGCCAATGTATTGCCCACTGCTTGCAATATAAACTCACCCATCTCACTTGACCTCAGCTGAAACAACACAAAAGCATGTTCAAACAATGCTGACATCTTCACAACAAACACTCGTCCAAGCACAGAACAGACCTCTACTGATTTGCCTAGAACCTTAATGCTACAGACAGATGCTTCAAATATCACAATTCTTGTGGACACTTTCAGAACACACAATATGTTGTCATTTTTTTCTAACCAAAAATATATGTGGGTTGCTCAGAAGATTCAACAGAAGATAACAAAGGTCTTTTTTGGTAGAGAATATCACAATAGACACAATAAGAATTGCTTTCCAAAAAAGAAAGAACTCTGTACTCTACATTGAGAAGTTAAAAAAAGGACCCAAATAGTAATGGACATACAATCTTCATTTTTCTATAGTTTGATAAACCAGAATAGAGAACAAAACACTTTTAAAAAACAATTCTATGAAAAGTACAATGGGGACTTTAAGTGAAAGATTTTTTTTGGATTTCAACCTTTTTACTTTCTGAAATCAAGGAAATGTGAGTACAAATACTGTCATTTGTGTGGTTCCATCAATAAAACTTTTGACACCATGCCTAATGCCAGGCATGAGCTAGAACAGTATTAAGCCCCCCTAGCATTAAGCTGTGGAGCAGTGAAGAGGGGATGAGGTAGGGTGATTGTCCTGACCAATGCAATCAAATTCTTACAGCAATGCTCTAAAATCTAGTAGAAACTTTTTTCTGGACAGTAGAAAGTTACTCCAACAAAACCAGGACAAACTCTTTTTTGATACCAATAAAAGAAGAAACAATGACTGAGGAAGTGTCCCAATATTTATGTCCATATTGTGAATATTTTCATATAAATGTAGAATGCAACAAAAGAGCAACACCATTTGCAACTTTTTTTATATCTGTTGAAGTACCCACGCCCCAAAAAAGTCAGAAAGGTTCATTTTCACAAAATATTGTTTGTTTTTTGTCAACTAAAACCACATTATCTGTAAATATTTAAAACAAATGTAACAAAAACTGATAAATGCTGGTTATTTGCCCACTTTGTAGATTCTTCAACATAGTTTGTCCATGTTAAGGACATAATATCTTTTTCCAAATTTTCTGTGCTGTGAAAAAGAGGTGGGCCAAGGGGGATAAAGGTTCATGTGCTCCAGCAAACAGGCCATGTAAATCAAGAGGTGGCTTCCTGCACATCTCCCACGAGGCTCTAATTTGTCCCTCTATCGTCCATTATCTCTGCTGTGGGTAGAATGTTCAAACCGGGCACTCTAAAACCATGAACTGCCTCAGAGGCCGCGTCTGAAATAGCGTGCATAGTAGGTTTAAATTAGGGTGGGAGCTGAAATAGCCCTGTGGTCACCAACAGGGACGTCTCGGAGCCCGTCACCAGAGCATTGCTCTCAGGTTCAGACCACAATTAGAGCAGTTTTTTGGGTGGAATTTTGCAAGGCGACCAAAAATTATCCCCCCAAGTCTGTCTTTTCCCTTATTTTCTCAAGAGTGAGAGAATCCAATCCATTGCTCTAGATGGCTTGTTGCTCGGGTGAAAAAAAAATGGTGGCCTTAATTTTTTGCAACTTCATGAAGTGCTGGTTTGGCAAGAGAGCGAGGAATTTACCATGAGTTGCAGCACTGAGCAAAACAGCATGCAATGTCCTCAAAGAAACACAGCATAAATGTGCTTTAATCATTCACCAGCTCTCAAACAACTGTAGTTTCTGTTTATGGGGAGATTTCTGGTTAGAAACCAGGATGTAAACATGGCTGGAGGGCACCTTTGAAATAGGTTGTGGATTACATTTGTAAGCTTCTTATGAGGACAGATATGCAGATCAATTTTCTGTACAACTAAAAACTCCAGTGAGTTGGAATGTCTCCAGAGAGATACTGTTCATAACACTTACCCTGGTCTGTTGCAGTTCTGGGTAAGACTTATATCTGATGCAGACAGCTTGACTTAGATATGCATCTATGTCTTCTAGTGAAATGTGTTTACCCTAAAACAAGAACAAATAGCCTTTCTCGGTTTGCAAGCAGTGGGAATCAAAAAAAATCAAGTGTACAAAACAAACAATTAGAAAGTCATCATACGAAACCCATACATACATAAAGAAAGAAAGACACATCTATTGTCTATTAAAAACTACACATAACAAACAAGGCTGAAAAAAACACTTTACATGTAGACATTCAACAGTACCCTCTACACAAACATACCTCAGGCTGTTACATCAGAATAACATTCAGAAACAGCAAAAATAAACATCATAATACCTGAGCACCAGGGGACATAGAGTAAACTCACCTGAATAGCAATGTATGCTACAAGACAAATCACTGCTACCAAAGCAGTCTCAAAATGGCTGATGTCCTGAGTGAAATCTTGTAGATCAAAGATAGCCAAGAAAGTGGACACGCGGATACCTTTTAGCTCAGACTCTCTCCCAAACCACAGTGTCGTCAGGTCAGGAGTTTGCTCTGTTAATTGATCAACACCATAAGTCAATCACAGTATGAAAATGAATCTTACATTTCTGAATGTTTAAACCACATACCTAACACCTGTATTATTTTATCACTATCTAGGTGCCTGTAAAATAGCATAGGTTTATGGTATACAAAGGGTTCAAAGTGAAAATATTTTAGCCAGGCTAAAACCATCTTCAGACAGCAGGGTTGGTCATTCATTTATCATTTTCTATTATAGCATCATCAAAAATGTGATGCAGATCTTGTATAATTGCAACATCTTTCAGTTTTATAATGCTGGCCTTTGCTGTTCTATTAAGCAGTCAAAACATATGATATAACATACAAAGCCCTGCAGGACTGGGCTCTGGAGCAGAGGAAATGACTTCTCCAGAGTGTTGAAGCTCTAGACAATACTACTGGAATAAATTTAAGTGGCATTTTTTATCTAAAACATCCATTATCAGTAATCATCAATAGCAGCATCCATTATCATCCCTATGCTCTCATGGTCAAATTCAACCAAATGCAACCAAATTAATGCTCCAAAATCTAATATAAGGCCTTTGCAGAAGAGCAGGGACTTCTGCTGCGGTTATATGCTCAATATAAATATACAAGAAAACAAATAAAAACCGAAATATCACATTGTAGTTTGAGGTGATTTAGCTTAACTATTTCCAAAGGAGGAAGTACCTAGTTTATCCAGTTAGTCCTTCATTAAAATAAATTCAGTGAGCTGCTGGTCTAACTAAATGAATCCATACAGCGGCTGGTGAATTTAAGTTCACAGAGAATCAGCAACCAAAACTGTATTCATGTATCTGTGGGCAACATACCCTTAATCAGGATATAAAAACTTAAGATAAGATAATAAAATTTCTATGAGACTTAACAATTAAAAAAACCTTCCAATGTTATATATTTTTTTATTTTTCTTTACTCTAATGCTATGCTGTGAAATCTTCATTTTAAGATCTAGGGCTTGTCTAAAGAACAGGAAGTATATTGGAGGTAACATATGTAGAACAGAATATGACAACAAGCAAACAAACAAAAAAATTTGTTCTCGTGACTGCCAATACCGGCGATGGAAATGGGACTTGTTTGTAATATATATTGACAATTTCAAATTTGTTGTGAAAACTAGCATTGGAAGTGTTTATAAATGAAATTTAATGGATTAATAATGGACACATTATTTAGTGGGATGTGATCAATATCCCTCCCTTTTATCAAACACAAAGGCTGCACTCCAATCTGAACAAAATCCCACTCTGTAGTGCACATAAAGTGCTCTTACTAGTTTTTAAGAAATAGATTAAAGTTAAAATCTGAACAGATAGGAAGCATATGTAATTATCAATCAAGTTCAACTACACTGGTGGAAATGAAAATAACAACATGTGCACCAGAGAGGCAACATCAAGACAACCCGCAAAAAAGGAATGGTTTTGCAGGTGGTGGCCACAGACAATTACTATCTCCTTATCCTTCCTGAGTGATTCTTCTTTAGTACTAATGGTAGCATGAGGCAGTAGTTGCTGCCCATTCAGGTGGCACAGGAAGTCCAGAACATGCCCTTGCAAGAAAATTTGCGGTGTCTCCCCGCACAGAAAGAACAGTCTCAAAAGTGCATGGAGGAAATACCAGTAAACAAGCCATTACACATGGAGAGCAGGACAGGGCCACAGAAAGGCAGGACCAGCATCTGCTCCTTTGTGTGAAAAGGAACAGGAGGAGCACTGCCTGAGCCCTAAAAAGTAATCTTCAGAAGGCTACTGGCACAAGTGTTTCTGAAAAAACTGTAAGGAATAGTCTCCACAAGGGTGGCGTGAAAGCCCGACATCCTCTACTGTGACCTGTACTCACAGCCCAGCACCATGCAGCTTGATTGGTGTTTGCTAGAGAACACCAGAACTGGCGATTCCACCAGTGGCACCCTGTTCTCTTTACAAATGACTATTCATACTAAACACATGTTACATGTGACAGACATGAAAAAGTCTGGATACAATGTGGTGAACATTATTTTGCCTGCAACATCATCCAACTGCATGGTTTGGTGGTGGGTCACTTATGGTCTAGGGAGGCATATCCTTGGAGGGTTGCACAAACCACCACGTGATAGCTAACGTTACCCTGAATGCTGATAATTACAGAGAAGAATTGTCAGACCGCATGCTGATGGGCCCTGGGTTCCTCTTGATGCAGGACAATGCCCGGCCTCATGTGGCCAGAGTGCAGGCAGTTCCTATACAATGAAGGCATTGATGCAGTTGCTGGGATCTCATGTTCTACAGACCTGAATCCAATTGAGAACATGTGGGACTTTACAAGTCATGGCATATACTGTCCAGGAGCTCAGTGATCCAGGTGTGTGAGGACATCCCTCAGGACACCATCTCATCAGAAGCATGCCCAGATGATGCAGGGAGTGGGGGGCCATACACAGCGAGTTGTCAATGAAATTTGCAGAAATTGGATGAGCCTAAGATTTTAATGTTTTTATGGAAAATGGGAATACCAGAGCACCTAATTGTTCTAATGCAGAATCTCTACACTGATCAACAAGCTACGGTCAGGACAAAAAATAGATAAAGAGAAAGGTTCCACATGTGCAAAGGTGTTAAGGCTGCATATGATCACCGTACCAGTTCAAACTTTATGCAGAACATATGAAAGAAGCAAGACTGAAGGAAGATGACAGAGGAGTCAGGATTGGTGAACGAAACATCAATACCATTTGATACGCAGACGACTCTACACTCATAGCAGAAAGTCTGGAAGGCCTTAAGGCCCTTATGAAAAAGGTCGAAGAACAGAGTGAAAAGATGGGACTTTAGCTCAGTATGAAGAAGATGAAAGTCATGATGACTGCAAACAGTCCCAGCTTTACCACTGGTGGAGAAGATGTGGAGATTTTGGACAGCATTTGCCTACTCGGCTCAGTTATTAACAACAAAGGACACAGCAATTGACATTTCAACAATATGACACAGAGTGTCATTCAGAAGGACAAGGATGAAGGAGCTCAAAAAGATCTTTAAAAGTAAAAATATGTATTTACAAACATCAGAATTATCCAGACAATGTTTTTCTCTGTGGTTCTGTATGGTTGCGAAAGTTGGACAATAAACAAGCGAAATATAGATGCCTTTGATCTTTGGTGTTGGCGAAAAAGACAAAAAATGGATCCTGGTCCAAATCAAGCCTAACCTCTTGATGAAAGCCCATATGGTCAGGCTGAAGCTCTCTTACACATAAGACGAACCAATTCACTGGAAAATATCATTATGCTTGGAAGAGTTGAAGGTAAAAGAGAAAGAGGATGACCAACTACAAGATGGATGGATACAGGTCAAGGAATAATGATCCAACCATTCAGATGCCTAAAGACCCGAACAGAATCCACTTGGTCGGCAATAAATAATAATAATAATAATAATAATAATAATAATAATAATAATAATGTTGCGCTCAGAGTTGCCGGCTGGGCACCGGCTCACCCGTGACCCTATTCAGGAATAAGCGGTTTGTAAAATGAATGAATGAATGAATAATAATGTTTTACGTTGAATTTTTTATACATGAATTTTTAATTATGTCATTATTTTCTCAAAAAAATTCCTAATTTTTTTAGAACTGTACTTACAATGTTTAACCATTTTTAACCTGAAAACTGGTTAAATTATTTTGTTCAGTTGTTTTTTGAAAGCGTATGTATACTGTGCTTAAGTTACATACCTAGGAGATTTAGAGCCTTTGGAGCCACTTTTTTGGGCTCCTTAAGTAGATTCCCTGGAAACACAAACCACTCCTTGACAAACAGAGTATGGTCTTGAGAACCTAGAAAACAAATGGAGATAACAAGATCAATCATTCATGAAAATAAAATATGGTGCATTTACAATGAGAAGAAACCCACCTGGCAGTGGTGGCAGGAGAATGCTATAAATATGCTCTCTAATAGGCTGATATAAAATGGCCTGTGGTGGCAGTTCAACTTCCTTCTCATCTTCAAGTGTATTACTGCACTCCACCACCCCATCAAATAGCACATTATAGACCACAAAGCACTCGGCTCGGATGTGCTTCTCCTTTGCTGCCTGCAAGAAATACAATACAAATAACTCAAATTGATGTTTTCACAATTACTTTAAACTAAAAAAGAGTCTATGTACTATTTTAAGGACCTGTAATATGTCAGCATTGGTGTATTTCTCCATCACGCACACTGGCTCTGGAGGAGGTAGGCTGCAATCCAACCAAGGAGACATTTGTCCTGGGAGTATATATGACTGGATTCCTTTTTCTACAGCCTCCTTGTCCATTTTGGACAAATACATTGATGAGATGCCATGTATTCCATCACCATTAGGATGAAGACTATTAATGAACCTGGCCACAGCATGGGCCTTATCACCCGGATGTTTCTTCCCATAAGAGGCCAAAGCATTTTTACGGAGATGCTGCAGCTGGTGCTCTGGCACAATATCATTGCCCAGAATGCACGCCAGAAGAGGAAGATCAGACTTCTGAAGCTTCAGGATGTGACAAAGCTTCTCTCGGGAGAACTGCACTGTGGTCATGCTTTCTAATCTCAGTTTTGCAATGGACAGGTATGGAACAGTGTCATAAATCACAAAATCTGTATCTTGGCCAAGAATAGCCATACAGTTGTTAGAAAGGGCATATTGGGCAACCTCATAGTCCCCTTCACCCACAGAGCACCATGTTTCTTGACCAAGAGACTTCAGGGCAAATCTGGAAAATGTGGCAAGTCCTGAGGGGAGACAAAACATTTCTCTGTCCGGTTGCCGACAGTGATTCTTCATGTACTGAAATACTCTTGCTATGTCTTGGTTAACTTTCAGACGTCTCTTCACCCATTCTGCCCGCTTCTGCTCCTCCACTGTCCCATCAAAGAAAAAAACTAATCTTAAACCTGCTGCAGCGAAGGCACCCACAAATTCCTCCAGAAAATGCATGTACTCCTGCCACTGCCCTCCATGGACCCAAGCTTCACTCCGATACCAGTACCTCAGACAAGCCATCCCATCGACTACGACTGTTGCAGCAGTGCCAGGATGGGCTCTGACATGGGCTGCAGCCATCTGCTTAAGGTCTACAGGCAAGCAAGTCTCTGGACAACAAGATTCCATCAAATACTGTAAACCTTTCACACCCATGTCTACACATGTATAAAGGAGCTTCCCTGGACCGGAAATTCCCTGTTTGCTCTCTCCAGCTGGTTCAGTGGGACGTTTAAAGGAAAAATGGTTTTGTGGGTGCCAGTTCAACACAGTGGAAACCCAATAAGGTTCAGATTCAGGTTCAGTCCTTTCTTCTTAAAGTGAGATTGTTACTTCATTTCAACCTGAATCAGTAGATTTTCCAATCAACAGCTATTTCATATCGTCCCCTGCACTACTGTCTATTTTTACATAATGGACTGGTCTGGTCAAACTTTTGGACAAATCCCCAAAGGACAGTAAACGTGTAAGAACCCTCTTCGAAGTCACTGGACAGATGGAAGTACAGGCGACCTGTCGAGGATAAAACTAACACTAACACGGAACGACAGCGCTCAAACGTTTGTTTTGTGTTCAGTGATGGGAACACACAGCTCCCAGACTCGGCTCTCATCCGCACAATGTTTACAAATACGCTTCTTCTTCCGCTTCCTCCTCAGACGCAACCAATCACCACCGAGAACGGCCTTAAAGGAGCAGCGCTGCAGTTATCGCCTTCAGAAACTGCTCTCTGTTGTTGCATTACTTTACAGTGCTGTTTTTTATTAATCTGGCATTCAGTAAGCAGATGAATTCATTAAAACTCACCAAGCTTAACCTGGCTGCAGGTTTTCATGTCAATATAGTACTGCATTTATGACTGTATAAAGATTAAATAACCATTCTACTGCTTCATGAAAGCAAGGGTCACTTTACACAAACACAGAGACTTGGTTGAGTTCACACCTGATTCCACTGGTTAAATCAGTTTGTTTAGAGTAGAACTGGGCAGATTGATCATGTGTCATTTTTATATTTGCCTGTGTAAAGTTACCCTGGTTTTCATTAAGTGGTCAAATTATTTATCTTTAAACAGAAAATTATTTATCTTTATACAGTAAAAAGTATTTTACTTTATACAGAAAAAAGTATTTATCTACATACAGAAAAATATTTATCTTTA
Organism: Acestrorhynchus altus; assembly: GCA_034509495.1. Lineage (NCBI taxonomy): Eukaryota > Metazoa > Chordata > Actinopteri > Characiformes > Acestrorhynchidae > Acestrorhynchus > Acestrorhynchus altus. The sequence goes on along the minus strand of CM067506.1, from coordinate 12,680,838 downwards.
TACTAATCCAAATTTGTTTGTATATATATATATATATATATATATCTGTATATATATATATATATATATATATATATATATATATATAAAATCTCAAAGAGTGTGTGTGTGTGTGTGTGTGTGTGTGTGTGTGTGTGTGTGTGTGTGTGTGTGAGCCTGTCCTCGTTCAATGAGCCGCCTTGCGCTTCCGTGAACTATTGATCTATTGATTTTCTGTGTCTTCTTTGAACTCAGTTTCTCAAACGAACAAAACCACCCCGGGGAAAGGGGCAGATGTTCTCTGAGGGACATCGGCACGCGACTGTCTTAAGCTGAAGAATTCAACACCTCTCTCTCTCTCACACACACACACACACAGACACGCGCGCGCGCACACACACACACACACACACACAATAATACGTCATTCCCGAAACCTTTCTCTCAGTTACAATAGGCGGGCTACTGTGAAGAGTTCATGCCCACTCATAGCAGCTGGCCAGAGTAATCTGACTTAGGACACAAAGACGTGCTCACTCAGGTCTCACGACCAGTGTTAATCTCGCAGTGAGGCCATTATCCACAGAGAGAGGGAGAGAGAGAGAGAGAGAGAGAGAGAGAGAGAGAGAACAACGCACAAGGGAAAAACAGATGGCGGTTCTCTCCTAGCTGGCCTTAGATGTTTCCATCAGCTGCGCTGCTGAGTCGCAGGCAGAGTCTTATCAACCGCGCCGATCGGGAGCCACGCGTCTGCTGCGCCATTGTCATTAATGACGCGCGACTCTGCTGCGTCACGTTGCGGGCTCCTCTGTTCTGCTCCACAAGCTAAACACTGGCGCAAAGGCTGAGCTGTAGAGTTCGTGAAGTTTCATCCTCCTCACCTACACCTCTCTGATCCAGCTGGTCATCCTTTAACCCGTTACCCCCTTTATTTAAGGGATAAAGTCAATGATAAAGCACGGAAACCTGTCATGTCATTAACGTAACGAGTCAAGTGTAGGCCATTCTAACGGCTTTTTCCAGCTGCTTTCGCGCTGTTTGGCCGCGCCGAGTTTGGCGCAACAGGTTGAACCTAACTGCGCAAGCTGCAGGCCACGCGCTCGAAGCCCCCGAGGAGCAGCAGCAGCAGCAGCACACTGTCCTTATTGTACAGTGCTGGTGTTCCCACGGGCCACTCGCTCCAGCAATCTAGGTTCCAGCTTCCCTAACCATATGGCCAGTGGCCGGTCATTCAGTTGGTCGCTTCTTTAGCATGCTTCCAGCCTAATTTAGTGAGAGAGAGAGAGAGAAGAGAGAGAGAGAGAGAGAGAGAGAGAGAGAGAGAGAGAGAGAGAGAGAGAGTGGAGACATGCAGTTGAGATGTGAAAAAACGCCATTTGGTTGGGAGCAGATGGCTGGCTTGGGGGCCGTGCGCGTCTAAAGGCGTGTCGTGCCCTTCAGAGAGGATCCCCAAGGGCTGCCCCCTTCTTCCCCTCCCTTCCACACACACACACACACACACATACACACACACACACACACACACACACCCCTCCCCTTGTATTCAAAATCAATGAAAATTAAAGCGCGAAGAAAAGATGAATAGTCAGACCTCGAGTCCCGTCCTTTGTTCACTGCAGCTACTGGTGGGCAGGAGTTAAAGTACAACAGCCCCCTATAGAAACACTTAAGTTAAACAGTCTCTCCATAGTCCACCTCCAGAAAAGGGAGGAGGAGGACGAGAAGGGGAGCTTTCTGCTTGATTTCACCAAGACAGAATCGCGTGGCATAAATTAGGGCTGAAAAGAAAAGAAGGGAGTGGGCATAAATCCAGGAGATTTCACCTCGCCTTTCAGCGGACGCTTTGCGGCAGTAATCGCGAAATGTGTGCTACGTCAGTGTAAAGGGGTGTCCGGCGGAGGGTGATGATGGAGGGCTCGGGGCGTTGCGGTGGTCAGCTGGAAGGCAGACGTCCGCGGACTGAATGGAGAGAGCACGATCATTTCGGAAGAATGATGAGGAGGAGGCTCGGCCAGTGGAGGAGGGATGCTCCGGATTGACACCTGTGATGGGGTCGTTTTACACGAGCCATTGTGGGGAAAAAAGGCTCATTTTTTGTTAAGGTTCACCCATGAAACAGGGTTCTCAATGCACACCCTTAAAATGCTCCAGGGTTCTCTAGTAATGATGTTTTTAGAACCATGACAACTCAAAGACTCAACCTTTAACGTGGTCCTACATCCCAAGCAATGATCCAAAACGTCCCTTTTCCGTATTAAACAAAACCATTTGTCTAAAGTACATGTTATTGTGTTCTTACAGGCTGCACTTTTAGTTACTACAGACTACATGATTCTTTAGTAAAAGCAAGATTTAGAACCATGTAGAACCACGACAAATCTGCATTCACTGGGTCACAGCAGATCATTTTTTGTGATTGTCAAACTTCTATTATCGGGTTTCAGCCTATTTTATTTGAACAGGTCCTTTATGTTCCTATTGTTAACAGGACAAGATCCTTGAGCTTCTTCAGTTTGAAATAGTGGAGGAACCTCTTAATGTGCTTTAAAGAAACCTTCAAGAAACCAATGAAAACAGTGATTATTTAGAACCAAGGACCATATGAGTGCACAGAGGAACTCGTGCGTATACAAAGAAACCCCCTTGCTGAGGAATCAGAAAGTGTTCCACTATTGTTCCAAGCAAGCAGACAGACTTCCATTTTCATTATGTAATCACTGACAGCTCTTCATTTTCTTGGAGCTCTATTTTACAACTAGTCCCAACCAGTGAGGTTGACCTTCCTGTCTATGTCGTGCCGCTGCCCCCCGAAAACAACAGAGCCCCTCCAGCTCAATCGGAGCTGCATTCCTCTGGAATTAAACCGGCCGCTCGTTTCAATTAACGCCCTAATGAAGACCACCCTCACACATCAACACACAGCACACGCACGCGCACGAGTAGTCATTCCGCAGACTGGGACCGACTATGTAAATGTATTTCATAACTACAAAAGCACATAACCCCCCCAAACCCCCAACTTTGGTGTGCGGACGCACTCGGAGCGGCGCAGGGAGCTGCGCGCTGCGCTGTGCGCCTCAGACTCCGGAGCGCAGCGGAGGCGGTGCTGTAGAGACAGCAGCGTGCGCCGAGGGGAGCTCTTTCTCCCTGTTACAATAGTGCAAGGGGGAGCAGGTGCTGCCCGAATTACCATACAGCTGAGAGCACAAAGAACAAACTTATTCTTCCCTCACACAATAACAAAGTGCCTTAATGACAGCCACGCGAACGACACACACCAGCTCCAGTTTACTGCCCAGCTTTAGGCGTGTAGAAACGAGGAAAATATCACACCAAAGCTCACGTCACCGAAACGCAACCGTTGATCCTTCACCAAAGAAAAAAAAAGAGAGAGAGAGAGAGAGAAAGGTGACATCATCTGAGATTGACCTCATTTTCAGAATGAATCTTTTGATTCCCTCATAAAGTACTCCATTCAACTTTTAGGCAAAGAATTCCAACGTGTTGCGCTTTGGATGCAACAGGTGTAAAAGACAGTGACGCAATGTCTCATATTAATGGACCTTTTCACAAGCATGATCCAAAAGGAAGTGTGACGTAATCGGTTTAATTAGAATTTTACTCATTACTAATGTGAGTTATGCGATACACAGTAGGTGTCATAAGGTGGTCATTAAGTTGTATCTTGTACTGGTCGGGGTACTTCATCTCTGAACCACGACCCCTACTATGTGATGTAATGTCAGGGTTTATGCCTGTATGTGTAGGATTCTCAGGCTTGTTTTTTTTCTATATATGTAAATGAGATTGTGTTTCTCTCTCTCTCTCTCTCTCTCTCTCTCTCTCTCTCTCTCTCTTTCTCTCTCTCTCTCTCTCTCTCTCTCCCCATTGCTAAAAAGCTGAGAGAAGGGTTGCACATTTTACAGCTCAGTGACCATTTGGCGATCTTTTGGGGTGGGTGGAGGGAGTGTGGAGTGGAGGGGGTGAAAAGTGTCCCTTTGTGACAACTCGAGCCAGATTGGGGAGTAGCTCATTTGCATCTCATTACCCTAGCAGGCGCACTCTGTATATAACGGGCAGCAGGCGGACTGGGACATTAGACACCCGCACAGTCACTCTCTCAATCTCTCTCGCTCTCTCACTCATCTCTCTCTCTCACTCTCTCTCTCTCCCACTCTCTCTCTCGCACATGGAATCAGGAGCGCCGGAGGAACAAAGTTGTGGATCCGTACAGACTCCGCGCTGAGCCGAGTGAAGGGGAAAGTAGATCCACAGCACGGAGCAAAGTTTGTCTTCTCTGATCTTCATGTGGGGAGCGTGAGCGAGCCGGACCGGTTGGCCACTTGGACTAATCGCCCGAAATTTGGAATTTCAAGGCAGGACTTACAAGGGAGGACTTACATGGCCTGTGGAGGAAGATAAAGCAAAACAAAATAATAATAATAATAATAATAATAATAATAATAATAATAGAAAAAACAACAACCCACACCACCAAGCCCTTGACTAAAACACACATTAAGAGGGTTTCTTGGAGTCTACATGACTTTTTGAGAAGCTCGAGCAGCGCTGAAGATGTTCACCGCCATGGGACGACTTATGATAGCTGCTGCCATCCTTTGTGTCATGCTCAGCCAGGTAGGAGAAAAAGTTCTGAAACTCGTGTGAGTGTGTAGAAGACGAAAACGGAGCACGGGCGTAAAGTATGGAGTGAAATAACGGTGCTGTATCTTATCTTGCAGGGTTTGTGTTCTGGGGTTTTTGAGTTGAAGCTGCAGGAGTTTCTGAACAAGAAAGGAGCCACAGGCAACGCGAACTGCTGTAAAGGAGCAGCAGCCTCGTCGGGGATCCAGCAGTGCGAATGCAAAACGTTTTTCAGAATTTGCCTGAAGCACTACCAAGTCAACGTGTCCCCGGAGCCCCCGTGCACGTACGGGGGGGCAGTAACTCCCGTTCTCGGATCCAACTCCTTCCAAGTTCCTGAGACTTCTTCTTCCGACAGCTCGTACACCAACCCAGTGCGCTTCCCATTTGGATTTACGTGGCCGGTGAGTAACTGACAAGTTGCGTAACAACAACAACAACAACAACAACAACAACAACAACAACAATAATAATAATAATTGTATAGTATATTACAGACATTGCTTTAGTCAGTTTAAATGTTTTATTTTTTTTTAAGAAAACTCGTTAGGCATCATTAGTGCTATTGATCTAAGGAAAGCAAACGTTTTGGCTCATTTGGACCCCTCTGCCAAACGTTGGAGGGGTGGGAAACTTCACATCCTCAGGGATGGTATATAATTGGCAGCTCAGCGTGAAATTCCGAAGCTTTCGTTTTACGGCGGTGTGAATGTGTGAACCTGGGGAAACAGAGCGTGAATCCTAATGTTATCACACCTCCACCCATCCTTAGCTTCCGATCTCTGAACCAAAAAAAAAAAAAAAACAATAATGGTCTCTGTTTTACAGGGTACGTTTTCTCTCATCATTGAAGCCCTGCACACCGATTCCAACGAGGATTTATCCACCGGTAAGAGTTCAAGACCCCCGAAAACAGCTTCGTCCATTCTGTCTTGTGATAACGGGGTGGTAAATGAATCTATGATCATGACTTTCTCTGTTCTTTCATAGAAAACCCAGAGCGTCTGATCAGTCGTATGACCACTCAGCGGCACCTCGCGGTGGGAGAAGAGTGGTCCCAGGACATACAAGTGTCTGGCAGAACGGAGCTGAAGTACTCGTACAGGTTCATGTGTGATGAGCATTACTACGGAGAGGGCTGCTCGGTCTTCTGCAGGCCACGCGACGACGCCTTCGGCCACTTCACCTGCGGGGAGCGCGGCGAGATCATCTGCAACTCGGGCTGGAAGGGCCAGTACTGCACTGAACGTACGTACACCCCTCAGCAAACTTTGTGAAGGCATCTCGCAAGACGCTGACTTACTTTCAGCGCGGAAATGCCTGCTGGAACGCGCCTCGGAGTGATTAAAAAACAGGGACGTTGGCCAAATAATGGCACGCGTGCCATAGATTAAATGTAATGCCTGATTGGTTACTTGGCAAAGCGCTCGGCGTTGATTGGCTTAGCGCTGTGCGGTATTGTTGGAAGCGGGCAGCTGCTGAGTGAGGGAAGACAATAGAGCAGCTGTCCTGCACTGGCACCATGTACACCAGCTGTCCACCCTTATCTCCATCTCTGGGACATTATGGGGAGGGGTCTGTATGAACAGAGTGAAAAAAGGGACTTCTGACCCACAGTTAGGAGAAAAGAGGCTTTTGTTTGTCAATCTTTTGTATGAGTGCAACTGTGTTAAGCAGGGTCTCTTTCCCAGGGTGCTGACAGCAGAATATCCCAACTAGGCCACTACAGAAAATCATTGCGGAATTTTATATTGGCCAGAACTACCGTATAATCTGTCCCAAAGGAGTTCATGTGATTAATGTTTGAATATTTCTCTCAACAGCAATCTGTCTCCCGGGGTGTGATGAAGAGCACGGCTTTTGTGACAAGCCTGGTGAATGCAAGTAAGTACCATCATCATCTTCCATCAGTGATCAACAACCTGTTGCACCAAATATGATAATGTTTTAATCTCTGTTGCATTACTCTTTTAGATGCAGAGTTGGCTTCACGGGAAAATACTGTGATGACTGTATCCGCTATCCTGGCTGCTTACATGGTACCTGCCAGCAACCGTGGCAGTGTAACTGTCAAGAAGGCTGGGGTGGTCTCTTCTGCAATCAAGGTAAATGTTGTTTGAATTTATTTGATAGACCATTTCATGATTTTTCAATGTTTTATATTATAGAAATATGGGTTTCCTTATGTGGAAAGGACTAACATTTTGTTTTGTTGTAGATCTTAATTACTGCACACACCACAAGCCATGTGAGAATGGAGCTACTTGCACCAACACAGGCCAAGGCAGCTACACCTGCACCTGCAGGCCTGGCTTTACAGGGGCAAGCTGTGAGATTGAGGTCAATGAGTGCTCTGACAACCCCTGCAGGAACGGAGGAAGCTGCACTGTAAGTATACAGTTTAGGTGCAGTGGGATACATGGAGTTTGACCACAAAGAAAATGTGAAGCTTTGTAAAGTGTCCCATTTTGCTAAAATCTAATCATTGCATTGGTTTCCCAGGATCTGGAGAACACATACAACTGTGCCTGTCCTCCTGGCTATTATGGAAGAAACTGTGAACTGAGTGCCATGACTTGTGCTGATGGCCCCTGTTTCAATGGTGGACGTTGTGCTGACAATCCAGAGGGAGGATACTTCTGCCAGTGTCCCACAGGCTATGCTGGCTTTAACTGTGAAAAGAAGATTGATCACTGCAGCTCCAACCCCTGCTCAAATGGTAAATTCAAACTTATTTTGATTGAGTTTTGGATATGTGATCTTCAACCAAGGAACACAAGGGTTTGAACTGGATTATTCATTGAATTCTGTTTTGACTCTCCTTCAGGTGCCCAATGTCTAGATCTAGTGGATTCCTACCTCTGCCAATGTCTTGAAGGTTTCACAGGAATGCACTGTGATGACAACATTGATGAGTGTGCCAGCTATCCTTGTCAGAATGGAGGTACTTGCCAGGATGGTCTTGGTGACTACACTTGTACCTGCCCACCCGGATACACTGGCAAGAACTGCAGCTCACCGGTCAACAAATGTGTACACAACCCATGTCACAATGGGGGCACTTGTCATGAGAGGGACCACCGATATGTGTGTGCATGCATTCCTGGATATGGAGGACATAACTGTCAGTTCTTGCTCCCTGAGCCTCCTCAAGGACAGCCAGTTGTAGAAGGAGCTGATAAAAGGTACTCAGATGATGAGGATGACAACACTTTTCCTTGGATGGCAGTTTGTGCTGGGATTATACTGGTGCTTTTGCTTCTCCTTGCCTGTGCTGTCCTGATCGTTTATATCCGCATAAAATTGCAGCAGAGGAACCAGCAAATTGACAGCCACAATGAAAGCGAGACCATGAACAACCTGACGAGCAACTGCTCTCGGGAGAAGGACTTGTCTGTCTGCATTATAGGCACCACGCAGGTGAAGAACACCAACAAGAAGGTGGACTTCCAGAGTGACACTGCCTGTGTGGAAAAGAATGGTTACAAGTCTCGCTACTCGTTGGTGGATTATAATCTTGTTCATGAACTGAAGCCAGAGGAATTGGGAAAAGAGGACTCAGAGAAAAGTGACACAAAATGTGAGGCTCTTGACCCAGACTTGGATGAAAAGCACAGAAAACATTTAAAAAGGTAAATAATGCTGAAGATTTGTGAACGAAATTGTGTTGTACAAACTCAATGCAGTTATTTAGGCTTATTTTTGGGGGGCTAATTTTTTTCACCTTTGAATTTTAGTGAAACTTCAGAGAAGTGTCCAGAGTCTGCATGCAAAGACACCAAGTACCAGTCTGTCTTTGTAATATCAGAAGAAAAGGATGAATGTATTATCGCAACTGAGGTGAGTTTATCTCTGCACCATTTAATTGCTACTTGAACTACTTCAACTACTAAATGTACTTGCTGCTACACTACATCAGCTGTCAGAAAACCCAGTCTCACTGTTCTTTCTCTTGCAGGTGTAATGCCACAACTGAGCTGTAGCTCATCTCGCTCTACAGGAGGTTTTACTCCAGTAAATGCTGCTCAAACCAGAAGGAAGGTTTCCTTCTTGCAACTGCTGCTGTGGGGACTTATGTTGATGGTGATATTCAGAATGAGCTGGTTCTCAACTGAAGTAAGCACAGTGACTGCAGAACAAGGATGTTGGGCCATACTGGCTCGCTCTCTCAAAGTTTTTGTTTCCCCTGGAATGTGCCAAACGGACTTGTTGCACTTCCTGTAGGGAGAGTTCTTCTTTTACCTCATTGCACTACGGAGGGTTGCTTTTAAATAATGTATTTAACATTCAAATTAAGTGATTACTGTCTATGAGTATGCACTGACTGCAGTGTCTATTGTTTAAATTCCCTGATCAGTTACATAGATCAGGAGAGGAAAAAAATACCGCCATCACAACTGTTCAGTTCTGGATAGATATTTGAAAAGCTGTATTCTTTTTTTATTTAAACGTTATTTGTGATTCCTTTGTTTGTGAGTTTCTTGTGAAGTTTTGTGAAGATGTAATTTAATCCTTCTGTTTTTTTAACTTTTTTTTATTTTTTTATTTTTAATTTGTATATTGTATATAAGGCACTTCGGGTCAATGTGACTGTTTTCCTACAGTAATGTATTTAAATGTGTTTAAACCTATGGGAATTGTTTATATGTGTTCCTCATGAAGAAAATCACCTTAATATTTTTCCAAATAAATCCTGTATGAAATATTTCCAAATGAGTGATCTATTTTAGTGGAATTATAGCCTATTTAGTGAATTCAGCAATAGATTATTGTCTGGCAATTGAGTCATTAGTCTGAAGTCTGAAATTTTATCTAAGGCAAATAAAGAACTTCCTTTTATGGCAAATGTAACCAAACGTTTATTAGTTGCAATGGTTTTATACAGTAATAAAACAGTTCTACTGTTTAATGAGTCAAATAATCCTTCTGAAGTACTATTACAGTAAAAAGTCTTCAGAATTTGGAGAAATCTTATTATAACCACACAACAGTGGATTTGGCAGTGTGGTTACAACTTAGAATATAATGCTGTTTGGATCTGTAATGATGGACAGGTTCTAAAAACCTAAAACAGTGGTATACATATGGATAGAACTTCAACTCTCAAATATGTTTATAAAAAACAGCATAATTTGAGTGCTGCACAAAGAAATTGTGCTACTGTCAGCTTTTGATTGAGAAACTGTACAGTCAGCTTTAAATACTGAGCTCATTGTCTGCAAAAAACAGAAATATTTTTGATAAGGGAAGAAATAACTTGAGCACCTAAACGTGGAACAGTTGAGATAGTTGAGGGTTTTGTAGTAAATGCAGGAACATGTAGTGCATAGGCTCCAGTTGGGAGCAGTGAAACGTATTTGCAACTGGTTGACAGTTGTTTTCACATACCAGTGCTAAGCTTTTAACTTAACTTTTTTCACTCGCACAATGGCTTTTCGCTGAGTTGGAAAATATCAGGAGACAGGCCTAAAGCAGTTCTTTTGTTTCTTCATTCGGTATAGGCCTGTGGCACTGCTCAGTAACCAGTGCTGAATATCTTCTGTTTGATCTTTCTGCAGTTATGTGTCTGTAATTGAACAATAGTAATTGGCAATATGCTCACTCTATAAATCTCATTTACGCATGAAGATAGTTTACAGTGGATTCATTTCAAGCTGCTTGTTTTTCAAAAAAATAATTTAATAAGATTTAACAAAGTTCATAACAGTCAGAAAGATCTTTCATTATATTTATGATAACTTATGAGTCAAAAGTAAATAGATTTTTAAGAAACGTACATTTAACTTAGTGATGAGGTCTCTGTGTTTATTGAAATAATCATATATGCAACTAATACATTAACTAATCAAAGTTACTGAAATTCACAATTTAAGAGTAGATGGTTTTGCTTAAGATTTTTTGTTAAGTTAACTAAAACAGTCAGTTTTATCAACACATATCATCTTGCCAAATATTGATGTTCTGTTTTTACAGCACTTCAACACATTAACAACTATAATATAGAATATAGATAAATACCCATAAGAAGGTAGATTCAACTGTTCTGCACTGCCCAAACATGGAGTGAACCATATTTCAATGAAGCAACACATGTGACTCAGTTTCACTCAATTTAGACTGTTAATGACATTAATGAAAGAGAACTTGCCCAGCAGCACTGCCATTTAGCCATTTATTTATATTGCTCTAGGTTATGGTATAACCACTGATGGCTGAACAGTTGTACAGGTACCATATACTATATGATCTTTACAGTGTTGGATTCAAAATCAGTGAAACAGTAAAATCAAGCCCACCAACAAAATGTTTGCAAAATGCTAATGCAAAGTTTTCTCATGCACATGATTTCATCCTGCTAGAAAAAACATAGAACAATTCCCAAGAGTTTAACCTACTGATACCATATTAAATGATAGGGTGTAGTACTTTGGAGTACGTAAAAAAAAATCTAGTTTGAAAGAACTTTCCCCATTCACTGGTTTGAGTTTGTGGTAATCACTCAAAAAGAAATGTAGTCCACCAAATTGTAAACCTGTTCTCCAAAACCAGAAAGATGATTGCAGTTAAAGGTGGGAACACTGACTTCGGAATTTAGTTTAGAGGCTAGCTAGTTTGAAACTGGACATCTAAATAACCACAGTGTTTCAGTGTGTCTAGAACAGAACAGCTGAATTCTGTTCAATGAGTAATTAATGTAATAAAAATAAAATTAAACACAAACAAATAAAACACCACATCAATACAGCTCGTTAAAAACAGCCAACATAGAAGCTGTTTGTTTGCCTTGTGGGACTATGAACCCAGAGTTCATTTTTTATTTTTTTTATTTGGAAGCTGCGTCATTTGAGCACCATCTACTCAAAAGTGTGGATTGTCTTGCAAATATCAAGCAAAGTTGGCAGCACTCTTCATGCCCTCTAACTACCTTAGCCTTCCAGCATATGAAAAGGCAGTTATTGTTGCCATTGCTCAAGGGTGATCAATTCTTTCAGTCTTTTCAATTTTGTTCAACAGTGAAAGCATTATACTAAGCAAGTATTTTAGGAATTTAACTTATTAGCTGCATGCATGAAGCTGCTATGTACACCTCCTTGCCAACCAGATTTTTCCACTAAAAATGTATTTTATGTGCAAAATTCTTTAACATTTCTTTAGCAAAGAAAATGTCTTTATACAGTATTATCAAATAACTCTTTGCACAATTCAATGTTCCCTGCATGTATTCCCCACCTTTGCCATGGCACTAAAAATTGAAGTCAGGTGCATTTTTTTTCCCTCTGATCATCCTTCAGATGTTTCTACAGCTTGATTGGAGAACACCAATTAAATTCAATTAATTGCACATGATTTGGAAAGGCACACACCTGTTTATCTAAGTTCCCACATGAAAAACTTCTGTTGCATTGAAGCTTGGAACAACCAGGATTCTTCCTAAAGCTGGCCAGCTGGGCAAACTGAGTGGTCATTGAAGAAGGGCCTGAGTCAGGGAGGTGACCAAGAACCCAGTGGTCACTCTGACAGAGCTTTAACATTGCTCTGTTGACAGAGGAGATCCTTTCAGAAGGACAACCATTTCTGCAGCACTCCACCAAGAACAAATGAATGAATGAATCAATGAATCAATCAATCAACCAATGAATGAATGAATGAATGAATGAATGAATGAATGAATGAATGAATGAATCAATCAATCAATCAATCCAAAAGGCACATAAAAGACTCATACCTGGAGGAAACCAGGCACTGCTCATCCCCTAACCAATACCATTCCTACAGTGAAACATGGTGATGACAGCATCATGCTGTGGGGATGGTTTTCCGCAGCAGGAACAGGGAGAGTTGTCAGGGTCGAGGAAAAGATGACTGCAGTGAAGTACAAAGACATGCTTGATGATGACCTGCTCAAAAGTACTCTGGACCTCAGACTGGGGTGAAGGTTCATCTTCCAAAAGGACAACCCTAAGCACACAGTCAAGAGTGGTACTCTTTGAATGTTTTTGAATGGAACAGCCAGAGCCCAGTCTTGAACCCAATTGAACGTCTCTGTAGATATCTAAAAATAGCTGTGCACTGATGCTCCCCATCCAATCTGATGGAGCTAGAGTGGTTCCATAAAGAAGAATGGAAGAAACATCTTGAGGCTGTAATTGCTGCCAAAGGTGCTTCAACAAAATACTGAGCAAAGATTTCAAAATAACTTTTCTCATCATTGGGTACTGCGTGTAGAATTGTGCTGGAACAATGAATTGAATCTATTTTGGAATAAGGCTGTAATATAACAATGTGTTCAAAAAGTGAACACTAAATACTTTCTCGATGTACTGTATATGTAGGTCCCCTTTGTGTCACAACAGATCTGACCATTCAACGTATGTACTCAAGACCTCTGAAGGCTGTGGTATGTGGTACAAAGACATTGCAGCAGATATAACTTGTGAGGTGGGGCCTCCATGAGCACCATTGAGCCTTAGTTGTCGATGACATTGTCAGTACCGGCAACATTTAATAAGACCTGCCTAATGTTTGGAGATGTTCTGACCCAGTTGTGTAGCCATCACAATATGTCCTTTGTCAAAGAGGCTCAGATTCTCATGGCTGCTCATTTTTCCTGCGTTGAACACATCATCTTCAAAAGCTGCATTTTCACTTGCTGTTACATTAGATGCTAATAGGTGCTACTGTTGATGAAGATAACAAATGTTCTTCAATTTACCTGTCAGTAGTGCCAACACCCAGCAATAATAAAGAACGCTCCTAAAATAAAGGTTCTGTAAAGGTTCTTTACCAATTTAAAGGTTCTTCACATTTACAGCTTCTTAAAAAGTATTCTTTATCATTCCAAAAGAGGATTAACTACAGCATCAAATAAGAGATACAAAAAATTTTATTAGGCTTTTTTGAACATCATTAAAGAGGTTTAATTGTCCATGAAAATGCATCAGCTTAAATCATCAAACACAAGTGATTAAAGGAGAGAATAAAAAGGTGCAGAAACAAATATTATGCCAGTTAGCTTACCCATGAAAAGTATAATTGTATTTCCCAGTTTTATTTTTTGGAAGAGTGGAAATCTGTGTATATGATTGAAATGTGATTGAGTGAGTGAGTGAGTGAGTGAGTGAGTGAGTGAGTGAGTGAGTGAGTGAGTGAGTGAGTGTGATAGTATGGTTAATCAGAAATTTCACATGTAAATAAACAAATTAAATTCAGTTTGAAAAAGAGTCTTAAAGTGATTTGGCACAAAATCTAATTTACATAATTTTCAATTTACCCTCAATGTAGTCAAAGACTCTAAGGGTCAGACAAGATTTAGGAGTGTTCTTACAGAAAAGGTTTGGTTGACTATTGACTTCTAGTTCTCTATTAACAACACTTGCCTTGTAGCATAATTAAACTGAGTCTCGGCTGATTAACAACATCTGGGCTATTTATGTAAAATCATTTACACCAAACCATTCATTAAGAAAACAATACATGGTGAAAATTGAGCTTCGGTGATGTAGTAAGAAATAGGGCTGTATTGGCCAGTCCATTGTTTGCCTCAGATCCTATATTCATTGGTGGAAAAAGCCATTAAAATCAGTTAAAAGCTCATTTGAAAATGATTGCCAGTTTCCCAGGGGGCGTCTCCTCATCTGGATCTCATTTCTAGGAGAACAACTGCAATAAAAAAGGGCAAAAGGAAAGATACCACAAAATAAATAAATAAATAAATAAACAATAGGAGCAACAACAGATCTTTAAAAGAGTTCCAAGCAAAGTAGAAAATCTGTTTTCTACAAATTTTACATTTTCTTGATTATACTTAATGAGCAGATTATTCTTGGGGTCTGCAAATAATAGCTTTTCACATTTTTTTTATATTTCCTGTCTCTTTTTAAGCCAGAAATGTTAAATGATTGTGATCTGATGCTTGGCTTGGTGCTGGCCTGTATGTTCACTCTTACTTCTGCTTGGTTTAGTCCCTATAAAGCCATTTTCTGATGCCAAGGTCTTCAATGGTACGTTAAATTTTGACAGATTGCAGAGAGAGGCGAACATGAGCAAAAGAAAAGAGATCTGGCTTCACCAATGACCCACCCTTTGTCCAAGCATAGTGGTCACCTGTCAGGCACTACAATACAGAGCCACCCCCCTTTCAACTACTGCAACCTGGGCCCTTAGATCTCATTTGCTGCTGCACACAAGCAATTTAGAGTCATGCCAGGGAAGTCTTGGGAAACAAAACTGTTTCATGCAGAACAATCAAAAGCATACAAAGGGAAGTCAGAGGGTGAAACAGCCAAAATGTTGTCACAAACCATTTTAACAATGCACACTACTGTGGTATCCTTAATCACTTAGATACTGTGGTATCCTTGGTTCACACCAGCTCAGCAACAGTTTAATGCATGTAAATAGTCAGACCTGCATTAAAGCATACATTTCTTAACAAAGCAATCTAATTGTAGTTAACATATTATTGTTAATATTATTCATTGCATGTGTCCTTCCTACATTGAAATCTATGGAATGTCATGTACACAAACATGTGGATCTCTCATCTACCACACTGTGAGACCATTGGCCACAACATATGACTTATCCATTGACACATTGCACTGCCAAATGGACCATAGACTTATGCTAGAGCCATCAGCACCAATACTTATGCATACATTCCATCTCAACTAAACCGGGCTTGCTCTTTGAATGCATCAGTTGCACAACAATTAGAATAAACAGTGATGTCAAATACTCCACAGGTAAGAGAAAGGACTGTGTGTGACCTTTTACATTATGTCCCACAAGTGCCCCTTGACATGGCTTCTAGGAGAGACCACCCAGCCAGAAGGTGACAGTGCACCTCAGGACCTGGAGATCATCAATCACTCTCTCAGTCTTGAAGCTTGACCTCAAGACCTCTGAGCCAAAGGAAGTCCTATTCCAAAATAAACCCACAGACGCAAGAGGGTGGCCATTTTCCTCTTTGTTTTCTAAACACTCGTAAGGGCTGACACTTGCCACTCTTGGAGGAAAGTAAAAAGCATAACAGCACCCTTCACTAAGACTACTACACTCAAAAGCCTGCCCAATTGTTTGGTTTCAACCCCCAGTCTCAGATAACTGACAGTAAATGCTTTCAATATGTCCAGGCTGCCATGTTGGACAACTTTGGCATTCAGGTTTTAGTCTCGCTAGCGGGGTTTAAAAACACATGCTGGGTTGTTTACACAGAGTTTTTATGTGCATGCACTATTCTTTCAAGGCAAAAATGATACCTGGGCAAGTCCAATCATCATAGTCAGTGTACATCAAATATCTAATTTTGAAACATCACAGATTGCTGTAGTCATTTATTTATTTATTTATTTATTTTCAAAGATGATTTAGCTGATTGTTTTGTGTTTTAAGACATGTTGTTTAGTAAGGTAAAATGTCCAGATAAAATGTCTTTTAAAAGTAAAACAAAAATGTTTAGAAATAATGCAATTTATCTTATACTATCAATCACATGTAAGATTTTAATTCTCTGGAGCAAATGATATTTCAAAGCTTGAAAAACAAGATAAAATGCATGAAATATTCAAGAGTTAAGGATTCTGCAGTCTAGTGTGTAGGAGATAAGAATGAGGACATGATATGAGGTTTAGCTGTAGAGTGTGAAGAATTCAGTACAATTCAAGCAATAGGTAGTGGATAATAGTACAAATATTTACTTACATATTAATGTCTTGCAGTCTGAATACACTTTCTTTTATTTGTGTATGTCCAAAAATTCAAAAATTGTGATAAAGCTCATTTGGGTTCATAATATAAAAAGTATGCTGTTATATAGTTTATATTCAGTACATTTAAACTGACAAGTCCTAAGACTTTTTGCTTTAATGTTGATACTGTCTGATGGCCATTTATTCAAACTGAAAATAAAATATTCTAATAACATGTTATATGTCTGAAATATATCATTTAAATGGAACAAATATAAAACATGATCTTTTACCTTTTTAAATGATATTACAGTTTGATATTACAAAAATAACATTTTTGGAGATGCACTAGTACTAGTACCAGTACTGTCTAATGACAGATCAACTTTGCAATATTTATATTTAAACAAGTTTGTTTCTATTGCTCATGAGAGTGTAAACAAAATAAAAAGTCTCCACATCAAGTGTCATCACAATGCTGACTCCTGAACCACCTTGAGCTCTATCAGGAAGGCAGCAGTGTGCACCTCCAGGCTCATCCATCCAGTTCAGCTACATTACTACAGTGTTTAAAATCAGAAACCCCAGATTGTGGCTTCCTTTTCACAATTACTATGTCATTGCATGTAAAACAAACAAACAAACAAACAAAAAAACATTAACTTAATTTAATTTCTTTTAAAACACCATGCCTGTTTCAATAACAGATAACAACCCATTTATCTTACGGTCCTATATGTCTCTTTTAAAGCAAAACCAAAGGTGAGCCACATTTCTACTCACGTTCTTTTTATTGCTACTAATAATTCTGTAAGAGCAGTGCAAATGATCAACCAAGCACAAGTCCAAGTTTTAGATGCTTGTTGTGTTTCTACTACATTGTGGAGTTGTTATCCAAAGCTTTAATGTGGCATGTGCTTTGCCAGAGGCAGAGAGCCCAATAGTACTGAAGGAGAGAACATTGGGTAAAGTTTATTATTAACATCTGCTGTGTCTGCTCTACCCAACCCCATGGTGGGCTATTCTGCTTTGATGCTGTCAACAATGTCACAAGTTTAGGGTGTCTCTTTCAGGTCCAAGTGCCTTAAAATGTACTGTGTTCTTCTCCATACTGAAGATCTCCTAAATGCCAACACGGAGTCAACAAACAAATATAAGGTACACATATGACATGCATGGATACATCACTGTGGGTATTGCACAGTATGCATTACATTTCATGTTGCATTATTCAAGTTTTTGAACAATGAATTATGAATTATTTATACCTAAAATATATAAATCAAGGTGAATTATAATATAATCCCTAAAACAGGGTTCTTCAGGTTTTCTTAAGTAAAGACAGTTGTTCCATATAGAACCACAACAACCGAAAGTCCCCTATGAATATCTACTTAAATAAATTGATTTTCACATAAATAATGCTTAAATGGCTGTATATATCCCCAGTAAGAAGTTCCACTATTGTTACATGTTAAAGAACCATTATTAGTAATGCAAAGAATGCATGTTAGCTACAGATGTACAGAGAATACATTTAAGTATATATTTAAATATACATTGAAAATGAACCATAAATAAAAAAAATATGTTAAATAAATGAACAGTTATTGTGAATTACAATACACAGGATTGAGTTCTTTGTAGAGGATGTGTAACCTATGTTTATTTATCAACATAGCATGTAATCCAAACTGTTGCATCCATAATAACTATTTATGTTAATATTACCTCATCACTTTGAACACATCGCATGCATATTTACACAAAGCTCTCTGACTATTCTTTACTAAACAACCTGCATAGACTTACAACATCTAGTGTTTTCACAAAGAAGTTCTCTCTTCATGATGAGATGATCACCCCTTGACAGTTAGGAAAGTGTGGCAACGTGTCTCTAGGCATGGCAATAACTTCCTCTGCATCGTGGGAACAGCCTGTGGCAGACAATGATCGAATTCACAATGGTGCATACAAAGGCCACCTTTGGGAGAAACCATATCCCACAGCATGCTGGGAAAGGGGAGCAATAGCAGCAGATGTTGTGAAGACCACAAGCAACAGATGCCCCCAAAAGCAAGCATTCAGTCAGCATAGGCCGAGCGCACATCTCCCAAGTCCAGCTCAAAAGAGAAGCAGAATGTGGAGAAGAATGGGAGCACGCCCAAATGATAGGCAAAGACTCGCTCCTTAAAAGAAAAGGGAGCTGTAAATTGTGAGGAGATCAATGTTTGTGTACTTACAACAGTGTCCTATTGTGTAAGCACTCTGTGAACATATCACAAAGTTCTACCGTTGTCACAGTGTTGTTATATACATCTTTTCATACTAACTGTTCAAGAAGCTCTCTTCTAAAGAAGGGGGAATCTGGGGCAATGTAAGTGCTGTAATAGTCTGCCCATTCATAGGAAAACGGAGGGCACTAATTTAAACAACACAGTGGAGGAAAACAGACCAACACAGACACGAATGTGGTGTTGTGTAGGCCTGGGTCATTTTCAATTGGCCTTTGTGACATTTCTGTACAAATAATTTGTCATGGATGGAGAAAATAAATACAGGGAAATTCACGTGACAATGACATCAATGAAGACCACATCAATCAGTCCACCAGTGCAGAAAATGTAAACATGCGGATGCAACATTCGCTCACATTTTCAAAGGCTGTCCAACTGCCCTCAAGAGGCTATGAGGTACCTCAGAATAGAGCACACTTCAAAAAAACGAAACAAAAAAACACTGTAAGAAAATGAAGCTGTCACCCAGTGATAAATGCAGTTTATTGTTTATAGGTTGTATTATGGTGGCCTGTGTGAACTAAGCTCGCCCAGGGCAGCGCATGCAGCTGCTGGCCGTAATGCAAGTGGTCGGTGCAGGTCACACCCTTAATATGAAGGACCGTCAGTGACCTGTGAAGGTCATAGTACTGAGCATGACCATCTAAGGGTCTCAAATCAGCGCTGCACCCAAAACGACCCAAAGTCTCTCTAAATAGGTGGCTTGTGTGAACATATCCATCGATGTAAAGAACACTGACTGTTCCGTAAGAAAGGGGAAAGCCGGATGTCTCGCAATTGGCCAAAGAGAGGGGAGTGGGGCGTGGGCCTTTTAAGACAGCATCTAGTGTGATGTGTGGGAATGAGCGAGTGGACTGACGCCTGATTAATGACCACAAACATTGAATGCTCCATTCTCTTCACATGATAATCATTTTCAATGGCAGACGGCAAAAGTTGAGCTTTGGTGCTGCTATCACTACAATGAATGGCAATCCTTCAGGGAAGAGGACAAAAGAAGGAAGCTTATAGCCTTGTGTGATGTTTGGAAGAAATACGGGTGATGCATGCTAGTATTTTATGTTTATAGAATGTCATGTAGAAATGTCTCGCTGTGATCCTCTTTATACAAACCCAGCAGAGTGTATTTCGGAGTGCTGTGGGAGCTTTCCTTTGTTTGAATTCTCTTGTGCTTGGGAATAAATATTTGACTTGAATAAAGCCATAATAAGAAAAGCTATTCTCAAGTTAAAGCAAGAATTTACCTTCCCCAATAGAACCCCGTTTTTACCCTTTCTAATGGAACAGGAGGCAGCATCCCACTCAATGGACTTCACAGGTCAACAGGTTCTATCAAAGAGAATTGATTATGGAGATGGTGCATCATCTTAGTCCCAATCTCACCCATCCCCCTGATGCACTGTGTGTGACCAGGGCCAGAAGTGGTGGAGACCTCTGGCTCTGGCTCCAGACTGCCTGCTCTGCATTGGAACCCACAGGTCCGCAGGCTGCTTCACCACTGCACCGGACAGATGGCGAGCACCGCCCATTAATGGGATGACTAGCATTGCTCCGTACTTGCCCTGGTAACTGCTGGCCTGTGCTGGCATTCTCATCCGCATCCCCCAGCAGACATGGCAGGCCTTAGCCTAGCACTTTTCCAGTATGTAAATAACCAGACAGAGAAGGCCTGCTTTCATCTGAATATGAATAGAATGAGAGGAGGTGGCCCAGAGGGAAAGAGAAAGAGAGAAAAAGGAGGGGGCATGGCCCAACCCTCACCCCTCCCAACAGACTTCATTATGAAAACAAAACTCAGACGAGACACAATCAAACAGATTAAAACAATGCCATCTTTCCGATTGTTTCCCAGAGACTTTTTTTTCGACTATTACCAACATCTCTCAAGTGACCTACGACTCTATATACGTGATATATACAGTATATATATATATATATATATATAGAGAGAGAGAGAGAGAGAGAGAGATAGAGAGAGAGAGAGAGAGAGAGAGAGAGAGAGAGGAGAGAGAGAGAGAGAGAGATAGAGAGAGAAAGAGAGAGAAAGTGTTATGACACCAAATGAACATCCATGTTACAGTTTAACCTACATTTTATGTCTGCATGGAAAACAACCCAACCACCGAAAAGTTACACACACAAGACTGCATCACATATTCAGTCATAATTTACTAACAGTGCCTCATACATGTGTCGTAATATTGAAAATCAAGCAGAAGTTACTTCCAAAAGAATCAGTTGAAGTATAATGAATAGCAGTACTCCAGAACACCATAGTGATACAGGGGCAGTGATGGACAGTTGAAGGGGGACACGCAAACAATACTAATGTGGCTTACAAAGAATGAAAGTGGATGTTGTGAGATAGCATGTCACATTGTTAACTCATGTCCCAGTTGTTAGTCATGTTAAAACTGTTTTGACTGAGCAGTCAAGTCAAATCTCTATAATTTAATGGACCATTCAATCTGTCTGGAGTTCCGGCAGTGATTGGGACCACTTTCTCAGCAGTGGGGTATTGTCTGTAAAATTTATTTGATATTTTTATTTATTTAATTTATTCTGGGGGGTTTTACACCACGTTATTGTATTATTTTGGTTTTGTACAATGTTTGAGTGAAAACAAAAGGCCATCAGTGCAATTGAGCTGTCAGATAACCTGTACACAGGACTCAGATTTTAAGAGCACAGCTTGTTTTGGTTTTGGCTTCTCCGTAGCCATTGCTAGGAAAGACTAGGTTCAATCAAATTTCAAAGCTTTATAAATATTTAGGCTCCTCAAATCATGACTGTGGCTGCAACATAAGAAATGGTGCCTACTTAGACAGGATTCTGAGGCAGGAAGGCCGCAGTCATGTCTAGATCAAAGTTCAGTAATATATGAATTCTATTAACTGGGTAAAAATTCTAAAGATGAAAGATAATGCAAATAATCTCTCAAATCATGCATGAGCTGCTGATATGTTGATATGACAATGTCATAACGTATTGTTGTTTTTGTGATTTAGAAGACCTTCATCACTATATTGCCTTGTGGGACAGTGTGGGCAGCAAGGCATCATTTTATCTACCTTTCAACCTAAAAGCAGCTGCCTAGCAGTCTGAAAATTGAAGTAATTGATGCCTCAAAGCAGGAGAAGAGTAGAAGATATAGTGTTCCGGGTAGCTGTTTCATCAATGATGAGATAAAAAGGAAAGACAGGAATCCTTATAGAATTTATAGAAAAACAAAAGTAGGACCCCAAATTGACCACAAAAGTCCTTCAAGAAAATGTGGCATGTTGCGGCATGGGTGGATCAATCATGTTTGGTCTCTAATTGCAGCCAATGGCAAAAGGTAAATTTCACTAGTAGAGCAAAAAGGATTAAATTAAATACCAGCAAATTCTGGAACAAACATCATGTAAAAAATCTGAAGATGAAAAGATGATGGCTTCGACTGCAGGACTACGATCCTAAACAAACCTCAAAATCCACAGTGAACTATACTGAAAATATGTGGATAGACCTCTGTGTGGATTAGTGGATCTAAGATGGACCAAAAATCTCACAGAAATGAAAGACTTTTGGTGAACATCCCCAAACAAGAATTGAAAGACTCCAAGAAAGATACATAAAGCATTCACCAAATGAGTACAACTATACGCTGACCATGGACAGTGGCCATTTTTTTGCTTCAGACCATTTTACTACCTTGTTATTTAAAAAAAACAAAACAAAAAAAAAAACAAGCCCTGCTTGAATCCCTGCATAAAATGTATCATCCTTACCTTTCTTTTGAAAATCAAATCAGGTCAAACATTTCATGCCCCCCTTTAAAGTGCTTTAAAAAAATAAATAAATAAATGAGTATATAAAGTAGTGGTAATGCTGCAACCAGACAAGAATAAGGAAATACTAATATATCCCAAGAATTTCAGGATTTTCACACCCTATTTTTGTATATACATTACAAGTACATACACAACAAGCTTCCATACACTGATGTCTCTGATTTAGCCAAATGGACACAAATCAGCTCTGAATTTACACAAAGAAGAAGCCACAATATCCTTTACAAAAGGAATTTACATTAAAAAAGGAATTTAAAATAACACGCTGTAAACAGAATCGTGAGGCATTGTTTAAATATATAAAAAACTATTTTTTCCCTCACTCTGCTCCACCCACTGCTCTCAGCCCCCCCCCCCAACCCTCATTGACAAACTGACATGCACACTATTGAGGGGGCCTAACACATATAAAGAAGAACTTAATTTGAAATTTGAACTATTAAAATTATGTAATAAAGATTTCATTGGGTGTGTTCATTTTTGCACATTGTATTTTTCACATTATGTATTATATATCGCCTTTGATATTTTTGTCTATATTGCCCTAACTGTACATTAATTTACACTAAATTCAGAATTCATTTAGGTTTACGAAAGGCTTAGGTTCAGGTTTTCTTGTTATGGTTGTGATTAGATTAAGGGTTTGGTTTAAGTTGCATTTGGATGATTTTCAATATTCTGTGAAAACTGTTTAATTTCTACATGTCTGGTTTGCCCCAGTAATTTTTGCACATGCATGTAAGTTGACCAAAATTTAGTATAAACTGTACAATTTTTCAAACAGCATCTTATTCCCATATGTACAAATTTCTCTTGAAACTGCAGGTGGGATTGCAGGATGCAGAATCTTCGATATTTCTTGTTGCTAATGATCCCCTGTTTCAAAGCATCCAGTGACATTTGAAATAAAAAATGTCTGTAGAACAAAACAAATCAAGTTTGGCACATTTTAGTTTACCTAACAGACAATCCTGTTAAAGTAAAATCTCTGTAAAAGAGAAAGACCCAAAACTCCTAATATGGGCAAGATGCACAGAGGAATATTAAGAGCTTAAAATGTGGCACTGGATTCTGAAATGTACATAAAACAAATGTGAAGTTAAGTATGAGTGGCATGATCTCAACTAGTAAACATGCAGTAGCATTGCTGCAGGTGTGCTAGAAAGACTGACTGAGATCCATATATATTGAATTACAGTACTCCAGGGAAGAAACAGATGTAAACACAATAATCCCTTTTTCCAAAACAGAAAACAAAAGAAGAGCTTTGATTTTATGGATGTTTCTAAGATGAAAGAAGCTTCTTTTCTTTTTTTTTTTTTTACAAACGCTGCTGAGATCATAGTTAAAAATAACCCTCATGAGGATAACATTTTTTTGTATTTTAGTCATGAAAACATCATTTCCCTATTGTTTCATATTTTTCTGAAGTTAAAAAAAATGACTTGAAGTTTCCAAAACATTCTTCATTGCTGTCCACAGACCACCCACAGTGAAGGGATTTTTCTACTCCAGAATAATGTACTGGAAATCTCCACTGGTTTTAAACTATGCCTGAATATCACTTAACAAACTGTGTGGCATCTTACACTGTTTTACAGCAATATATGTTATTTGTTACAGTTACAAGCCCTGGATTAACAGAGCAAAAACAGTGGCTAAATATCATGCATTTACATACATAAATATGAGCAACTGCTATATAATAATAATAATAATAATAATAATAATAATAATAATAATAATAATAATAATAATAATAATAATAATAATAATAATTACTATTATTATTATTATTATTATTATTATTATTATTATTATTATTATTATTGAAACCAGTACTACAATCCATGGCTAGGGCCAGATAATTGAACACCTTTAAAATTGCAGACTCCCTCTTATGGAGAGTCTGGCTTCCTTACATAGCAGGCAGCTTTGGCATTCCTCTTCTGATGTGTGGTAAACTCTAATCTGAGGTAGCTGATTTCTATGGTTGGCTAGGGATTTAGCCCATACCTGTCAACACTGAAAATTAAGGTGAAATTTGCAGTGCCACTTCCCCAAGCCATCTTGCTAACCCAATTACTGTCCACGTACACAAGGGTACACACAGTGGGCCACATTCACGTAAGCTTTGTAAAAACATGAGGAGAGAAATGAGTAAGTTGGACCTTCCTGAAATCCCTCCAACAGATTCAAGAACATGTGTAAATTTAGCATGCACACATTCCTTTACAACTACCGTTTTTTACAGACCCTAAGGTCTAAGTAAATTATTGACCACATATGGAACAACCCACATGGAACAACATAAATATAAAAAAATATTTTTCAAATACACTGACATTAGATAGATAAAATTAATTAGATAGCTGTATGCAAACTATGAAGTGATGTTACCCCAGGGGACATCCAGACCTGTACAGATTGTGAGATGTTATATTGTGAAAGAAGTTGAAAACTAGCCAGAGAGCTCATAGCAAGGTGATGTGATGATGAGACATTCCAGCAAGATGAGACACTGTGCCATTAGACCCAAGTTGTCCAGAACTGGATCTATGATGTATTCCCAGTATACACATGACACAATGCATCAAGGAATGTTAAATGTTTACAAATGGAATGTAACATCTATCTGACACCCACTCTCATGCCTAGCTCAAACTCCAAACTCCAAACTCCTCACAGATGTTATCACAAGATAACACCTCACATCTTACATGGGTGTTTGTGTTCTGAAACCATTCCCTGAGGTAATGCCACTTAACAATCAATTTACATACTGATATCCCTTAACCTTTGGCTTGTCATTGTGTGTTTTTGCAACAGAAATGTTTCTAATAGAAACAAAACTGTTTCTGGTAAATAGCTACCCTGTTCACTTACCCACACAGGCCTAACTCACCGACCTCAAACCATTTCACATGTCCTCTGAATCCAATAGTATTGTAACTAAAGATTAATAATAATGTTTTGAAGCACACTTCTGACCATTTTTGAGTCCTAAGTTATGTTCAGATGTCATATTAGCAATTCATTTACTTAGGCTGTAGTGCACACACCTAACCATGATTGCTGCATGTGGATGAAAATATATATCAAATAATCCTACTGCACCATTACTGTGTGTCTGTTCCTATGAAACTAGCTTTGGCCATGTTAACTGGATATATTTGCAAATATTTGCTATGATCTAGGTTGAATGTTTCCTAATATATAATAAAATACATGTTATGTATTTACTATCAGCTTAATACTTGAAATAAACTATGAAACAATGAATTATAATTCAAAACTATGAGCATCTAAATGGGGTCATGATAAAAAGTGTTTCATAAATGTAATAAATTTGTTCTGTTCGCATTTCATGAATAAAGCCTTTTGAATAAGATAAGATAAGATAAGATAAGATAAGATAAGATAAGATAGCATAAGATTAGATAAGATATGTTTGCAAAGGGATAGCAAAGGCACTCAGCACAAGCATAGATAAATTATAGTATCTACAGCATTATAAATAATAAACAAGGGGCTTCCCCAGACAGAACTGCCCTTCATAATGAGTGTGAATACCACTTGCTGTAAAAACAAGTGCAACAAGGACTTGATTAAGAAGTTCAGACATTGCTTTAGTGGTTACAATTAGGAGGCCAGTGAGCTGAAAAAAGTGAAATAAGGATAATTCCTGAATTAAACAAATTAATTCACGTATGTCTTCAAATGTAGTATCACAATTCTTCATACCAAATGATCCACTGAGAAATAGAAAATGGTTTCACATGAATGAAGTACCATAATTACTGTGATTACTAAATTCATTTTAAATTTGTGTAATATTAGTTAAAATGTAATATTTAGTCTGTGGAGAATCAGATTAAACATGTCAGTCATGTACTTGAATTACCATCTAAAAAATATTGTAATTTTTTTTTTGTTCATGATTTAATTTAAAAAGGTAAATTGTCATATCTTATATGTATTACATGTGAAACAAAAAAAAAAAATCAATTTATTTTTATTTCACTGTTGACCAATGTGGCTAATAGGTCATGAAAATTCAAATGCAATTATCAAATTATCAGAATTTCAGTTTTTGAGTAAATTACTATTCAAACAGTATAAATAGTAAGTAAGTAAGTAAAATTTATTTATATAGCACTTTTCTCAGACAGCAGTCACAAAGTGCTTTACAAAGGATTCAAACATAAAAAACATGAAAAATAAACAGAAACAATAAACATAAAACACATTGTAAAAATGGCTAAAACAATACATAATAAATTAACTAAAAGCCTGTCTAAACAGATACGTCTCTAAATGCTTTTTAAAAGCCTCCACTGAATCAGCAGTGGTAGAGTATTCCATAGTCTGGGAGCAACGACCTCAAACGCTCGATCGCCTCGAGTCTTTAACAGGGAGCACAGAACAGACAACTGGTTTAGATTATTTGATCTCAGAGAACGTGATGTTTTGTGTGGATGAAGAAGGTCAGATATATACATGGGAGCCTGACCATGAAGCACTCTGTAGGTAAGTGTTAGAATTTTGAATTGTATCTGTTGCTCAACCGGAAGCCACTGTAATGATGACAGTAAAGGAGTAATATGGGAACGTTTATTAGATCTGGTAAGCAGTCTAGCTGCAGCATTCTGTATTGACTGGAGGCGTTTACGAGCAGACACACTGAGAGATGTAAAAAGAGTATTGCAGCAATCAATGCGAGATGAGATGAAAGAGTGAATAAGCATCTCTACTTCTGCATTTGAAACTATAGATCTCAATTTACTGATGTTTCTCAAGTGAAAAAAGCATGAGCTCGTGAGCTGTTTAACATGTGTGTCGAATAAGATAAACTGGTCAAACATAACTCCCAAATTACGCAAACTCGAGTGGATGATCTTAGGAGCTTATCAGCCGTCCAGTCTCTAATAGTTTCCAACAGCCTATGAAGACTCTGAGTTTTGCTAGGTTTAAAAGAGAAATGCAGCTGAATATCATCCGCAAAAAAAGATATGGAATATTAAAACTATCAATAACCTGACCCAGAGGTAGCATATAAAGAGTAAATAAAAGAGGCCCTAGAACTGAACCCACTACATGACCGTGGAGCAGAGTTCGAGACATAGTTTCCCACAGAAACCGCAAAAACTTCTCTCAGTTAAAAAAGATGGAAACCATTTTAAAACAGTTTAAAACCCCACCCAATCTCATAACCTGTTAATTAAAACATGATATTGAAAAATAAAATGTGATAATTCAGTGTCTAGCTCAGCATAAGCACCCACAATACAATCATGGGGAAGATTACTGATAGTTGCCCAGAAGACAATCATTGGCACCCTCCAGAAGGAGGGTAAGCCACAGAAGGTCATTGCTGAAAGGTCTTCTCAGTGTGCTGTATCAAAACATAATAATGGAATTTTCCTGGATGGGAAAATGTGGTGGGAAAAGGTGCACAGGAAATGGAGAAAGCCACAGCCTGAACCAGAGGTAACATCAGAAGTGTCTTACCTGGGCTAAGGAGAAAAAAGGACTGTTGCTCAGTGCTCCAAAGGTCTCTTTTCAGATGAAAGTAAATTTTGCATTTAATTTGGAAATTTGGCACCCAGAGTCTGGAGGAACCATAGAGAGGCAGATAATTCAAGGTATCTGAAGTCCAGTGTAAATTTCCACACTCTGTGATGGTTAAGGGTGCCGAGTAATCTGCCAGTGTTAGTGCAGGGTGTTTTATAAAGTTCAGAGTCAACACTGCATCTACCAGGATATTTTACAGCATCCTATCCTATACAATTCCTTAGACTTCATGGTCCTTGATTTGTGTTCTGACACCCTCTATCTACTGTGGGACCTTACATTAACAGGTGTGTGTCTTTCCAAATCATTTTCCAAATCAAATAGGGGTAAACTATTTGGGTATTAAATTGCTGTAAATCATGAATTGATTCGTTAATTTGGACACTTTTTCATCAGCCTGCATCATTGTCATATGACTCCTTCTGTCAGCTATCTGTCTGGTCCCTGTGGTCTGTCTTTGTTTTGTTTACATTCCCATGTGCTTTTGAGCACCTCATGTCTCCTCCCATTCTCAGCTGTGTTCCATGCCAACCCTGCCCCATCGTTATCATGTCCCAGCCATGTCCAATGTGATTGTGTGTGTATATAAGTCCATTGTCTTTGTCGGTCTTTGTGGTTATGTGGTTATGTGGCATTATAACTTCATGTTTAGCTCTGTCTTCATGTTTACTTGTCTTAGTGTTTATTTGTACCCTGTCAATAAATACAACCCAGCGTGTATGTCTGCCTCTGCCTATCTGTGAGTCCATAGACGTTACACCTTCCCTATGTTATGAAACATTTGCCTCCTTCCACGGTGTCAATAGACAGATTATACATCTTCAAATGCATTTATTTTGAATGAAGCATGGCACATAAGCATGGCACATAACAATGGCGATGGTGAGGGTAAGGAGAGATGGAAGCAAGAGGATGAAAAAGGTAAAGAGAGGATGCAAGAAAATATTAGCTTTCTAGTGAATACTAATTGCACCACCTGCGTGGACATTACAGCACTTTATGTTATTAATGCTTTTTATTGCACTTCTGGTTAGATGCTAACTGCATTGCATTGGTTCTGTTCCAATGACAATAAGGTTAAATCTAGTAATACAAACAGCATGATGTAAATGGGGTTTAAGGGTGTACTGATGTCTAACAGCAGCATATTGATTTGTCATGTCTTATTTTGTTGAAATAAGTAAAGGAAAACTACATGTAAACATTAATTTAAGCACAAAAAGAATGAAAAAGTATGACTAAGGCATATCCCAAATATTAAAAATTACTCTGCCCAGATCCGTGAAGGCTCTACCATAACATCTGGATTGGGTCCAAAATACAAATCCGGATTGAGGCTTCAAAATGATTTTTGTGTTCATTTGGTTGAAATACTGGACTGACCCTGCTTACAAGTATACTCCTCTGGATCAGCTCTGGATCAACTCCAGATCAACTCTGTAGCAGCTCCAGCTAAACAACTATTTGCAAACAAACCTTGAACTATCAGCTTTAACAAATACATTTTTAAAACATGAAAACAACACATTCCCAAACAATTTACAATTTACAAACAATTCTCAGCAACATTTTAAAAACAGAACATTGTATTTTGCCAACTTAACCTTCAAATAAGAATTATTTATAGCAATGAATATATCACAAAGAAAAAAATCACAAAGCATATCCATAGCCAGCAGCTATTAATCATGTCATCTTTATTAACAACATAAACAGTGTCTTTGAACTTGATTTCCTTTTGCAGCTGTACAGAGCCTGCTCTGGTCTGAGCACTATTGTACACTGAGAGAGGCTAAAGGAGACAGAAAGAATGTTTAATTTGTGAAACAGCACAAATGAAGTGTAGTGTAGCTATATGACCACTCTTTCCTATGGCTACTAAACACCTTTTATGTACAGCTTTGACAGTTAATACAATTTTAGAAATGATCTAGACAGCTGCCATGTAACCAGCTTCTACACATTTTCCCATTTCAGCTTAGTGCCTGAGGCACCAAATAGTGCATTTAAGATAATAATTATATGTGACCCATCTTTGCTGAATTGAAGCCGTGAGGCTGAGGTCTGTTTGGTCCTCATGCTGATTTTGAATTTCTATGTGTTCCTCTGTGGCACAAGCCCAGGCTGATAATGACTCACATATGGTATCTGAGTCCATCCCGAAGTCCTGTAGAAGGTGTGGAATAAGTGTGACTGCTGTGCAGATTTACCATCCAGTACCATTGGTACTGATAGAATCATGAACTAAAGTCACAAAGGAACTGGCATAGAACCACTAAACAGATGTCCTTGCCAGAGGAAACTCGGATCCAGATTGGAGAATTCTGCTATCTGGGATTCCTTTTCTAACAATTGTTTGGCCAGTATATGGCCAGAATGGATATGACTAAATGACACATTGTTAATGTATTTTGCACTGTTGTACGTGCAGAACCCATTATTATAAGACCTGTGTTGGGCATTATAAAGAGAGCCATTTGCAATGCAGTCTAGGATTTTAACTTTAAATTCTGGGCTTCCTCGAGGTTTGGAAAACACTGATACAAAATTAGAGAGGATTGTTTATTTGTGAATTTGTTTAAACAAACAAATGTTTTTACATAGATTTGCCTCCAAAATTTGCACAGTATATGTGCAATGTATAGCCTTTCAGTTTAATTTGCAAGTGAATACTTTAAATAATAGATTTTGGGCTAGATTCAGCTTCTGGTAGGTAGTTTTCAAGCAAATGTTGGACTTTAGTTAAAACATTATCATTGTCCAAATAATTTCATCATCAGCATATTTTTTTTCCTACCATGGCAAAAGCAATTCAAAACATTCATCATCATCTGAACACCAAGGGACAAGTTTCTAGACACACTCTGAGTCTGTGGAATGAAATGTCCAAGTGTGAATTAGCACTGGAAATGTCCTAGAGAAAGCATAACCTTCATCTGTTTATCATCAGTACAAATCTCTGACATTTATGTTACAAGTGTCTGAATGCCTTGTCAAACTGCAAAAAAAGATAAACTACTGCAACCCACCTCTTGAATTATATTCAGTCTAGAACTTCTGGTCCATGCTGGGTGATGGAACAACCTTTAAGGCAAACACCAATACTTCCTCTTGAAGTAGAATAACAAAGTTGCTGATTAAGATGGCGTTGCTCAAGAGGCACTGCAGACTACCAATAGTGCTGTATCAGGAAACTCTGCCTGCTTCCTCCTCTGAGTCCCAGAAAGACGTATAAACAGAAACAGATCTGTATTTGGATTAAAAGATTTTCACTTCAAATGTTGTTTAATGTTGTAACACATTATTTGTGTGTTCTTTCTTTGCTAGGAACAGGTCTGAATGGGGTTAAATGGAGTTTAATTCAAGTATCACGCACACTGATACTTGAATTAAACTGAAACCTCATGGTGTGAAAAAAACGAAAGCAGAGCAAGAGCACCAAAACAACTCTCGCAGATAGCTGAGAGGGCTTTTAGGCATTAATCAATCTCTCGGCAGTGACATTCTCCATGGGGCCAAAAACAAACAGAGCGCTCTTGCTCTAAGACCCATTACAAAGCAACAGTGTCAGAGCAGATCAGGCAGCCACGTTCCCCGACGCAGGCATTTGTTCGCTGGGACCTCTACTCCCTGTCAAGAGGGATGAACATTAAAGCGCTCCCCAGGTCTAACGAGTGCCACTGAAAGGGCTTTCTGCCTGCCTGGCTGCCTAATGGGCACCGGGGTTGGAGCGAGCGTGCTGCGGCAGGAGTGCTGCATGCCCGGATTTGTCATTTATGAGATTTAATTTGTCCAAGAATGAGCCAGAGTCAGAGGTCAGTCAGTTGGAGAGCCGACCTGCTGACAGGTTGACCATTCACGGGGGGCTAATGAGAGCGCTCGGCCAAGTGAACGGAACAAAGGCAGACGGATTACATGGACTCATTTGTTGACTGGAATCAATAACACCGGTCACTCTGACTCACATTTCCTCCTATGCGCAGCGCTAGGCCTGGCAGAGGACCCTATTCACTAAACATCTCGCACATGCCTTTTTTTTCAGTGCACATCAGACACACACTCGCCCTTTTTTTTCCCTTTCCACTCTGCACGCATGGCAGCTCGCACTGCAGCAGGCGTCATCGATTTTGCGTCTCTTTCCACTCAGCTTGCAGCATTGTCAGTGCCGGGTTTAAGCAGGGTTCTATGTCTTTTTTTTGGCTTTCTTTTTGTTGTGGGGGAGGCCTTGATTTTCCACTTGTCTTCCCCCTGTTTCAGCTTTACATGCTTTTATTGGCAGCTTACCATATAGGTTGAGGCAGAACACCAATTCACAAAATCCAATCAATACTCATAAATACTCATAAATACTCACAGTATTGTCAGAAATGTAACAAACAACAAAACGTATAATGTACAAAAAGAACTGATAAACAGCTAGCCTGTTGGTATATGACTTCAAACTCATTCCAATGGAATGCCTCTGATATTGTTCACACTGATGAGGTCTGGGCAAAAGTTTTACTGAGGAAGTGCATCAAGACCTAGAGGAAGCCCTTGCCAGTATCCGCCCTCTATCTACTGCACAGGGAAGGGGAAAAAGAAACGCTAAAGTAAACAGAGCCAAGCCATAAAGTGTCTGATTGAACATGACACAATGTAGAGAGTATTTACTTTTTCACTCCCGTATGCTGATGGATTGTTGTTTTCGTTAATGACATCATATTGTTTGCATCTGCACAGCACTCTCAGCCTCATACATAAAGTCCTACAGAGCAGAAAATGCTGACTTATAAAGCATAGGCTAGAACTAAAGACATACAAATCTGGGCACTCCTGATCTGTTTTGTTGGTACTGTAAAATACAGCTGGCAGACCTAACTCTGTATCACAGCAGGGAGGGCTCCAGCCATGCGAGCAGTGTGTGCCAGAAGTGTCAGCTATGAAACAAAAAAGCTCTAACAGTTCCAGTTGTTCAGGCACATTTCCCCTGCTCTGACTTTATAAGCAAAGGGTTGAGCAGTAAAATTGATTGATAGATTGATAAAAACAAGTGGAAAAAAAAGATAAATTGTTGACAACACTTTTCACTAGTGCGGGGTATGATGATATTTATTCGAAAGGCCCTCTGTTCCCTTTTTCTGATACTTTTTAAAATAATTTATATACAATTGTGCAAAACATTCACAGAAATTTATTCGACAGTATATAACACTCATCGTAAAAAATAGTTGCATCCAGAAACGATCAACTGGTTGCAAGGATTTGCAATGGTGTCCTGCCAGACTGTTGTGGAGTCACTCAGAATGACATTGGTTCATCTTCAGCCACGAGATACACTTTTGTTTATCGCACTTTTGTTTATGTGATGGTATGTGACAACTATCACATGTATAAAATGCCTGGTGTCATGGTATGGGGTGCAGCTCAGTATGACAAGACAAGACAAGATAATCCTTTACTAGTCCCGCAGTGGGGAAATTCACAATGTTGCAGCAGCAAAGGGATAGCAAGGCACTCAGTACAAGAAATAGATAAAGTATAGTATAGTATATACAGTATAGTATCTACAACATTATGAATTATAAACCAATCAAAAGATATATACAGATTAATTACAGATAATTGCTCGTGGGGAGATGTTAGAAGTATTGCACGTTATGTTGTACTGAAAAACTCTAATAGTGTGTGTAGTTAAGTGTGTGTGTTCATGGTCTGGTCTGCTGAAAGTACTGCAGGGAGGAAGTACCTGTGATACCGCTCCTTCACACACTAAGGGCGAAGCAACCTGTCACTGAAGGAGCTGCCCAGTGCTGCCAGAGGCTCATGCATGGGCTGGAAGTCTTTCTCCAGCATGGATGCCAACTTGACTAACATCCTTCTGTCTCCCACCACCTGGACTGGATCTAAGGGACTTTCCAGGACAGAATTGGCCTTCTTAATAAGTTTGTTCAGTCTCTTCCTGTTTGCCATTAAAATACAGCTGCCCCAGCAGACCACACCTTAAAAGATGGTAGATGCCACTGCTGAGTCATAGAAGGTCTCCAGGAGTGCTCTCTACACTGCAAATGACTTCAGATTTTTCAGTAGGTGAAGTCTATTCTGGATTCTTTTGGAAAGTGCAGTGGAGTTCAATGACCAGTCCAGTTTGGTGTTTAAGTGAACACTCAGGTACTTGTAAGAGTCCACTCTCTCAAAGTCCATTTCCTGGATGTTCACTGGTAGAAGGGTCTGTCTGCACCTGCAGAAATCCACAACCAGTTGTTTGGTCTTTCTTGCGTTTATCTGGAGATGGTTCTACAAGCACCAGTCCACAAAATCCTGAATCAGTTCTATGTACTCAATGTCCTCCTCATTATTTATGAGGCTGACAATCGCAGAGTCATCAGACAACTTCTGGAAGTGACCAGCTGGTGAGATGTACATGAAGTCAGCACTGTACAGGGTGAAAAGGAACAGTGCTAGGATTGTTCATTGAGGGGCCCCTGTGCTGCTGGCCACCTTGTCTGAGAGACAGTCCCAAGCCCTCACATACTATGGTTGGTTAGTAGGGTAGTCCAGTATCCAGATTGACAGGTGAATGTCCACACCAACATGTTCCAGCTTGTCCTTCAGCAGTCCAGACTGCATCACGTTAAAGGCACTGGAGAAGTCAAAGAAGGTGATTCTCACAGTGTTCACAGGTCTCTCCAGATGAGAATGAGCTCTGTGTAGAAGACAGATGATAGCACCTTCCACCCCAATGCCAGTCTGGCAGGCAAACTGTAGAAGGTCCATGGATGCACTCGCCAGAGGGGTAACGACCAGCCTCTCCAGTGACTTCATCAGATGAGAAATCAGTGCCACCGGCCTGTAGCTGTTGAAGTCTTTGGGTGCTGTGGTTCAGTACAGGTACCACACAATATGTTTTCCACAGCTGTGATACTTTTCTCAGCTTCAGGCTCATGTTGAAAATGTGCTCAATGACCCCAAAGAGATGATCTGCGCAGGACTTGAGGAGCATGGCGCTGATGCCATTTGGATTTACAACTTTCCTCATCTTGATTTTCCTTGGCTCATACCTCACCTGGGCCGTTGTGAGGGACAGACTGGAACAGGGGGGCTAGATGCCAGTGTGTGAATGTCAGATTGGAACTGCCAGCTGATGAGCCAGTGGGGAGAGGCAGTGAACTGAGAGCAGTTGAGAAGGGGGAGGGCAGCTTGCAGGTAGTGTCCCAGGGTGAGGGTTCAGCAGAGATGTCTGTATGGGGTGAGGGGCAGGTGAGTGATCAAATCTATGCACCACATCTGGGAATGACCAAATGCTGCTGATATTTTCATGTAACTGTTCCTCCAGCTTCCTCCTGCAGTTGTTTTTTCCATCTCTTACTGTTCTTCTCTGCTCCCTCTGCACAGCTTTCAGCTCATCCTTATCACCTGACCCAAAGGCCCTCATCTTCTCTTTTAGGAGAGACTTTATGTCAGTATTTATCCATGGCTTGTTGTTGGAGTCATAGTGGGGACAATGTTCTCCACACAGAAGGTAACAGTCTGTAATGCAAAGAGTGAAACTGTCAGTGTCAGTTAGCATCACACAGTTCTTCCCATACCGTGGTTTCAAAAGAGTCCTGCAGGGCCTCTTCAGACTCCTGAATAACTGCTGGTTCTCTGTGTACAAAGGGTTTGTACACAGGCAGAAGATGAATTAGATTGTGATCTGATCTTCAAAGTGGAGGGAGCAGTGATGAGTGATGAGCTATATGGTCATTAACGGAGGGAAAAGAAGTGCTAAAACCAGCTCAAACGCCACAAGTTTGGCATCCATTGTGGTTGAAAATGATAGAATAAAAGATAAAAGATAGAATAGATAAAACATTATTAAAAACTCAGACAAGAGCACTGAGCTGCCATCTCTGCGGCCCCATCTTGGAAAATGACAATGCCCTTCATTAAGGGCACTTTGACAGTCCAACGTTACATCCTGCAATCAGTGGCTCTACCTTTACTTTCCAGTGTGCTATTCCATCAGGACAACACTTGCACATTATTGCCTCTTCAGGAGCATGACTTAAAGATACAGATACTATATTACACCATGGCCAGTCACATTGCCTAAGCTATAATGATTGAAAATGTGTGGGATGCTATTGGACACACTATCAAAACTCCACCCCTACAGCAAAATCTTCAGGAGCTGCATGAGAATATTCAACCTACACGGGATGGAATACCACAGGACACTACTACAACTCCATGTTGACCTCCTTGGGATGCTACATTAAACCCAAAGCCCTACTGAGAGACACGACTTAATAAATATTGCCCACATCAGTCTAAATAATGTGTTGTTCCTGGCAACTTTTATATTCCTTGCAAAAAGCATTGCAATCCAACACTTCCTTCTGGGTACAACTATATGTGCAAAAACTTTTTTTGTCAATGAGTGTATTTTAATTTAACATAGCACAGTTATAAGGCATGAAAGCAATTCACAGAGAGAGCTGATTTGGATGTTTAATCCACAAATGCATCAGAAACATACTTTAGGCTTACTATTTCAGGTTTCAAAACTGAACAAACCTTTAAAACCCTCTCCAATAACATTTATTTGGATGCAAATATTTTTTATACATTCAGGCTCAAACAACATTGAATTCTATAGATTTTTTCTGTTTTTCATTCACTGTTACAGCCTCTCCATTCATTACAATTAATCCATAGCTAATTGTTGCTGCTGCAAAGTTTAAGGTTTAATTTATAGCAGATGTGCAAAGAAATGACATTAATCCAACATCAACAACAACATCAACAACAACAACATCTAATCGTATATACACTGATAACTGCTAATTTAATACATTAACTACAACATATTTAGGCTTATTAGTATCATTGATGTTCAACAACCACATGATGTTGAAACAAATATGATAATGCCAGTTAACCTATCTCAACAATGAATTGAACTAAACTGAAATTTAATGGGTATAGAAAAGTATGCTGCATAATGGTCCAGAGCAACTAGAATTAATATTTACATTACATTTACATTTGCGGCATTTAGCAGACGCCCTTATCCAGAGCGACTTACAAAAGTGCTTTGCTGTTTACTTAGAATATCCTTAGCTAGTAGACAAGGCTGGAATCTAGAGATTCCGCAAGTTTAGACCGTATTGAAACAAATGTCTTTATGGAGTTAAGTACTCCTGAAACAGATGAGTCTTCAGTCTGCATTTGAAGACAGTGAGGGACTCAGCTGTTCGGACTCCCATGGGAAGTTCATTCCACCATTTTGGTGCCAGAACAGAAAAGAGTCTGGATGCATGTTTTCCTTGGATTCTGAGGGATGGTGGGTCAAGCCAAAGTTCGAAGGGCTCTTGGTGCAGCTCGAGTTTTGACCATTGCCATCATGTATGGAGGGGCTGGTCTGTTTTTGGCTTTGTAGGTCAGCATCAAGGTTTTGAATCTGATGCGGGCAGCTACAGGGAGCCAATGAAGGGAACACAGCAGAGGAGTTACGTGACTGAATTTAGGAACATTGAAGACGAGTCGCGCTGCTGCATTCTGGATGAGTTGCAATGGTCTGATGGTCCGCATAGGAAGGCCAGCCAATAGGGAGTTGCAGTAGCCTAGTCTTGAGATGACAAGAGACTGAACAAGCACCTGAGTGGCGTCTCTAGACAGAAAAGGTTGAATTCTCCTGATGTTGTAAGGTTTGCAACATGACCTGTGAACGATAACTGGTCATCCACTACTACACCAAGACTGCATGCTTCAGTAGATGGAGTGACCAGTGAGTTCTCAAGGGAAATGGTAAGGTCAGGGTGAGGACCAGTGCTTCCAGGAATGAATAGCAGTTCGGTCTTGCTGGGGTTGAGTTTGAGGTGATGGGCTGCCATCCATGATGAGACATCAGAGAAGCAAGCTGAGATCCAGGATGAGACCTGGGTGTCGGAGGGTGGGAAAGAGAGGATGAGTTGAGTGTCGTCAGCATAGCAGTGGTAAGTAAAACCATGAGAAGATATTACTTTACCAAGAGAAGTAGTGTAGAGAGAAAAGAGAAGAGGACCAAGGACTGACCAAGGACTGACCCCCTAATATCTGCTGCACTTATCACTTTAATGAGGAGCTTCCCTTTTCTCTGTATGTGAGCTTCCAAAAAATTATTGAAATATCTCAGAAATTACATAAGTACTTGAATGTATAACTGAAAATATTTCACAGCATTCCAATAAACCACTGTATGTCTCAGCCAGCTATGGCCTGGCTCTGTGCAAGCACTAGAAAGGCTAAAAAAATAACGAGAGCTCAATGAAGCGAAATGGTTCAAACATCCAACTACAATATCTTGCATCAGACAGTAGTTCTAATGAATTTCCAATGAATTACAGTAAAAGTAAAGATTAGCATTATGCATTGCACTTCACAAGTCAGCAAATCTGGTTTCATTGTGAATATACTTTCAGTTATCAGCCAAAAGGTCTGACTAAACTAAACAAGAACTCGACTCCAATGAGGAAAGGAATTATTCATTTATTGATTATATTACTTTCAACAGTCATTACAGGTTAGCTGTAGGTATTACTTAAGATCATGTAATAGATAGATAGACAGACAGACAGACAGACAGACGTAGATAGACTGCACTTTCCTCAGTCATTATTTTACACAGTGTTCAACTGGATCTCCATACAAGATTTTAATTTTTTTCTACTATACTAATGCATCCTTGAAAATTTGCATATTGTGAAAAATACGCAGGTTTGCTTCTTCACAAACAGGCAAACAGTGATATTAAGTAATACATTTTGGGAAAGCTTTTGTTAAACTGTGATATCTGATTTTGATGAAAAAAAGAGAGAAAATCCCTCAGTGTACTGTGCAGCATTTATACATGTAATTTAATATGTATCCTGTATATTAGAGTAAAGTGAATTTAAAGTAAAACAAAAGAAAAAGAAAAAAGTACATTTTAATTAAGTAGGTGAGTATAAAATCACGTAGAAATGAATTGACTGTTAGAAACACCAACCCGAAACACAATACACGAGGGGTCGGCAACCCTCTTTGTTGTTTTTATCATGCGGCTCTTCGTGGTTTGGGAACATAAGTTATGAGCATTTAATTTAAGTGCATTTTATTTGTGTAAGTTCTTTTAAAATTTTAGTTCTAAATTGGAAGATTATTATGATCTTCAAATATTAAAATAAAATGATATTGATTATTTTTCATCACTCAAAACAAGCATTACACTTGTGGAAGCCGGTTTACCTGGAGTAAATCAACCTGATCTGGAGTTCTATCTGGATCTGGATCTGGAGCTGCCTCAGAAGGCCCCTCTTGTTCAGAATCACAAATGGAGTGATATTGAGAACCTGAAGACGGGAAAAACTCCTGTTTGAAACATGGAAGGCCATTCCTCACACCTACATAAACATGAAGAAATATGCATTTGGAGTCCTGTCGATCTACCGATCCACATCTGTATGTGAGCAGCTTTTCTCCACCATGAACTACGTTATAAACAAACCCCACTCACAGAAGACAGCTAACAGTCCTGTAAAGGTGAAAGTGACTTTGTACAGCCCCGATCTGCAGACACTCTGTGCAGAGGTTTTTTGCTTTATGCAAATTTTGTACAAATATTACAAATATTACAGATATTTTATGCAGATATTTTACAAATATGTATTTGTTTAGTGACACAGTGCTTTTTCCCAGTGTAAATTCAGGTCCAGGCTCCGCTACATGCTCCGACAGCCCAAAGGCAGTATAAGGATGAAGGATGACAGCATTTTTTTTGCTTTTGTTTGCTACATGGATACTTAAAGATTAGCTTCATTTGAAAGAGACCTTCAACTCAACATGTTGCATTTTTGTTATTATTTTTTCAAGAATTAAAATGTGTTCATTACATAAATAAAATGTAATTTTCTCTGTAGCACTTCATGGATTTCATGGATTTCATACTACAGTTGTTTATACAAAGTATAAAGGTAAGAAAAAGCAATATATACAGTGTAATTTTCATATTAGATGTCAAAAAGTATTTGCAGCTCCCAGTGTTTTATTTTCCATGGAAACCAGGTCCAAATGGCTCTTTGGGTGTTAAAGGTTGCTGAGCCCTGCACTACACAAACAACATGTAGGACATATGGGCATTTAACTGACAAATGTGACTAATAGCAACTATATTCTATATTCAGTTACTGCATTTTCATGTCCAAGATTATAGCTTAACTGAGCTATGAGAAAAACAAAAAACTGTATAAACTAACCAGTGTTTAGCAAGTAACATCACTAACATTTACAATATAATCACATAGTTTAACACAGTTATGGAAAATCCACACGCTTTGCTGGTTAATATACAGGGGTTGGACAATGAAAGTGAAACACCTGTCATTTTAGTGTGGGAGGTGTCATGGCTAAACCAGGCTAACCAGCCTGATGGAAAATCTTCATTAATTGCACCAGTAAGAGCAGAGTGTGAAGATTCAATTAGCAGGTGAGAGCACAGTTTTGCTCAAAATATTGCAATGCACACAACATTATGGGTGAAATACTAGAGTTCAAAAGAGGACAAATTGTTGGTGCACGTCTTGCTGTCTTCTTGTGACCAAGACAGCAAGTCTTTGTGATGTATCAAGAGCCATGGTATCCAGGGTAATGTCAGCACCACCAAGAAGGACCAACCACATCCAACAGGATTAACTGTGGACGTAAGAGGAAGCTGTCTGAAAGGGATGTTCGGGTGCTAACCTGGATTGTATCCACAAAATGTCATTCCCAAGACAAATTGATGATGTATTGGCTGCAAAAGAAGGCCCTAGTACACCATCCTAATAAATTAGTGTGGTCTAAAACCAGGTGTTTCAGTTTCATTGTCCAACCCCTGTATATAACAAACTAAAGCAAGAAAGTAGTTTCGGGTTTATTTATGTAAATTATCATGAATACTCCCTTTGATTTTTTTCTTTAAAAGGTCCTTCATTCTACTTTACTTTCTTTTCCTCAGGAGTTTACTTATGATGTGAGTACTTATATGAAAGTAGTCACAATTTTACCTTCCCAAACTTCACTATAGAAAATGTTTTTGTAGTCATGTCTTTAAAGCTGTCCCCTGTTCTGATTGGCTGTGTTGTGCCTCGTTCAAAAAGCAGACAGAGCCAAGCTCCTTGGATTCGGTACTTCATTCAGCAAACCACTCAATGGAGGAATGCAAACAAAAACCCCAAATATGAATTATTTTTAATATGGTGGAATGCTTTAGAGTGACAGGATGACAAAAACTGCATACAAGTATGCTGCATGCCAAATTCAAGCACGGTGACAAACAATGTAAAGTGAATAGAGAAACTTGTGAAAACAAGAGAGTGCAGGTTCCTTTCCTGGTGATATCATCCATGCCTGGGAGTCTCACAGGGCTTAACTGGCCTCTCCAGCTAGCCTTTGCAGCAGTGCTGGTAACATTGTCCTAACTAGTGGATGGGAATTGGAAATGACTAAACTGGGAAGAAAATTTGTCATTAAAAAAAAAAAGCAAAAAAAAAAAATACAGTTCAAGAAACCTAAACAATTTTTATAACTTCGGTATGAATGGAAAGAGCTAGCCTGTTCTAGGCTGAACAGGTCTAG
Organism: Acestrorhynchus altus; assembly: GCA_034509495.1. Lineage (NCBI taxonomy): Eukaryota > Metazoa > Chordata > Actinopteri > Characiformes > Acestrorhynchidae > Acestrorhynchus > Acestrorhynchus altus. The sequence continues at coordinate 12,639,225 of CM067506.1, read as the reverse complement.
CACCGGACTACAGTGGTGTATTTCATAAAAAACAAAGAAACAATCAACAAACAGACAGAAACAATCAACTTAATAGGGTTATCATAAAGGCATTTCCAAGAGTTGAATCTGTCAAAACAAGTTCTATCCAATAAATATCTAAGGAATACTTTCTCCTTTAACCACACAGGTATCGTCAGGCAGACACCACAGTTGAAAGTGAATTATTCCATCGCAGGAGGGCCTGTCTAAATTATTAGTCAGGAACAAGACAGTTTCCTTGGAATCTGTGCCCATTTCCTATTTGACAGAGCAAAGAATGAGCCTTTCCTTACTCTGGCCATTTCCCTCCCATATCCTGAGCCCACCCTTTCCATACAAGCCAGTAACAAACTTAACTGTTTCAACACCCAAAAGGAAACCGTGAGGAAACAGCAGCTTATTCAGAAAAGACCAATCATCTATCAACCTCTCTATTCTGTCTAGTCATCGCTTTTGAAGCACTGCAGACAGTGAACGGGCAATTTATCATTAAAGATTCCGTGATTGTTTAGAAGGACTTTTAAAGGAGCTAATTCATTTAGAGTAGATGATATTTGATCCTACTTGACCAACCTGTACTATTTGGTTTCCAATAATATCTGGACTTTAAGCAGCATATTTTAATGTAGGGTTCTAGCTCAGTGGAAAAGCATTTGATCAAGATCAAGAGGTCCCCAGCTCAAATCTGAGTGACCCCTAAGGTAATGCATAAAGATTCCTGTCAACATAATTGACAAATACAGTGCCCTCCATAATTATTGGCACCCCTGGTTAAGATGTGTTCTTTAGCTTCTAATAAATTGAGTTTTTTTCTAAATAATAAAGGATCACGATGGAAAAAAAGAGTAAAATCCAACCTTTAACTCAAGGGCATTTATTCACAAGGAAAAACACACATTAAGAAATAATTGTTTAACATCAAATGTGTGCCACAATTATTAGCACCCCTGATGTTAATACTTTGTACAACCCCCTTTTGACAACAACACAGCACCTAATCTTCTCCTATAATGTTTCACAAGATGGGAGACTACAGAAAGAGGGATCTTCAACCATTCCTCTTCAAACAATCCCTCTAAATCATCCAGCGACCTGGGTCCTCTCCTCTGCACCCTCCTCTTCAGATCACCCCACAGGTTTTCAATGGGGTTGAGGTCTGGGGACTGAGATGGCCATGGGAGGAGCTTGATTCTGTGTGTGGTGAACCATTTCTGTGTAAATTTGGCCATATGTTTAGGGTCATTATCTTGCTGAAAGACCCAGTGACGACCCATCTTCAGCTTTCAAGCAGAAGCCACCAGAGTTTGTTTTAAAATGTCCTGGTATTTCAAAGCATTCATGTTGCCATGCACCCTAACAAGGTTCCCAGGGCCTTTGGAAGAGAAACAGGCCCACAGCATCACTGATTCTCCCCCATATTTCACAGTGGGCATGAGGTGCTTTTCTGCATACTCAGCTCTTGTGTTACGCCAGACCCACTTAGACCCCCATTTGTTGCCAAAAAGCTCTATCTTTGTTTCATCTGACCAAAGCACACAGTCCCAGTTGAAGTTCCAGTGCTGCTTAGCAAACTCCAAATGTTTGCGTTTATGACTGTGAGTGAGAAAAGGTTTTTTCGTGCATGCCTCCCAAACAGCTTGTTGGCCTGTAGATAGCGCCTGATGGTTGGTTTGGAGACTTTGTTTACCACTGTTCCAGTTGTTTTAATCTTCTTAATTCCTCTGACAGTAGATATGGACAGGTGTAGGCGAGTGGCTATTTTCTTGTAGCCATTGCCTGACTTGTGAAAGTCAACACACATCTGCCTTACTTGAATGGTATGTTCCATTGTCTTTCCCATGTTAAAGAGAAATGGCCTCTGTGTCACATCATATTTATACCCTAGGGAAACAGGAAGTTGTGAATGAGTAATTAAATGTTCCTACGTACTCTGATCAATTTCATAAACTACTGTAGAATTGACAGAAATACTTTAATTACATTTATTTCCTAAGAATTGTTAGGAACAGGTGATTTTATGAAGAATAATTATTTCTGATTCAGGAATTTTCTCCCCCCTTAAAATTCACTTCAGTTAAAGGTTGGATTTTTACTCTTTTTTCCATTGTGATCCTATATTATTTAGAAAAAAACTCAATTTATTAGAAGCTAAATTACACATCTTAACCAGGGGTGCCAATAATTATGGAGGGCGCTGTACTTAAGGGGCAGGTGGTTAGGGAACCAGCCTTGTGACTGAAAGTTTGCCAGTTTGAATCCCTGAATTGGCATGACTGAAGAGCCCTTGTGCAATCATAGTGCTGCTGTCCATGGCACTATGGATAGGGCTGTCCATTGCTCCAGGTATGTGTGCTAACTGTCCCCTAGAATGTGAACTCATTAGTGTGTATGTTACTGCATGTGGATGGGTTTAATATGGAAGACAATTTTCCCTGTGTGTAGCACAGTGGGTCTATGTGCACCTTTTATATTTCCACAGATATGCAGGCTATAAATTTTGGGAAACCTTTGGAAAAACCTGGACTTTTGCTAAGCTTAACAACATAGCTATTTTCCTTTCATGTATACTTTTAAAGATAAAGCTGTGATCACACTGGAGTTTGCAGATTGCACTGTTTGCAGTTTGCATGTCTTTGCAAAATGACTGTGATTGGGTCTGGTGAAGCCTTGTCACCCAAAAATCTGTTAGCACCGAGATGGATGACATTTTCTATTTTTGGGGTTTGGGTTTTGTGTGTCGATCTGGAAGTGTGATGGAGTGGATGGATAGCTTTTCCTCTGAATGGTCTCCTCTTCAGATCAGCAGAACCAGATCAGGTACACTATTGTTTACTCAGGTTTGCATGGTGCAGAAGTTACAAAAAACAAACAAACACAAAAAGGCAGTATTGGGTAACTATTAGATAACCAATATTAATTCCCTAAACCAGCTTTAATTGGATGGTCCATTTTTGCGAATGGAATATGTAAGTGTGAACCTCAACGTCATGTAAGCTTTACTTTTTGTTAAGGTTTGGTGAACCTTTAAATGATCCTCATATTCACAAATCTCTTGCTCAAACTCTTGTTATAGAAAAGCAAAAGTGGCATTATATATTCTGGCATTGTTCAAATAACCATTTGTAGCACTTTATGTGGCTTTGGCTCAGTTGTCAAAAGCTCTGTGTTACATTTTGTGTAATCACATTGATCTTATGTGCTGGTTTCCAGACATCTTATGAAAGATGAAATGTTTTGTATACAATAATATTATACAATATTATAATATTAGAAAGTTTCAGGCTAAGAATTTCCTTAGTCAATTGCCATGTCCAGTTATTTTGTATGGACTTCGAAATGTTGGCAGAGAGAGAAAAATCTTTTGTGCCAGTAGGAGAGGAAAAGGGCCATGCTGAACAAAAAAGTCGACAAACTATCCCAATTAACATGTTTTCTTTCCATTATCCAAGTTGAAAACATGGGGCAACGTACAAAAAAGCAATGCATATAGCTGGCAAAGTGGGGCATGCTGGGGAAAGGGGTTTTGGAGTGTGTCCCACACACTGGTCAGTGTGAGAGAGCCAGCTCAGTGGGTTTATAAAGTGGAAAGTTTAATGAAGTAGCAAGCGAGGGAATGGTGGGGACAGTTCTCTGTGCACAGATGGCCCTTTGTAACTCCTGACACCTGCCAGCTGCCTGGCCTTCAAAATGATGGCGCTGGGGGGAGCAGGGACACCCTCTCTTCTAAGCTGCCTACAGTGGCTGAGGTTGACCCCTTGACCCCCGATGTCAGACAGGGCCAGCGAATGTTTTCTCTCTTCTCAGTGGGTCTCCAACTCTTGTCTATGGTCGTTTACAATCCCTGCAGTGGCCTGGGAGTCTGCCTCTTTTGGCCGACCCTCTTAAATCTGCTGGAGATTAGATGGCCAGTATTCCTGGGTTCACTGTGAACTTGTTTATGCCAGTTTAGATGAAAAAAATATTAAGCACAACAAATACACTAGCAATCAAACATTTATGACCCCTGTTTAAAAAGCTTGAGATCTGATTGGAATCCAATGAAAAGCCAATTGGAGGTACATTTATAAATGGGCTTTTATATGATGCTACTACTTCACAACATCATAGCTTTCACGTAGCTTGTAGAAAGGAATTGTAAACAGATGATTAAATTATTGTATTGAAAAATAGTAAAAGTGACATTTTTGGTTATAGTTTATATAGTTTATATAGTTTACTTTAATTATGTACAATATATTTTAGAATAGCAACTCACAAAATGAAAAGTCATTCCAAATGTTATTCTGAGCACAGAACTAAAGCTTTAATATTCATATTAAAACTAGGAAGGTCTGAAACATCATGCTGTGTAGTATGTGTAGCAATTAATAGTGTTAACTGGGCTGGGCTACATGGTAAAATATGATAGCATAATATTTAAAGGCATTTTCACGATACATAAACTTTATCAGGATTTTCTGAAAATGACAAAAACACAAGTAGTGGAAGTCATTTATAATATTCATATTCAAAATATACTAATTACACTCTTTAGTGAAATGCGATCATTGAAATAATGAAGAAATTGGCAATGAGTTGGTCTGTGTTCTTTAAGCATTTTCTTTATAATTTCTGTATAATTAAAAGATTAAAGTATAAACAATGTCATTTGGGGTGGATTGATTTAAAATGCATCATTCACAACAAACGTAATGAGTCAGAATGGGTAGGAATGATTGTGATAGGAACCTATGAAACCTCTTAATAAAATGATCATACCGCTAATGCCAAAAAATAAATAAAATAAAATTACATATTGATAACATTATGTTATTATAATTCGTGTGAAAGGCAAGCTATGTACCTTATTTCCCGAAGAAGTCATTTAAGAATAACAGCCAAGAGACTAATTTATTCCCCATTCCTCCTGGCACAACTGACAGCTCACAAATTTTCTAAGGGATTCAGGTCAGGACCTTGCGATGGCCTCTCCAATACATTCATCTTGTTGTTCTTAAGCCATTTTGTCACAACTTTGTAGGAATGCTTAGCATTGTCATGCTGGAAGACTCATTTGTGACAAAGTTTACTTTTTCAGAATAATGCCTCAACCTTTCCCTTTTTAAGTATTTTTTCTCTTCATTATGCCATCTACTTTCTGTAGTGCACCATTCCCATTGCCTGCATAACTGACCCTCAACGTGATGCTGCCTCCCCCAAGTTTTACAGTTGGAATGATGATGTTTGGACTAAAACCCTTTTACTACACTGTTAGCACTCTTCATTACAGCCAAACAGCTAGATTTTGGTTTAATCTCACTAGAGAGCACATCTCCAAAGGTTTAGGTCTTTGTCTTGTCCTGATAATGTGCAAACTTCATTCTGCCTTTTAGTGCCTGTCTTGGAATAAGGGCTTCCTGCTGTGGTGATGTAGCATTCACATAATGATAAATGTAGACCCTTTGGTACTTGATGCTCCTTCACCTGTTCATTTGTTATTGCCTTGGGTTTCATCCAAATCTTTCAAACCAAACTCTGTTAAGCCCTGGACCTTAATTTACATGCCCTTCTCCATTTGTGTCTCAATTTTTTAAGTTTGCATACTACTGTATGTACAGTTGCTCTTGGTACCATTAAGTGTTTGATATTTGTTCCCAAAGAAGAACCAAATATGAGTCTAGGTAAAGTTGCTTGGGTTTTCCTATTGTTTCAAGAGCAAAAAAGGTGCAGTCATGTTTGCTATATTTATCTGATCCACTGAAAACCTGTTAAAGTGAATTAAATATGTCTCTAATTAATAGTTTTACTGTGAACAATTACCTCTAATATGAATGAAGTAGATACCATAATTGACTTTCAAAATAAATAAAATGTATAGTGTGAATAATTAAGAAAATTAAGAAATTGTGTATGTAAACCTTCGGTCACAAATGCATCTGTGTTGTTCTATTCCTATCTGAAGAGAAGTCACCATCTGTACAATTAACCATATCATTCCATTACTCTACACTGCAGAAATGCAAAACACAGGAAAAATCTAAATACAGACATTTTGAAACATTTCCATTTAAATTTTAGACTGGACTAAATGGCATTTTTTATGCTGAAACGTCTTCAGCGCTGCAATCAAGCTCAAGGCTCAAAATATTTCATTTTGGTCAAATCATTACAAAACAGTAAGGCCTGCCAGGGTAAATGGCAACATAAAGAGACAATGACAATCAAAAAAGACAGCATGAGACTTATTTTTCACTCTGCTAATGGAGATGATACTATTTTTTTTCCTTTTTACTCACATTTCCTATTAAAACAATACACACTAAGAGCTGGATAATCAGTTAATACGCTAAAACTGCACGTTTATAAGCAGTGAAGATGTGAAGCTATACCATGCCACAGTCTTTTAGACTAAGTACAACTGACAGTGATATATACAGAAAGCTGAATTTTCCAAGGAGAAGATAAGGCTCACATATTATAATGTGACACAATGACAAAATTTTTTGTTTGACAACTTTCCTTTCTTTTTCTTGTACTTTTAAAATGGTTCCAAATATCATGATACTTTGGTTTGGTTTTTCACAGTATCTTGAATCTAAAGCTCTGAAATGTTTTGAAAGCCATGCTACGATTTATCATGGCTATGTCAGACGTGCGCAATCTATGTCTGCCAGCTGAGACTGAAGAAGATGGATGGCTATTTCTTCAGAAAATTGGATAATTGGAGGTTTCAAGAGAACTAGTTTGGGGGAAGTGTTTAGTTAAATAAAGCGATATTATGTGTGTAGCAATGTAGACTATAAACAAAAGAATAGGGAGAGGGTACTTTGGTGTGGGTACACTCTTACAATTAAAGGAACTTCAAATGATCCCTTGAGCAATACTTTTTGATCCATAAAGAACCATATTTGTAATTGAGATGTGGCTTTAAATTGGTAAAGAACCTTTATATCACACACCTCTCTTAAAAATATGGTTCTTTTTGGAAAATTTGGTTCTTTTCTGACACCGTGGGTGGCAAATAAAGATAAATAATTTAACATGCATTAAACAAAAGCAAAAGGATTTGAAGTAATTTACAAAAGACCACAGTTACACTTAGTAATATCTGCCTGCTAAATAGCAATAAAACATCCACTTATTAATGGAAGCTGAAGACTGTCACCCATGGCATTCACTGTATTTTAAGGATTCTAAAATAAAGCTAATGATAAATAAATACATTGCTAATGATATGGAGTGCTACACTATCTTTAGATTTTTGGATTTTTTCTAAAACCATCTTAATTATTACACAGTCAGATAAATGCCTGAAAAATCTGTGTACCATTTGGACTTGTAGATGTAATCTAGATGAAATCTAAGTGAAAATAAACAGTATGGTTTGAAAAGCCAATGGCATTGATGTAAAAGTATGTTAAACTCTTGGATAATGGCTGGTTAAAGTAGAGTCATTAGAGGCATTGGTCCAGTCCATTCAGGTGAGGGGTTTGACAAGCTTGCCAAGTAAAATAAAACCTGCCATTCACAACATTCTCCTCCTGAAGTAGAACATAATATGACCTATTGCTGGAAAAGTCCATCAATCAACAGCCAGGCAGAAAGTTTCTGTCACTGAGAATCAAAAAATGAATAAATTCATTGACAATTAATACCAGCCCAACATGTGAAACACCTAGTAGCCTCTAAATCAGAGAAGCTATTCTTTGAAATGGGAAGTAACAACTAAGCAACACTTACTTTAGAAAGTTTCAGTACTTTTACAGTTTTTATTTGACAATGAAAGTACAAGTGGGCTTATATGGAACCCTGGTTTAGTAGGGAATGTTCCCCTGTTTGGAAAATGTGATATTGAATTTTATAAATGTTGCAGAGACTCACAGTCCACCACTAGTCCCACTTCCATTGCTCTTAAACTATTTTTTCAGCTACTTATACAATGATCAAAGAATCAGCTATGGGTAACTCTATACTGGATACTATATCAATCCAAGGTGATTACAGCATTTCAGCAGCAGTGACAGAACATCTAACAGACTATAAACAATTTACAGAGATTATAAATGGTTATATAAGACATGAACAAGACTACAGGTTTACATGGTGTCAGATTCCCACTAGAAATCAGGGAAGACAAAATCCTCACAACACACAACCAACCATTGTCACCCCGAACACCCGAGTCATGTTTACATTACAATAACCAAAGCAAAGCTGATAATTCCGTCATGCCATATGCCTTTTTAAGGATATTAGGTAAAAAAAAAAAAAGATGAAGACTGAATAAACTAAAATATTCTTCCTTCTCCAGGTCAACTTTTTAGCTAGCTAGTAAGATATTTCCTGATATGTTTACTTAAGACTTAAGGTGAAACACTATCTAGCCGTCCACCAGCTCATTGTCGACCTGAGGTCTCACATTTACAGATAGGTTTTAGACAGAATTAAACAACACGTGTCGTCTGATGTTGGCAGCTGAAACAGTTTCACATAAAAAGAGTTTTGTTTTCTCATGGGCCGTATTACTGTATAAACAGGTGGGTTGTGAGGTGGAAAAGGTTGAGAACCCCTGTCTGAGAAGAAGCATAGTGATGAGGTCTCTGCTACATCTGTAAAAGACACATCGGTTGACCCACACTGCCAAGACAGCACACTCCTAGGTGTTACTGTTAGGCTATGTTTGAAAGTATGGCATGATCATGAACTCCTGTATGGTCTTTTCTTTCAGCTCCAGTATTTTTAGATGTGATTGTCAAAAATCAACCAGTATCACATGATATTCCACACTCATACACCCAAGTGTATTATATTATATTTGATATATATTTGAGTAGTTGAGACCTCAATATCAATATGCTGTATAAGTATGAAAATTAATTACTTAATTTGCTTAAATAATAATTAATGAATACATCATTAATAACATTAACACAATAAATGAAATAAATCTGAATTCATTTATGAATAAGTGAATACATAAGAAAACTAGTTTTCTAGGTTTTACATTACAGGGGTGAAATATGTAACATATATTATATATTTTGTGATATATATTTATATTACATGGCTATATTAAAATGCTGTGAGCAATACATTTTAGATGCATCAAATATGATAGAAAATAATTCATTTAAGTAAGTAATTTTTTTTTTGATCAGAAGTTCAAATAAACAACTAAATGAAGACGTAAAATTAACTGATTCAATGACAAACTAATTAGGGGTATTCTAGGACCAAGATTGGGAGCCACTGGTATAATATACTTTCATATTGTTCTTTTCCAAAGGGCCTTCATGAAGGAGGTATGTAGCATGGAGGTAAGTACATGCTGTGACAAGTGAAAAAACACATTCCCTGATACCTGATAGGAGCAATACCACATGTTGCCCTTGGCCTTCAGGTCATTCAGCAGAGCATTCAACTATTATGTGGTAGGTCACACTTGGTCTTAGCTTGATCTTAACAGAGTCTACAACATTCCACTTCACTTGGGGATTGTATGGAAAACCAACAGGTGGATTTTGGGACATTTTAGAACCACTGTAGTGTAAGCATCTCACATTTTGCCAAGCTCTCAGAATGTGTGTGTGATCACACATATAGTGGAGGCAACAGGAAGATGGGTCTGAGTCAGTAAATATTGGCTACTTGAATTACGCCCATAGTGCTGCATGAATGTCCGGGACCTGAGGTTAGACACACAGCTGTCAGTGCATGAGCAGACGAGGTAATGTGGTGGGATAAAGGGGATGAAAGCTTGTAAAATTCCATCATAACTTTTATTGTTGAAAGTCATAAATCCATAGACAGTATCATATCGTACTCTCAGGCATAAACATGGTGCCGTAATAGATGGTTCTCTGTGCAATGTCATCACACAGATGTGTGGGCAACCAGGGGGCAGACGGCAACATAAAACATTATTCTTCACAAAAGAGAGAAGTAAAGACAGTTGTTTTGCATTCCCAAGAGATTCACAACTATTTGCCACAAATTGCAGAAGATGGATCTGGAACTAAGAACTAATTTATTGAGGTAATCAGTCCAAGCTAGTGAGGCTTCCAAGTTAATCTGTGCCAGCCATTTCCTCACTGTCCCAGAAATGCTTGTGTGCAAAATAACTACTCAAAACAGTTCTGGAGGCAGCTCTGCTTCTGAGGCAGAACAAATGCAATTGGTTAAGACAAACCAATTGAAATAACCAGTAAGTGGAGCTCAGAGTCGAACATATGGATGCATTGCATAAGAGCTGTGCAATTCAGTTTGAGAAATTATTTGCATATGGTGTTGCTCTTTCAAAACCTGCATGAAAAACTAGCCAGTCACTTCTAAAGGCAGCATTCCACAACTTCTATCCCAACTTTTCTTTACTGCATGAAAACATGGAGAGTACCATGATGTTTTCATGTGACAGCGTCACACTGAGAGATAAGTCTTCAATTCAATTTGATTTCCTGCACAGCATTATGTAGTTAGCCAGCTCACAAGCAAGCAGCCAAAGAAAATGCTGCCTTAGAAAGTACCAAGCGGGCTCAGAGTGGCTCAATGGACTACCACTATGATCTGAGGATTGCAGGTTCAAATCCCAGGTCATGCACCTTGCTGGCAGCTAGAGACTGAGAGAGAGCATGCTCTCTCTCCACGCTCTCTCCCCATCACACTCAGTAGCCGGCACAGATGTGTGTCAGCCATTGTATCAGAGCTAGGGCCTCAGCACTTTCTTCTAAGTGTGTTGGCTGCCTAGCAATGATACAAAATTACAGCAGTTTGGAAAATCTCAAACTGAATTGCACACCATTCATCCACATATAACGTTCTGAGGAACAGATACTGGTTTTAATGGTAATCAGTTATTCTTTGAACCAATTGTGCTTGTTCTGCCTCAGAGGTGGAGCTGCCTCCAGAACCATGTTGCTTAGAGGTTTTGCAAACAAGCCCTAGCACACATAGCCAACACACTGTCATGTGTCTCAGGTCATGTACAGTATATATATATATATATATATATATATATATATATATATATATATATATATGTTTGCGGTTTGGGGTTTGTACTGGTTATGAACAATGTCATATACATTTTTACTTTGACTTGATCTGGTAAATAATAAATAAGAAATAATGCAAGGACAATTTAGAAACCCTATATACAGCATCATTGTACCCTGAAATAGATTCTATTCCTTTTTCATGTTGCTTGTAGTAAGTTTATAGTAAGTTTATTAACTGTCTAATTCAGTTGTGGCAAGTTGTAAAGTTCCCTCACTGTTTACATCGCTTGTTTGGGCCCACGATTGTTACAGACACAGCAGCCGGACTTGGTGGGGTTTGCTCAGTATAGGGGTTGGTTGATTTTTGGTCCTTGGTTGTCAGGTTTTACCATTTGAAACCACTTTCCTAGATCCTCAGAAAATAGCCTTAGTCAACTGCTATAATCAACCTAGATTTGACACCCTGTATATTCTTGTTGACTCAAAAAATACATTTGAATGTTGGGTTGGTTTGTATTTCATTGCATATTAATATAACATTATGTAAAACTTTTGCTATCAATAACCGACTACTAGTATCATCTAGTCGTGGCCACCTCACTAAGAATGCTTGTCACTAAGTCAACATTAGGTACAAGTAAAATTTCAAATATCACATTGCTCCTAACTGGTGTAAAGGGGCATCCTGAAGATTAAAATGATGAGAGCCAATTGTAAACTCAGTGACTAATGGTTGTAGCCATCAGGCTGTTGTTGCTGCACTCAAAAGATTGGGCGAGCGAGCAAGCGTTTGCTTGTAGGTGTTCCAGAGCACTGCAGTGTTTTGCCAGAGACAGCTGGCTGGCTGCATCCCTTCCTGCAGATCCCATCATCTTTTCACTGCAGGCCAGAGTAAATGAGTTCTCTCAAAGGTCAAAGGTAGTGCTCCTCTTCCCAGGAGTCCACCCTGCCAGAACAACATTGCCTCGAAACAGGAAGCCAGGGCATTGTCCATATGTTGTCTTCACTCACAGGGGTGCGGCGAGTTCTGCAGTAGGTCTGTAAAGCTGCTGGTAAAACAAGCAAATGTAAGGAACATCTAAATAGAGGTCAAAACAAGCTAAAATATGCTCATTTGTCTCCCTGGATTGTTGGAATTAAAAACTGGTAAAGCAACACCGACTGCTGAGCACCACCCAAGGGCCCCCTACTTTTGGTGAACCAGCAAAGCCACCAGAACCAAAAACAGCCTTGACTGGGAGCTTGGTTAGGAAATCATGCTGGAATGAGTAAATGTACTCACTCTCTCTTGCTGAAGTGAAGCATCTGCAGGTCATTGCTTTGGACCACAGGAGGTTTGCAGCAGGAGCACCAGTAGCCCAACAGCCAGAGCGTAACATTGAAAAGCATGTAAGCAGCCATACAACTGCAGTCAACAGCTGTCTTGAGCAATTCTGGTTGACTGGCAGACTTCTGGATCAGGAGTGTTTATCAGCATCGGTGATCTGTAGGAGGGATGCAGTGAGTGGTGGAATATGTACAGAGAAATGTTGCTTAATCACTTAACCTTTTGAGATGGTTATTTTAGAGGTTTGCCTGGATTACTCGCTTATAATTCTCAACACAATGATGAGACCACCAAGGTTAGATAGGGCAAGTCTTGTAGCTTGTTAAATTCACCTCTGTAGGTTACTTTGATCCTGAGTTATGAAGCCTAGAAAATGCCATGTAACTTCCAGCAAAATGTGGATCTTGGGTTCTAAGAGTTAAAATATTAAGGAAATACAGAGCCAAAACTTACCTGTGTGAAAACCTATGTATGTAGTTTTAACAAATAACTTTTTTCTTTGTTCAGTTTAGTGTGATCTGGTAACTAATCAGTGGTACTAGTCCTCAAACAAAGACAAATTAGTACTGAAACAAATTTTATTCATTTTTTAAAAAGACTATTGTTTGTAAATGACCGCTGCACTAATGTCCTGTGTTCATTAAAAAGTAGTCTAGGATGAACCACTCATCCACAAATCAAATGGGTAGCGTGAGAACCCTCTGCTGTGTGTGTGTGTGTGTATATATATATATATATATATATATATATATATATATATATATATATACACACAGGGGTTGGACAATGAAACTGAAACACCTGTCATTTTAGTGTGGGAGGTTTCATGGCTAAATTGGTGCAGCCTGGTATCCAATCTTCATTAATTGCACATTGCTCCAGTAAGAGCAGAGTGTGAAGGTTCAATTAGCAGGTAACAGCACAGTTTTGCTCAAAATATTGTGATGAACACAACATTATGGGTGACATACCAGAGTTCAAAAGAGGACAAATTTTTGGTGGACGTCTTGCTGGCGCATCAGTGACCAAGACAGCAAGTCTTTGTGATGTATCAAGAGCCACAGTTTCCAGGGTGATGTCAGCCAAGAAGGACCAACCACATCCAACAGGATTTACTGTGGACGCAAGAGGAAGCTGTCTGAAAGGGATGTTCGGGTGCTAACCTGGATTGTATCCAAAAAAGGTAAAATTGACATTGTGTGTGTGTTTCATATATATATATATATATATATATATATATATATATATATATATATAATCACACCTCCCCACAAGGCAGACAACTCAACTGCAGCTTTCTTTCCATCATATCCTCAATGGCAGATGCATGACTTCCAGTCGTCTAAGAGTGCATTTTTGCAACTTTTCAGTACTCCTTGTTAAGTCCTAACCAATGGGACTGTTAGTTTAACTTGTCTACATAGATAGCATGGAAAAAAACATTCCTGACTCGACAAGTTTGTCTACAAAATGTTTTGTTGCCAATTAAACTTAATAATGAAAGCTTAGTTCTTTAATCTGAGTCTATTGTGAAACACCCCATTGATAAACTGTATTCAAATAGCTACTGTGAAAAGGGGTAAACCTAAAGACCGAAAAGCCATTTGAAAGTGATGAAATTTACTTAGACACACAGTGCAAGCACCATTACCATGTCATTAGTGAGGAGGCTGGGGAATTCTCATTGTGCGGCAGCAACAGGTGTGAGGCAGGTGCCTGAGCTTAGAGCTTGCTACTAAAATATGCATGAGCTCTGTCATTGTCTAACTGCTGTCTGCTGGCTCAGTTTTAACAGCATGAAAACAGAACAGGGGCAGGAGGTACCTGGGTGTTTACTGTTATACAATCCTCCACTCGGCATGCAGGGAAAAGGGAAACCTTTTATTTCAACCTTGTAATGGCCTTCCATATTCCATGAGTTTAACCTCTGAATAATTGATGTACAATGTAGCTAAACATCTCTTGCTCATTTGTCTGGACACTAGAGCGTAACCACAGGAAGGTACAGTGGGAGGTAAAGTCATATTTAATACTTTTGTATGAAATGTTTTACAAATGTCATGTGAAAAACACCCAAAACCAAAACTTAATTAATATTGAACTATCATCCACCAGCTTTCTTTTCATAAATACAAAATTCATAATACTGGTGTTACTGGAGTGTTGCAACATTTTAGATTCTGTAATTTTGCTACGTAAAGTATTTGTAAACATTATTGTATCATGCATTTAATGTATATCACTGTGTATACAAGTGTAGGCACACAGTGTGACATACTGTAAATACAAAAACTGGTACCACATATAGTATACTACAATGTGTACTGCCACAAAACACTTGTCCAACTGTCCAAAAAATGTTTCCAAAGGAAAATGAACTGAACCTGAAACATGACTTTTTATAGAAAATGTACAGGTCTGCAGGTCACTGCAAATTATGCAAAAACCTTTAAAGGGAAAATATTTGGAGCATTTATATTGGTCTATTCATGACATAAAATCAACTCAATATGCAGAACAGGTTAAAATTATGCCAGAAAGTGAAAAACAGCAAAAATGGATAAAGGTTTTGTAACAGCAATGAAATTAATTCAGATAACCATTATTCAACATATTTCTTGTAAACCAGGTCCACTAATGGCATTTATGCAGCTTTATATATATACAAAAATAATTTTCCATCTTCTCCTACAGACTGTTGTTGTTGCTTTTAAGACATACAGTATGAACCTGTATGTACATTTGATTCTGATTGTTCTACTTCATTCAACAAGCAGTCCAGACTGAAGCACTCCTTATAACTATAAACGAAATAGGTGGATAAGTTTGCTTTCGCAAGGGTACAAAAATGAATTGAAAAAGAGAAGTTTTTGTATCTTAAATTTATAAGTATGATTGGATGGCAAACATCATACAGACGTGAGTGAATGGTAAAACGACAATGACATTCTCTTATTTATAAAAGCTGCACTTTTTTCAAGACATGGGCCCTTTAGGAATCTTAGATATTAAGTCATCCTTGCTTGCAGATTAGTAGAGAAACGATGAAACCCTGATTTGATCATAAAATCAACAGGAATCTGCACGTGGGTGTGTACACCAGTGTTTTCCCTCCAACAGCAGGCTTTCAAAAGTAAACTGTAGATGACATCTCAAGTTACACAACACAGACTGACAGGTGTGTGTATGGACATCGCCCTTGACTTGGCCGAGACAAACACCACCTGCTGAATTGAAAGCCAGAGCCTTTAGAATGGGTGTACACAAGCGTAGCTTTCCTAAGGAGCACTGTAGTGTGGCCATTATCAGGGCACGCACAGCTATCAGGTGGTAATAACCGGCTGACTCCTGTTACCTTCGATATTCTTCTGGTCCACCACGTGTTGTCTGTTCAATCATATTGTCGAAAGGCATCATGCGTTGTAAATGGCAGGAGCATCAAGTGGCAGTTCTGACTAGAGAGGGAGTCTGTCGAGTGTACATCAACTCCAGACACAAGTGGCATTTTGCACTTAATTTTATAATGTAAAAAAATAACAATTAACAAACATCAAATATAGCTTAATGGCTGTGTAGGGCAAGCTACAGAGAAAGCAAACATTACTGGCTGATTGCATGTTTAGTCCCAGTCAATAAAAAAACTGGAACAAATTAGACACCATTATCAAAATTCTTATACAAACAGTACAGTTGACTGACATCTCAGCTTCTAAACCTATTTGGATTTTTTGGGCGTTTTTGCTGTTCCTTTTTTCTTAGGCGAGGAGGAATCATTGTTGCAGCAATCACAAACCCAGCAGCCTGCAACAAAACAACAAACCACAATTATCTTCAGCCAACAAGCAAAACAATAAGGCTGCTCAACATGGGGCCTTTACGTCTACAGCAAAGCACTCCAAAGGAGAAAATAGGAGTTGGCAGAAGACACTGGAGTCTGATTGGAGGGGGCTTACCCAACGGAATGGAGTCCATGCCCACGCAGAACGTGTGGAAGCCACGATCACACTTGTCACAGAACATCATCTCCTCTTCATGGTGGGGCTGCTCACACACTGTGCACGTCTTACACTCCATACACTGCCACGGGTAGGTCTTTATCAGTGCCACCAGCTCAGCACTCATATCCAAGCAGGATGGGTGACCTGAGCACACAGACATGGCCCTCTGAGTAATATATACTATATTAGCACCAGAGCTATAAGTGAGAAAGACAACTCAAAAACCATTGGATTATTGTAAAATAAGACCAAGGTTAAGCCAATGTGAAATAAGATTCTAATGGATTTCAGCTCACAAAGTAAAGCAGGACAGATACTGTGACATGGATGGCCATATTTGTAGTGTATTTGTTGAATCTGTCTCCTTAGTTGAAAAAGATTAGAATAGGTACGTAGAAGTACGTAGAAGGGTTGATAACTGTTAGAACAGTGGGTAATCACCATTTTGTTGTATTTTTAACAATAAAAATGCAGTGCATGTGCGCTGTGGTACTTTTTTTTCCACTAGAACAGTGTCTCAACCCTGGTCCTGGAGGCACCCACTGCCTTGTATATTTTAGAGCTTTCCCTGCTCCCAACAAAACATCAGTTGATTAACAAGCTCTTGCAGGTGGTATGCAGGCAATCCACAAAAAAATGTGCAGGGCAGGGGTGCCCTCAGGAGCAGGCTCGAGAAATACTGCACCAGAAAATCAATAATACATGCCACTAAATAATACATTTATTCTCCAAGTTCAAGATTCTTTGTGTTTTTCTTTTACTACAAAAGTGTTATCTTGTATGGAGCCACGAATATTAAATGGTTCTCGCACTGTAAATAAAATGTGTTCTAGCACCACCTTCAGTACTTTTGAAAAAATGTAGATGTAATGTAGGACTACCCTCTGCTGGTCATCTTCGAGAATAACAAATCTGAGTTTTTCAGTTTGGAAAGCATGTTTAAATATGTTTACTTACCACTGTTTTGGCATTGGGAGCAGTGGATGAGTGCCTCTGGTTTGCCCTTCTTGTTGGACTCCTTACCCTTCTGGCATATGCCACATATAGCATTGGGAATGACCTTAGGCTGCAAGGGCAAAGCAATGCTATAAAAGCCATGGCAACCAAATTCTCATAAGACTCTGTGCTCACGAGTCACAAAAAGTGAGATTTTAACTTAATTAATAGGCCTAAATGGAGTAACAAGCACAAGAACCTAAGCAACAATTAAACACTACCTTGTAAATCAGAGGAGAAGTTACAGCACATTTTAATAAAAAAATTGCAATTTTTTAAATTTCTTAAAATAATTCAGTGACCTATATGACAGGATGCAAGAATGTATAATCTTTTTATCATAATATCTCCACAGATATTTAAGATGTATTCAATGAAGAGTCATTTATTTAACATTGTGATGTGTTTTCACAAGACGATTAAACTGACTAGTTAAAACTGTTCAGTCAGCTAATCAACAGTCTCTGTATTTCTCTGAGAAGTTCTACTCAGCTGATCCAGAAAATCTGTGGCAAAACAACTATAAATTAATAAAAGAAATAAACATGTATATTTTTATAGTCCAAGGAGCTCAAATCATATTAGGAGCACATAAAACACAGTTGACCTGAACACAACTGAAAAAGCTAAATTCCTTCATTCAGTGCTCACATCATTAAAAGAAAAATGTCTCTGCAATCTAATTTTTTAAAACCTTTTTATTCAAATGCTTAACTGGGATATTTGCTCTAAATACTAACATGTCAAAAGGCCCTACTATAAAACTGCTTGAAAGAGCAGTGGTAGCATTTTGAGAAACAAACAGTAAATGGAAAGTGGGTGGCAAGCTGCAGGTCAGACAAATTATAGATGTTAGTAAAGCTTGCAGTAAAGACATGATATAAGCCTTCATTTCTGTCAATGTAAGAAGAGTTATTACAGTTGCATTTAAAAGAGGAAAACAATATATCTGTAAAGAACACTGTAGTTACACTATAACAACACATTTAACAAGACAAGAAATAGTATAAGTGATAAAAAATAACTCATCTTCCTGTACAGGAAAAGGATCAACAGAAGCTGTACCTACAGACCTACTATTTAATATAACATAATCACTGGTTATGTTTCATTGTAGTGAATTAATTTGTTTAACACTTAGTTAAAAGACTAAAATATCATTTGCTAACCTATAAACGTCAAAAAGCACACCACAAAATCTCCAAATGTCAAACTTTGAATTCCCTTACCGTAACGGAAAAGATGGTGCTCGGTCCAGTTTAATCAAAGAATTCTGATGGATTTTGATACATTATTACTAATAGGTATTATGTTTTTATATTCTAGGGGTGAAGGGGTTTTCAATAAAAAGTATAGTTTTCAAGTTTGATAAGCTATAGTCTCTTCTTAGAGGTAGATGTGGTAATATTAAAGTAATGGACATATGGGGCAACCATACACAGTGCAATAGAACAAATTCCAATGTAGATAGAAACACTGATATTAATAAACTATTAAACAATTAACTATAGTCCTTATAGTGATTTGTAAAGTCCATTGTTTTAATGGCAGATGTTAGTGCAAAATGAAGTAGTGTTGTGGTCTACTTTTACTACATTATGTTTGTGAAGGTATATCTTTTGTTGATCCATCAAAGTGCTTTGAAAAAAATAATAACACAAAGAATTTATCCATAGGCAACCAAAAACAAATGTCAAGCATGAACTGCCCAACTGCTCAAAAAGTTCAAATTCAACTTAACAAATATTTCATATCAAACATTAGTTTGATAACAACTGCATGCTAGAACAAGTTATTGCACTAATGGTGAATTCCACCCAAAATATTCTTAGGTTATTTGCAACTGATATTCTGTGAAAAAGTGCTTTCATCTGCTACATGCCTTCCAGAAAAGACATTTAGTTTATCCAGTCGTATAACACAAAAGTGTTATACATAAGTATAACACTGTTTTATATATAAAGTACAGTTGCTTAACAATTATTTAATGGCAAGTTGAATATCAGACAAATGAAATGGTGAAACATCAATAATACATGATGTATGAGGCAAATGTGGGTCATTTTAAAGAAATCATTTTGGGTGGAATTCCCTTTAAGGTGCAAAAACAGGCTCAAATACATAACTAACTTTCAATGGTTGTGTATTTTAGATCTATAAATTAGCAGCCTAACATATATGCACACTTGCCTTTTAGTTTAACTGACAGGCTGGCAGTCAAGAGGTATTTTTTTAAATGTCCATACGGTAAAGATAAATAAGAAAAAAGTGTGCAACTCAGCAATAAAGCCTTAAAGTAATGGTAGTGCCACACAAAAACATTATTGCTCCAAAACTGTAAGAAAAGGCTGAGTGGCACTGGACAAGTGCCACAGTCAAAAAGGAAAACAAAGTTCCACTGATGAGTGCAGTCCCAGTAGAGAGCTGTAACCTGTAGAAGTGTGTGCACGTACTGTGTGTGTGTGTTGGTTGTGGATGAGTAGGATCAGGTCAGATGAAAAGAGGGTTTCTCTGGTGAAAGTGCTGGAAAAACTGAGAGGACAAAATAGGGGGAAAGGGGAAGAAAAAAATATCAGGGGCTTTTCTCTTCTACCTTGTACCCAGGGACAGATTTGTGTTGGAGAGGACGAGGAGTAGCATCTTTGCTCTGGGTGCCTGACCGGTCCTTGTTTTTGCCTTTGGCTTGGACCCCACTGTCCTGGCTGTCTCCATCTGAGGTGTTTCCAGATGAACTGTCCTGTGTGTAAAAGGCAACAGCTGTCACATAAAATGTAAATTTGAACATCAATCAGTGTATATGATGGAATTGTACTGGCATTACATTGTTAATGACAAGTTTAACTCTTACAGAGGAGCCTTTGTTTTTCTTGCCATCCTCTTTGCCCTCCTCAGCATCATCCGAGTCCCCATCACTGTCCAGTGCGGGAAGTTCAGGATCCAGTGGGGGCTCATACAGTGCTGTGTTTAAAGGAAGGTAGCGCAGCTCGTTTGGAGAATATCTGCAAGCACCAACAGACAAATAAAAATTCACTAACAGGCCTCCATTCACTTAACTTGGTGTCATGTTTCTCATCAATTTTGAAACGTGATTACTTAGAATACCTCTTGTAGTACTCTTGGAATTGGCCTGGTATGAGAGCAACTGGATATGGCCCAGTCTTTGTCTTTTCTGGTGGGAGGACTTTATATCGTCCTTGAGGTACCTGAATTATCTGCAGGGGAAAATGGACATTATGTGAATAGACCTAGAACAACTATACAGGTCAAGGTGCTGGAGCTGCCTTACCACATATATTCTTACATGTGTTTGAAGATCGAAATAGGCTCTTCTTTCCTCCATACGCTCTCTGTTGAAATTACTGTTAAACTCAGCTGCTTTTTTAGCAGCTTTCTTGATGTACTCGGGCACTTTGCTTGCTTCAACCCGCTGAGGATTTTGCTGTTGCATATGCTAAACAAAGGAGGGGGGAAAAAAAACACACACTATCATTAAATAATTGATTATCACCTGTCCAAAATAAAAACAAAAATAAACACAAAAAACCCCAAATCATTTTAAAACAAGATTAGAAACACAATCCCAAATAACTGGGCTTTTGTCTAAATATAGCATCTAAATTTCAAATTCTCAAACAAACTACACAGAACATTGATTTGTTTTCATTTGTGTATGGCTTAACTAAATAAATTAAATTAAAAAACATTTATTTAAATACATTTTTGTTATAAATCTACATTTCCTTTACATAAACTGAGTTAGTGATAGATTTCCAGAAGTACAGATATGGTGTGTTACTTACAGCACTGAGGGTGCTTACTGAATATTCTTTAGTGATCCTTTGCCGTTCCCTTTCTTGAAGGATAACAGAGTATTCTGCATGTTTAGCCGGGTACTCCTTAATCATCAAATCAATCACCTCATCACTGCGCAAAGCAGTAAGCCCTAGTAGAAAGGATAAAGCATTCAAATACATAACCCTAAATCTCTTTTAATTAACAATCAAATCAAATAAAACTAAAATTGTTCTACAACTCAAGTCATTTGCAAATGATTTATCAACTCTCACCTAAAGTACATTGTGTCTCTGTGATGACATTTTGTTCCCTTAGATAAAGCTTCTCCTTGTGGGATAGGTCCCTTCTTTCCAAGTCTATGAAAAAGCAAAAAAAATGTGGGATACTATGCAAGTCACACACAGAACAAAGTTCTGTTGAACAAACCCTGGATGGAGTAAATGAATCAAAAACAGAATAATTGGAAATCATACAATGAACACACCACAACAAAAATTTCAATCCATTCATACCAGGATATTTCCGCTTGAATGAAGTAACTCCTAAATATTCACTGACTTGCTCTTGTAACATGTAATACTCCCCAGTGTCATCTGGGGGCCATTTGTACTCTGTCAGATTTTCAGCAGGAAAGTATGTTGGTCTGTAACGGGACACACAGTGTTGCAATCAACTAAACATTGTACATACTAAAATCCACTACATTAGGCTGATAAGACAGAATGCATTAAAAAATAGATGAAGAAAGCCGACATTTCAAATAATCAAGTAAACTGTCCTACCCGAGTTCATGAGTGGATGTGTCGCAGCTCCGAGAACTGTCTCCAGAACCCATTCGTCTTCTCTTTGGTGCTTGACTCCCATCACTTGAATTCTCTTCAGTGTCATCCTAAAAGAAGTGACCAGATTTAGTGTTATCACAAAAACCTTTCGTCTTGGCCACACAAACACACCCAGCTGTTTTCCTATGAAAAACAGGTTTTCAGGTTTCTCTATGGTTTGAACCTTCTCTGTGCATCTGGGTGAAGTGATCAATAGAATTATTGTTAAATACTATTATTTTTACACACACAGTCACACACACAGTACGGTTTGTTTTGGTTCCAGTCATTTGAATCTATACTGTAGTTGCTCTTCTTACATGAGAACACAATTCTTAGTCTTTAAACTGTCACTGCTTCAACATAAACATGTCCGCGTCTGTATATAAACCACTGTTTCTAAACTGCAGCACACCGCCCTCCAGCGCAGTACAGTCTTCTTTGTCTCCTGACCCCTGAAGGGTTATTAGGCTACTGATAGCTTAGCACAGCTGCACTACAGAACACAATGGAAGCGCAGCGAGGCTCGCAGTGAAGCCCAGAACTGTGCGCTCTAACGGCGATGTGTCGGAAAGACGCGTCCACGTTTCCCACACCTTTAAAGACTGGGTTCCTGGGGTTGCAGGGTTACTGTCACACGGTCTCGGAGATAAAACAGCTGCCATTTTACAGGTATCCCACCATGAACTACAACAATCACAGTCCGACTGGAAACAGGGGACACGCGAAGAGTTCCGCCCATTCCTGAAGATTTACTGAGTTCAGCAGTGTTTAATACAAATCAACACCAGTACACCAATATTAAACAACTCAACACCAGTACACCAATACTAAACAACTCAACACCAATACTAAACAAATCAACACCAGTACACTCATACTAAACAAATCAACACCAGTACACCAATACTAAACAAATCAACACCAGTACACCAATACTAAACAACTCAACCCCTGTACACTAATACTAAACAAATCAGGACCAGTATATTCATATTGAACAACTCAACACCAGTACACCAATACTAAACAAATCAGGACCAGTATATTCATATTGAACAACTCAACACCAGTAAACTAATACTAAACAACTCAACACCAGTACACTAATACTAAACAACCCAACACAAGTAGACCAATACTAAACAACTCAACACCAGTACACCAATACTAAACAAATCAGGACCAGTATATTCATATTGAACAACTCAACACCAGTAAACTAATACTAAACAACTCAGAACCAGTACACCAATACTAAACAACTCAACACCAGTACACCAATACTAAACAAATCAGGACCAGTATATTCATATTGAACAACTCAACACCAGTAAACTAAACAACTCAACACCAGTACACCAATACTAAACAACTCATCACCAGTACACCAATACTAAACAAATCAGGACCAGTACACCAATACTAAACAACTCAACCCCAGTACACCAATACTAAACTAATCAGGACCAGTATATTCATATTGCACAACTCAACACGAGTAAACTAATACTAAACAACCCAATACCAGTACACCAATACTAAACAAATCAACACCAGTACACCAATACTAAACAACTCAACCCCAGTATATTCATACTGAACAACTCAACACCAGTACACCAATACTAAACAACAACACCAGTACACCAATACTAAACAACTCAACACCAGTACATCAACACTAAACAACAACACCAGTACACTAAAACTAAACAAATCAACACCAGTACACTAGTACTAAATAACTCAACCCCAGTACACTAATACTAAACAAATCAACCCCAGTACACTAATACTAATCAACTCAACACCAGTAAACTCATACTAAACAATTCAATACTAAACAATGTTTAGTATTTAAAAAAGCCAAAATGAAGAAATGCTGCTGAGGTCACAATGGTGCAGACAAAGGGATATGTGCTCCTGGGGAGTAGGTGCAGTAGTACGAAAACAGGGAATGCTCTGGGAGTGTCGAAGAGAATGCAATGTATGTGCATCCACACTGGACAGGAGGTGAATAAATACCTAGAGCAAAAGAACTCCCGGGCACACTATCTAGAGAAAGCCTTTATTGAAACATGGCAATAAAAAAATGCCAAGGTGTTGCAGCCTTTCTTCAGACAGAATAAATCAACCCCTCCATTGGTCTAAAGCCTTCCACTGGATGGAGTCATTTAGTGATGTATTATATCATTTTTCTTGCTGTTTCACCATGTGTGTGTGAGTGTATGTGTGTCAGAGAGAGAGAGAGAGAGAGAGAGTATGTATGCGTCTGTGAGTGCATGTGTGACAGTGAATGTGTGTATGTGTCTGTGTTTTTCTATGAGAGAGAGACTGAGTGAGTGAGTGAGTGTGTGTGTGTGTGTGTGTGTGTGTGTCTGTCTGTCTGTCTGTGTGTCTATGAGAGTGTGTGTGTGTGTACGTACGTACGTACAGGAAGTCAGTCTTCTGTTCAGGGTGAGCTCAGCTCAGTCTCACAGTTGATCAGGGTCTGTCGGCTGCAGGGTTGGAGAAATGGACAGCCAAGGAAGGAAAGTGGTGGTTTGTGATAACGGAACTGGGGTACGTGTGTGCAGCTGAAATGTGAGGCAGGTTTGTGCTGTTTTATCAAACAGAAAGCAGCGGACTCGGACAGGAAGTTAGCCAGTTAGTCCGACTGCTGTCAAAACGCCGCGGAGCAAAGCGTGAACACGAGCAGAAAACAGCGAACAAACGTGTTTACGAGTCACAGTCCGTCCGTTATACACCTCCTCCACTCTGCCCGTCAGTTATTCGGTCTAATCCCGCTGTTTAGACCGGCGTTTAGCCCGTGTTTAAAGCCGAGCCTCATTAGCTTAGCGTAACCTCTTCCTCCACCCTGTGCTGTATGTAGAAACGAGTCGGTTCAAGAGCAGGACTCTCAAAAACAACACTCTGAAAGGGTCAGGGTGTGGAGGATGCTGGCTCGGTCTCTGGCTCTCACACAGTGTCGGCTAGATAGCTTACAGAGGCAGGCATCAAACAGCCTGCTGTCACAGCTATGTGGGAGAAAGAGGGACAACTAGTGTGAGAAGCTGTCACTGTGTCCTACAAGAGTCCAACTGCACCCGAACCATCTATTCTATCTAAGCAGCGTCCTCCAACTAGGCCATCGAAGCTCCCTCCACCATGACCAGCTTCTAGTTCTCAGTCAGAGACTGAGTAGGTGTGTCCCCTGTCCAGGGTTTGTCTGTGTAGGACACTGTAGAGGACCCCCTGCTCCACACATCTTAGTGTTTTACCTGCTTCCAGTACTCCTGAGCCAGCTTCCTGGGCTGAAGGTTGTGTAAAAGAGCCGGATCACCACAAAAATGTGCAAGACAGAGGGGTTTAGAAAGACGGGTGGAGACTCTTCTGTTTAACTGTGTAGTTGGTCGCTGATCTGTCTGTTGAAGTTGTGACTGCACAGTGTAAGCTCTCTAGCTCAGCTCATGAGGCTGTTTCAGAATTCAGCCCTGTGATACTAAAGGACTGCTTCATTTGAACAGTCTCTTAATACGGACCACTAAACCCGAGGGGACACACAATGTGGATTGGTGTGAAACCAGCAGCTGATTCACTATAGTTTGTAGTTCATCTCGTACCCTTGTCTACTTCTAAACTCTTTCTGAAAGGAAGTGCGTTGGTGGAGCAGCAGAGGCAGTTATCAGCCGCTGAATCAGGAGGAAGTGAGATCGACATTAAAACCCACATAGTACAATTCATATGTGTGACCCAAGGCCAGTGACCATGTAAGGTAGCCAGTTTTGTTGCTGACGTACAGGCATCCCAGTCAAGATTAACAACACCCAACATACACGCATTCAAAAATGTACTTTTCTGCACAGCCGGGAGCTTTTGCTGCAGTTCAGGAAGGGCTCCTGAGCTGAATGTGCAAATTGTGCAGTTCAGAAATGGATCTTGTTGTGGCGGAGCTAGTGGTGTCCTCTGACAGCTGATATTTTTCAAATGGACAAAGAGCATTTAGCACATCTTAAGTAGTATCAGAAAGTACTGTAATTGCACTGCATTAAAACACGTTTATACATTTATATTTTGTTGTGATGTGAAGCTGTTCCTTTTAAGACCAAATATACTGCAATTAATCCTCTGAACAATGAGTAAAGCATGCACAATATTTAGGGCATTGTCAAACCTGCACCTTTTAGTTTGGAAAAATTTAACTCCTTCATTCAATTTCATTTATGCCCTTAGTGCAGTTTGTTTGGGCAGGTGTGAAAAATGGTAATCAAACCACCCTTTAGAGGAGCTGGTTTGGTCGAACTCTGGAATGGTTTGATTGTGGTACGAATGTGATCCGACCCAAATATCACGTATAGTTTAAGCTGGTAAACTGGCCAGATATTCATTACAGCTATGAACAAATGCTGTTCCATGTTAAACTGCACAGAAACCTTCAATGGTCCAAAACAGCACATTCTTCCTGTGTTTACTTTCTAATCAATAAGCAGAGAGAACATTAAGTGGTTTGTTGTGACTCATTTTGATGCGCTTAGGAATTTTCTTGTGTGAAAACAATGCAAACCTCCTAGAAAACCTCTCCATGTGAATCTGTATTATTTTCTGTAATGCTTGTCTTAGTAGTCCTGATTTAGAAATTAAAATAATTCAACCAAATTCCCTGTTGAATGGAAAAAAACACAACATAATTAAAAACAAAAATAAGAGCACAATTCTAATTCCATTTTTTTTATCTGAGTGTAACTTATTGTTGGGGGGGGGTGTTTTGACGGTGTGTGTATATATAATATACATTTGCTAAGTTGATCAAAAAACAATCTTTAAAAGTCTAGAGGAGCTACAAAAACTTTAACATCTTGCACCTGTCATTTAGATTTTTACTCTTTTAAACGAACAGACAGGATAAACACATCTAGCTCTTAAACGTCAGGGTATGACACACGTGCTTATTTTTGACTGCCAGTACATGAGCACCTGAGGGATTATATTGAATATTTTTTATATGAATATTTTGTAAAATGATCTTTAAATTTGGAATGTTTTCTAGAAGGTAAAGATAAGGTTAATCTGGCACACTTTCATGCAGTTAATACAAGTTTAACATAATACTCCCCCACACCGGTTGCTTGTTTAAGAGGTTCATGCTGACTTTTCCTATTGTTTTCCTGCTAAGTCTTCTTTCTCTCTGTCTGTGTTTGTGTGTGTGTGTGTAGTTTGTGAAGTGTGGCTATGCAGGTTCCAACTTTCCAGAGCACATCTTCCCTGCCCTGGTGGGCAGGCCCATCATTCGCTCCACAGCTAAAGTTGGCAACATTGAGATTAAGGTGAGTTCCAGATGTTCCCCACAGCACCCAGTTTTACCCCTGCTATGCAAATGTGTTGACTTCCTTCCAGTCACCATTGGTATCCAGAAGGCTAAATGTTTAGTTCAGTTTTTAGAGCAGAACAGAATTTGATATGAAGTCAGTATTGTTTTCAGCAAGGCAGCCAGTGTTATCAGATGTGTTTGTCAGTGCTATATTTTTCTTAGGAGGTACAGGATGGTGTGATCTAGAGATTGCATTTGGTAAGGATTCATCAATCACGATTGTCCAGAGTTTTTTTGTTTTTTTTTTTCTTTACACTCAAACTCACTTTTTTAAATACCCAGAGCTCCTGCAGCATTGTGTCCTTGAGCAGATGAAGCACACACACATTTCCATGACATTCTGTTAGCCAAAGGTTTAGCCTAAATAAGATTTAGCTCTATAGGCACACATGCATTCAAATCCAGTATGAGTGTGTGTACATAATTTACAACACAAAAACTGGAGCACAGATTGACAAGTGGTTCACTGGCGTTTTCAGCCTGCAGCTTTGTTGGTTTTTAAACCGTGGGTTGCAATGTGGATACAAGTCAGTCGCAAGAATGCTGCATCAACAAGAGTCTTTGATGTCAACTGTAAAGCACGTGTGTTAGATACATGGCCTTTATACAGGAATTGGTGGTCAATACAATACATGTGACTCTAGCAACAATATGAGGGAGATACGGTTGCCACTTGTTTGGTATATCCTGCTTGCTAGTGCATCTAATTTGATACTTATGCCACCTTTCAGTAAGGATTTTTGTACTAAGGCCTTGGGGAAACAACGTAGCTTGAACGTTGAAATAAAACATGTCTAAAAATTACTGAAATAAATCACACTGAAGTATGTTTACACCTACACGGTTACACACTTATTCTTTTGTTTTTGTGAGTGAAAGATCAGTATACTGAGCAGGGGACTAAAGCTTAAAGTTGCCATAAAATTAATTTTTGGGGATATTGATGTACAAATGGGAGGGGCTCTGAATGACTGATCTGCATTGTGGTGACTGCTTATAGGAGCAATGTAACATAGTGTACCGTAGCTTTGTTTTTAGCAGAATATGTAACACATTCTGTGATTAATCCTGATTCTTACTTGATACTTTTGCTATAAGTGTCCTCTTGGCACATTGTGTGGTTAATTAAGCACTTGGTTAGTTAGCTTTTAACCTAGCATCCACTCCCTTCACCTGACTGGATGCTGTTTGTGGACTCTCATTCTGAGGACACTACCACAGGCAACACTGCGGTACAGTGCATGGTTTCTGTAGCAGCCTGTTTCCAGAATCTGCAGAGGTTGTTGCTAATAGGCTGGGTGTATGTACATTTTTGAGGTGCAAATATAACAGCTGCATACCAAAGCCTAGGCTGCATTTCTGGACCACTACATCACCGAAGTCTGTTCCAAAATGAAGGACCCTTTGTATACAGCCAAGAAATGCAGCCTATGTTTGGGGGAATTGCGTTTGGAGGATGCAGTTGATGTAACCTTCCTGGCCCTCGGTAACCCACAGTTCTTCACGCTTGAACAGCAAAATGGGGGGACGGGGGTGATGGCACCACTCTGTATGGTTAGACTGTGTGACTAATACACTTCTAAGAAGTCTTCATAGAACAGTAGGAAAGTTACATTACGGTCTTCATATTCAACAGTTTTGGGGTTTTGAAATGTACGTTTTACAGCTCCTTTGTGGTCGTGCAGGGATTTCCTTTGAATGCATGTTCAGACACAACAGTCTCTAAATAGTCATTGCATTAAAAAGCTTTGGAACAACTAGGTTAATGTTTCAGGATCATTTGGTCTCTTCCACAGTTTTACTGTTCCGTCCTTTGACTTTAATCTTTTGACCTCCTGATCTTTTCTCTTTACACTCTCTCTTTTTCTTTCCTTCACCTGTTGAGGTAGAATAACAAAAAGATGGTAAGTGCAGACTGACGTGTGCATTTGCACCGATCGCCTGTCAAGAAGTGTGATGTGCCATGCACTGTATCCCAACAAGAAATTTTGTAATTTTTTTGTTTTGTAAAATTTCATTTTATTTTGTTTTTTATTATAAGTTTATCTCACCTGTAAATCATATTTGCTTATATAATTCCTTGATTTTAAATGGATATAGTTTGTTTTGTTGGTTTTGCAGTGAGTGAGTGTTTCTAACATTTGGTTTTCTCTTGATACTCTCATCTAGAAATCTCCCCCTTTTAGTTTTTAAAGCTGCTTATTAACAAAAGGAAATCTTCTGTAAAATTGTGGCTGCAATTTTGAAGCTGCAAAGTTGGAAATATTTTTCACAGAACATGGCAGCTCTTCAAAGTAACATCAAACCTCATACCCTAAGTTCCTCTTCTCCGTTCTGAAATAGGTTTAGCAGAAGTCGGCCTCAAGATGGAAGAAGCTATTTAAATGTCTGCCATTTGCGCAGCTGAATGTCACTTCTTTTTTCTTGCTGTCTTCTCTGCAGTTGGGTAATCAGTGAAGGCTTGGCTTGGCCAGTGTGATGTGCTAAAATGAGTCAGAATGGCTGGCAAAGGAGCTTAATGAAGTAACCATGTGCAGCTGTTAACCTGATAAGTATTATTCTCGGTGTTATGATAAAATTCTGCAGTATGGGATTAGAATAACTTTTACACAGGCCTCCTTTTACAGCACAAAAGAAGTCAGTGGAGTTCGGATATGACTGTGCAGTACCCAGGAAGCTAGTCAGACAAATGAATTTTAAGCAGGCTGTTATTGAAAACACATGGTGCTGCCCGACTGGTGCTTCTTCCATGCCAAAACACGCACAGTGCTTGTACTCGTTGACATTGAAAGATGAATATGTCTATATACAGTGCTCAGTGAATGCCTGGCCTGCAGAGTGTTTAGAACGGGAGAACTTGAATCAGAACTTGAATTAAATAAACCACACTCCACTAATCAGGAGAGTTACAAAAGGAGAGACCCTATATGCTACTCTTCCACAGCCTTTTACATGTCTAGTGAGGCTTGTGACCTAAGAGATGTCACCTGGTTACATATAACCCCTGCTGTGGAATCACCCTTTCTTATTAAAGCCCATTTACTAATTTATAAATGTATAAATAAAGATTCTCTTCATATTGCATGTCAAAAAATTTGAGTAATGTTAAAAAGCTCATTAGTGATCACAATTTCATTCAAAAAGGTAAATTCATATTTAATTAATTACATGTAAGGTGACATATCAAGCCTTTTTTGTGTTACCGTTGATCAATATGGCTTATAGCTCAAAAACCTTTACATCACCCAGGCTTCTCTAAGTAAACAGCACCCCCAAAACACCCAGTCATACTGGTCAAAACTCCTACTGCTATTGAAAACTCCTCCTTAAGCTCTTTGTGCTGATCAAACCTCCAAGCCAAAAGTCGTGCCAGTGGGGCTGCAATTATTATCCATCTTAGATTTTGGAAATAGCATTTCCACTTTAAGTGCTGTAGAATGCAACTGTGGCACTAATTTAAGGTGGAATGTCTGCAAGATGAGCAAAGTGCAAAGACTTTGTGTGGATTATTTATGTATGTATGTATATATATATATATATATATATATATATATATATAACATATATATATGTATATTTCAGCAGAACCCCATTTCAGTACTGTTTTCAACTTTGACACACCCCTTGGACATGCTTTATATTTGTTACAAAAGTGGCTATTCACAGCGCAAAAGGAGGGGTGTAATTTTAATTGAATTCAACATTCAGAACCTCTAACTGACATCACTTTGCTCATATTTCAGTATTGCTTTATATTTATTTTATTAAATATAGCATACATAAGACATACTTTGTATGGCCTTAAGTGTTTTAAATATTTTGGTTCCTCATTGCTGTGTAACTAGTTAAGCCTAATTTTATGGCTTTCAGATATTAAGAATTTCAAAGTAGTATGGCTCATGAAC
This sequence comes from Acestrorhynchus altus, assembly GCA_034509495.1. Lineage (NCBI taxonomy): Eukaryota > Metazoa > Chordata > Actinopteri > Characiformes > Acestrorhynchidae > Acestrorhynchus > Acestrorhynchus altus. The sequence continues at coordinate 12,608,039 of CM067506.1, read as the reverse complement.
TTCATCCACATACTCTTCCAGATTGAAAAGGAAATGGAGAGTCTAGGTCGCTAAGGGTATGTTATTAAAATGGTATTTAATGCAGCAAAGGTTTCCTTTTGTGAATCGAGACATCTGCTACAGAGGCGTGATCTCAAATGTGAAGCACAGTTTTGTCTTTGATAATTCTGAGCTGCACAAATTGGCAGCAGTTCAAATGAATGTGGTTGGCTGGCTTTACCCTCTTGGTAGCTGGTAGCATTGTATGATGGACATCCTAGCTAGTGGTTGGGAGTGACACGTTAAAAATACTTGAATAAATTGAGAATTTATTCTCCCAGCTTAAGTAACAATGTAGCTATATATGTGTTTTGCATTGTAAAAACTTCTAATTGGAAGTTGGACGGAAGGGAATTTCAAAATAGTGGTTGACTTAAAATGGAAGCGTTTGATGTTTGTTTGTTTTTTGTTTTTTTTTTCCTCATAAAAAAACTTTAGTAACCCATGAGTGAAACATTCAGTGGAAGTGTGGAAAAATATAGCAAATATAATTTGGCAAGCTCTCTTGAAACACAAAGGGAATTACAGTTATGTGTACCATAATAGAAGGAGGGGAAATTGTGATTTTCTAAACATTTAACAGAACAGCTTTTCTTAGAGAAACAATATTCCAAATGCTAAATTTGAAAGTGAAGGGGCGTCAAAGGGACATGCAGATTGAATTAGTAGAAATCATTTTCAAAGCATATACATCTAAAGATGAAGCATGTATGAATATACATCCAACATAATATGTTAAACAAAAATGGAAAAGGGAAGAAACAATGAGAATTACAGATGAAGAATGTATACATGTATACAATGGAGGGAAAAATATAAATAGATTGTTTTTACTATGCCACTGCAGACAGACCATTTAGATTCCACAGTCCTAGCATGTTAGTAGCATGAAAACGTGGGTGTCAAAGCACAAACCACAATCGTATCTTCAAATATCAAAAGGTTATGGGCAGATCTAAAGGATGCCCTGCAAAATATATTTTAAAAGGAGATCCCTATGAATAGTAAGATAGATTATCTTGGTTGTATTCACCTTGACGTAGGACAAAAAGAGAAATATTTCATGGTAGTGCCTTTAATGGCCAGTAAAAAGTGTTGACCCAGATGTGGTTAAAGCCAGAAGGCCCAAATTTAGGTGACTGGATAGATATAATTAAAGTAGATAAAATGAGACAATTTATGAGATGGATAAGTAAGAATGGACATATTCAAAAAGTACTGGAGTAAGTGGACTGAGAATTTATCAAAAGTAAGACCAGGTGGAATTTTTTCTCCTCCATTTTCTTAAAACTGTTGTTAGGTAATTGGTTGATGGTTGACGCTGCCAAAGATGATAAGAAAACTTTTTTAAACAGAAAATTACTAATAAAATTTTAAAATAAGCTTTACGTGTGGAAATTAAGACAAAGCTAAATGTTGTTGTGTGCTGCACAAAGATGTAGAGTCTGACAGCATTCATGTAAAAACCCACACATTTGGCCTTTCATTATTATCATCACAGTTAGTTTTCTCGTGAGAAGAGGAGGTTGAAAATAAACTTGAGGAAATGGTTTCAGCATTAAACAATGGTTTCAGTTGTCACACTGAAATATGGTGGGGGCGGGGGGTCACCAAAACCTTAACGAGATGAGAGTTGTGAAATGTTTACAGGTGTGTGTGTGTGTGGTTGTGTGTATGAAGATGACTAACAGAGTTTGATGCATGCTAAGTTTGTGTTCTGTGCATGCTGGATTTGCTAATGATGGTAAGGGGCTTTGAAGGGATGTCTAGTCCATCCTTCCATTCATCTCATCTCAGCGGCTGTGTGCACTATGCTTGTGCTCACTCTCAGCCACAGTAGAGCCTCTGTCGGTCCATAAGTCACCAAGAATGCTCATGGTAGAGGATATAGCAGGTTTGTGTTGCAGAATCCCTAGTGCTGTGTGCATCCTTTCTGGACATGCTGCATATGCCGTATCGATAGAGGCAGCTGTGCTGTGACATGGACTTCCTGCACATGCAGGATAATTTCTGATGGGTTTCTTGTGATAACCTTTATGAGCATTTTCTCTTCGGGTTGCAGCTCTAACCCCTGATATTCCACCTTGCAGGACCTGATGGTAGGAGATGAGGCAAGTGAGCTGCGCTCAATGTTGGAGGTGAACTACCCCATGGAGAACGGTATCGTCCGGAACTGGGATGATATGAAGCACTTGTGGGATTACACTTTTGGCCCAGAGAAACTCAATATCGACTCGCGCAACTGCAAGATCCTCCTTACAGAGCCTCCAATGAACCCCACCAAGAATCGTGAGAAAATCATTGAGGTGTGTACTTTTCAGGCTTTTTTTTTATTCTCTTTGACTCACCCTACCTAGTTGGGTTGATTTACTGCACATATTTAGTTCCCTGTTGTTAACTAGCTATCATAGAGTACAGGTTAAAAAAACAATGTCCAGATGGAAAGGGAAAATTTTAGTATTTTACCCTGTATATGATTTTAAACTAAGTCTCAGTAAGCTACAGACCCCTTAACTCTTCAAGAGGGGGGTTGGTGGGGCTGATGATGTCATTGTCCCAGATATTATAGTTATAGATTTACAGAGGAAAATGTGAAGGGAAATGCTGTTTGTTCTCTTTCTTGTCAAATTTCAGAATAAAAGTCCTGAGAATGGGTGGATAATACTGATACATAAATAACAAAAATAATAAAGGAGAATTTTGGCTCTCACTGACCTGTTCTTTTGCTCTATAAGAAGAGCTCCTGCTCTGCACTGTATTAATTGCACTTGTTTGAACTTGTTACCTATATAAACGACACCTGTCCGCACACTGTCAATCATGCTTCAATCTCTTCACTATGACCAAGACCAAAGAGCTGTCTAAGGACAACAGGGACAGAACTGTAGACCTGCACAAGAGTGGGGGCAAGCAGCTTGGTGAGAAGGCAGCAACGGTGCAATTATTATAAAATGGAAGAAACACAAGATGACTGCAAATCTTCCTCGGTCGTAGTCTCATTTGAAGTTCGCCAATGATCCAAAGGCAGAAGCATAGAAGGTTATATGGTGGTATCAACTCCACTTGCCGTTTTTGGAGGAAGAAGAAGGATGAATATGACCCCAGGAACACCATCCCAACCGTGAAGCATGGGGGTAGAAACATCATACTTTGGGGGTGCTTTTCTGCAAAGTGCACAGGACAACTGCACCCTATTGAAGGGTGGATGGATGGGGCCATGTGTCGCAGGATTTTGGCCAACAACCTCCTTCCTTCAGAAAAAGCATTGAAAATGGGTAATGGCTGGGTCTTGACAATGACTCAAGAAGCATTTCAAGGTCCTGGAGTAGCCTAGCTAGTCTCCAGACCTCGATCTAATAGAAAATCTTTGGAGGGAGAAGAACCTCAGTGAAACCTGAAAGATCTGTATGGAGTGGGCCATAATCCCTGCTGCAGTGTGTGTGTAAACTTGGTCAGCTGAGTCCCTCACTGTCTTCAAACGCAGACTGAAGACTCATCTGTTTCTGGAGTATTTAACTCCATAAAGACATTTGTGTACAGCAGGATCTAAGCATGAGGAACCTTTAGATTCTTGCCTTCTCTACTAGCAAAGGATATTCTGAGTGAACAGCAAAGCACTTTTATAAGTCACTCTGGATAAGGGCGTCTGCTAAATACCGTAAATGTAAATGGTCAAGAACGAGAGGAAACATCTAACCTCTGTAATTGCAAACAAATAAATTTGGTCAAGAACTACAGTAAATGTCTGACCTCTGTAATTGCAAACAAAGATTTCTGTACCAAATAAGTTGTTTTTGTATTGTATCAAATATTTATTTAATGCAATAAAATGCAAATTCATTATTTAAAAAATCATACTGTGATTTTCAGGATTTTTGTTTAACTGCATCACAGTTGGTGTAAAAATGACCACTGTATTGACCATGTATTGTAAATATAATAATTACAAATAACATCATAATTCTTGCATATTTAGCTCAAGAACACTCATGATGATCAGTTACAAACTGGAATTCAGAAATGTAAAGTGTTTAATCATTATAAGCAATACATTGTAGGTGCAAGTACATTTTTGTACAGATTTAGGATCTCCTGAAAATAACATCTGATGTGTGACTCTTAAATTTTTGGTTGAATAAAGGTCAAAATGTCATCTCACAAGTGGCCTTCTATGCTTACTGTGACAAATTACTGAAAGTCTAATAGGCAGGTCAAGCGTTCATAATCCTATTTGTGTCTTTTTGCATCTTCTCAAAATGGATCATCAAAAGAATAATTCTTGAAAATAGATTTTAGATTGTAAGAAAGATTTTGGTTTGCATCTCAATTTTTTGTAGGGCTGCAAATATACATCATGCTTATATGCTAAAACTGAACCAAACTGCATATAGAACTTGGAGGAAGTTGTGTGTCCATGTTACATGTTGCAAAAGAATTGGTTAAGATTTCCTCTTAACTGTTGGTCCTGCTCCTTTTTTAGGTGCGGAGGGGTTAACATTTCTAGAAAGTAATATTTAATAGTTTCATTAATAGTCAGAATTAAAGAAACAGAATGATGTTTTTGTAATGGCCCATAGTTGACCAACATTGTGGGAAAATCTATGTTCTGTACACACTTAATGGCTACTAGCTTGAATTACAATCACACATTTTGTAAGCAGTTAATAATTATAATTATTATTAATTATATTATGATTTATTATAATAATAAACAGTATTTTGTTACACATCTGCCCCCAGTGCCCCTATAGACTGTTTAGCATTAGTATATTTTTAACTGTCAGAAGAATAAAAGACATTCACTTTTATCACTGACTGCCTTGTTTACCTTCAAATGACATGTTGTCTGTAGCAAGATATGAATTTTAGATTAAATAGCATCAATATACTTGGTTTAGAATGAATTAATAAGTCTTTAAAAATATTTTGCTCAGTAGTTTGATACCTCTTGAATTGTGTGTATGTTTGTGTTTTCTTTACCTACTATACTGTTTTGTATTTCCTGATAGGTTATGTTTGAGACCTACCAGTTCTCAGGAGTTTACATTGCTATTCAGGCTGTGCTCACATTGTATGCCCAAGGTAAATTACTGGAACCTCAACATTAACCTTTAACATTTTGTGTTTTGCATTCAAATCCCATTTCAGCCATTCGGATTATTAAAGGAATGATATTTAATATAACTAATATCTAAAAGGAAACACACACACGTCTTTCTATAGTTGTCCACTTCAATGTTATTTCTTTGCTCTTGATTGTCATTGTGTGTTACAATGCCCAGGTCTCTTAACGGGAGTGGTGGTGGATTCTGGTGATGGCGTCACCCACATTTGCCCCGTATATGAAGGCTTCTCTCTTCCCCATCTAACTCGCAGGCTGGACATCGCAGGCAGAGACATTACTCGATATCTTATAAAGGTGCTTGTTTCTGACTTGCTTCTAGGACTGTTGCTCTTTTTAAGTTGTATAATGTCAGTTAGTTGGTTTGTATATTTGCTGCAATAATTTTTCTAGATGTGTCTAAAGTTCTTCATGATGAACTTGGTAGTTAGTGTAATACTATCTTTTGGTCCCCTTTTTCCAGCTGCTGCTTCTGCGAGGCTATGCCTTTAATCACTCCGCAGATTTTGAGACTGTACGTATGATGAAGGAGAAGCTGTGCTACGTGGGTTACAATATTGAACAGGAGCAGAAGCTCGCTCTGGAGACCACAGTACTGGTGGAGTCCTACACGGTCAGTCCACATACTACCTTAATCCCTTTTCTAAAGAAAGTGTGTAGATCTGAGGAAGGGTAAAGAAAGTTTCTGCTGCATTAAAGGTCCCAATGAGCACAGTGGCCTCCATCATCCATAAATAGAAGTTTGGAACCACCAGGACTCTTCCTATAGCTGGCCACCTGGCCAAACTGAGTTTTCATGGTAGAACGGCCTTATTCAGTGACCAATAGCCCAATGATTACTCTGACAGACATCTTACATTGTTCTGTGGAGAGAGGCGAATCTTACAGAAGGAGAACCATTTCTGCAGCACTCTACCAATCAGGCCTGTATGATAGAGTGGCCAAATGGAAGCCACTTCTCAAGAAAAAGGCACATGACAGCCCATCTTGAGTTTGCCAAAATGTACCTAAAGGTACCTCAGACCATGAGAAACAAAAAGATTGAACTATTTGGACTGAATGCCAAATATAATGTCTGGAGGAAACCAGGCACTGCTCATCACCAGTCCAATCCATCATTCAATACAATTCCTACAGTGATGTCAGTGAAGCATGGTGATGGAATCATCATGCTGTGGGGATGTTTTTTCTGCAGCAAGAACTGAGAGATTAGTCAGGGTCGAGGGACAGATGACGCTCAGGGCCTCAGACAAAGGTTTATCCACCAACAGGACAATGACCCTAAGCACACAGCCAATTCTGTTAATGTCCTTGAGTGGCACATCCAGAGCCTAGACTTGAGCCCGATTGAACATCTCTTGAAACTTCCCAAAAACAGTTGTCAAGTTTGTAGCGTAATACTCCAAAAGATACAAGGCTGTAATAGCTGCCAAAGGTGCTTCAGCAAAGTATTGAGCAAAGGCTGTGAACACTTATGTGCATTTATATTTTTGTTTTATTTTTGTATACATTTGCAGATATTTCAAACAAGCTTTTCTCACTTTGTCATCGTGGGGTGTTGTGTATAGAATTTTGAGTGAAAAAGTTAATTGAATCCATTTTGAAATAAGGCTATAACATAACGAAATGTGCAAAAAGTGAAGCGCTGCAGCTGTGTGCGTGTGCGTGAGTGTGTGTGAGAGAGAACCACACAAACAATGTGTAAAAACAAAAGTAAAAACTCACATAGGGACATGAAGATGAAGTTTGAGTTTGCTGGAAATGCTGTTGGGGAGTGGTTAGTATGTGGTTTCACAATCTGACCAATAGTGTATACTCTCAGAAAAATTGTCTGAAAACTTGCAGCAGAGAAATTCCTCAATTTGTAAGCTTATGTCCACTGTACAGTTTTCACTTCTCCTCACTGACTGGCTCTTGTCCATGAGAACCAGCCATAATGTGGGATTTAAGGATGGGTTTTTGTGAAGGGAGGAGGTTGCTGACCAGTCGTTCTCAGCTTTTCTGTGACTGTGTAAAGTATGGGGGTAGAATTTTCCTCTATACAGGTCTTGCTTTTCTTTCCAATGTGTTTTCCATAAGAAAAAAGTAAATCAGGAAAAAAACAAGTAGTGAAACAAGGAGGGCAGTGTGGCTTCGGCGCTACCTAACTAGCATTTAACATCATTTCCTGCGTGGCCGCAGTCCTTCCCCAGCTGGGGCCGCTGGGTGTTTCCGCATCTTGAAACCCCTCAATGGACTCTTTATGCACCCACACACCCCTCCGCCATCTTCTCACTACTCATCACCAGCAGACTAGAGATACGACCCGGCCTACCACTCGCCACTCCTGCTCCTCAGTCATGAAAGAGATTATTGGGGCAGATGTTAGGACTGTCAGAGCCAAATAACATGTACACGTGTGTTGGAAAGATCATGTTAAAGATGAGCATGTCTGGTGAATTGTTTTGCATGTATACTGTCTGGGCAAAAGTATTAAGACACCTGCACATTCATTGTTTATTCCAAAATCAAGGGGTTTTTAAAAGGAGTTTATATTGCTTTTGTTGGAGTAAATGTCTCTGTTGTCTAGGTAAGGCCTCTGCTAGATTGTAGGGCATTGTGAGGTTAAGAGCACTAGTGAGGTCAGGACGTTGGATTATCATCACCCCTTGTCTAAGGTTTTGGATAAAGCACCATCATTCCACTGCTACACAGCTCAATGCCAGGGGGCATTATACCCCTCTACCCATGCCTAGTAAAAGCCATGGTGCCAACAGGTTGATGTTTATCTACTCTAGTCCTAATTTGTTCACAGTACTTCAATACAGGGAATAGACAAGCAATGAGTGCAAACTGTGATTAAAAGCATTCATTGAAAGGTTGTGCACTAAGGTTTAGACATATTTAGATATATTTCCCTGTCACTGAAATATAGTCAGTGACTTTCTCCATTCTTATTCAAGATGGCTTGAATTAATGAGACTGGTGTGTTTACCCTCATAATTGGTGGATGAGATGCATCAATTACTTATTGGCAGTGTTGGGTGGCTAAAATTCAATCATTTAAATTTGTGATGTGTGTGCTGTGTCCCATAGAGGCTTTCTAACTTTGCTCAACAGTAGAATTTAAACTCTATTTCTTGCCTTGTCATCTCTCTCTCTCTTTAGCTCCCCGATGGAAGAGTGATTAAGGTTGGAGGGGAGAGGTTTGAGGCACCAGAGGCTCTGTTCCAGCCCCACCTGATTAACGTGGAGGGGGTAGGAGTGGCCGAGCTGCTCTTCAATACCATTCAGGCAGCAGACATTGACACCAGGTGATAAGACTCCACTGTATTTCTCCAAAAATACTTCTGAATTTGTTAGCCAGGTGTAAGATACTCCATACAAATCGGACTATGGTAGTTCAGGCAATGTTGAGACTGCCAGCCCAGATTCAAATTTGACATATCTGTACTGTATGCAGATGCATTTTTGACAGCCAAAAAACCCCCACATGAAGTCAGATTTTTTGCAAAGTGGAGCACATTTGAAATATGATTCATAGGTGTGTCTCAGTGTGTTTGCTCTAGCCGCTCAAATTAAATCATGTTGTGAGTGATATAAAAATGACCATGCATACAGGTTTGTGATGTCTGGTGACACATCTTGTCACGTGCAGGTAATGGACGTTCATCTCATTACATGAAATACAGTTTCTATGTTCCTTGAACTTTCCTGATCTTGACCAGATTTAGTTTGACTTTAAAAGTCAACAGCCATTATTTTGAAACTCATCTGGCTTCTATAGATGTTCTGTATCATACGTGAAATGCTGAGTTTTTTCATGAGGTCACATTTATGCTGTCCTTCATGTGACTCTTGTGCAAGGAACACTGCACAGCTGTACCTTCATGCACGTTCTTTGCCGTCATGGGGTTTTGATTTACCTTTTGTACCAGGAAACACAGCAGTTGTCTCTGTGAGTTTTCTTCCAGACCTCTTCTTGATCTCTTCAGTTCCACTGAGCTGCCATTTCTTAACATTCCTCACTGTAGAAACTGCAAACTGAGAATGCTTTGCAGACAGTTCCTAATTGAGTGTGTAGTCATGAATACGATTTACGATGGAGCAGCAGTGGCTTCATTTGCTTCTGTGCTTTCACTGTACTGATATAACCCTTGTGATATGAATATTGTTTTTTTCTGGCTCTGCTTTTCCCCCCAGGGCTGAGTTCTATAAACACATTGTTCTCTCAGGAGGTTCCACCATGTATCCTGGCCTGCCCTCTCGGCTAGAGAGAGAACTCAAGCAGCTCTATCTAGAGCGTGTGCTTAAAGGCGATGTCGACAAGCTTTCTGTGAGTATATTAAAAGAAACACATACAAATAATGGGGCTACCTGTAAGCACTGTATGATTTCATTACAATTTAAGATGCCAAGATTTCTGGTGTCTAACATGAGCAAAGCTGAATATAGTGTTTTCACTACATAAGATAAATTTTTTTATATAGTTGTGCATTAATCTTAACCCTAAACGAAGTCTGATTTTGACATTTGTCTGTGATTTACGGATCTATTTTTGTTCTCCCCAGTGAGTGACTTTTAGCCTTGGTCTGGTACTTTTAGTCTTTTTTGTAGCTGTTTTTGAGTTGAAGTTAAAGTACCTCATGCTCACCAGCAGGTGGAACTGAGTGACCTCTTTTGGCTTGTCTACTGCATCTCATGTCTCCATTTGCCACCTTCTTGACACCTATTTCCTCTATACCTCAGTCTGAAACACTAAATCTAAATAAAGTCAAAATCTAAACAAAGTCTAAATAAAATCAGGAAATTTAGTTTCATTAAATGCACTCTTAGGATTTGAGAATGAAGGAGACTTCATATATATACATAGACATATATTTATATAATGGAACATATGAGCAGATTCTAAGTGTAAGAGGTGATGAATGTGATGACTGAGTAAAGGATGGTTAATATTCTCTGTCTATTGATTTATCCGTTCTTGCATCTTCTCTTCATCATCTGAGAGGGAGGGGCTAAGAAAGACCTAAAAGAAATGAGGACAAGCAATCAAAGATATCCACTCACTATGTGCAAGTAGGACCAAGAGGGCAGTCCTAGGTGACACCCACACACTGCCTGGCCGTCCTCCGTCTCATTTAGAATCTGTCTATAAGCATTTTGGGGTAGCTTAGAGCTGCCCACTTGTCAGAACTCTATTTCTGGATGATCAATTACAGACGGGTCACTCGATATGTTTGAGCAGCATGTGTCTGTCCCAAGGCTGTGGTCAAGGCAAATTAAAAACCCATTGAATGCTCATACAACTTCCATGAGTTCCTGTTAGGCCACCTGTTTTCAACGTGTTCATAGTTTGAGTGGTTGGACTCAGACTAAGCATCACAGTCCAGATCATTGTATCAATTATTTATCTGAAAATTATCTAGGGTTTATTTTCTTGTAACTTCTGATATGCTGAACATAAATACTACATAGTTTCAATGAATTGTACTGTAAATGTATATTATATTCATTTTATTAACATCAGTTTGGTTTTTTTCTTCTATTTTTCCACTGCATTTCCCTAATGCCATATCTGTTTGACACCCTGCAGAAATTCAAGATCCGAATTGAGGACCCTCCACGGCGCAAGCACATGGTGTTCCTGGGTGGGGCTGTGCTGGCCGACATCATGAAAGACAAGGACAACTTCTGGCTGACCCGTGAGGAGTATCAGGAGAAGGGCATGCGAGTGTTGGAGAAGCTTGGTGTCACAGTCAGATAAACTCCGTTACAGTCACTAAAACCTCCAACCCCACCCTCACCTCTTCATTATTCCATATACAGGATATCCAGAGCATCTGTCCGCTTGTGTTGTCATGCCTCCAACCTCCTGTGTTCTGCTTCTCGTGCCACTGAACTGTGTGATCACTTTTAGGAAGGAGATGGGAGGTAGTGTGTTGTTTTAAGGGATACTGGGAAGGGAAGGTTAGAGTTCAGCTTCCAGTTTCTTTGGTCCTTTGTCATTATCCTGACACACCAGTAGCAGAAAGTGGGCACTAGACACCAGCATGTCACCAGAATTCGTTTCAACTAATGTCAGTCAATCTTGCTTGCCTCGCATAAAACAAGAGGTCCTCTGCAGTACTATGATGAAGACTGGGGTACTTTCACATGGTCACACCTAAACTAATACATATGTATAGCAAAGCTAGGAACACCTCAAACTCCTGAATGAGTTTTAAATAAAACTGATATAAGTTGTAATGGATTCTTGTGACATCTCTGTTTATAGAATTGTCAGCCTAATGAAGAATGATTGAAATGCTGTACCTTCTATGTGACAAATTCAAACTGAATGACAACCAAACTCGGTGACAGTTATTGCTTGTCTCTACTGTGTGTACCAGGGATTGGTCTCTGGACAATGGGGTGTAGCTCCAGTTCTTCTTTTCTCTGACACTCTCTGTCTATGCTCCTTGTCTATGTGTCAAGTGCTTGTCCTTAATAAGTTCTTGTGCTCAGGGTTTTGGTGTGCTGGGATAAAGTTGGGATTGTCTTTTTTTTTTAAGCTTTCAGCTTGAAATTGCTTTCCTTTTTCCTGTGCTTCAGCTTTGACTCAACAGTCCCTTTAAATGGGAATTGGCCAGTTGTTTCCAGCTCCCAGCTATTCTAAGATGATCAGATGTTATATGAGAGAGATGGGAATTTTTCTTTTGCTTTTCTTCTTTTGAATGTTATTACTTTCTCCCCATTACCTTAATTTTTCATTTGCAGTCTGTTGTTGTCCTTGAACTTGTCTGGCATAGAACCTCCTCAAATACACAGATGTGTAGTATAAACTTCAGTACACTCTTCAGTGTACTGAAAATGACTCACTTTGTTATTCACACAAAACAGTTAAGACTTGTAAATGACTCAGTTTGTAACTGAGGTTAAAGGGTGAATCCAGCATGGCTGATTATTGTTATGATCTGTAAAAATGAATGACATACAGACAATATTAGAACATTTTTTTTCTTTATTCTTTTTTTGAGTCTCTGGGCTTCATTTATACAAAATGCACCTCATACTCTTTGTACGTTTCCATAAATGCTCATGCAGTGCCAAGGGCAGTTGATCTGACTGGATCTCCTATGTTCTTTTTTATTATTGTTGTTGTTATTAATATAATAGCATAACTGCCTAACATTTGATTTAAATAAAGAACTTGATTTATACATAATTTGTCTCTTTCTGTTCTATTAATGATGGATTTGTAATTAGTAATGGCGCACTGTTTGGACAGGTGCACTGCAACCATGTTTTACAATGATATGATTAGCTATGTAGGTTACAAATGGTGATACAAAACACAACACTTAACACATGCTTGACACATACAGGCAATCGTTGTTAACCATCAATTTAACTGAATGAATTGTTGCTTCAAACAAGGATGTACGGCAGTTTATTATGAATTAATAAGAAAGTGGTGCAAGATTGTGCTCTAATTATCATTTTCTATATTTTGCAATTTTCTATCCATAAAGCCATTTCTTAACCAATGCAACTCCCAAGCAGTGAGCAGAAAACAACAAGCCTCATATTTAAAATAGACACCAAATGATCTAAAGGTGACAAAACTATTAGGACACATTGCTCATTACTCATTTTTTTTCTTCTTTCTTTTTTCATTCTTGCTTTTGTTGCATTAACTGTCTCTACTGTCTAAGGTTTTCTGCTAGAATATGTGAGGATTTGATACCATTCAGCAACAAGAGTGCTACTAAAATAATGTGGTTGGATGATTACAACCAGACCTCAACCTGGCTCATCCCAAAGTGTACTGGATGGAGCACCATCATTTCACACATAGTGTATACGTAAAAAAATAGTTTCTATTGATGGGGCTTGTGTTACACTTATTGTATGTATATTATCATGTGTGGAAGTCATACATGATCGTATATATTTAGCACAATAAAAGAATGTTTTATACAATGGCTGCAAATAACTCACTATGTGTACACACAAACATTGAAACGTGTTTGTAAAACCTGGTCACAACAAAGCTAAACTATTAAATACATTTGGTAATGTAATACTCAAAAAGTAATACATTGTTATCAAGACGTTTCCACCATTCAGGGATTAAAAACACAAAAAACAACAACAAACAAACAAAAAACAAACAAACAGTAATTTGACCAGAGGGTGGCATCCAAATAGCATTTTCACCCTGTGATCAAAGGAAATTCTGCTGAATGAAGTTAACCATGTTCTAACCACAGTCGGCTACTTTCAGCATTACTCCATAGTACAACTTTATAAATTAGATCCCACTTACACTCTACAATAACATGTTGTGTCATTGTTAGTAAAGAACATGGCAACACATTAAAAGCAGCACTCTTCCCTCATGTATGTGAATGAATGGTGAGCAAGTGATTAATCTTTTGGAGAAATCCCTGATTTAAAGTGATCAGAGAGGAATTTGGACGGTCCCTGTTTTAACCTACCTGTCAGATGTGAACAGGCCTGTTCTGGCCTGATCAAAGCTACCCTTATCCTCAGCTTTCTCTCTGTCAGGACAGAGACAGATAAAGAGTCAGCACTGTCCACCTTTGCTCCTGATTACATGTCTTGCAGGAAATGGCCAACTAAAGTACCACTTCAAAAACCGTTTTGCTGTTGTGTAATAGATGATATTACTTACAGTGGCCTTACCCTCACCCCCTACCCCCACCCCACACACCACACACACACACACACACATACGCACACAGTTATAATGCTCACAGAAATAGGCTTCAAATTCAAATTATGGTTTCCATTTTAACATCCCACTGCTGCACACATCAGCTGTAACCCTCACAGAAGCCTATTTGCAATGTATAGATTTAAAATACATTACAATACAAATATGAATACATTTTACATGTATTTCACAATATATAAGAAGTATCTTACACATGTGTTGTGATTGATATTTATATTTGTACATATATATTTACATATTGTCGATGTCCAATAAAAAACATGTATAAATGGTGACATTATAGGAGAAAGCAAAAATGTTCATTCATCATGAAACTGTCAGATTAACATTGTGGAGAATACTAACAATGGACAAAAATGGAGATCTATGGTTTTCATTGGACAGCAATGATACACAATTATGTATGTAACCCCATATATTAAGACAAAACAAAATGTATTTGTAAAGCACTCTTTACAACTGATGTCACAGAACAGCTTTACAGAAATCAAAAATAAAAAGGTGACGTGAACAAAAGATAAACTCGCTCAGAGCTGGAGGAAGAACCAGGCTCACAAGGGGGGACCCCTCCTCTGGTCAAACGATATAAAAGCAGACATTCAGAAATGACCTTAATTAGCCCTGTGTAATATGTGCACACACACACACACACACACACACACACACACACACACACACACACCCCACACTGCTGGGTCTCAGCAGAGTGAGGGTCCTCCTGAGCTGAAGTGGAATCAGCAGTTGTGGAGTTAACTGTGGACACACTTGCTTCTCAGACTAAAAGTCAGGCTGCAGTGTTACGAAGCTGACGTCATCGTTTCCGCCCTGCCCCTCCCCCTCCTCCTCCCTCTCGCGCTGCTGCTGCAGAATCCAACATGGAGTAATGAGAGATGGGGCTCGGACGGGGCCACCCTCAGCAACATCAGCGCTTAGCGGGCAGCAGCACGGCGGAGAGACCCCCGAGAGGCTGACCCACACACACACGCGCGGTGGTCGGGTAACGATAGTGGACTGAGGCTGGTTCCTGTAACGGCTTTCAGGAGAAGAGAGACACAGAGGAGAAGAAGAGAAAGAGCGTCAAAACGGGGAACGAAGAGGAGAAGAAAACAGCAGAGCAGAGGGGAGGAGAGGAGAGGAGAACGGCGGAGGCGCGATGTGAGGGGATTATTATTGTGGAGAAGACGGAGAGAAAAATGACGACCGAGAAGAGAGCACCCACGGGGGGATTGTTTTCTAGGTGAAACGAGAAGATGATTGAAGAAACACGCCCTAACGAGTGAGTCTCTCTCTCTCTCTCTCTCTCTCTCTCTCTCTCGGACCCCCTGAGTGGGGAAAGTTTGGGGTCTTTGTTTTTGCCCGTGTTGTGTGTTCTGACAGTGGGCGATGAAGAAACAACAGAGGGGTATCAGCGGGAGAGAAGAATCGAGAGTGAAGGAGAGAGGAGTAGAGAGAGAGGGAGAAAAGAAGGGAGAGAGGAGTAAAGAGTGAGGGAGAGAGGAGGGGAGGGGAGAGAAATAGTGTGATGGAGTGAGGGAGAGGGGAGTAGAGAGAGGGAAAAAAGAAAGGAGAGAGGAATAGAGAGAGGAGTAGAGAGTGAGGGAGAGAGGAGTAGAGAGTGAGGGAGAGAGGAGTAGACTGGAGTAGAGAGTGAGGGAGAGAGGAGTAGACTGGAATAGAGAGAGAAGGAGAGGGGGGAGACAGGGGGCTTGGAAACATTTCTCAGCGAAAAGGATTTACTGTTGAGTTCCTTAAAATGGAAATGAGCAGCTCTGAGGGTCTCCACACTGATGGACTGACAGACTGACTGACTGGAGGCTGTACTCTGAGGGTCTCCACTCTGACTGAAGGACGGGAGGCTGTACTCTGAGGGTCTCCACTCTGACTGACGAACGTGAGGCTGTACTCTGAGGGTCTCCACTCTGACTGACAGACGGGAGGCTGTACTCTGAGGGTCTCCACTCTGACTGACGGACGGGGGGCTGTATTCTGAGGGTCTCCACTCTGCCTGACGGACGGGGGGCTGTACTCTGAGGGTCTCCACTCTGACTGACGGACGGGGGGCTGTACTCTGAGGGTCTCCACTCTGACTGACGGACGGGGGGCTGTACTCTGAGGGTCTCCACTCTGACTGATGGACGGGAGGCTGTACTCTGAGACCCTGACTGGAGCTGAATGATGTCAGTCTGTCCTCTATTTGTTTCCCCTTTCTTTGAATCGCACTCATTTGCATACAGAGCTTCATTCATAAAAACACACACAGTTGCCCTGCTGACTCTGTGCTCCACGTTTATTGTGTGTGTGTGTGTGTGTGTGGAGACGGGTCTCTCTCTGACTGGGAGGACTGGTGGAGCCCAGTTAAAGCTGTGTGTTCAACTGTGACTGCTGTAGGAGGCCGTTTGCACTGGTGATCCGGAATGTAAAGCTGGATTCACTTTAATCCGCTGCACTATTCTGTCACAGGATATGATGAGCTTGTGAAGACACCCCCCCCCCCCCCCACACACACACACACACGCATACACTCACTCACAGACTCTCTCTCTCTCTCACACACACACACACACACACACACACACACACACACACACACACACACACACACTTCCAGTCACGCTGGGGCTAATATTAAGTGGTGAAACCACATGCGCATATATTTGGCGTTCTGCTCTTATACGGTTGTAACAGGCCTTGCACACGGTGGTCACACGCCACTGTAAAGGCTGCTCCTGAGGAGAAGGTGTTGTTACAGACTCAGGTCTGAATGGACAGTAGGGGAGGTTAGGTCTCTGAGTGGACAATAGGGGAGGTCAGGTCTCTGAGTGGACAGTAGGGGAGGTTAGGTCTCTGAGTGGACAGTAGGGGAGGTCAGGTCTCTGAGTGGAGCTGCTCATGAAGCACACTCTCGCGCTGCAGGGTCGTGTGACGCTGCCGCTCCATTCATAAAAGCAGACGCGCGCAGCTTCATTCAGCAGAGCACTCGCGCTCCTCTGCCGCCAGAGCGGCTCCAGCCGGATCTCCTTCATGTTTGTGGATATGAACGAAAGCTGGTCTGTAAAACACGCCTCTCAGAGCGTCGGTTTGAGCCCCGTTTTGTCACAAAGCGACACAGTTGGCTGGTGCTGTAGCTGAAGGAGCCCATTTGTGTAAACAGCTCTGTGAGACATGACATTCAGAAAAGGTCACTCAGCCATTAACAATCGAGCTCAGATCCTCATTTTCACTGAGGAGAGAGAGTCTGAAATCCAAACAGCCTTTACTCTCTGCACTTCTCTGCTTTATCACTGTGATATCGCTTCTGTTTTAACCTCTAGAACCCTAAACCAAAACCACATATATAGTCTATAGACTATAGTCTTTTCTCTGGTTACTCACGTTTGTCTTCGTTTGAGATGTAAAAATGAAGACAGTCTGTATGAATTTGACCATGTTTTGATTAAAAATCCATTCCAGGCCTGCAGTGTTTTTTTGCTTTTAAGGACTAAAAGCACTTTACATCTCAGAAATCCTGATGGAAATGAATCATCCACAGTGTTTTTGAGCCAAACATGCAGTTGTGATGAGTTATATTTAATGAATAACAAGATGGTTATAATAATAATAATAATAATAATAATAATAATAATAATAATAATAAGTTCTTCAAAATATTAGACAGTGGTCTAAAAACAGACAAACATCCTGTTGTTTATTTTTATTTACCTACCCCCTTCCTCTGTTCCTGTGTACATGTGGGTGGGGCAGTGAACATGCACTGGAAGATCCTTTAGCATTTAAACTGGGAATAAATTCAGTTGGAAATGAGTGAAATTGAGTTGTTTTCTGAGCTGGATTACTCACTGATAATTCATCAGGCCACAATGCCGTGGTTAGACAGCTTCATGTAGTTTGTTGTGATCTGTGCATCATGAGTGTAGGGTACTCTGATCCTGAGAAATGGAGTTGGTTCTGGAACTGGCATGTGACTGCCCGCAAAGTGCAGGTGTATTTGATTTCTGATGTGAAATTTTCAAAGCATGGAGTAATTGTCTGTCGTTTGGCCAAAGTAGGATTATTTTTTAGAGGTTATTAAAATCTTATATCTGATACAGTCACTGTGTTCAGCCTTGCTTGATCCTTTCAGCTTCGTTTCTGAGCACAGCTTTAGATAGAATACAGTCTGATAGTAAAACAGGAAAATATGAGTGTTAGCTGTGAAAGGACCCATTTTAGTGCTCGTCTCTTCCTTTACATCTAAGATCTGTAAAGGTGAGCATTTAGTTTTCTCTAAGAGGATAGAAAGCTTTAGGCCTGTAGCTTTTGTTGATCCCAGTTTAACAATAATAGCTTTACTCAAATCAGCTTATGCTCTAAATGAGAAAAAAATGTGCTTCTTGAAACTGTTCTAAATGCTATTACCCACAAAAAGCCCGTTGCGCGATTAAAAACTGGTCATAAACACACACCTGAGTAGAAGGTCTAAAAGCAGATTGACTTTCTTTGCATTGTGCATTTCAGTGCAGACCTCGGCCTGTCCCTCTCCGAACTCTGACTGACTGACGTGCCAGTTCAGTTCAGTGACGTTCAGGGTTCTGTTGAAAGTGACGATCTAATGTCAAGGAAGAAAAGTCAGAGGATGTGGCCTCAGGGGAATTTGATTATTCCTGCTATTAAAGGGGAGTTTCTTTGCAGTTGAAATGTAAACAGAATGACGGTGTTTTCATGTGAAATGGTGAATAGTAGAGAGACTACCTTACAAAGACTCATTCAGTTTATCAGACCCTTTGCGTGGCTTTGTTGATTAGCTCTTACTTAGCATTTTTTTTTAATTGGTTGACGTATTAAATATAATTTAAATTATACACAATATATATATATATATATATATATATAACACATAATCATGTGACCATTACAGAAAACTGAGGCTTGTTTCATTAGTTCAGACTTGTGTGAACAGCTCTGAAGTGCTAATTTTCACCCTAATTTTGCATGAATACATGATTCAAATATTGACATATGTTTCAACACAGTTACTGTGTTTAAGTTTAGCTAATTTGGGCATATGAATCAAATTCACCACATGTTTTTAAATAATAAAAATCAATCTCAGACCCTTTGGTCTTTAAAAGTACATGCTTTAAAATGTTTTGAGCTGAGGTTGAGATATGTGTGGTAGTTGATAGAAGACTTTTGATTAAGTCTGCTCAATATTGGCAGTTTTTTTCTATGTGTGTGTGTGTGTGTGTGTGTGTGTGTGTGTTTGTGTTTAATAAACATTTAATACATGTTCCTTACATGACATTGCACATCCTGTGATATGCATATGCCCACATTGCAGTGATGATGCTGAAGCAATCTAGTTTGGATTTCCATTTTGGAAAAATTGTGGAAAGAGGTGAGTTGTATGATAAGACTGCTGAACATGAGCCGTTATCTGATCATTTATTCCAGAATGAACGTATATGAGGAATCTTCTGTATGCACGGTAGAGTGAGTTAAATTTGCAGCGAGCAGAACAACCCTTCTGCCCACGTGGAAAGTTAGACGCAGTGAAAGAGGTGTTGAGGATTTTTATTTGGTCTCACAGATGTCGGTTTCTGAGTTTAATGGCCACCGTACCTCATTAGTGGATCTCATGATCTTCCTTTCTTTATAGAAGTGTGTATCTTGCACGTTCACTAGAACCCAGTGGAGGAGACCAAATGCGTTTTAGACTGTTATTATTTTAATTTGATTGTTTCCTAGAATTTTATTGGTCAAGCCTTGTAGTAAAATGGGATGGCTTATTTGTGTAGGCCACTTTCCTGCTGTAAAACTGGCCTGACCAAACAGGGCCCCCGGGTTTTGTGGAGAATGACTGCCTTGTCACCTCCACCCCCCCAACTGCTTTGCCACAGGTCCCTGCTGGGAGGGAGCACTGATAGTTCTTCTGTCACGTCCCAGACAGGAAGCCATTATCTGCGCTTTATTGAACCTGTTGTTCCTTTTTCATTCACAAATGCCCCTCTTTGAGAGCGTTGCTGGACCAAACGAGGCCCTTTTAATTTTGATGCTCTCATATGGTAATGGATGTGTGGCTTCTGGAAGCCAAGTTAACTGCGCATAGCCTCTTGCCCTGTGCACGTCTATAACTGGCCATTCAAAAATAAGTCGAAGGCCAGCAAGGGCAGTTTTGTTAACACCTTCCCAAGACAATGGATGGGGATAGTGTTTAGCTGGGAGAAATGCCATGGTTTTTGTTGGCCAGCCTGCAGTGGCTGCTCTAAATCTGTAATCTCTAAATCAGCACGCTAACTTTGAATATCAGATGCTCTACAAGAACAAGCAATTTGTGGTAGTTGTTCTGATACCGGCTTAATATTTTTCCGTGTTTTTAGGGATACCCCTGCCAAGCCAAAAGAAAAGCTGAGATTTAGCTGTTTTCTGAGAGTGGGGAAATGTGATTTCTGTGTCAAAAGGAGAACTAGTGCAATGTCACTCCTTGTGCAGAGGGTATTGCATGTTTCGGTGTGTCGACACCCTGCCCATAACATTGATGAAGCTGTAAACGTCTATATGGAAATACAATGAAGTAAACGCGGCACAACAGTGAAATGTGCATCAATACTATTGCTTATTTGGAAGGTTTTCATTATTTGTAGAAGTTCATAATAACATTATGTTTGATGCCTTTCAGTACAAATGAGTTAAACCTGCGTTTTTATGTGTAGGGTTTGTTGAACAACACTATTGTTAGATTTCGAGACACAAGTGTTAAAGAGTTGTTTATGCAAACCCCTCTTTAAGTCATTAAGATGTGTGTGTGGTCTTCCATGACCTGTAAAGTCAGCCTGCACATTAACACTGAAGTGCCAAAACATATTTGATGGAACTGAAAAAGTAAAGTGAAAGTTGAGCGAAGGGCCACAGACTTTTAAGTAAACCCACATATATTTGCCTATAAAGTGCACGCTGTCATAATCAATGGGTTCTAGTCTGTTCAGAGCCAGACTTGGTCCTTGAGATGTGAGGAGTGTAGTCAGTCGTGCTCTAACAGGAACTCTTCGGCACCCACTTCGTTTTTTCAGAAATTGAGAAATTGTTACCGCTAATATCTGTCCTTAGACGTCGCACTGAATGGAATCTGAAAGATGGTGTAACATTACACATTTTGAAAACAGGAAATAATAGACCTTTAATGAAATACTGTAAATTCTCCCTGTGTGTGTGTGTGTGTGTGTGTGTGTGTGTGTGTGTGTGTGTGTGTGTGTGTGTTCTTTCTTGCTGTTGGATTGGCATTGTGAGAGGGCCAGGCGGGGTTAGCCAGCCTTATCTAAGGAAGTAACAGTCTGCCCTTATCAGGTTTGGTACAACTGTTCAGCCCACCTGCCAACAAGGGCGGAAGCCACTATACCCAAGACTTTTTTTTTTTTTCTTTTTTTCTTTTTTTTTCTTTGGCTGTGGTTTTACTGTGTCTTTTCATGTGTGCGTATAGTGTGGCAGTGACAGAAAGCGTTGAGTCAAATCAGCAGCTGCCTGTCTATGAAACGAAAAAGTTGTTCACAAGTCTTTTTTTCTAGAGCTAATAAATGAAGAGTATTTATTTTGCCCCAACACCGTTTGATTCCTCTCCTTTAGAGCTGGGTATCTCGGTTTAGTAAGGTGACTGTATCAGAACGCTGGTCCACAGTATGGTTTTATTGCTGTGTAAAGGGTTTATGCCGTTAGGATCATTCTAACTCAAGTGGGCTCCACACCCAGCAGAATAGTGAACTGCGTTCTTAACTGAGTCATCAAAACAATGTGCAGAGTTTGATCAACTTGTTCTTGGCTGTGCTTTGGAAGATATTAGGATTGAGTAATATGATATGTCACGGCAATAAATGGTCAGCGTGGTTGGAATATGAGTACTTTAGAGTCCTGAATGATTGCATTTAGATATAAGATTAATTTAAAGATTCTAAACACCAGTAACTACTACATTACATTATAGATTATTATTATTATAAATGCTGAATTAAACAGACGTTCTACATACATCACACTACGTTTTGTAGGTTTTGACTAGCCCTAACTGAAGGCACTGGCTGTCCCGTACAATGTCTCATGAAGTGCATGTTAATTTACACCTGACTCCTGTAGATATAATAGAATTGAGCTATAAACCTTCAGCCTCGTTTACTGAAATAAGAATGCGAGCAGGGTAGTAACACTATCTGAGAGCACGGTTGATATCTATCCATCTATGTTCATTTTATTAATATTTGTTTGTATCAAGTTCTAAAGTTTTAAAACAACGTTCCGTTTGAGCCTTTTTCAGCTCCCTTGCTCTGCTCTGTCCCCTGCTCTCAGTTCATCTGCACTCTACCTTCCAGCCCCATCTGCATTCTCATGTACACACTATTGAACGCGCTAAAGACTTGGTGTGTGAAAAGAAGAAATGGAAATGGTAGTTCAGTGTTTAAATATTGTAAGTCACATTGTACTTTTCTCATTGTATGCTGCCATCCAGCTTAAATGGATCAGGATATGATTTCTTTGTCCATATCACCCATCCCTGCTATGAGGTAAAATATGATCTCCTTCAAATGCTAATGCTGAAGTGTGTAGTACGGAAAAAGGCTGTGTAACATATTGTTCAGGAGATGATCTAGTGAATCACAGTGGACGTTGTTGCTAACCACAGACGTTTGGCAGTTTAAAACTTTCAGGTAAGGAAAGAAGGGCGGAAGAATAAAGTAAGGAGAGAAAAGCAGTGCCCTGCAGGCCCAAAAATCTTGTAAAGGTGGAAGACAGGTTATAAGAAACCTGAACGTGATATTTGAACCCACCTCGAGCCCAACAAAGAAATAATATTCAGACCAAACCCAATGTGCACAGGATGCCTGTTTGGGTTTAGATGCACGTTTGACGCTGTAGTTCAGTATTCTGTGTGGTGGAAATGTAAAATGTGTTTTTGTATTTCGGCCAAATGGCTAATCATTAGACCACCCATAATTAGGCATGACATGGTTCCGTGTTAGGAGTTTCACCCAAAGTTACTGTATGTTTTTTATTCTTTGTCATTTTCTGGGTTCCCAGTAGGCTTGGGAAATATGATAGAAATATAATATTAGGATATTTAAAGACTTAATACCCGAAATATGACACACAGTGATATTTTGATATGCAGACAAAATGCAGTAGTGGCAGGTTTTTAAGAAGTGCCATTCATACACTCAGTACAGTGACGGGTCTAATTACTCTTAGAACTTAAATTGTATAGATGGTCAGTGTTCTTTATACATCGAAGAGATTGACAGTTTGCTCGGAGAAGTGTATTGTGTATCAGGATAAAATGTCTCACAATATGATAACATGTTGTCCTATTGCCCACCCCTAGACCCCAAAAGACAACCAATTTTAGACCCTTCAATGAGATCGAGGTGCCCATCTGGCAGATCAGATTTTAAATCTGAGTTCATTGTGTGTGTTTTTATTATTATTATTATTATTATTATTATTATTATTGTTATTATTGTTATTATTATTATTATTATTATATTGAAATTGAGTGATATTGCTAAACAGCTGAAATAGCAGTAGTACATGGTAATGGCAGCTACTTGAGCTTTCACTTTTACAATGTCAGCTGCTGTAAAATGGATTGGGTGTATAATGGGTGAACATTGCAACTGTAGCTTGTTGACAAACAGTTCTATCCTCATTTCAGGCAGGACTGCAGCTACAACTGAATGAATGTTTTGTGCTCACTGCATTTTGAATTCCTTAACCTGTTAAAGACTTGGAAACCATTCTCAAAATGGTTGTAAAACAAGACCATGTGTGTGAACAGGGCTTTTGTGTTGTAGTTTTGCAATCCTCTGCGGCCTGCTTTGATTGCTGCAGCAAGTGTTTGCAGTGTCTGAATAAAATGCAAGACTGAACTAGCCTCGCTGGGGAAGCACCAGGCCTGTGTTTTTGTGGCCACAAATTATATGACAGACACTAAAAGCTGTTTCCTCTCTCGACCGTTTGCCAGTCAGATTGTGAAAACTTTGAGGAGTGTTAAGTTGCCAGTTAGGACCTCGTGTAGCCTAATTGAACACTGTACTGAACACTCTTTCATGAAAGATAAACCTTACATTTTTAAGTGATGGTATACATTCACTCGATGGACAAAAATATTGGGACACCTGTTTATTCGTTGTTTTTTCTGACGTCCAGGATAATAAAATAGGGTGTTGTTGCAACTTTCTGTACTGTCCAGGGAAGGATTTCAGCTAGATGTTGGACCATTGCTGTGAGTTTTTGATTGCATTCAGCCACAAGACCATTAGCAAGGTCAGAATGTTGGATGGACCACCATCATTCCATAGAACACAGTTCTACTTCTCCACCACTAAATACTGTTTTTTTTACCATTCTAACCCTCACCTGGCATTAGGTATGTTTCCAATAGGTTCATTTTTATATGCGTCAGAGTCTCGTATTCTATTGACAGTACTTTTTTTACAGGGAGAGTGTCAGCAATGGGTGCAACATAAAGTAGCTGAATGCAATAATGAGAAGGGATGTCTACACACACATATATGGACACACAGTGAAGGTCTTACTCTACCTTTGTAGTTCTAGATTCCCCTTTGATTACATTGGGTTTCAGCTAAGTCATCCCATGAACATATCTGCAGATTTTATGAGCTTCTTAGAAGTTGTGTAACATACAAGGGAAACCATGGTCATGTGCTGAGTGGCTGTTAACTGGCATACAGGAAGTGCTATTGCACATTAGCCCTAGTGGGTTTCTCATGACTCAACAGTGTTGAATAAGATTTGTGTTTAACCTTCTCTTTGAGTGACTAAATAAAATTAAATAAACTAAAGCCCTACTTTCACTTTATTTACTGATGTGTTATCCCTAAAGTGACATCACACTAGGGCTTCCCAGTACAAACAGGAGCAGCTCACCTGGTCACATTCTTAAAGGTAAATAATAGAAACTCATTGACTGTACAGATGTACAATTACAGACTGTTGGCTGCAGTACAGTTTGTCCACCCACCCACCACAAGGACAGGACCACCCATAGGGTCTCCACTGACTGGATATTATTTGGTGTGGGCCGTTCTCATTACAGCAGCGACACCAACATGGTAGTGACATATTAGTGTGAGTTGACCGGTATGAGTGTATCATGTGCAGCGTTGTTGTCTGGGCTTTACACCACACTGAGGAAACTCGCCATTTTATAACTGACACACCAACCTTATTGGTTTGCATTGCATTGTCCATTGTCAAATATTGGTGAACAGTATCAGTAAGTGTTCATATATTTATTCCTAGAAGATAGTAATATTTTGGTCTGCCATTACCGCTCATCTTGTATCAGTATCCCATTTTGGCACTGGAGAGGATGTTTGATGGGCTGAGAGGTGGTAAAGGAAAGGGATGAAGCAGTAAGATCGTACTTGGGCTGCACAATATATTGTTTTAGCATCGTCATTTGCGATATTCACATCACAAGGCTTTCATTGTCGTTTAAAGCAAATTTAATTAAATGTTAAATTTTTTCTGCTGCTTGATACAAATGTAAAATTCATTTTCCATTTTGTATCAAATATAATTTAGGCTTAATAAGTGTAAGATGCTCTTCAGTCTGACAGTTCCAGGGCTCATGAAGTTCAGTGTTGTTTGACGTTATTTGAACCCGAGGCTATCTCTTCATCTGAGCCCAGGTCTGATGGTCTGAGGTAGTAGACTATAATATCTAATTCACCCACCCCATTTTCTGAATACCTGAACATTACCACCTTCTTCTTAAACTTTGACCCAAATCTGATTCTATAACACACTAGCAAAATCCTTATTCATCCAATCACCATCAGCACTCTTAGGGGTTGAAGAGGCCACAGGAGAAACTGTGCCGGTCTTCTAACTGCATGTGTTTGCCCTAAAGTGAGAGAGAGACACACACACACACACACACACACACACACACACACACACACACACACACACACAGACACACACACTTTACCCACGTGACCACTGTCATGTGTTCCACCGTATACTAAGTGTCCACTATCTGCTGTGTTGATTTCATTTCTCCAGTGCGCACATTGGACAGGAACTTTATTTGGCAGATGTGCACAAAACCATAATGCATCATAACAGGCAACTGTGCAAACACACAGTCATGCAATTCAACAAAGGTGCAAACTGTACATTAGAAACACAGAGTCTGTACAGTAAAGAAAATGTCTGGAGTGCTTACATGTTGTACTGACTTTGCATTTGCTGCCAGTATTCCCATTTAAAATGCTAATATTGAATGATTTTACTCAGTGGTGGGAAATATGACATATATTTAATCGTATTGTAATAAACTTTGTTGATGTGATACATGATATACTTCTCTTAGCATGTTATGCATATCAGTGCTTCACTGCCCAACTGCACATTTCACTACAAACAAACGTTCATCCTGTTAATCTGGAAATAGTGCAGCATATTTTGAATATAAATCACTGAACGACATGTGGGATACGTTTCAAGGCTGTCCTAATCATTTTGTTATTGGTTTGTTGTCCAGTAAATTAACATGACCTCAGAATCACTCATTTAGATGAAAGAGCTTCAAAACATTTTACTTTACGTTTTATTTATTTAGGATATTTAAAAACGTCCTTCCTATTCCAAAATCATATGCAGATATATTTAAGTTGACTGCCAATAAACAAAATATGGTAAGATATATGATATGAAAAATAATAAACATGTGATGTGAAAAATCTAGGAAAACCCAATAGAATACATTTTTAAAAACAGGAAGGCTAAAAATATTACCTCAGCCCATATCTTGCTTTGCTTATATTTTAAAATCGATATAAATACTGATATATTGCTCAGCCCTGGTGTTGAGACAAAAATTTAACATGTCATCTTCGTGCTAGAGCTCTGTCTTATGGTGTCTCATTGTGAGAACACGAGTGGTCGAGAACATTATTTAAAACTTCAAAACCTAATATGAACGATATGGACTCAGCCCATATCACAGCCCCTTATATCCTGATATAGAAATAAATATCAATATATCGCCCACTCTTGGTAATAATGGTAATGGTTTCCTAGCATTATTATAGTATTATCATTAAATCAGTGTCAAAAATAGATGACACATAATATGACTGCAATAAACCATATTACTATCATGCAAATGTCTTTAAATATCATGGTATTACATTTTTACCATATCACCCAACCCTAGTTGTACTTCTCCATAACCAAACCATTGATAACATACCCGATGCTGTTTCAGACATCACACAAAAGTAGGACGCTCGGTTTGCAGTTCCTTTAGGTTAGTGTGACCTTGGTTATCAACACCGTCTCAACCACCACCACCACGATCTCAAAACCACATTCTTTGATTTGGGTGTTTTGTTGTATTTGTTTCTTGCTGAATCACTTTGGAACACAGACAAAGGAACGAAAAAGCGGCTGCAGGAATTGACTGTGTGCAGGATTTCCAGTGTACAGTTTGGAGAGGTATAGCTGTACTATTGCAGTTGATGTGGAGATGAAATAAGCAAGGCTGTCATGGTCTGGTTTTGTTTCGCTGTGCTTTTCTATAGGCACACGTGAAGCTCTCTGTTTCTGAGTGGTTGTAAGGAATGTTAAAGGTGTAGGTGTAGTTGGTGGGCTGTATATGCGCCAGAAACCTTTTGGTGATCATATAGAGTGTGTAGGTGGATTGTTTGATGTGGAGGTGCACAGTAACTACACTGTTTCATGCTAGGTTGATCTCACTCGCTTCTCTCTTTCTCTCTCACACACACACACACACACACACATGCATGCATGCACCCTCCCACAGCATGTGTGGGTGTCGTTGGCTGTTGCCTTAGCTTGAGGTGTAGGTGTGCTGGAGCCACGCTGTGTAGAGATCACATTCCGTATCTCTTTTTCCTCACCGGAGACTGCAAGAGAGGAAGAAGGCAGGCAGGCAGGAGAGAGAGGGAGCAAGAGAGAGAGGAGTGGAGTTGTGGAGAGCAAGAACGGATTGGGCTGTAGGCCGGCGGCTGAAGGCAGAATGGCTGCCTGCCGATGACTCATCCTCCACCGCTCCATGTGTTTGTCAAGGAGACTGAATCATCCGTCATTTGTGTGGA
This sequence comes from Acestrorhynchus altus, assembly GCA_034509495.1. Taxonomy (NCBI): domain Eukaryota; kingdom Metazoa; phylum Chordata; class Actinopteri; order Characiformes; family Acestrorhynchidae; genus Acestrorhynchus; species Acestrorhynchus altus. Next base: position 12,580,048 of record CM067506.1, on the reverse strand, counting down.
TAGATGAAGCTACGGCGCGCGCTCCGTGCAGACCCAGTTCCCATGGCTGAGACCAGCGTCTGTCCTTCGCACACCCGGGACAAACCTGTGCCGATGCCCTGAGCGACGTCGCCGGATGCACAGAGATGAGTGAGAGCAGCCGGTAAGCCCAGTCCTGGCTGGTTTTTCTAGATTGTTCTGCAGTCGAGCGGTGCTCTTGCCGTTTCATCCTCCTCCTCCACCTCCTCCTCCTCTCTGCCTCTTTCTCTTTCTCCGTCCCTTCCCATCTCACACTGCAGCATTTGCAGCTGCCTGTGGTGTTTTCGGAGGGCAAGGAAGACGATCTGAGTGGATACGTGAGGCTCGAGCGTGTGGGCGTGCGGGGGCGTGTGCACGTTTGGGCGATGGAGGATTGTGCTGTGGTTTGTCACAGGCCAAGGAAGGCAGCACCATAGGCTTCACAGGGAGCCTCCTACCAGCAAGCATTTTGAACGCCATTATAAGCTGAAGCATTTGAGGCTTGTGCACTGATTGCTGCCCTTGTATTTGATTTATAGAGCATACAGGCTGCAACGTAGAGCGATAAGCTCCAGATTTGGGGTGCCCAGATCTGGTACCGGAGAGCTGGTGTCCAACACAGTGTGGTGATTTCCCTCTGCAAACAAAACTGGTTCAGCTCAGCAGTTAGAAGTGGGAGATCATCATACTGTGGACCAAGGCCTCCAGTGACTAATGGAAAATCTGGCCAAATTTGGTGCAGATTTGCTTCTCCCAACAATTAGAGAATGTCTCCTGATATCAATGTGATCTTAAATATACTGCTGTGAAGGGTCTCCATGAAGCTTACTCCCAGTGCAGGGGCTGAATGACTCGTTCAGAATTGTTTGATTAAGCATCCTGTGGAATGGGATGGACGCCACTTCTCTGGTGTGAAACACAATGTTGATTTCATGCCCTAAAGGCCAATGCAATGCGTCGTGTCAACTCCTAAAGCGTTTTTGTCTGCATTTTAAAATATCTGAATAAATATTCTTTATTGTGTCTTTAAATATTGTAATGTTGTATTTTTCCCATATCGACCACCCCTTTCCTGTAGTGTGGGCCATGCATAAGATAGACATCTCAGCCATCAGAGGTAAATATCAAACATAGGTAGAACCACACAGAACCCCAACCAGAGGTTAATCCTGTTGATGAATATAATATTTTTTTTATACTGAGAGAGAAATTAGAATCGCTGAGCTGGTCTGACCTCGCCACATAAGAACAACCACCCTCAGTCAAGTGCACAAGTGGTCAAGGCAGGAAAAGGCAAAAAAACCTGCTGCATTCCTGTGTAACCACCTTCTGTCTAATCCACAAACTTAGCACATGCCTTCTCCCCCTCAGCCCAGCAGGACCGGATGCATATTGCTCACCTAAGAGGCTTGCAGGGAGCATTGGATTCTGTAAGATGTTTATCTTTTAAGCTCTTGATATCGAATCCGAAATCTGAATCAGGGCAACAGTCAAAGTCAAGCAAAACCATGCTGTGTTAGGCCACTGGTCTAAAGGAGCATCATGTACAGGAGCTTAAACTCTTATTGTGTCCTGCTTGTTGCAAGTTTTGAATGGAAGATGAGTAACTTATTGTCTTGCAAACAAGATACAGAAATTTGGAGGTGCCAAATACCCAACCCTGTTAGGACTCTCCCCCATCACATGCGATACCCTCAACACCAGGGGGGTGAAGACAAGCACATGACTCCTCCAGTAGATGTGAAGCCATCCACCACCTGTTTTCAAATTGCCACAATTGCATCACTACTGGGCAGCCAACACACTCTGAGGAAAACGCTGCACCCCCATCTCTCCTACATCGTCATCCACCCAGAGACAGCATGGCCAAGTTTCCTCTCTCAGACTCTGGCTGCTGATGGCAAGCAGCATGACCTGGTATTTAAACCTGTGTTCCTTGGATCGCAGTGCATTAGACCGTGAGATTGCATTACTGAGTTACATTGTCTTGACTCACATTAATTACTTGTTGGTCACATTTGCTTGTCTGATTTTTGATTGGATATAGGGAATGGCTGGTTCTTGATGTTGGAAACCATAACTACAGACAAAGACTTGAATTCATCTTATTTCCTAAGGATTCCCTGCGTTCTTCGTTTATAAGCACAAAGTGGGAAAGGTCTGGGAAAAAGGCACGAGCTTGTGTCTCGGATTCAGCTACGAGTATTGACAAGAGATCATTGGATTAGCCTCTAGCTGTGCCATCATGATGTTCTTCATTGTTGAATTCACCAAGCCCTGGGGAAGAGGTGGCGACTTATTATTTAGGACTGCGAGAATGGGGACAATTGTGCATTGTATGGCCACTATTGTCCACTATTGTAACCGGGGTGTCCCCTGATCATAATCAAATAGACTAAACTATGGAGAGAAAAATCTGACCGTTTCCACCCTGTGATCTGTTGACTTCACTCCACTTCTCTCTTCTCCAGCCCTGCGCAGGCTTGCACGTACACCAGAAATAACCAGCGAGCATGTACACAGGACATCAGCTAAACAGCTCTTTGTCATAGCCTGGTCAGTGAGGGCAAACCCAGTCAAAGGGCAAATATATTGTCTCATGGGCAATTAGAAGGAACCATGTCTTTTTGTGTGATTATTCTGGAAAATCTCTTGAGTCACAATTAACCTTTTGAGTGATGGGAACAGCTGATGGTGATTTCCCATTAAAGGTATTCCAGGCAACTGATCACTTTTCAGTCAATGGCCTTTTCAGCTGTGTGAGATCATCGTGTGCTTTATTAAAGCATTGCAGTAAGTCTGTTTGTGATGACATGCTGATCATATAGGAGTTTCGGGAGGCTGGAATGGTGTTAGTGTTTGTGTGTGAGAGTGGGTCTTTATGGGGGTTACCCAGAATAGAACCACTGTAATAAAGAGGGATGGCACTGAAACAATACCCTGTATCAGACTGATATTAACAAAATGTGCTGGACTAGACATCGGAGTCCGAGTGAATGCACACCAAACAGGACAGTACTGCCTGAAGCCCTGGCACACGGCAGTAGGGTTGAGTGACAGTGCAATGCGGCACAGTGAGTAAGTGACTGAAATTTCTTTTTAAATTTGAAATTTCAAAATATGCTATGTTGTATGTTTTCGTAGCCATTTTTAGTCCATTTTGTTGTGTCCAGTGTCTTGATTACTTCAAGAAGAGGTCAGATAGTGTCGGGTCTGAGTAAGACCCAGAATAGTAACCCTGCAGAAATAAACCTGCAAAATTTGTAACCCTGCAGTGATGTTCATTGTACTTTTAAATTCCAGCTGTATTTGACTGTGAGAGTACCTGCCCAAGAAGCAATACTGTACATTTCAGGACCCAGTACAGTAGAAATGGGAGCTCAACAATAGTTTATAAGCAGAAAAATGACAAAATGCAGTATTTGTGGTATTAATCTTTTGCTAAATATTAATACTAATATTAAACAATTTTGAGATGACAATTGTTAAATAACAATGGGGTTCATTTTGCTGTTTACGACAAAGTTTATTCAAGCAAAACACAAACAATAAATCCACATGTAGCTTGTATTCTTTTCACGGGAATAACACAATGCATCGGGCAGTGCTGGGTGATATGACTTCAAACCAATATTGCATTTATCTAAACATTTTACCTTGATTAATTAATAAACAATTATTTTAATGAACGATAGACACAGCGTCTTTGGAACTAGCTGCTCGACTTCTACCTCATGTATCATAATAATAAAACAAATAGTATTAAAAAACTAAACAACCAACATGAGCAAGGTTATATCAGTTAGATGTTCCGAATGTTAATTTTGGCTATTTTTTTATGAATTGCCCAGCCCTAAAGTCTGGACAGGCCACTAAGTCAATCACAGGGTTGGAAATTCTCATGATGAGTACCACCTGAAAATGTAGGAACATTCATATGGTGTGAACGAACAAACGAACAGTTTAAAATCGTTCTGTTATTAGCTGATGAGCAGCCAGTCTGCTGGCCCAGGGTGGTCAGTGTGTCTTGCGTTACTGCTAAGTCATCGTTTGTTTCCAGTGAACCATCCTTGTCCAAACCTCATGAACCTCATCAATGCAGTTTCAGTAATCTATGACTGGAAGTCCCTTGAGGTGGTTGGAAAATCCCTTGGTTGTCATGTTTACTTTGACAACAAAAGTTGAAAACATGACAAACATGAGAGTCAAGGTACCTCACACTTCCTCACTCTCTTCCAGAAAATGTTAGGAGAGAAGTGATTGGAGGTTCCGCTCCACAGTGAAATCTCTGTGCATTGAAGGCACCATAGAATGCAAAACAACATTACTTTTTTGATGGACTTATGAAAGAAGAGTTTAACACTATAAAAACACTGTGATAAAAAATATTCCTGAGTTTCCAGTCAGTTACTGTTCTCTCAGTGTCCTCTCAGTGCATGTGCATTGATTGGTTGTCTTTAGGCGTAGCACCAACTTCAGGCTTACTGGGGAAAATACGGGCAGCAAGATACAGTCAGAGGCGATATTGTTTATATCAAGTTTTATCAAGCTTTTAAATGATGTTTTTATTTGAAATGTTGTGGAAACCTTTTTTCTGCTCCGCCCCCTGCTGTCAGCTCCTCTACTCTGCTTCCTTCCACCCAGTATTGACATACTCTGACATACACACTCTTGAGGAGCATAAGACTTGGTGTGTAATAAAGAAGAAATGTTGTGTTTTTCACATTATATATCATATTGTATATCGCCATTCAACTAAAATATATCAAAATATTATTTTGTCCATATCGCCCAGTCTTGGATTACATCATATTATACCACAAGTTGTCCATCTTTATCTTTTCCCAGTGTTTAATAGAAAAGCACATTTGACTGGATGTGCATTAAAGAAACATCTGTTGGCTTGTTTCCTCTGTGAATATTGACCGCTCAGCAACCAAAACAGGGAAAGAAGAATGCTGCTTTTCACAGCCCTTTCTATTTGGGGCAACTAACACACCAGTGTCACCCTCACTCACGTCACTCACTCACTTATGAATGACACTTGCATGGCTCATGAGGCACTCGCTGCGGTGTGTGTGAATGAAGTAAAAGGCAGGACTGGTGTTTTGGACAGAAAGCTTTGTCATACAAAAAGCTAAGAAATTCTAGAATTATGAATTCTAATTTCTTGGGCATTGTTGTAAAATAATAAGTGAGTCCAGCTATGTCCACTATATACCAGCATCCATTCTCTTACTTGAATGACCCCTGCTCTGAGGTGGAGTTTTGACCGTTGAATAACAGGGTGAAAGTAGGCTAACAAAGTATGCAGAAAAACAGATGGGCTACAGTCTGTAATTACAGATCTACAGAATGCTCCTTTATGGTCAACAAAGACGTGGTTAATGTTATGGATGATCAGGCTGAGTGTCCACAAACATGTAAATGGTTCCAGGATTCATGTCTGATATGGTTATGAAGTGTGTTTTCAGAGAAATTTGACCTTTCTTACGTTGCTGCACGTCATTCTTGGATGATAGTGAAAGCGATCGTCATTATGGTCACAGGAATTTCATATCAGTGCATAAATATAACACAGTGGCTATTTGATATGCTGTCAGCGCTGTGCTTATGTCTTAAGAAGAACACTGTTGTGCTTTGTCAGCATGGCAGAGAGAGAGAGAGAGAGAGAGACGGAGAGAGAGAGAGAGAGGCAGCTGAATGAAAACTGGATGCATCACTAGACCAGAGTGTTCTGAATGTGCATGCTGTGAAGCGGAGCCTCCAGCACACACTGTGTTTAGCGAATTGTTGTGAGTGTGTTTGAACTGTTGCTTGGCTTTGATATGGCTGGGGTGTGACGCTGGCCTCGGGCCGGCTCCTGTGCACACAGTCCCGAGCACAGATGGGAGAGAGGACGCAGTGAGACACCTTCCAGCCTGGGATAGCAACGAGCAGAAGGAGTCATGGCTTCAGACGCCTTCGTACATTCTGTTACTCCTGTGTGTGTTTGTGTATATATTTGAGCTCATGCATGTGTGTGTGTGTGTGTGTGTGTGTGTGTGTGTGTGTGTGTGTGTGTGCTCTGTTTTGAGTTGAAAGCATGTAATACTATAACTCTTATTTTTCAGCCCACATTCCAGATGGTAAGTGTCCTATAATGCTAAATGGGACGTGCGAAGCATAATCAGATACTTCACAGAGATTAGCATCGATGTAAGGAGACGCTCCGAGTAATCATAGTGCTCATTGGCCATAACACTGCTCAGACTGGCCCTTTGTCCATGTTCCTGTTTGAGGAGTTTACATTACAGCTGTGGATATGTGCTTAATTTATCTTTGGTGTGACCTTGATGTGAACGGTATAACCTTGAAGACGGGGCCAGTTGTTGAGTTGTTCTTAAGTCACAGTATATGCTGTCTACTGTGAGGATTTGTTGCAGGAACTGTTCTGAAGTGAAATTCTTGGTTCGTCTGGTCTTGCTGAGAGTGTTTAGGTAAACACTTACACCAAATGTCCAAATATTTCTGGACAACCCTTCTAATGAATGCATTCGGCTACTTTAATTTTGCACCCATTTCTGATACAGATGTGCAAATGCACACACAGCTCCTGTACTGGTAATAGAATAGTACTTTCTGGAGCAGATAAACACAAACCTGTTGGCCCCGTGGCAGATGCTGGGTGTGGGATTGAGGGGAAAGAAACACTGGGAACTGTGTTCTCTGGAATGATGGCACTATCCATATTGGGGATGAGGTGGGGTGGTGATCATCTAACGTCCCAACCTCAATAACGTCCGTACAGTGATTCTCCAAAATCGCGTGTAAATCTTTCTCTGACGCTTTTTCTTTTTAATCCCCTTCGTTTAGCATGAAGCACTGAATGTGCAGGCGTCCCAGTGCTTTTGTCTATATAGTTCATAGTGTTCATATTCTTAAAACTGCAGTTCCCAATTCATACTGACCCACACATCAAAATAAACATATTTCCAGATTCTGGGCTCTCCGGTACCAAGATCACCAGGGATGCCACAGAGCTGGCTGTTAGTTCTCTCCTCCAAGCATGTTCGGCTGTTCAGTGATATTGCATTACTAACTGTTTGAGCAGATGTGCTTTACTGGCTTCATGTAACTCAGAGAAAGCACATATTAGCCTTCACCCTCCCAAAACTGGTGGCATGATTGGGGAGTGTTAGTTAGTGGGTGGGATATAGGTCAGAAACATATTCAATGCAAGGACACTATCGAAAATGCCATGCTATTCAACAAATGCATGATCCTGCACTAAAAGAGGGGTAATAGAGCACATATGATGAGACCAGTCTGCTTAGCTGGACAAAGCACACTGGTGGTACAAGACAACTTTGCTGTTGCTGTAGTGATCCTTGCAGCAATATATTTAGACAGCAGCTTGTGCAAATGTGCTTTTTAAAATCAAAGCATCTATGTTCACGTCCACGAGTGAAGAAAATCTTATTTTTTGCAATTTCTTGCAAAAATCCAAGATTCACGTTGCTTTATTTGTAAAGGTTTTATTTGTTTATATAATCTATTGTCATTTAAAATATTGATTTTACTAAATCCGAATTCTGAAACATGACCCAGGAACTGACCATGGAACTGATCTGTGAAAGGGGTGAAGCTTTACACCTCTAATGAATATAAAATATAGTAGAGTAAGAGAATGAAGTGTAGGCCTGCATGCAGACCCTTAGACTGCAAGTGTTTAACCCTGTTCCCCCTTTGACTGAGACGACTGGTGTAATCAGGCAGCAGTGGTTTTAATATAAAATGTATCCACGAGTAAGTAAAATATGATCTAATATCCTTTGATTGTAGATTGATTGCAGTATGTCTTTGTGTAAGCTTAGACATTTGTAGATGCCTTTGCCAAGGGCTGTGTCTTCCAGGCTACACCTGCATCAACAGCTCATTTCCAGCAATGAGATAAAGCAGGCGAAGCATTTTAGTTGTGGGAGGTTTCTGATTTACAGCTGAACTGTCTACATGAGTTATTGTGTACAAAGCAAGGCCTAGGACGCCGCTTGTTTTCATTTGATGGACTAGTTGTGTGCTTTTTTTTTATTTTCTGAGTGACCATCCATCTTGCAATAGTTTGTGAAATGAAAGAGATTCAAAGAGGAGAGTAATACTCGGCTAAACATGGTGGATTTTTAGTCTTAAAATTTTCTAATATGTACCATTGACTGATATTGTGCCATGCATTCTTTTAAATGGCTACCCATTGACACTGCACCCATTTTAATGAATGTAGCAGAGGCCTGGCTGGATGAAGTTGGGGTAATGTTACAGCAAAACTCCCACATACAGCTCCTCTGGGTAAGTTCTGGGTTAAGTTGCAAATTCCAGTATATATGCAACTGTTGTAGTGCTCTGTCCTTTAGGGATGCACTAAATTGGGGGGGAAAATTAGCATCACAATATTTTTGTTGTTTTGCGATATAATTCCTGTAAAAAAATACAGGAATTTATGTTCATTTTTATGTATTTTTTGTTTCCAATATTTAAAAATGTTATATTCCAATTCCAACATTTGTATATTTGTAATGCATAAATTCAGTAACTACATTATTAGGCTATTATGTTACCACAACATGAGTGGCATATAGTCTTAAACTGGCAATAATATTGTTTATTTTCAGGACACAATGTCATCCAAAAAATAGTTATGACGGGTCTAGATCCAAAGAGCCAAAGTCAATCATGCTCTTTGTGTATCAAAGATTACAATAAAGAGTACAATAAATGACATTGGGCAGATCTAATATCTAATATGCCTCTAAAATAGGGACCTTGCAGATTTTCCTTTTGTAACAAGCAGGTTGTAGCATGTATGCTGTATTTGCTTTTTGTCCTAGGATGTGACTGTTGCACATGCACACATTAAGACAATGTTGTTGAAACAATATATTGTGCATTCCTCCTTTTTCAGAAAATGTGGACAGTGTAGTTTTCTGGGTCTATGAACATTGATTTGGGCATTAGTAAAATATCGGATATTGGCCTACAATTATATGAGAGAATCTCCCATTCTGTGTCATTTGCTGGGTGCTTCAGATTGTTTTAAAGGACAGTTTACAATCCATAAACTAAACAAGTCATTTCCTTTTAGGAAGTGTGGTTTCCATTTACAGTCCTGAGCAAGCTTCCTTTTGGTGTCATTTTAGGAGAAGAAAATAGAACTAAACTATCAAAACAAGCTACTGTAGGTCAGGTTTGTGCAGACATTTTTAGCATAGAGCACCAGAACCAGTCAGAAAGCATGGGGTCATGCATACTGAGATATTATCTTATACTGTTAGGAAATATTGTGATGCTGGGTTTAATTCATACCACCCAACACTACACCAGAGCTAAACAATAGACTAATGGGGGAATTTGAGTCTGAGAAACGAGCTCACTTCATTGGTGAGTTCAGTCCATGCCATCAGCTTAGTGATTATGATGTGGGAGGAGGATACTGAGGGAGGGGTAACACTGGCCTGGAGTTTGGGTGGCTTCTGCTTTATGGTAAAAGGCCCGACCCCTGCTGATAAGTGGCGCAAGGAAAGAGAGATATGGCCAAGCTAAATGGAGGTGAAGGGGTGGTGGAGGGTTTGGGATTTTGTTGTCAACATATGAGCTAGAATTTTGTTGTGCGGAGGGTCTTCAGGCATGTTCCACCTCCACAAAGTCACTCACTTCCTAACTCCACATTGAATCTGGAAAGCACAGACATTTCGTTTTTCCCTCCGACACAAGGCCACACAAATACAGAGGAAGGGCAGTTGCATTCTTTTCAACTCCATTGCACCTTCAGCTTGTGGTTCTGTCCAGCATTCAAAGACCCCACCAGTGTACACTTTGCGGTGGGTGAGGGGGTGACTGCAAAAAGAGGGGGTGAGATGAAAAAGAAGGGAGAAAAAAAGAGAGGCAGAAGCAGAAACAGTGTTTTTGTGAATTTCCACATCGCAGATGGATAGAATGACTCACACACAGACCCGTGCGCACGCAAACACACACGCACACACACACACACACACAAATACACACATATTGGTGACATTTTCTCTCTCACGCCTGTTTATGACAAGTGACAAGTCCTCCAAGTTCTGGCCTACATCTATTTGAGTGAGGTTTAATTTTGTTTGGATTGCCACTAAGCGTTCATCCGAAACTGGGCTTCCCACATAGTCCTCATTTTTCTGTCTGCAACCAGTAGATGGTACAGACCTGTAAAATGGAGACACTAATGTAGCGAGCACAAATGATTACTGACCCAGCACTGGATGGACAGGGTCATGCAGTTTTTTGTTGACCATCTCCTTGGTTTTCTTCAGTATCTCCTGCAGTACCTGCTCGCTACGTTAGCGTCTCCTGCAGTAACTGCTCATTACGTTAGCGTCTCCTGCAGTAACTGCTCACTACGTTAGCGTCTCCTGCAGTAACTGCTCGATACGTTAGCATCTCCTGCAGTAACTGCTCGATACGTTAGCGTCTCCTGCAGTAACTGCTCACTACGTTAGCGTCTCCTGCAGTAACTGCTCACTACGTTAGCGTCTCCTGCAGTAACTGCTCGATACGTTAGCGTGCAGTAACTGCCGACACGCTACGCCTCCCGCAGTAACTGCTCACCACGCTAGCCGCCTCCCGCAGTAACTGCTCACCACGTTAGCCGCCTGCAGTAACTGCTCGACACGCCAGCCGCCTCCCGCGTAACTGCCGATACGTTAGCTGCCCTCCTGCAGTAACTGCTCGACACGCAGCGCCTCCCGCAACTGCTCGACACGCTAGCCGCTTCCTGCAGTAACTGCCGACACGCTAGCCGCCTCCAGTAACCGACACGCTAGCCGCCTCCTGCAGTAACCGTCACCACGCATGCCCCTGCAGCACCTGCTCGCCACGTTAGCTGCCTCCTGCAGTACCTGCTCGCTACGCTTGCGCTCTCCCTGCAAAGTAACCGTTCGCCATAAGCTTAGTGTTCCCCCAGTTTCAGGTTATTTGCTTTTCTATAGCAGATATATTCAGAACAATTGTGACATTATGATGTAATTTTCCAAACTATTAATGAATATTATCATTTTGCCCCGTCGTATTCTTAAAACAGTCTCCACAAACTGGCTTTAAAGAGGATTTAAGTGACCTCTTCAACAGAGCTAGCTTATTGTCCTTCCTTACATGTCTTCGTGACTTGTGCTCTGATTCCTTCATAGAAACCTTACAAACTATAAACACTCACTTATAAAACACAGCACCACAACTGTTAAACTTTGGTATCTGTGCTATTCACAAGGAATATAAACTGAGTGTCCTTCCATTTTTCCAGAATTCCGTACACGTGTTGCCTGCAGGGCCGGGAATCTCACTGCCAGCTGCAGATTAAAACTACAGAATGCCAGTGCCTCAGCCATTTACTAGAGAAACACTCATTTTATTGGGCTTTATGTTGATTTGATTTTTTACTATGGATTGATATCTGATGACTTGCATACGAGGCTCCCCTTGTTTCACTCTCTCAGCGCCAGTACATTAGATGGGCATTTTCCTGGACTTCCCCAGTCACACCCTAATCCCACATCCTATCACAATAACACACTCAAACACTTCTCTCTCTCTCTCTCTCTCTCTCTCTCTCTCTCTCTCTCTCTCTCTCTCTGCCCCCCCTTATGCATCTCCCTCTTTCCACATTATGTAGGCTGATCCCTGCATGGAAAAGCCTTGGTGTATATTAATTACGAATGCCATGAAAGGCAGAATACATGCTGAAGGAGCAGGCACGGTCTGCGCCAAGTTTACAGCCCCCTTTTTTGTGCTTCTTCTCCTCATATCCCTTGCTTTCAGAGTCCAGTCTCTACAAGTTCTGTCCTTACTAGACCTTTCTAATGCTGCCATCCCTTGTGGTGGCATTTAGAACCTAAACATTGGTGTCCCAACATATCCATATGAGAGAGGGAGAGGCTGTCATGCCTTCCTCTTGTGCTTGGAATGGCTGATTTAGTGGCTGCTTGTCCTGAGACATGGCCTTGCCTCCTTACCCGTCTCTCTCTTCCTCTCTCTCTCGCCTTCACTTTCTCTCGCCCTCTCTCATTCTCTCCCTCCCTAGTTAATTATTGAAAACACTGACTCAGGTTACCATATAAGGCTGACTCCTGGCTTGCTAAGCATTACAGAGGAAGAATGGGAGAGAGAAGACTCGCTGAGCTGTTTGCATTGCTGCTGGAGTGAATGTAGCAACTGTGTCTGAGTTTTTGACTAGTTCCTGTGCAAATATTCCTGAGGGGAGTTTTTTTACATTGACATCTTTTATATTATTCAACTCCTGGCCATGACTAACACACACACCCGAGCAGTAGATTATGTATGCCCACATTGACATGCATTGTCTAAGATCATTACCTGTAAGGGGAGTGACATAATGGTTTGCTCTATTGTGTTTTGTGCAAAGTCCCAGAATGGAAAACGCTCCAGTGGATATGAGTTTGCCCTGCTCACATGCCTGAGAAGATTGTAAAGTCTCAACCATCTCTCTCTTCGTCTCTCTTTCTCTCTCTGCAGACAGTTATCGCGCATCACAGCGGTCATGACCCGTGATGACTCGGCAAGCATAGCTCCAGGAGGGTGGGGGCTCAGCATAGTGGGCGCTAAAGGTGATGCCCACTGTTGAGTGCACACAGCGATTTCCTCATCCATGGAGAGCGCCTCAAGGACAAGAGGTATCTCAGCTCACCACTACTCATATAACCCAAACATCTACCAGTCCTTCCACTCACTTCTCGGCACACACCCTGCACTCCATATGAAACCTGCAAACCTGCTATTTGCCCATAGTGGCCTGGGTGTGTTACGCTGTATCATTTCTTTGTAGTGTAAAGGGAAACTACATAATCTGGAGCTTCTGTGTGCTAGAGCTGAAGTAAGCAATACTGCTGATGACTGCTTTGACTGGCAGGTGATTCTGAATGTTTTGTTCGGAAAGATTTGATCTACACCAAGGCTACACCCCATCGCTTCACTACCGGAAGGTTGGACAACAAAAGTGTGGCTCACGCCCAGAGTCCTCATGGGATGCTCGTGCCTTTGACACAGAGGTGCGAAAGCTCCTGGAAGACATCACGAAGGTGGAGCCGAACTGCACACACTTGAAAGCAGGACTGTGAGCTACAATCTAGTACACAATCATGTGAAAAGTGTTACTCTACACTCAATGAACACATTTGTCTTTTTAACATGTTTCAACATATTGACATTTGGTCTTCATTTTAACTATATTGAGAGATGGAAGTGATATAACTAAACAAAATGTCTTTTTAAAATCATTTGTAAATTGATTTGTTTTTATAATGCAATTTTCTTTATGAGGAAAAGTTGACGCCATTACTTATTACCACTTTAAAATCTCTTCTTAAATGGAATTAGAATCAAGTGCAGCACATCAGTATAAAATGAACATGTTTAGAAGGACTCTGGAGGAGGCTGTCTCATTTAAACTTCAGACATTAGTTTGGTTTGATCTTGAGAGTGGAAGTGAGTAGTAGATTAGATTAGATTCAACTTTATTGTCATTACAAGAAAGTATCAGTACAGAGAAATGCAGTTGGCATCTAACCAGAAGTGCAGTATGCAGTGTTTTTTACATAAAGTGCATGAATATAAATATATATACATAAGTATGGCATATATAAATATACAAGTATGTAGATTATACAGTGGGGAAATACATTTAACATCACCAATTGTGCAAGTTCTCCCACTTAAAAAGATGAGAGAGGCCTGTAATTGACATCATAGGTAGACCTCAACTATGAGGGACAAAATGTGAAAAATAAATTGAGAAAATAATTTTGTCTGACTTTTAAAGAATTTATTTGCAAATAATGGTGGAAAATAAGTATTTGGTCACCTACAAACAAGCAAGATTTCTCTGGCTGTCACAGACCTGTAACTTCTTTTTTAAGAGGCCCTTCTTTCCCCACTCATTACCTTGTATTAATGGTACCTGTTTAGTTGTTAACAGTATAAAGACACTCTGCCCACAACCTCAAACAGTCACACTCCAAACTCCACTGGTGAAGACGAAAAAGAGCTGTCGCGGAGGACACCAGAAACCGAATTACAGACCTGCACCAGGCTGGGAAGACTGAATCTGCAATAGCAAGCAGCTTGGTGTGAAGAAATCTACTGTGGGAGCAATAATTAGAAAATGGAAGACCTACAAGACCACTACTAATCTCCCTCGACCTGGGGCTCCACGCAAGATCTCAGCCCGTGGGGTCAAAATGATCACAAGAACGGTGAGGAAAAATCCTAGAACCACAAGGGGGATCTAGTGAAGGACCTGCAGAAAGCTGGGACCAACGTTACAAAGGCTACCATCAGCAACACACTACGACGCCAGGGACTCAGATCTTGCAGTGCCAGACGGTCCCCCCTGCTTAAGCCAAATCCATATCCAGGCACATCTGAAGTTTGCAGAGAGCATTTGGATGTTCCAGAAGAGCATTAGGGAGAATGTCATATGGTCAGGATGAAACCAAAGAACTATTTGCAAAAACCCAACTCTGTGTTTGGAGGACAGCACGCGGAGTTGCATCCAAAGAACACCATACCAACTGCGGAAGCATGGGGGTGGCAACATCATGCTTTTGGGGCTGTATTCTGCAAAGGGACCAGGACGACTGGTCCGTACATAAAAGAATGAATGGGGCCATGTATTAGAGATTTGGGTGCAAACCTCTTCCATCAGCAAGGGACAATGAAGATGAAACGTGGCTGGGCCTTTTCAGCATGACAATGATCCCAAGCACACTGCCAGGGCAACAAAGGAGTGGCTTCAGAAGAAACATTTCCCAAAGTCCTGGAGTGGCTCTGGCCAGCTCCCGATCTCAACCCCATCAAAACATTTGAGGTTAAACGCCCGTGTTGCCCGCCGACAGCCCCAAAACATCACTGCTCTAGAGGAGATCTGCATGGAGGAATGGGCCAACATACCAGCAACAACAGTGTGTGCCAACCTGTGAAGACTTACAGAAAGTTTGACCTCTGTCACGTTAACAGAGGATATACAACAAAGTATTGAGATGAATCCTTTGTTACCAAATACTTATTTTCCACCATTATTTGCAAATAAATTCTTTAAAAGTCAGACAAAATTATTTTCTCAATTTTTTTTTCACATTTTGTCCCTCATAGTTGAGGTCTACCTATGATGTCAATTACAGGCCTCTGTCATCTTTTTAAGTGGGAGAACTTGCACAATTGGTGACTGACTAAATACTTATTTTCCCCACTGTATGTACCGAGCAGATGTGCAGAATGTAGTATGCATGTGGTGGTAGCAGCAATACAGCTGAAAACAAATACCAACTGTACTGTATAGAATGGGCAAACAGTATTGCAGAATTATAAACGAATACCAACAGTAAACGAATAGAAATGAGCATTTGCCCAAAGTGCTCCAAAAAGTTCCAAAATGATGCTGAAAGGTTGCAGATGCAGATGAGTCTGAGAAGGGATTAAAAAAGATCTCCAATCAGCCAGCGTTCTACTGCCAGTGTACTGCACGTTGACCCCAAGACCAGCCTAAGCCTGAGACTGGTAGACAGTTATAGGAAACGTCTTGACTTTATTTAAGCCAAATGAGGATTTACCAGCTATTAGGGCAGTGTGTGTGTGTGTGTGTGTGTGTGTGTGTGTGTGTGTGTGTGTGTGTGTGTGTGTGTGTGTCTCCATTTGTTTAGGTATGTGTTAAAAGTTAAAGGTGTTCATGATTGAATGGACATGTGTGCTAAATGGAAGGTTTATTTTCTGGATAGACATCTGTCCTCTGCTAGCATGCTCCAAAATTGTAATACAGAGTAGAGCAGATACAGAACAAAGTTTAGTTCACATTTCAGCTCATCCATTTAGCCAGCAGCATTCATTTACCGACACTCTGTTCATAACTTTTTATTAGATTTTTGCAGCAGTTTTAGTGCCGAGTTTATCATGCTTCTCTAGAAGCTCTCGCAGGACAGTTGTTGTGCTGTAATTTACAGCTTTCAAGCACAAAGTATAAATGAGACACCCAAATGTGATTGAAAGGTATTTTTCTTTGCAAACTTATTGATAATGTTGAGTAGGTGTTGCCACACTAGTGAGTATACCAACTATTGATTTCCCCCTCTAGCACGTCTGCATCAGATTTACTCACACATGCAGTAATGTGTGGCCAGAACATAATCTGTAAAGCTGTTTACCTGGACAGTAGATGTTTGTTATGTTTATGAAATGTTAATATTCAAATAGATCCATATAAGCTGATAAACAATACACTGAGATTTCCAAACCTGTTCAAGAGGAAGTCCAGTTTTGCATTTACCATCCAGTGCATCCAGTTTATCTAATCAGTCCTTCGTTAAAGTAAACCAGGTGAGCTGTTGGACAAATCTATAGTGTCTGGAGTTCACAGAGAAGTCAGCAACCAAACCTGCGTTCTTTCTGAGTTCTTCTCACCAACATCAATACATTTACTGACAAACACCACATTCTGACTACTGACTGCAAGGTGTTGGACCCTATGTAGTGTTTCTACACAAGACATCAGACTGGCAAAAATAGTTTTTGTGACGGCACAAGATTCCTGAACAGTTCTGTAAACTTGCCAGTACTGCTACTCTTATTTTCTAGCCAGGTCGTCAGGAATCAGAATGCAAATATACACTCGTTTTTTTTCTTTGAGCCCTAGCTACACAAGTTGTGTGTTTGTGTGTTTGTCATTGCCTCTTTTTTTTGTAATAACACAGTAATTAAATGAGTCACATGGCATATGATGATATCTTTATGGAAGGCATTTGGCTTCTTAAATATGTAATTATTTGATGTGTACATACTATCAGAAGTTTAATAACTTGATGAAAGTGATGAAGTTACCAAAAATTGCCAAATGATTTTTTTTTTTACCTATTTTTGAATGTGGAGACATCACATTCAAGATTAAGACTAGATTTCTGAACAAAAAAGTTGCAGATTGGTGTCCATAAGTTGAGAATCAAAAAAATTGTATAATATTGTATAATATATCTTATTACTGTGACAATATGTATTCAAAAATTCAAACGGTATTAATTTTTTGGCTGATTTTGCCTCTTGGATCCATGCCAATCTCCAAAACTGCTTGTCATAGCAGCCCAAAACTAGAAATTATTTGTTCAGGGCCAACTTGACCGACATCTCCGGTAATAAAAACTGCTTTATTATATTGGATTTTAATAACAGGAGCTTCTAAAAACAGTTATAAATTTTATAAAAGTATGATTTCCACAAGGAATTACTCTCAGATGCTTCACTGCATTACAAGATAATCACTACTGTTAGAAAGAGTAGGTTTTGCAGTTTCTAACCGTATGTGATTTGTGCCGGAGGTGTGATTCTGCCCTCACAGTGAGGGCTGAGGGCCGAAAGGGCTACGTGCTTAAAAAGGCATAGGCATATACTCAAAATCCCTAAATGAGGTCTGCTTTCAGATTTTCCTTTCTCCTGGTATGTTCATCTGATGTTCCTGGTCAGACAGTAATTATTGTTAAAACAGAGTTTTAATTGGGCACATCAAATCCGAAGGAAAAAGCCTTGACTCAACTGGATCATTATGGATAAGACTGGGGGACCTGCCATCACATTCTGACAATGTTTTGCTTTCATTGTGAAAAATACATGTTCTGTTCCACAAGCACACCACTGAGGCAAGCCGCAGCTTTATCTAAAGAATACTTACAGGCCTGTGGGGGAGCTAAATGCGGCTAACTGTATAACCAGCTGCAGGGAGAATACACAAGCCGCATGTTTACAATGTGAATGTGATACAGACCTTGGTGATCGGCTCTGGAATGGCTGCTCGGAGTTGGGTTTCATCAGTCAGGAGTCACATGTGACTAGTTGTGTGTGTTTCATTCTGTTTCTGTCTCTGTTTCTCTCTCTCTCTCTCTATCTATCTATCTGTCTGTCTGCCCCTTTCATGCACAATATCTCTCTCTCTTCCTCTATCTTTCGATCCACCCTCCATCCCATTCACCACCCCTAACAGACAGGATATGTGAGGTTCTGTCTGCTCATGTTTCCTTTGTGTGTGTGTGTGTGTTTTATTTTAGGTTCCACAACTTCCTCTTCAACACTCCAGAATGAGGCAGAGCTGGGCGATGATGATGTGTTCACAGTAAGATCCTTTTTATCTCTCAAGTCAACCACTTGCCTATTTGCTACTTCCAGGACACATTTGTCATTCGTGCATTGAAAAGAGTTCAACATGACATCATACGTTTAGATTCATGATAAAACACTCAGTTCCCATTCTGAAATACAGTTGGCTGAGACTTGTAGTTGGAAACTATTTGGTGAACACATATGGCCACACACATTGAAGGGGAATAGCTCAGATTTTTCAGAATATCATAATCATGATATTATGACAGATAGACAGATTTTATATAATGAAGCAGTAATGCTGAATTCAGTTAAAAGGGGAGCTTCTACCAACTGTAATATTTATTTATTTATTTATTTATTTATTTATTTATTTTATGATTTGTTTATTATTTATTGCGTTTAGCTGACACTCTTATCCAGAGCGACAAGGTTACTCTTATTACAGAGGTGGGCCACGGTAGTGTTACGTGTTGTGTGTAGCACAGCATAGCTGTGTAACTGGGAATCGAACCCCAGTCTCCCACATGGTGCAGTGTTGTGTCACACCAACAACAGTTGGATGTAAAATGATGCAAACATTTTTTTTTTTTTTTTGCATCCCCTCTACACAATTATTGTATACAGTATATGTGTGTGTGTGCATAATGTTTATTGTATCATGAAGAGCAGCACTCCTTAGTTAGCCTTAGTCCTTTCTGTGGTCCGTTATGCATTGCTTTAGTCCAGCATATCCGTGGTGGTGTTTAACATTATGTAGGAGTTTGTACGAGTAAAGTGGAAAGATTGAACAACTACGAAGTTCTATAAACGTTATCATTGTCACCCACATAGTTCACACAAGTCCTCTTCCCTCCAGCTGTTTTTCCTGTGCTTTTTTCACTGTCTGGGTGTGTGTGAAGCGTCCCAGAAAAGGCAGGGTCCTTGTGATATTTTTACCCTGCAGAGGCTGCAGTTGGAGAGATGGCCCTTTGTTTCAGCAGAGATGATGGGAGCGATAACGGGACGCAGGGCAGCTTTCCTGTAGCTTTTTATTTATTTATTTTTTTTCTTCAGTTCCGCTGCTGTCTGCCACACTCTCTCTCTCTCTCTCTCTCTCGCTCTCGCTCTCGCTCTCGCTCTCTATCTCTTTTCCATCCTCTTTTTTTGGTCCCAGTCACGGGAGATGAGGAGCAGCAGGAGGGGTCAGGAGGTGACTTCCTGCTCCGCTCAGTAAAACTATCATTAGCAGCTGCTTCCTAGCTAACTGCCATCCTGATTTACTGCCGCCTGGGGCAGGGGGGAGGGGCTGGGGGTTAGTGTGCATTTGTGTGTGTGTCTGTGTGTGGAGAGGGGGTGGTGTGAGTGCAGGGGAAACCTCATGGCTCCTCTTCCCCTCGCTGTCTCGCTTTTAGGCCAAGAGGAGTTGACGGCTAAGCCAGGCACCCCGAACTCCAAAGGAAACTCGATCCATGGGTTCTTTCTGTCCATGAATTTTCGCACTCCGGACAAATTTTAAAACTTGATGTTTTAATCAAGGTGGTGGTGGGAGTAAAGGTGGGGTGTTTTCCGACATATTTAACGTTTTGGTTTTTTTTTTTTTTTTGCTTCCAGTTTTGTGTTACTTCTATCAAACTGCTATTCCCCCAAGACAGCAAAGCACATGCTCTTGTGGCACAGAACAAGCTATGCAACACCTCTCTGTAGAGCTGCAACCGATGCAGTTGCCTGAAGGCTCATGGTTGCCACTGATGACCTTTCCAAATATTGCTGGTGGGAGGCAAGTGGCCGCAGACAGCAGAAATGCTGTTCCGGATTTACAACTCGGAGAGATTCTGCAGGGAGGGGGGTGAGCTGTTGCTGCTGCTGCAGCAGCCTGGGTGTACATTCCTCCCAAATTATTCCTCCTGAACTAACCTATACTTAACCCCAAACTATTTTAGTCCATTCAGAACAGGGCAGAGGAGTCATTCAGAGACTGCTGCTGAACCACGTCCATTTAACAGGGTGTGTCACTTTAGTACACACACACACACACACACACACACATTGTGCGAGGCTAGGCCTCACGCTAGAACAAGAATGGCATCAAGAACAGATTATGTTCCATAGTTCCTGGAAAAGAAAAGGGTGAGGATTGTTATTTTCCAGCTAGGCAGCAAAACTGAGATCCACTGCACCATTGAATATACTATTTTTTCCCTTTTTCTTCATTCTTTGAACTCCTGTAACCTGTCTCAGTCTTAGCAAGGGCAGGGCTGTGTACACATGCTTGTCAAGGCACTGTTGCATCAGCCATAACATTCAGATGAGAAAGAGAAAGAGCAAGTCACCTACACTGCACTCAGCGGTAGAGCAGGCCAGTCCACCTCACAGACTGTTTACAACTCTGCACTTCACCACCACAACACCCCCCTTCCAAAATATGTGTGACGGTTTAGCTCTGCACAGCTAATGTTGTCTTAGTTACGATTAGTGCTTGTATATTGGTATATGTTTTTTAGATTGTGAAATTGGATTAGCACAGCCCATTTGAAGCTTTTAGCCCTAGATGTAATTGAAAGCTGCAGCTGGATGTCATGGAGACTTTTATGAACTGCACTGTCCAGTCATGGACTTAATTCTCATTAGCACTCTTAAACAGCTTCTGGTAACTTTCTTAGCCATTGGGTTTTCTCTTCTGGACCATTAGGCTCATTTGTATCTTTTCGGTGTTCTTTAGTTACTCCTTCTTGCTTTCAGGGAGTTATTTCTTGCTTTTGTGGTGCATGTAGGGCAGGCAAGAACCTGGCGATATATGTTTCACGATGTGGAGGTTAGGCTGTGTTTCTTAGCTGCTACCTCACAGAAGGATGTTTCAAGTGAAGGATCTTCAATATGTGGCCGATAAATGTAGTCTACATTAGGGCTGGGTGATGTGGACAAAAAAATTATATCCTGATTTATTTTAGCTGAATGGCAATAATATCACTTGAAAAATACAATGGGGAAAATATCAGGACACCCTGTGAAATCCTGTCTATTTCTTTACTACATTTAAACATATTTAAAAGTTTTCTTCATGCCAGGACTCTGTCTAATAGTCCCTCCATGGTGAGGTGAGTATGAGAATGCTAGTGGGGGTGGAGGGGAGCACAGGAGAGGAGGGGAGAGAGCGGGGGCGGAGCCTCAGCCCATATCTTGCTCTCTAAAAATCAATATATCGCACAGCCTTAGCCTACATTCTATGCAGTTTGGAGGATGTATCCTTCACAGCCCTTGGTTACCTGTCAAAAAAAACAAAACAAAAACAGAAGCATGAAAATGGCAGAAAAGAATCCCCCTGAGCAGAGTTTGTTATAAATTGTTTGAAATTGAACTTGAATTCAGTTGCAAGAGGTGGGACTTTTCTGTTAACGTCTGGTTAGACTGTTCCATTTATGTCCAACAGGCTACTAAGAGTAAAGTATTCAACCTGCCAAGGCTGTAGCCTAGGCTTTGGAACGCATGGAATATGCTCAACCCATGGTTTGATGTGATTGACATTCTGGGATCATGATTCGATGTCCTCATGATATTTTGAACAGAATTTGAGTGATGACTCTATTCATGTTATTGCATAATTAACTGATGAGACTAGAGCTAGGAGGCAGAAGGTGTGTAGCACATGATATGACCTTACTGGAGTGCATTTTTGCACCAGCTGGTTGTTTGAAAAGGTAATTTGATGTTGAAACAATATAACTGCATTTCGCAGTGGTATATTTCAATTTATGTGACGCATTGTTATACCCTACTAGGGACACAATTCATGTTTTTTTACAAACATGGTTTCTAGAAAGAGACAACTTGGTAAAAAATCAAAAGTGCCCATTTTTACCAGTACCAGTGTTTTTCCACACATAGACCTTACTTAGGCAGGGTTAACAGCTTACTATTTGAAAACCCATTTTAGTATGTTTTTTTATCCATGTTAGACCACAGCATCTGTGATCATTTAGCTTGTGGACATGTGGAAACTTGATTCAAGCTTGTTTGGTGTGGAGAGAGAGCAGAACCAGCTATTTTGCATTCAGTTTACTAACCAAAGTCGTAGGACAATTACATGGTAAGGAAACAAGATGTTGCTGTTCGCACTTATAAAATATCGGCCATGTATGTTCTGGTACATGACCCACGTGTTGCATACATATTAATGTGAATCGGAATACTTTGCTAACTTTGCATGGAGCGGTAAATTACTGAAGCATTAGTTTTAGTAGTAGTATGAAGAAGGAGCATCTTATAATGTAAAAATATGTCATATATGACACAGTTATTTATAATTTTGCGAGTGAACACAGAGTGATTCAGGTAGAGCAGCAAAAAACACACTCAAACTCAAAAAGGTTGTGTCTCTGACTGCCTGCATGTGGACTAGGGAGCGAAGGTTGGGGGGGGGGTGATTGACAACTTCCTGTGCAGCAGCAGAGGCCAAGAGAGGGAAGGGCCTCACTGTGTACAGAGCTGATGGCCATGGCCCTGAAGGACATGCAGAGGAAGTGGAATAGGAAGGACTAACAGTCCTGAGGAAAAGAGAGAAGAAGAAGGGTAGAAGGGGAAAAGGTAGAAGGAATCAGTGCACCTTTGTGTGAGGGGATTCTTCAGTCCTCCTGCTCTCAGCTGGAGTTGGTTGTCTGTATTTACAGTGGTGGTCAGAAACACAGTAAAACTCAGCAGCAGAACCAACCAAAACCATAACTGAGCTCCATGAGCTCATGTTTTTGTGGTGTTTACGGTGCCTGCTAAGCTAAGATTTGATCATCTTCAGAAATGTTAGCTCACAAAGTTGGTCAATTATTTAAAAATCAATAAATGTTGCACTTATTGGAAACCTTTGGTACTGGCTCTCAGGAATAGCCTGACAGCTGTACACAAGACTGTGGCAAGGCTTCTAAAGTGCAGGCATCACTTCTAGTTCTCCTAAACTACAGTTTTACAATTTCCTTTATCTCCAGCGGTAGGTCCTATGTTCTAACGGACCTACAATACTTTTTATAGCAATTTACAGGTGAGTTCAATCGGGTGTGCAGGAGCAGGAAAGCCAAGAGTGCAGGAATTGCGTACCCCTGCACTAAAGGCTCATTTATGTTCACCATTCTAAACACAGATATGAATATGGATGAAGCCCTCTGTCCATACTTTGCACTCATTTTCACATTTTCTGAAATTGTATGGATATGGACGAAATAGCACCACAGGGAATGGTGGGGCCAGTGTAAGCAACAGTTCAACAAGCAAAGCATGGTCACGATCATATGGATACGACAAAGAAGAAACTGGCATGAAAAATGCTTAGTAAAGTATTTAATGACCTCACAGACAACCCCCTTTTACACCACTACCTTTTTGTAGTAATTACATTATCATGACCTTCTCCACTGTCACGATGTTTGATTTTGAACTGGCCTGTTGTGGACGTATTGCTTAAAATCCCTGCCAACCTAAAGGATGCATAGAAGTATATGGGCAGTGATGTTTGAAACAGACCTAATCATACAGGGAGAGCTGGATTTCCTGATTTTGCATGTGGTGTTTTTATACTATGATAAAATGCATTACAATATTGCAGGATATCATTTTGCTTACAGTATTGCAATATATTGTAATACACTGTATCATGACCCCTACATCATTATAAACTATATGGACGTAAAAATTGATAGATTCATTATTTCTTCTGAAATCAAGGGTATTAAAAATAGTTTATCTTGCTTATGTTGGAGTCACTGTCTACTGTTCAGGGAAGGCTTTCTAGATATTTTATATATATTTCTAGATATTTGGTGAATACCACCCCACCTCATTCCCAATGCCCAATCTCATCCTGAAAGTTTGTGTGTGTGTGTGTGTGTGTGTGTGTGTGTGTGTGTATATATGTGTGTATATATATATATATATATATATATATATATTGCTGTATACTGAAAGTAAAATATCTGACAGCAGGCAGTGTGTCCCTAAATTTTTCTTCATTCAAACATTAATTTATGTGGCTGTAATTTTGTAATGTTAAGGCCGTGCCTGGTTTGGATTTTTCCACATTCATTCTTACCCCCTTTTGTCGTGTGGGGTCATGTAACATCCCATCAAGTTTGCACCAGTTTGATGTGGTGCTGTTCAAGCTTGCCTGATTTGAATTGGTCTGGTATGGTTTGGTGCCGGGGGCCTTGGCCGTTCTGACTTAATTAAGGGGGCCCATTTGTGAAATTACCCAAAAGACTCCAGCCACCCCCAAAAAACTTCACTGCCCCCAGCTCTCTCTCTCTCTCTCTCTCTCTCTCTCTCTCTCTCTCTCTCTCTCCCTCTCTCCCTCTCTCCCTCTCTCTCTCTCTCTCCCCCCTCTCCCTCGCTCTCCCCACTCATTATCTCCCTGCCCTCCCCCACTGCGCCATTGATTGCAAGTCATTAAGCAGGCTGCATTTGCTGGGCTTGCTACGAAGGTATGCCTTTGAATCAGAGTCAGTCCACATGTGCCTTTGAAGTCTCTCTTTATCTCCACCACGCCACTAACTTTAGAGCCCTTTGATAAGATGACTGATTTTTAAGAGGGTTAGCATTTTTGGTTAAATTTGCTGTGTCTGCTCTCTCTCTCGCTCTCTCTCTTTCTCTCACTCTCTCACTCTCTTACTATTGGTTTCTCTCCTTTTTTATTCCCACTCTGTTCTCCCTCCTTTTACTCTCCCTTTCAGATTGGTGCGTTCAGGCCCGGCACTTTCAGGCCAGACATGAAAAACTTTGGAAAAGGGTCTGTGTTTTTAATTATCTCCAGCAGGCCGGGTCCACCTAAACATATTTTTAAATCATGTTGGCCCGGGCTATTGGCAGCAGTGCGAGGGACGCCTGTATTATTTTTGGCTGACAGTTCTGAGTGCTTTGTACGAACACGAAGGGGAAGTGCCGACCAGGTCAGGCTGGTCCAGGCCAGGGTTGGAGCATGCAGAGCAAGAGCCCAGCTTGGGCCACCGTTCCCGAGACTCTGCTTTGCTGCAGGTCTGTCTTAACTCACACATGGAAAAATGAGCAGGCTCGGGTTATGATTGCCAATTTATACGGCACTGGCAGAAAGCTGCAATAATGTGACAACGTCAAGATACATTTTTGTTTCGGATGTGTTCATTTCCTTAACAAAAACTCTAGGATATTATGTTCATATAGTTATTACATAGTCATCAACTTAAGAGACTGCAGTGCGCTACATGAAGCTTTGAGACAGTGTCGATTCTATTGAATGAAAGTACATTGTTTATAATTTATACCTCTCAAAAGTGACATTGTCCTGCAATTAGCTAATTTAGCTCATGCAAACTGAATGTATTGTAGATCTCTATTCTGTAGATCTCTAATCATTATTCAAATGTCCTTTAGAAACCGTTCCAAAATCAGTGTAAAGGCTTTAGACTGAATCACCAAAAACATGTTTCCCAGGCAAAATGTGTGTATACATTTGAATGTTGTCCATTTGTCCAGTTGTCCATGATCAGGACCTCACAGGACCATCATAGAGCAGGTATTATTCAGGTGGTGGGTCATTCTCAACACTGACAAGGTGTTGGTCTGTTTGGGTGTTGCGTTGGCATGAGTGGATAAGACAACAGTGTTGCTGGAGTTTTTAAACATCTCACTGTCAATGCTGGATTGAGAATAGTACACCAACAACGAGTATCCTGCCAATATTGTCCTATGAGCAGCGTCCCGTGAGCAATGATGACTTATTATTTATACATAATAAAGTTTGATGTGTTTTAGGCTGGACTGCCTTCATGAAAGAGGCACAATACAGAGCAGACAGTCAGATCTGAAGTCATTTACATATTTCAGTCTTATTTACAGTATCAGAAACAGCCTGGTTCAGTCCCCCAAGACAAAAGAAGGAGGTGGAACATGCAACACAACCACAAAAATAAAGAAGGTGTTATCTGTCATGAATTTGTCAGTATGCATGCAGTGTGTGTGTGGGTGTGTGGGTGTGTGTGCGTGCTCTCCACCTGGCAGGTGGTGGTTTTGTGAGCCGGTGGTGGTTGAGGGAAGCAGTGCAGCCAGAAGGAAGCAGCACACGCAGACTTTCAGCCACTAATCACTGAACCCATGGTCCATCCGGCCAGGCTGTCTGTCTGTCTGCCTGTCTGTGTCTGTCTGTCCACACGGCCCACCTCCACAGGGAGCTGGCTGTCTGCGCCGCTCTTATGTTTTGCGTCTCGTGAGTGCGCCAAAGTTTTCATTGGAATGCAGCCTGGAAGAGAAAGGCTGCCTTTCTGTTCACATTCTGGACATGAACCTGTGGCCGAGCTGAAGAGGGAAGGAAAGATTGAGGGGAAGAGGGAGCGAGAGGGAGTGAAAAGAGGGAGGGGGGAGAGAGGGAGAAAGAATAGAGAATGAAAGCAGGCATGGGCCATCTCCATTGACTCTGAGACAAGCTGAAATAGGGCACTGTTTAAGAGCCTCACTCTTAAATGGCAAAAGTAAGTGGCTGGAACAAGGTTGTGTAAAGGCCGCCTTCATTTGCTTTCGCCCTGACCACACTTGCATACGGAAACACACACGCACACACACACAAAAATTCTGACATTCAGCAAAATATTTTTTATTTGGAATTAATTCAATTTTGAAAACAGTGGAATCGTCTTTATAATAGAATGGCTGTAAACAGTTCTGCAGTTTAAAACAGTATGAATGTGACAGATTGTAAATTAAAAAATTCTATATAGAAACAAAAGAAAATTCTTAGGAAGATTTTGGTGAAAGATGGTTATTTGTGTTGTTTAGTCCCAATTACTATTTTAAGCACATGGATATGAATATACTATTAGTTTTGTCTGAATATTTTAAGCTACATTTATAAAGTGATCAGAAGCACAGATAGTTGCAGATTCACTACTACATTTAATGTCAAAAATAGTTGCACCCAGAAAGAAGTGGCAGGTCGCAGTGCTGTTTGGAAGGACGAAGTTTACCACGAACAATAAATGCTTAAAAACTTAGACCGATAGAGGCAATATTTATTGAGCTAAACATACAGAAGTAGTGTCTTACAGTATCAGAGTTCAATTCAACATGCTAGACAGCTTCCTAACAATGTCCTGCGATTATCCGTGCAGCTTGAATATCTTCACTGAGTTCCTGCAGATTTTGCAGTAGGCGTGGACTGTTGATAGGGCGTCAGGTCAGGTATAGGTATGGTAATGCATAGTATCTGTGCCTTCAAGACAAGTTCTTGAGACCTGTTGGAACAGTACACCAGAGTGTGTGTTCAAAAAAGGTAGGGCCACTGGTGATAGAACCTCATTAATGAATATTGATCTGTCAAATGGCCTGTAATGAAGACCAAACGTGGTCTGGCTTCGTATGAAATTGCACCCCACACCATGATACCAGGCCTTCTGGATGTGTGAAGCATGACAGCAAACCATTAATCGTTGTGCTGACCACAGTGCCACCACACAGTCTCCAACGAAAGGGGGACTTGTCACTAAAGATCCGCTGACATTCTGAATGACTCAGTGACAGTCTGGCACAAGACCATTGGAGTCATGCATTGCAGTTGGTTGATTCCTTCTGGATGCAACCATTTTTTTTTTTTTTTTCGAGGAGTGTTGAAGCAGAATGGATGTACATGTCACAGCTAGGATACGTGAAATTTTTTATCAGTGCAAATACTGACCCAGCTTAAAGAAATATTGCATGAATAACTGGTTATTATAATATAATATAATGTATATATAAGTATAATGATCTTGCAGGGTAATGTGTGCAAAATTAGTAACTTTTTCCATTGTTATGATTTATTGTAACCGCTTTTTGTGGTCCTGGGGTTTTGTGGTGTTCTTGAAAGTTAATTCATTTCAGAGTCCTGTTTTTGCTTCAGAATAAGAATTGCCTATAGTGAGTACATGCTTTCAACAAGGAGGTACTCCATAGCTCTCTGCTTGATGATGATGTCATGGACTATCGCTTTGTGTTTCGTGAGCGATGGCCAAAAATCCAACAGGCTGGATTCATTTAGAGCCTCTCTAATAACAGGGAGACTTCAGAGAGGTTTCTACAAATCCTGTGGCCTGGGGGCTTTTTTTTTTTTTATTTCATACTGAAGTTGAGCCATATCACGTCAGTTTGACTACACTCTTTGTGTGTGTGTGTGTGTGTGTGTGTGTGTGTGTGTGTGTGTGTGTGTGTGTGTGTGCGTGTGCGTGTGCGCATGTGTGTGTGCGTGCAATGTATTGTGTGCCAACAAACCATGAGATCATGGAAAACTGCACTCACTCAGCACAGCACCTGCCTGCTGGGTGTCTTTATCTTGTCTTAAACACTGGACCACACATCATCCACCTTCACCTTCCTTTTCCTCTGTCTCTTACATCAGACTAATGTTGGGGGAGCGCTTTGCTGTAACCACAGCAGCTCATGTTTTTTTTTTTTTTATTATTATTATTTTTTGTGTACCCTTGTGTATAATTGGGTTATGGATTTGATTGGGTCTCTTTGTGTTTTTGCCACAGACTGCCACTGACAGCTCCTCCAATTCCTCTCAGAAAAAGGAGCAGGCAATGCAGCCTCTGGCTACCTCCACCTTCTATGAGCCACACCGCCATCACTGCCTCCTGGGGCACTTTCACGAACAGTACAGGACTTCAGAACGTTACTTCCTGGACCAGGTGGGTGGCGCATGACTGGGAGCACAGTGGGCCTTATGTGTTTGTAATTGATGAGAAATAAGAGCTAATTAAAAGGAATCAGCAGGAATCATCCTGTGCACAGTGCTTCAAGATGTAGATCATTTCAGATGTTATTCCTCTGGTCAAGAAATTTGAGTTTCATTTTTATCTGATTATTCACACTTATTTTCAGCCACTGTTGCTCTCCCATTAGATTTGTGAAGGCAAAACTCCAATTCTGATTTAACAATTTTTTACTAACCTAACCTAATTTTTCACTATGTACATAAAGTATCTCCATCAGAGATACTTTATGTACATACACTATGTGAACAAAAGTATTGGGACATCTACTTATTCATAGTTTCATTAAAAATTAAGAATATTGGTAAAATTATTTCCTTGTTTTGTTGGGGTAAATTGTTATCCAGGGAAGGTTTTCTACTAGATTAATTTGTTGTGAGGATTTTGATTGTATTCAGTGACAAGTAAAGTGTTAGTAAGGTCAACACCCCACTTCATCCCCAACATCCCAACTCAGTTCTGTGGAGCTTTATATGTTTATATGTATATCTGCTCGAGAGAGTCCTATTGTATTGGGTTTATGTGTCTACAGAGACCAGACAAGCTGGGTATGTGGGGTTGGATCTCATGCAGTTGTTAGAGTGAAGAACTGTGGTCCTGCAGGAGTCATGGACTAGTGGGGGGCATGGACCCAAGTGGACCTGTTTTCTTCATACAATCAGCTTCTCAATCTCATCTTTGTTGTCTCTCAACCAGGCAGTACCCAAGTTCCCACGCCATGTCAGCTTCCTGGATGAGGAGGAGGAGATTGTGCGTATCAACCCGCGCGAGCGCACCTGGCTGACCGGCTACGAGGACTACCGGCATGCGGCTCGTGACCGCTTCATCCAGGCTGAGGATATGGACTCATATGTGCACTTTGACAAGAACGAACCAGCGTCGAAGCATGATTACAACTACCCATATGTACCCAGCCATTCAGAGCTGGGTCACAAGGTCCCACGGGGGGGCTCGGACGGTGCTGTGGTGGCCACGCAGCCAGTGGCTTTTAAACCCAAAGGCAAGCGGCGGAAAGAGGATGGCGAGCGTTCACGCTGCGTCTACTGCAGGGACATGTTCAACCATGAGGAGAACCAGCGTGGCCAATGCCACGATGCGCCAGACCCTATCCGGACCTGCGTGCACCGTGTCAGCTTCATGTGGTGCGCCGACAGCCTGCTTTACCACTGCATGTCGGACCCTGAGGGTGACTATTCGGACCCATGCTCGTGTGACACGGGCGACGAGCGCTTCTGCCTGCGCTGGCTGGCCTTAGTGGGCCTCTCTTTGCTGGCGCCATGCCTCTGCTGCTACCCACCACTGCACGCCTGCCACCGTTGTGGAGTGGCATGTGGTTGCTGCGGCGGCAAGCACAAGGCTGTCGGGTAGCCCCTTGTCCCCCTCAATCAATTCCCAGAACTACATATTGTACACAGCAGGCGTTTGTATATACTATGGATGGACATTTCAGTTGTTTTGTTGTTGGAACATCTACATTATGTAGAACAGTCAGGGACGTAAGAGTCGAGGGTGCTGAAATTGTAAGCAACATATACATGAAAAACATGGTGATTTCACACTAGTCGCTATGCCAAACATTGTTTTGTCCATTGTACCAAATTGATATCCCAATCAGTGTTTTTGGAATGGTGAAATCCCTTAAGTTGTGTTTCATTTAGATTTGATATAAGACAATCGAAAATTTTAGCCATAGGGTAATTCGTTTATTTATTCCTTGACATTTATTTATTCCTCGACAGTCCATCACAGTAGGTTAATTCTGATCTAGAAAATTACAGTGGGGTCTAAATCCCAACATTGGAAATCCTGGATTTATTTCATATAAACCAGCAAATAAACAGTAAAAAAAGCAAAAGTGAGAGAAACCTAATTCATTTTTTCGTACAAATTGTTATACCGATATAATTTATTACAAAAATAAAGAGAAAATAATGCAAAATGTAAGCATTTTATTTGTGGATTTACACTCTCGAACCCTGCTGTAAATTAAGTAATCACTGGCGCTCATAACAACATGTAAACATGTATTACATTCATAATATTTTTTTATTACAGTCCTCTTATTTTATATTACTCTTTTAGCTACTGCTGTTAAACATGTCTGAACATGCCTTCAGCAGCCTTACTTCCTGCTTCCTTCTTATTTGAAACTTTCAAATGGAACATATTGTTATAAATGAAACTATAGATGTCTATAAACATGTAAATGCCCATCCTTAGTACATACACCCCTTGGGAGAACGCTAACATGGAAGAAACAGGAGGAGCAAGGACACATGTCTAGGGGCTTCTTGGGGCTACTTACTTTCTTTCATGTCAATCTCAGCCCTATTCCAGATGGACAAAAAGAAGAAAAATGGTGCATTAAACTGGCTTGAAATATATATATATATATATATATATATATATATATATATATATATATATATATATATATATATATATATATATAAAATGTGTGTATGTGTGTGTGTGTGTGTGTGTGTGTGTGTGTGTGTGTGTGTTTGAATGTGTGTGTGTTCCTGTGTACTGTTCCTTTCTTTTCTGTATGTTTCTCTTCAGTTCCTTATAAAACAAAAGGCTCTTCAGGTGGCCCTTTTGGAGCCGACTTGTCATGCATTACATATGCAGGTACTTTATATTTTTACACTGATTTTTAGGTTTTTCGAGAACTTGAATCATTTATGTTTGTAGTGTAACGCGTGCGTGAATTTGAGAACTGGGTTCATTTCAGTGTTGGTTTCGCCATGGAGTCTCTATAATGAACGAGTATAGTCTTTCTGAAGTCCTCTAAACGTACAGAACAATAATGTCAAGATTAGCCTGAGACACTAAACCTGTAGTGAGGTTAACAGTGTGCTTGAGTGGGATGTGTGTGTGTGTGTGTGTGTGTGTGTGTGTGTGTGTGTGTGTGTGTGTGTGTGTGTGTGTGTGTGTGTGTGTGTGTGTGTGCGTGCGTGTGTGTGTGTGCGTGTGTGCACGCGTTCGCGTGTCTGTGTGCATGCGTGCGTGCGTGAGCTCTCTGAAGCTTGCATGTGCGTTGTAAAGGAATGAGAACATTGTATCACAGCATAGTATTGTTATTGTATTTAAGCCAAATTTACATAAGCTGCATTGTGAGTATATGTAAATACTGTATACTCATATGTATATGTTTAAAATCGATTATTATATCCACAGCCACATTTGTTCCGCTGACAGTGGACTTTTTTTTTTCTTTTTTCTTGATTAGAATGACTGATGAGGAGCTCTTTTGAATCACCCAAGATTGATATCCAAAGATTATTTTCTTTCTTTTTTTGTTTGTATTTATTTGTTCATTTGAATCACCAGCCAAAGGGAGAGGCGAGCATGGATGCATAGTTTGGCTTTTGCCGTAGATGCCCCAGTCATGTGAGAGAGGAGAAGGATCTCCAGCTGGAACCGTGTATATTCCTTAATAATATGCTCAGAGGGAAACGCATAAGTAGTGTCTGCTTTCCTTTTTTTCTCGAACATGTGACTTCTACACGCAGTGGAAGACATTTTCTCTTTCAAAATGTTTTCAAAGCTGGTCCTGTTCTGTGGAAAGCCAAAATAGAACAGAACGAAACACACATCGGAAACTAATAAATAAATAAGCTTGCACATAGAGTGCTTAATAGAGGGCCATTTGTCAAAACGTATCTCCAGTTTCTTCATCACTATAATATTACTCAAAGCCTTAATTATGCTGAGAACAAAGTGATAGCAGCAACGTCACTGCTACATGCTTCAGAGTGCGGCATGGGGTCCATCTCATGGACGCACGCAGCATCCGCTCGTGAGACAGATGAGCGCTCTTTTAAATAATCGAGAGAAAGTGATGAATATTTTTCTATTTATTTAAAAAAATGGAGACTCCCGTTGGATGAGCCTTTTTTTAATCATGCGAATGTGTTTAAGACGTTGACAGAGATGGAGGAAAAAAAAAAAATGAAAACAGCATCGTACAATCTGTGAGGCAGCTCTGGTACGCGTGTATGGTCTGTCTCGGACTCTCGGACCCACCTGCCCCATTGAGTGACATTGCAGTCATCCGGTCAGCTTCCCCACTACTGGGCTTTGTGTTTGTGTTGGCTTGTGTGAGACATCCAACGACTTGGTTTAGCTCGTAGAGTTGTATGTGCACAATTCCCTGTCAATGAATGTACAGTACATGGGTGTAACATCTGTGCTTAATATGTAATGTTCAGCCTGCTCATTGGAACCAGAATCTACCTCTGGGATGCGCTGACAGAGATTTGTTTTAACCAGGATATGTTGTGATTAGAGGTGTGTGGAATCCAACAAACAAACAAAAAAACGGTTTGTCAAACATCTGCGGACACCAAGCTTTTCAGAAGGCTTCCTTTGTCGGTTTGTAGTAACGTAACATAGTAATCATGTAAATATTTGTGACCAAAACAAATCTAGAAATACATTGAATGATGTTTTGCATTGTTTTAAGGCGAGCAGATATGCACATAGATTGGCTGGCTTTAAGTATATTTCAGATAATTCTGCCTGTTTCAAGGCATAATGCAAATCTATTTTCCCAATTCAGGGACATACAAGAAACATTTTCCCATCTTAAGACATAATCCAGATAAATTTGCTGGATTTTAAGACATCGAAACAAGCAAGCAAGATCGAAGCATAACCACCTTTAAAAAACATAATTCAGATAAATTGAATCCAGATAATTTTGCCCATTTCAAGATACAATGCAGATACTTTTCCTGCATCAAAAAGTCACAGGACACGACAACCTTTTTATTTCTGAAACGAAACAGAAAATGACATCTGTAGTAATGGGTGAGGCGGGCAATGTCCGAGAAAATGGCCACTATTTTGAAAGCCACCATATTTGGATCAAGGGCAAGTTTCTCCAATGGGAGTGTGGTCATGTAGTACATCAGTGAAGACCAGAAATGATAAATATTTTCATTAATTCTATATTTTTCTGTCCTTTTTTTCCCCCTAAATTAAGAAAGTAACTGAAAAACAAGCACTTCCTGGAGGGTGTCCTCAGATTTTGTTGGACAGCGTACACACACACTGCTGTGTTTGAGCAGAAAAGACAAACCGTCTCTGTCAGCGTGCGTCTGAGGTGATGGAGGATGGTTTCCCGCAGTGCTTTGCAGAGGTGTCAGCTGTCACTGTGCCCTTCATTCACTGCACGTCCTTCCTGGTTCTCTGTTAGCTTCTGCAATACTGGCATCACCCTCTTCACCAAGAGCCCGGTTTACCTGTGGTTAAAAAAAAGAAAAATACAAAACAACAAAAAACTATGGAACCAA
Source organism: Acestrorhynchus altus (assembly GCA_034509495.1). Classification (NCBI taxonomy): domain Eukaryota; kingdom Metazoa; phylum Chordata; class Actinopteri; order Characiformes; family Acestrorhynchidae; genus Acestrorhynchus; species Acestrorhynchus altus. Next base: position 12,545,859 of record CM067506.1, on the reverse strand, counting down.
AAGCATTCTGTCTGTACATCTGTCTTGGTGCAGCGTCTTGCTACTACACACATTTTACCTGTTTAAAAAAGTGCCTGAAGCGTATTGTTAATCTCCTTGTATACTAAAACAAACAAACAAACAAAAAAAGACAGATGAAATAAACCCTATTGTATTGATTAGTTTTGTTTTTTACAATAAGAATTTTTACCTCTGTAAAAAGCAAAAAAAAAAAAAAATCTATATCATGTGTATGATGTACATTTTTATTTCTATTTTTTTTAATCGTTTCTAACATGTATGATCGATGTAGCTCTTTGCTTTGAAGAAAGGATGGATGGAAAGAAAGAACTTTGTAAATACCGGTAGATCATATCAGAACTACTAGAAGCGTGGCTTGGCCAGTAAGTAGTTCTACCTGTGTGTTCTAGCTCCCAATAAAAACAAAAAACAAACGAAAAACAAAAAAGAAAGCAAATCTGGCCTGTGTTCCTGCCGTGTTGCTGAATTATTAAAAGGGTTCGTGGTGTGTTATCATCACTGTCCAATAAAAAACATGTATCTCAATTTTTGTCATTTGCTTTTTTAGTTTTCTCCATATTGTGAATCTGACCATTGTTCTTTATATATGTCATGATGAATGGTTCAATAGAAATGCTCTAAAATTACTTTAATTCATGGTATTTTACTTCTATTCAAAGTTAAGAGCATTTTTGCTTTCTCCTTTAAAGTCTCCATTCTGCAGATACATGTTTTTCATTGGACACCAACAATATGTGAACTGACCATTTATACATATTCTACAGTGAAGTTTACACACATTACCTGTTAGTGTAGTTGATGAGACAAATACATATTTTGTCTTCATTTTTGAATGAACAGGCTTTTTTATTTTAGTATGTCAGTTTTATTTTATTCAATCTAGTTTAGTTAATCTAGATAGAGATGAAGTAATCTCAGGTAGATTTGCTTATTGGTTTCTGGCAAATGACTGTAAAAAGTCCAGATTTCTGTAGCTATAAGCATCATATTTATACTAAGTGTGTATCATATGATTGCGAATGAACTACACTTGGGGAAATGAAATTTTTGACCAGATTATTCCTTAATGGATTAAATGTTAATCAATGATTAGGGGTGGTGATGGTGGGAGCAGGGACTATTGGGTGTACAAGGATGCTCTTACCTCAGCCAGGCCATGTGAAAACGATAGAGGAGTACTTAAGCTGTTTCATTCAGGATGTTTCTGGAAAAGCATATGGCCGATTATCAGGAAAGGGGGGAAGAAAAAGGGGGGTTCTGAATGGGGAGGAATGTCCCCAAAGGCTTGGCCTGCTCTGCTGCTCGGTGACTGCAAATAGCATCAACTCCACATGTGCAAACATTTAAGACGTATTTTCTCGTAATGAGGTCACTTTTTTTTCCCCTCCGTCTTGCTTCTCTTTCTTTATAGAAAGGAAGCTATTGCTTACTTCTTCTGAAGGCCTTGCTTCCATCTCAGAAGAGAATGGAGATTTGATGAGGGCATGGATGTTCTGACAGTCATTTTTCTAAGCAGGCCTTTGCACCCACAGAACGCTCTTAATAATAAACGTGCACCGAGGAGTATTTTAGTGACATGTTCCCTGAAGAACCGTCCTGTGACTGAGACGCAAAATGTGTGTGTGCGCATGTGAACAGAACCTCCCATATAATTTGAGATCTGTACTAATTCAGTGCCAAGCCCAAGAGCCATTCAGAGACCCTTTTATGAGTGAAGTTCCTGTTTATCACAGTCTGTATATGAATCACTCAAGCAGGTGACAAATAAAAAACAAACAAAAAACAAAATGGTCAGAACAGCCAGCAGCCCACTGTGTTTTCCACTCTCTTTGATTACAATGCTTTGGAAAGCAGCACATCAAGGCAAACCTAAAGATGTTGCTTTGGCCCCAGATTTCCTGTCTGGTGGGAGTGTGAGACAGCTGTCTGAGCCGCCTTCCTGTTTGCCTGTTTGGGCTGCCTCTCCACCTGTTGTTTACGTCCTGCGATGGGTAGTGTGTTGTCAGGAAGGGGGGTTAAGAGTCCGTTCGAGCCCTGATGCACTGTCCGGCTCCTTCGGGTCAGAGTTCGTGAACCACCACCTGGCCATATGGACCTCTAGCAGTTTAAGTTCCAGCATCTGAGATACATTTTTTTATCTCCATTTTCTCTTGATGTTATTTAGTAAAATGTTCAACATTAGTTTACAGTCTAATCCTACAGTGAGTCCAGTTGAACACTTACCTTAATTGTGTAATTAAACCATGCCAGCAATAATAGTGCTAATATTGTAACGTCACTCATATCTCATTGAAACAAGCAAGAAATCGTTAAAATATCATTTTCATTTAAATTCACACACACACACACACACACACACACACACACACACACACACACACACACACATATATATATATATATAGCTATTTTTCCTGTTGAATATTGAATACATTTAGAATATGTAATGAATTGTCAATATTAATTAAAGCTGCAGTAATTTATATGCTTACAGTAGGAAATATTTTGAATAATCTCTAGATTTGAAGCTTTCTGGCCATAAAAAATCATTTCTGACTGTTTTGGAGGTGTTTCAATTTAACTATGCAATTTTTTCTTGCACATTTTAAGACGTTTAAAGTTAAGTTCAATGTCTTTATTATAAAACTGAATGGGATTTTGAAACATTGCTGCTTTTGGAGCCATTGGTAGACAGAAATTCGGAAATCCCAATAATAATAATAATAATAATAATACCTTTCTTACATAATTCCACCTCAAAGAGCTTCCCAAGATAAAAAGTGTACTGGCAATATAAATATTTACAGAATTTGCAGAAGCTGATGAGGTACGGTAACAAAGATATAAACTACAGTTTAAAACATGAACATGATCAATAGTGATACAAAATATTTTAGCGATAACATACTAAAATAGATACAAGAATCATTTGAAAGTGCAATTAGTAATAAAATTAAAATATAATATAGAGTATATAATACTGTATTTAACTTTTAAACTTTTGTGCTGATGTTGCTTGTGTAATCTCAACTGACACAAACGTTTGTTAACTCGACTAGCACTGTCAGTGTGTGTGTGTTAAAGGATCTAAACTGAAATATTGTAAGTATTGTTTTTTCTTGTTAATTCTAACTATAATTTGCAAGAATCTCTAAATAGTCTATTCATCCATCCAGGATAGACAATTCCAACAGGAGCTGCCCACCTTCAAGGGGGTTCTGCGCTGGCTGGACTCCAGGACTGTTTTGATCATGTGAACTGGGAGATGTTCCATGATTCGTCTAACAGCATTGATAAGTATGCTGATTCAGTCACTGGATTCATCAGAAACACAGTTTGTGTTTACCCTAATCAGAAGCCATGGCTCAACTGTGAATTTCACACAGCTCTGGATGCACATATGACTGCTTTTAATTTCCGGGGACAGAGGAGTTAAAAAAAAAAAAAAAAAAGCCAGCTACACTTAAGATCATTAAAGCAGCAAAATGTGAGTTTTCTAAGCAAGTGGTTTGAGAGGCTGGTCAGAGACTTCATCTGCTCTGTCAGCAAGACTAAGGAGCTGATAGTGGACTTCAGGAAGCAAGAGAGAAAGAGCACTGCCTTGTCTCCATAAATGGAACCATGGTGGAGAGGGTCAACGACATCAAGTTCCTTGGCGTTTACATCTTACATGGTCAGAACACACCAGTGAAGAGGGTGAAGAGGGCCTGGTGAAGAGGGCATAACAGCACCTCTTCTACCTCAGGAGGCTGAAGAGGTTTTTTCCAAACTCCCCCATCTTAAGCATGTTCTACGTCTGAACTGTGGAGAGCATACTGATAGGCTGCATCCCCACCTGGTATGGGAACTGCACTACTCTTGAGATGAAAAATCTGCAGAGAGTGGTGCCCAGCACATCACCCGAGTTCAGCTCCCAAACCTGGATTTATACACCATCCGCTGTCTGAGGAAGACCAGGAGGATAATAAAGCACTACACCCAGCCATGCAACTGCTTCTCAAAGCTACCCAGTGGAGGTACACAACCATGAAGACCAGAACCAGCTGGTTCTGAGACAGCTTCTTCTCCCAACCACCAGGCTGTTAAACAGTCAGTAGCACAGTGCACAGCCAGTCACAGCTCATCTCACCTGTCTGATCACACCACCACACCTTCACACCACATAAACGCTTTCTGCAGTTTACTCAAAACTGGAGCAGCAACTAGTATATTACAACAAAGGCTGCCTCCCTCTACCTTTTCACACTACAGCTGCATTTAATTCTATACCCAGTGCACATAAATAGAATGCAAACTTTCTTTTTATAGTTTCTATGTACACAGAACTTGTACAGTGCAATAATTTAAGTTTCAGTGCAGTAATGCATGTATAATATATGTATAGTTAGTGTGTAAATATTTATAATTTACTATATATATATATATATATATATATATATATATATATATATATATATATATATATATATATATATATATATATGTGTGTGTGTGTGTGTGTGTGTATTCTTTATCATTTTTTAATTTATATTTTCTGTTCCTGTGTATTTTTTATGTGTGTTTTACTATTCATTGTGCCTCACTGCTATCACTTTAAGGCATGTACATAATCTTTCATTTTTCTATGGCTCAAATATTATTCTTTTTTTATTTGCATATTTGACATCTATCTAAAGCTTTGTTTTAATTATTATTATTATATTTCTCAACAATTGAGTGATTCCTTAAAATACAGTTGTTGTTTTTTTAACGACATTTGATTTTACAACACTCAGGTGAGAGGAAAAATCAATACATCTTGATTAAAAAAAAACAGTTTGTCTGAAACTGCTATGTCAATAATCTTGTTCTCATTAATGCTAAAACCTCATGTGATTGCTCGATCTAAAATGTGACCACATTTACGAGTTGGCTCAGAGAAAATGTTTTACTATACATACATTTGCACTTTATCCACTGGATTTACAAGGTTGTTAAAAAGTTAAAACGAAATAGACATTTTTTCTAAAACTTGGCAACCTTAATCAAATGCCCCAAACAAACCTGCAAGCTTAGTGCAGTTTTTTTTGCCAGTAATGATTGGCAGTTTTAGTACTGGGGTTGGTAAAGTTTAGCTAACTTCATGTAATGGCATTTAAATTTTTCCACAGGGTAAATAACAAAAAATGCAATTTATTTTCCACAAAGATCCAAAGAAATCCAGGGTTCTTAATATTGACAGATTGCTCACTAGCAGTTCCACATTTAATATTGAAAACAATATTTTACTTAGTTTTTTTAAATTATTATTAATGCCTGAGTCAAAGCAATGGCCTCTATGGGGTCATTCAGAAAGAGACTAGTCTTAAGATGTCGCTACTATGCATTGTTTACTAATCTGAAGTTGATTAATCTGAGTGAGGAACTGTAATGTGAACATAAGTGTGACAGTAATTCAGTGCTTGCGATTTTACTCCCTGAAATGTAGATGGATTACATGGGTACACTTGCTTAGACCACAGAACGAAGTGTTTCTGAATGAAAAATCTGATGTCTGTCTTATCCTCTGGTTGACCTGCACGCCCCCTCCTTCACGCTGCTCTTGCTTGCTTCCCTGCAAAGGAACAGTGTAGTACACAACATGTAGCAGGATGTTATTGTGCGCAGATAACAGTCCCGGGCCCCCACATCCTCTGCCTGGACAGGGAGGAGCCACCACTTTCCCACAGTGGTCATCCAAGGCCACCACACCCCCGCCTGCCTTATCGGCCCATCACTGTCTGCCTGCGGGCACAGTGGCACGCACTAGATGGACACACTTAGAGAGAGAGAGAGTTGGATATATAGAGAGAAACAGAGAAAAGGTTGGGCTGGGAGGCATTGACTCTTGTTCCAGTCTGGCTGGACAGCCCTTACTGACCATGCCACACAAAACCGCCTCTATTCAGCTCTCCTGCCTTTCAATGGCTGCTTTGGTTTCGCCCCAGCAGCCACTTCCAGAAACTGGAACAACGTCCGGCTTCATCTGGGCTTCTTATTCCCCGTCGCCGGTTATAATGCAGCAAAAACCAGCCCCTCAGGGACGGGTCCATTTCATGCTTGCTTGTTTTTTGGACCTGATTGCTTGGGCCTGCTCCGGCCAGTTTGCAATGGACTCAGTTTCAAGCAAAAGAGGCTATGGGCCCTGCGGCTGAGTGCCAATCCACAGGGAGAGGAGCTGGACTCTGCATTTTTAAATTCAATAAGTACTTCCCCAACATCAATGCCAAGAATTACTTGTTTCCCTCAGTCTCTCTCTCTCGCTCTCACTCTCTGGTTGGGAGGCAAACCTTCTGCACTTTAACCTTTAAACGTTGAGTGGTCCCACACTTTCTCACTCTTGTCACTGCATACCTAACATATTAGTTTCTTACTGGACAATAAGATATTAAAGTGAATCCTTATACTTGAATCCTTATAAGTACAGTGTCCTTATAAGTATCCTTAGTTAGTCATTGACTGGTACTACAGACCACATTCATAAAATGCTTCATCAAACACTGTCTGGTGCAAAACCAACTATTCTCATCAACCCAAGAACACCATCCCTACAGTGAAACATGCTGGTTGCAGCATTATGTTGTGCAAAACTGGGTAGTTCAGGGGAATATGGTGCTAAATACAAGGATATTCTTGAGCAAAACCTGTTTCAGTCTGTCACAGATTTGAGCCTGGGACAGAGTTTCACCTTTCAACAGGACAATGACCTGTAACTGTATTGGTATGGCCTAGTCAAAGCTTAATGCAATTGAGAATCTGTGGTCACACTTGAAGATTGCAGTTCACCAGCAGAAACCATTTAACTTGAAGGAGGTGGAGCCTTGAGGAATAGGCAAACATCCCAGTGGCAAGATGTGGCTCATAGTGACTCACCTGAAGTGACTTGCAGCTGTAATTGCTACAAAAGGGGGCTCTCCAAAGTACTGACTTTGGGATGAATAGTTATGCACACTGACATTTTCTGTAACTGTGTCCAATTTTTTGTTTGCTTCACAATGAACAAGCAAATGTTCAAAGATGTAGGCATGATCTGTAAACTAAATGATGCGAACCCTCAAAAATCAATTTTAATAAAAAAGGCTGGGGAAGCATTCACAAGCTACTGTCTGTTTCAGTGCTAAAAACAAAGCTAGACTTTGTGGTCCTATGATGTACTCATAGTTCCTGTCCACTGTTGCAGGGACATTAATCAGACAGTCAGAGCAGCTTACCGTTTTGAATGAGCCCAAAATCACATGTTTAATATTTCTTTATAGTTCAATTCTATGGCAGCTTTAAGATAAGCCTCTAAAAGTACCGTCATGAAAAATGACAGCCTGAGAAGGGATTATTTTCTCAAAACAATTACAAATCAGCCATTCCACTGTCCGCAAAATAATTTACAAGTTGATTACATTTAACACAACTGCCAGCATGGCCATGTCAGACCCTTTTCTAGCAAGCTCAGCCCAAGGGCAGACTGCAAGATGCTTAAATCTTCAACAATCCTAAAATGTCATCATGGTACCCACAGGTAGCTCTTGCCAAAGATGATGTCAAAATGCATGCAATCTATAATTTTTCATAGGAGGTATGCAAGGAGGAAACTTAAACAACAAAACAACATCAGGGCTAGAATAAGGTTCGCCAGAGAACATCTAGACAAAGGTCCAGACTTCTGGAACAATGTAGTTTGGACAGATGAATCCAAAGTTGAATAATTTGGGCACAATAATAGAAGACATATTTGACACAAATAAACCTCATACCAAATGTGAAGCATGGAGGTGGACATGTCATCATTTGGGGCTGCTTTGCTGCTGCAGGGCCTGGACAGCTCTCCGTTATAGAAACCACTATGAAATCTTCATTGTATCAGAGGGGGGTTGAAGAAAATGTGAGAGCATTAGAACTAAGGTTGATGATGCTGAAACATTACATGACTGCAAGAATTCCACATGGAGGAGTGGGAAAATCGTCCGGTCAATGTCAGAGACTGGAAGAAGGTAATAGGAAACATCTAATTGACATTATTTCAGCCAAAGGAGGAAATACCAGCTAGGGCATTGGGCAGGGGTGTGCAATCTTATCTGCAAAGGGGCTTGTGTTGCTGCAGGTTTTCAACCCAACAAAGCCGAAGGTCACCTGATCCACTGTTTGATTACTGAGACTAAGTGATTAAACAAGTAGAATCAGGTGAGTTCCAGCTTATGGATACGATTGTGGACACCCCGGCATAGTTTTCTTCATAAGATTCCAAAATTGCATTTCCATGAATTACATTTTACAAACGATGTTTAAAAGACATTTCCTCAGTGTTATGTGTCTGGTTATAAATGAAGATCAAATGTCCATGTGTTTAAATATGTTAGAAAAAACAAAGGTGTTCATAGTGTCACATGATTGTAGGCTATCTGAACCGAACACTCTGCTACCACAGGAAAAACACTCAAACACCCTTTAAATCGTGGCTTGTTGGGAGCCATTTAAAGTCAGAAGGGGGAGATGCAACTTGCTGTTTCCAGATCTCTTTCCCATGGTTCTGCACTTTCTCCCACACACACCCTAAAAGAATGATATCATTTTTGGGTGCAAGAAGGCCTAAAGGGGGAGCTCTACTGCATTGCCTTGTTTGCTTCTGCTTGTGTGTGTGTGTGTGTGTGTGTGTGTGTATGTGTGTGTGTGTGAGTGAGTGAGTGAGTGAGTGAATGAGTGAGTGAGTGACTGAGTGAGTGAAGGCAGGGATCCATTCCCTCCCTCCATCCCCACCAAAGCTCCTCTCTGTCTTCCAACTCAAACCAGGGAATAATTATGAAAACAAAAATAATTGTTGGAGAGATCAAACCCGGAGCCCATCAAAGGCCTGCTTTTGATTGGATTTGGGCTTTGCGAACAGCTCAGGGCTGAAGTAGGGGGGTTGAGGAGGTAGGGGTGGATTTGACAGATCTTATTGGGGCCTAATTTAAACGGGCCCCGGCGTGTCTGCCTGCCTCCCTTTGTTTACATGGCTGAAATCTGAAACAAATGTGAACATGATACCCCTCTGTCCCCTGCACAGCTCCATACACTGCCTCCCTTTTAGGGTTTAGACAGTGTGCATGTGCATGCACGTGCATACTCACCCCCCCACCACCACCACCACCACTCTTACCCTCTTCTCATCAGAACTGACCAACAAACACACCACCTCCACTAACTCCAAACACTCTTCCTAAGAAATCTTTATATAATAAGCCATTGACTCTCTTTCACCCTGATGCTATTCCCCCACTCTATATACAGTGAACAGTGAAAGCTAAAACCATCTCCTGTCATGTTGTCTAGACAATCTCATGGTGAATAACTGTCTTTAAAGGCATGTCTATTTGAACACACATTAGCCCTTAGTTCACTTAGTTCAGTTGGCCAGTACCCAGCTGCCCATTGGCTTAACAGTACGATTCACTTGTAAGATTTTGAATGTGATTTTCTGTAACACTCAAAAGTTTAGAATCACCATTTTCAATAAAATGAAATACATACAAACAGGTATTAAAACTCTAAAATGTATAGCTTTTCATTTTAGAGGTTACTATGATTACCTTTTTAATCCTATACCAAAAATTATTTAACAAATTGTGATTAACCATTGTCCAAGAGTATATTTAATCCATGTCCGGAAAGCTGGACATATTTGAGAGTGTTTTTAGGGTTAAATATTATTAACATCAATCTGTTTCTAAATAGACACCTTGATGCCCCCATCACACATTGGGTTGAACCCAGCAGGTATTGTTCTATGTAAAATCTCACTTATTTCCTTCATATATCACTGATCTTCACAAAATCCAATGTTTAGACCAAATAAAATGAGGTTATATGGCTTTTGGCTTGCAATGATCAATACAATCCATTGAACACTGAGCATCTACTGTAGCGTTGACTTCAAAAGGGAAAAGACCAGTCCTGCACTCTGAAGTAACATCTACAAGACCTTGAGGTAATATTACTAATAGCAAGTATGTGAGCTACCATTGTTATTCATACTGGCAGAATTGGTTCAATTAAATTGATTGAATTACGTGGAACATATCAGTCCACATATTTCCAAATGGTTTGAGGTCTGAACTTTGGGAAGCTTAATGTTAGCTAACTTTATCTGTTCCACAACCTCCTTTGATGTGTTTAGAGTTGCTGTCCGGATGGAACACCCAAGGATCAACTGCTGAACTGTGAGTTTGAAGTAATGTTGAGGACTTTTGATGTCCTCCTTCTTCATTATTCAATCCCATTTGTTCAATGTACCAGTTCCATAGGTATCGAAACAACCTCACAGCATGACCACCATGCTTAACAGTTGGTAAAGTGGTACAGTGTCCTGGGGGTTGAGTACCTCACCTTTGCTCAAAACCTGCTCCTGGTCATTGTGGGCTAACAAAAAAAATATGTATGAAATCATTGCGGGGCCTGGTGTCGCTGCAGGTAGTGCGTGCATCACACAGCTCCAGGGGCCTCCAGGGGTCTGGGGCCAAGATTTTTGTGTATTCTCCCCAGGTTTTCTCTGGGTACTCTGGTTTCCTCTCTAAATTACTAAATTATTATTAAGTGTGACCATGACTGTGTGTGGTACCCTGCGATGGAATCGAATGTCTTGTCTTAACTCCAGCTGGGCTCTGTATCAACCGTTACCTTATTCAGGAAAAAATGGATAAGACGATGACCGACTGACTGACTGCCTGGCTGACTGACTGACTGACTGACTGAAATAATTAAAAGCTCAGTATTTCTGAGCACAACTGCACATATACACTCGTGCATCTAATTGCTAATTGCTAAGACTGTCAAATCAGCAAACGTCTGATAGTTAACAAGTCTGATAGTTAAGTTTAACTTTGTTAATGATTGTTAATTCATAATAATATTGATTGATTTATAGTAGTATTCTGAAAGCCGTAATTAGTTGTGGTGGATTCTCCAAAAATACATTTATACACACGAAAGAAATTATTCTTACCATTCAATGCAAGTCTGTATAAAAGAAAATTGATTCAAAGTCATTTTGGATCATTAAATTATCAATGCATAGAACAACAGATGGATTCACATTATGAGGAAATATGTATGTATGAATCCATGAATTTACATGGGCACTAATTATCTGCTACTGTTACTAATATGAACATCGCCAGACTGTAGTCATTACTCCAGTACACCTGAGCATTACAGCAGACATGTGATGGTCCAGTGTCTCCTCATCAGTTATGTATGAATAGTTTGACCAGAGGAGGATGAGCCTGGTTTCTTCCAACAGCTCTGAGGGAGTTTTTCCTTGCCACTGTCCCCTTTTGGCTTCCTCACTGTTTTGGCTACCTCCACTGTTTTTATCCTTTGTTTCATATCATGATCATTTTTATTTATTTATTTATTTATTTCGATTATGTCAACTGTCAAAATGTAGATACAATAGAGATGGTTTTTGTGTGATGCAACAGCGTGACGATCTTAGAATTCAAAGATTGGAGGGTTTGAAAAGGGTGAAAACACCATTCATTTCCCCCATAAATCTGATTTATACTTAAACGTGTTATTTGCCCGTGCTCCTGTTTACAAAATAACACACCATATACAGTGTCCAGTGTTCTCGCCAAATGAGAAAGTGTGGCAAAAAATATAAAAAAAGACCTGGACAATGATAACCAAAGGCTTTTGGAGCAAAGGAACAAGTACTTGCTTTAACCTTAGATTTTGCTTCTTTAGACCCAAATCTGATGTATAAATGATGGCCAGACTTCATGCAGAGGTCTTATTGGTGATTATATATGGTGTGAAGTGTTCTTTGCTAAGTTGGATTAGTTCACACCCCCTATGGCTCTGGTATGGAGCCGGTCATGGTTGAGGGCTAGGCAGGAATTGTGTGACAAGCAGCTATAAAGCTACTCTTCCACCTCATCCTCTCTACCTTCCACTCTTCCAGTCAAGGAAACTGTGCCTCTTCCTTGGCTGGTTCCACTCTTCCATGTCACATTTACATTTCCTTATTCTTTGTCCATCTGCCTTTGGTCTTTTTCCCTTACTAAACTCCCTCTCTTTCTTTCTCCCTTCTTTTTTTCTTCCTGAGGCTTTCTCTGTTTATGATCCAAAAATGACTTCCTTCCTTCCTTTACAAGCAGTCCCCTGGAGGCCTGGGGGAGGTGTGGTTGACAGTCTAGCATGTAATTACACCCCCCACCGCCCCCTGCTCAAACTTCATGCACATTTGCTGCAGTCTGCTATGCCACCTCTTTCTTTCCCTCTTGAACTTTCAAAATTTGCAGCTTTGCAATGGCTGTCTTCCATTTTGATGTAAGTGACTGCCAGAGCGCAGACATTCCTTTAAACTTCACAAAGACATAAAGAACTACATTCACACCAAGAAATACAAACCTCGTGTTTCTTTTCTACAAATGAAGGTTTGTGGGGGTGACAAATTTTAGGCATCTGAAGAAACTGCATTCAAGAAGCTTTTTCATCTGGAAAGGATGGAAAGGATTTATTTAATCGGATCAATGCAATATGACATTAGACTGAATTCATATAACATGATTATAAAAAATAACAAATCATTTGCTGTGTTATCTGCAAACCTCTCAGAAACCCTGTATCTGGTGTGCTGTTGGTCAGTGATACAGCTGTGTCTACATACGAAATGCCATTACGCCTTAAACCAACATCTACTGCATACAAATGCAAAACACAGAAAATGAAATTTGAATCATTTTATGTAGAGTTATCTTATTTATCTATATTATATTTAAGATACAAAAATAATAAATAATAAGTAAATTGGTGATTTCCCCTTTTCTTTCATTTTATAGTTATTTACAGTGTCTCATAATGAGAAGGAATTTTCGCTCACTTCTTCCTGCGGAGTTCTTTCTGCTCAGTGATTTTTTTTTGGCCTTCAAACTTGAACTGTGCATTTCAGGTCCCGCCACAATATTTCAGCAGGGTTTAGGTTGAGCCTTTCATTAGGGGCCTTGTATTTATTGAGGAAAATAAGCCAATACTACATATATGTGAGTGGCAAAAGTATGTGAACCTTGCTTGATTAGTGCCTGTTTTTAAGGTGAAATTGAAGTCAGGGTTTTTGGGGTTTTTTTTCAATCAAGTGTGAATGAACATCCTATTCTTTTATTTAAAGAACAGGAATCTATTGAATTCTATGCTCATCACGCTGGAACAGTTTACAAAACTTCTTTAAAAATTTGGACTCTTGGACAAAATGAGAAAATTCAACACATTCATCATTTCCCTCCTAAGGACTGGGCGGCCAACACAATGATAGCAAGATGTGTAACAGTCTCAATAATCAATCATATACTATATACCTTCATCAGTGCTCAGACTCACTCCAGGGGTTTAAACACTCCAGCAGCAACTGCTGTGTCTGGTCCACTCGTACCAGCGCAACACGAACTAACACACCACCGCCCCTATGTCAGGGTCACTGCAGTGCTGAGATTGGCCCACCACCCACGTAATACCTGCTGTGGTGGTCCTGTGGGGTCCTGACCTTTGAAGAAAGGGTGAAAGGAGGATAATGAAGTTCTAATGCAGAAGATAATGCAGCTCTATAGATCAATGCTGGTGAGTTTTATACCTAACTAGCCCATGACCACCATTAGGCCTGGTACCAGTTTGTTCAATTCTCTACACGGAATCAATAGGCTGAGTGTGTGCATTTGCACATTTGTGTCAGCAAGTGAAAATCGTTGAAAGTATTATGTAGAAGAGATGACCACAAACATCAGGGCATATAGTGTTTGTTAAAGTTTCTTTTTAGAGCATTCAGAAATAGGAAATAGCTGATCTGTGTCTGTAAAAGGCAACGACTGGCTGAATTTGTGTTTTTCATTTGTCCATTCTTGGTGATTCCTCATGATTTGTCATCTGTATTTAAATCTGACTTTTAAAAGCGTGATCTTTAAGCTTGTGTGGTGTATGCTCTTTGTTCTCATCAGATGCTTAGAACAGCACAGCAGCATGTGTGAGGAATTTTTTGCACTTCCGCTGTGACCAGCTCTTCATAGACTCACAGAGGCCTACGGTGACCTAACTCATCTACAGCCGTCTCTGTTTCTTACGCCTGTTCGCAAAGACCACTTCAGTGCAGGCAAATCACTGAGACTGTGGCTGATGTTCAAACTTCATGAACTTTAGTGGAAGCCTTCAAAATCCTTTGTACTCTTCCCAACTTGCTTAAAATGGAGTTCACACGTGCGCGATTCCTTACGTTTACTGCCATCTAGCGGATGGGTGAGGAAGTGACTAGAAGAGAAGTCATTTTATTGTAATACCCCACCAAATGTGAATCAGTCATTAAACATGGGTACTTTAAAAATGAAGGTACTTTAATAAAACACATGAAGTGCTTGTGGTGCAGTGAATGTAAATAAAAAGTTGAAGTATTTTGTATTTTTACATGCTCCTGATATTGGGTATTGAATAGAAATCACAACTATTTTTTGCCTTTTTTCTGGGAAATTTTAAGTCCACATACAGAATTTTATATCGTTTCTTAAAAACCTGTACATATACACAACAAATGGACTAATGAATGTTCTTCATGCTGTCAGTAGGGGGAGACATTCCAGCAGCTGTCAGAAATCATATTTTTATTGCTGTTATTTTAACCCTGTTTCAGAGATTGTTCTAAATAACATCCCTCTGATATTATCGGATGTGTTTATTTTGTGAGGTAGCAGATAAACATCAACAGTTTAAAGCTACAGATACAGTCAAATGATCTCATCCTGGGTGTTGTTAAAGAAGCAAAGGGAATTGAGGAAAAAAACAGCAAGGGGTTAAATAAAACGATCGTGTAGAGAACGAGTGCTGGAATAGCTGTGAGGCCACTGTTATAAGAGGATCGGGGGCAGGCAGTGTGCCTGATATATAATTACACTCAGTGCTGCCCTCGGGTTACACAGAGTGGGCGGAAATATGTAGTTTGACTGGTCCCATGGTAACAACCGGGTCAGGAAGGACACATTTTTTGTTTAGGCCTTTTGACAGTTGTGAAGAAAGCTGCTTTGAGTGCGGAGTAGCCAGAAGTCCCAGCATGGTGTCACATGGAGAAGGACTTTGTTACACAAGAGTTATGAGTTGAACAGTAACAGTAACCTTTAAAACTACCTCTAACCTTTCGACTTTCTAGGGTAGAGGCTTTCTTCCTCAGAATGCAGGGACATTCAGGCCTTTTAGAAGAGGGGAAAGTTAGTTCATTCATCTCTGAAGAACATTTGCAAAGCAAAAAGAAAGAAAGACACATGGACGTCTCAACTAATATGGAGGCTGTGTTCTACCATATCAAAGAGTATATCAAAGTAGTAGATGAGTATTAACAGTATTCATTAGTATGTCATGTAATGGGTGGATTATTTTTTGTTATTAAGGTATTATTTTGGAGGATGTTGGACATTTTCAAGAGAAAAAAATATATAATATTTTATATATTTATATATTATTTTATATATAATATTATGCCACACCTCATATAGTCCCCTGATTATAGTAGGGCAATGTAGCAGTAGGCTTGAGTGATATGATAATCATTTCCCGTACTGCTTTGCACTTCATTTACAGTGACACGCAAAGGTTTGGGTACCCCAACTCAAAATACCTGCTTGTGTGTAGCCGTAGAGGTCCATGAGGTCCATACTTGTGCTTGTGTTCTTGCACAGTACAATATTGCACCACAACTCCACAGTCCAGTAGATCATCCTCAAGGCCTTTTTTAGTACAAACAGGGTTTGATTAGGGTTTCTAGCAATGCTACGACTTTTCTTGGTCTTCCAGACATCATTATGATTTTCACCACTCTTATTAACTGAGATTTCATATTTCAGCCTGGTCTCAAAAGGAGTTTGTACATATGTCACTTAAACAGCATTTCATAAATTGTACAATTTGTACCAAATATACTTTGACTTTTGTGCTTATGTCTGATTTACAAACACAACCCAGACATGTGGGAATCAAATTATTCAAACAGAGAATATTAGAAAGCAACCAGTGAACCAGTGAACCAGCAACCCTGACCTTAACCTTAACCATAACCTAACCTTAACCTAGCCTAACTTTAACCTAGCCTAACCAGAAGCTTAACTGTAACATAAACTAAATATAAACACAACCCTTTCCCTAATCCTGAACCTAAACATTACCAGAGTCCAGTATGAATTTCTTATCCTTTTTGCATTTGATTCCATCCATTTTTCCTTTATTAGAAGCTCCATAAAAGGGACAGAGCTGCATTGGAGGCTGGTTCATGCACATTTGGCAAAACCTCACCATCAGTGGGCAGGAGGTCATTGTGAATCGTAATATATGGTAGTATGTGCAAAATGGGAAAATATTAAGAAATTCTTGGGATATATTCTAGTCATATGTATGTATGTATGTATGTATGTATGTATGTAAGTATGTATATTCGGACACCTTTTTGCTAGTTTACATTTATGAACAAAACAAACAATTACACTTTCCTGGTTGCTATGCCTCTTCTGCGTTGTGGGCATCATTTATTTTACTTTTGAGAGTGCGCCACACATGCTTAAAGGAGCCCATGGCTGCTGAGTTTGGAATAAGATTTGAAGAGTTCATGTCATTTAGCCTCTCTTGGAATGACCAACCTTTTGCAGGATGTTACTTTCCTGCTTGTCTCTGGCATTTTACAAAACCAAATGATGAACATATTTTGTGGTGGTCAAGTGTCCCCTAACTAACTATGTATAAGTAGTTGATCAGAGGAAGATGGGTCCCCACTTTTGTGCCTGCTTCCTCCGGAGGTTTCCTCCTCCAGCTCTGAGGGAATTTTTCCTTGCCACTGTTGCCCTTTGGCCTGCTCACGGAGGGGCCCTATACAAATGCATTTTTAAATTTTGCTTAAACTGTTAATAAAACATCTTTATCTTCATTGATTTTAAAGATCAATTTTAATTCTACTCAATTCTCAATTAACTATTCACAGAAAAAGACATTTTGGGATGCCCAAACCTGTGCATGCCACTATAATTAATATTTTTTTAAATCATTAAGCATGCAGTTGGTCAGTCCTCAGTTTAGTAACTATCCATAATATTCTTAGAAAAAGCATAATGTGTTGTACTTTATCACAATAACAATAAATGTCACAATTGCTGAGTCCTGTGTAGTGTTGCATTGTTATGGGTGCAACAGGAGTGTCTGTTTGTTTAAGTGCAGATCAAGGCCCCATTCATTGCAATCAGAGTTGAGTTGAAATGTAGAAGTTCAAAGGTCATTTAAATAAACAAATGAAGGAGAGCAGGGTGAACGAGGGGATTTGGAGGTTTATCTTTGTTTACAGACACTGTATTTCAGTGACGGCAAGCAAACAAGACCTCAACAAAGCAAGATCTTAACTAAAGCCTAATCAGGAACAGACTGTTGTGCATCACACCAAGAGAGGTAAGCCATAATCAATAGATAATGGATGTATCATCCCTTAAATCATCAAAACAGCTCAGTCACAACTGCTTTTAAATGATAGATTGTTGGAATGTGCTCCGTTCTTTCCAGATTTTAATACAGAGCAGACTTACTGAACTCAAAACTAGATAAAAGAGAGATGGTCGAGTAGGTGTGTTTTGAAAGTGGGCCGGATGCATATGGACCACAACAGAGATGTCACCTTGACCGTGCTCAAATGTTTGTGACAATTACAAGGTGCCATTCTCAGCCATGGGAGGTTCTATTGAAATGCGCATAAATTGCCCCAGATGCTCTCTGCTGTTGTTTATGGACTTGGCGGGGAGCAGCAGGGAGTGGCGGGGGCGGCGTGGAAATTCAATTTGGTCCTCAGTGCATGCGATTCATGTACTGGAAAAGGATGACTGCAGGATCAAGGCAAAGGGAGCATTGACCTTGTTTACAGTTGACTGCCACTAACCGCATAAGAGCCAAGCAGGGTTTAATATACTGTTGTAAACCTTGAATACACCCAATATATATATATATATATATATATATATATATATATATATATATATATATATATATATAAAAATAATTATTAAAAAATATCCTGTACATGATTACTGGTATTCATTACAGTCTTCCTGATGTGTGTGTTTGCAAAATTTGTATTAGTATTGAGTGCTAAAGTTTCATAGTTACAGACACAATATATATATATATATATATATATATATATATATATATATATATATATATATTGTTGGATTGTTACAGCACACTTAAAAATCCTGAATACCACTACAAAATGGCAGAAAGTAATACACTAGGTAGTGTATCTAGTGTATCCAAAGTAATACACTAGATAGTAAATGGGGTACTGTTTCGGACACAACTTTAGTTGTTGTTGTTGTTGTTGTTGTTGTTGTGCATCCTCCAGATTTCTCTGAATATGGGCTGCAATTTTTGGCTGTATACAAAAATCCTTCATTTTGGAACAACCTTCTGTGAAGTAGCAGGCCAGAAAAGCAATCTGCCTTGGTTGCAGCCTAGGCTTTGGAATGCAACTATTGTCCTTGTTCATAAAGAACCATGTTTGCATTAGAAATGTAGGAAGGATTTTTCAATTTATTAGGAACTTTCACATTAAATCAAGGTTCTTTACACGTTTAAAAGGTTCTACATATTCATAAATTACAAGCATGGTTTTTGGAACCACAAATGGTTCTTCTATGGCATTAGTCAGAGCACCATTTAAATAACCATTATATTTTATATTATTTTATATTTTATTGTGCAGATATGGGAATGTTGTGGATTGCAGTGAAGATCTGATTGCATTCAGCAACAAGTACCTCAGTAAGATCAGGTACTCCTGTTGGAAGATTGATTCTGGATCTCAAGTGGTGCTCCAATCCATCCAAAAATATACTAGTCATAGAGCTCAATGACTCCTCCAACCTCTTAGCTTTACACTGTAAACGTAGTGTGTTCATGGTGTTTTCATTCAGAGTCCATGTTTATGAATGGTGTACAATAATGAGGACGTAGGTCAGTGTGTGTGGTTTGAGTTCAACGTCTGTGTCTCATCCTCCTCACATTGGCATAAACAACTCTATTCAGTCCTCCCTCACTAACACATTCATACCAAGCTTTTCTGTGGCTTCCAATGGAGCTCTAAACCCACCTCTGAGTTGCTGTGGAGCCACGTTGTGGGCTGTAAGGGGGGACATAATCACCATGGTAAACACACATGCACTCACAGGCCCAAACTAGGCCTTAATCGGGACATAATCAAAGCCCCCCTGCCTCCAACATACCACCACTCAGCCTACTCAGCCAGGTGATTAATGAGCCTGGGCCTCAACACACCTTCAGTTTTTGCCAGTACTCAGAGCTGTGAATTTCATAGAAAAAAATTACAATTCATGACAGACACAGCTTAATGTTAACATTTTTATACATTGGTTATTGATTCTATAGTTTAACCAGAGAGTAAACTTGTATGTTTATTGGACTGTAGTTTTCAGGATCATCTTATAATACAGAAACACATGCCCAACAGGGGGAGACAAAGACTAATGCAAAAGCTGTTTCTGACATTATATGTGATGGTTAATGAACACTGGCACTGTCATTTACATCCTTTGTTTCAGATAGGGAGCTAGTTCAGTCACACTAGTTTTATATATATATATATATATATCAATTATAATCATACATTACATACTTTACAACTTCAATTGTACATTTAATTTAAATTTACAACAATGGCACACAGCCATTAAAAAGGATACAATTAGGAATGTAATCATCTGACATTATAACAAAGTAGTAGATGATTCCGTAATAACTGGGAAATAAATAATTGGGAAAGCTATATAGCACAATAAAAATGATGATCAAATCTCTAGACAGAACACACGACATAACATTGTATAATCTGTTAATTACCATTTATTTTTCATCCTTTAGTATCTTCTTGTTGAGAATAAAACATCTTGTATAAAGGTATTGTAATAGTCTAGTTCACATCTGTTTACACATATGTATGATCATATAGTTAATAAAACTACAAACATTTATCAATATAAGTATTTTTAAGAGGGATACATGCAGATGTGTCCAGAATGGTATTTAGACAGTCAATAGACAGTTTTTATTCTGTTTGCAGTATATTTCAGTATATTCACAGTCTCCTCAACCTCTATGTTGGACATCAAAGAACAACAAACCCTGTAGATGATCTTGAATGATCTTGGCTGCAAAACATGTCTCATTTGATCACTCTTTATTGAGGCAGTCCATGACTTCTTAAAGCATGCACAGCTAATCCCTTCAGCTACTTAATTGTTCTCAAGAAGCAATGACCTTTCAGTTCTCTGCACACTGGCGTATTGATCTGAGAGCAATGAAGCAGCCTCTTGTCAGGTTGCTTATCAATAACCCTTTCATCATGAGAATGAGTATTATCATTGTTTCACCTGTTCAGCAAACATTGTGGCCTAGCATCAGAGATCAGTTCAATGTGGTCTTTGTGTAGTATTCAGTAGTAGATGTATTTCCATCCTGTCTTAGTATGGAACCTATAACTCTGAGACTACCCCAATATCTGTACGTATACAAACCTGTAACATAGACGTTAGATAGATATTATTATATGGAACATATACACTCAAATTATACAGAGGTTATAATAGAGCATAAACTTCTGTTACACAGCATATATAGCACACCATCACAGTCCAGACCCAATTTTACATTACTGACTTATTTACCTGGGAGTTGTCCATGCTTCTTTGAATTATTCACTGGCAGTAGAAATGGAAAAAAAGACATATTGAGCATCTGAAATTTCAGAACAGTTATTAAATTTAGATTACGTGGTATAAAATTAAATTACTTGTGGTAATTACTTATTTCATTTGTTCATTATGATAAATTGTATCATTTACATATTGCAACTGGCTGTGCGTTAGAAAGTGATGTTAAATTACAATAAGAACAGGTTCCATTTCTAGTGATGCCATAGCCTTCAGTGGTCACAAGCTCTAGAGAGCACAACTTCCTTAGGAGTAGGTAGGATGGCCCGTCCTCAGCATGATGCTAACCAGCTTGGGCATTATTTAGGTAATACCTGTCTTCATGCTCATAGCATTGGTAGGAAAATGTGATAGAGGTGTTGTACATTGTTAAGATAAATTAATGGAGCTTTATTGGGACCAAATCAAAAAAAGTGTTAAAATGTGAATGACAGTCATTGTAACAAAAACATATATGATATTTGACAGATTAATGACAAAACATTAGTTATACCACATCAGCATCGGATGTGCAACAACATGCTTAACATTTTTATGCTTTTGTTGTGTGCAAGTGCAGATTTATGCTTTTGTAGGCCAAGGCCTGCTCTAGTTTAAATGCATCATGTTTGATTTGCTTTTGTTCTTGGATGGTCAGTGGAGGGATCCGAAAAGGCTCTGTCCAGTGCTGCCAACTGATCAGCACCTCAGGATAATTGCTGAAGTACATTGGCTCTTTGTACACCATGGCTTTCAAAAAGTTAACAAATCCATGTCCGTGATGCCACCAGAATTAATCCCAAAACATTGGACCATTGTGGAAAGAAGTCACTTGAGACGATGTGCCTTAAAATCCTATTTAAAGGGGAGTTTGGGAGGATTAAAGGGTGTTTCTTTCGTTTTTATCTAGTGTTTGAGCACTTGATCACAGAGGCGTGCCCTAATCCGAACATCAATGCAGCCCCATCAGTGCAGTGGCTCGGAGCCGCTGGGTGAAAAAGGGCCTCCAGCTTGTTTAGGGCTGCTTGTGCTGTAGCTATTAAAGCCGCAGGGCTGCTCGCTTTGATGGTTCATGCCCGATGTCTAATCTGATAAAATTCACCCTCCCTTGTGCGCTGAAGTGTTTTTCAACAGCGCATCAATGAAAGGTTCCATAAAGAGCCCTTTTTGTTTGTGTTTTCGCAAAGATTAGCTCAGGTTGGTAGAACATGACTTGAGTTTTTTTGTTTATGTGAATTTATCAGAGATGATTTGTTGTGCCAGTCACAGACAG
This sequence comes from Acestrorhynchus altus, assembly GCA_034509495.1. Lineage (NCBI taxonomy): Eukaryota > Metazoa > Chordata > Actinopteri > Characiformes > Acestrorhynchidae > Acestrorhynchus > Acestrorhynchus altus. Next base: position 12,523,812 of record CM067506.1, on the reverse strand, counting down.
CACGGAGGATTAGGAATTGCGATTCTGTGATATATGTGACATGATTAATGATGTGCCCGTGTTCGATTCCTGATCCAGCACAAAGGCTGCTTTGAGAAGTGTGGTTAATATGAAGAGATTCAGATGATCTGTACGGGTTCTGTAGTACACCTAGCCTCAATATACTGTTTATGAAATGAGCAATACAGCATGCATGGATTTGAATCTTGACAAACAATGAAGCTAAATCCATGAGTTCCAGCCGTGAAGTGGGAAACAGTTGGCCAGCTTCATTGTTTTTTTTTAACTCAGTGTGGCAGACAGGAGAGTCTGCTTTTGACAAAAAGCAGGCCTTACTAATCTTTCCCTGCGGGACAGGAGTAGGTGTTTCTAGTGATCTTCTGTGGTTTGAACCTTGGGGATCAGATCTAGCTGGGGGTTAACACAGCAACAAACCATCCTGGTATGGCCAAATGATCTCTGCACACCTTTGCCTTTGATAGTGGTAATGGATGTGTGTTTCTGCTTCACAATACAAACTTACAAGTGTGAGATGTGTATACTGTGTATCCAGAAAGAGAGAGAGAATACAGAATAATATTATTCAAGTTTTTATTACTTTCTATAATATTTGGCCACATCTAAAAAAAGTGGTGCTTGTTAATAAAAAGACACAAAAACAAACCTATAAAGCATGCAAGGTGGAGGGCCCCAGTGGTACTTACCATGCAAAAAGAGGGTCTCCAACTGAAAAAGTACGGCCTAAAATTGTGATTTGTTATTTATTATTGACTTTGTCAAACAAAATGATGACGCTTAACCTGTGTCCCTTCTAAAATGTCTTCAGACATCACCACATTAAGTCAATTAAATATACATTAAAGTTCATTACTTTTAATTATTAAATGTGAAAAGTCTTTCAATTTGCCCTCAAACTAAAACTATCAAATTCATCTCGGAAAGTCCTGCATAGAAATTCATGATGATTCACATAAACAAATAGAATAACAGGTTTATCAGACATGGTAAAGGAAGCAGGCAAAAATGTGCACAGTTTTGCTTAATGTTCGACTAATCAAAATGAAAAGTGTTCACTGATTGGATGCTGAAGGAGAACGGCAGTAGCTTGTTTTTTGCTGTTAGCCACTCTGTGTGCAGATTTTAGGCCCTTAGAGAAAGGACTTTTCTTTTGAATGCATTGATGATGTTCAGTAACGATAGAAAAAAACAGTTCCTTTTCTAATGAACTTTAACTCAAACACTGGACTCGGCTGGCCTCGACCACAGTCTCAGAGTCCACCTCACCCCCCGAGACAAGACCCAGACTGCCTTATTGTCTCAGGACAAAAATTGATTAAATTCACTTAAATTCAAAATTCTCCACACAATACCTGATGATGACAAAGTAAGAAGAGTTACTTTGAAATCTTTGCAAATGTATTAAAAAATAAAACACAAAAATTTAACATACACAAAATTGAGCTCAGGTGCATCTTGTTTCCACTGATCATCATGTTTCTACAGCTTGATTGAACACCTGTGGAAAATTCAGTTAACTGGACATGATTTGGAAATACACACACCTGTTCATATATGGTCCCATCACAGACAGTGTATGTTAGAACACAAACCAAGCCATGACGTCTATGATACAGATCTGGGGCTGCGTACAGAAACATTTCTGCTGCATTGAAGGTCCCAGTGAGCACAGTGGTCTCCATCATTTGTAAATAGAAGAAGTTTGGAACCACCAGGACTCTTCACAGAGCTGTCTGCTTGGCCAAACTGAGTGATCATGGTAGAAAGGCCTTAGTCAGGGAGGTGACCAAGAACACAGTGACCAAGGTCCACCAATCAGGCCTGTATGGTAGAGTAGTCAGATGGAAGCCAATCATCAGTAAAAGGCACATGACACCCATCTAAAGGACTTTCAGACCACGAGAAACAAAACTATCTGGTCTGATGAAAAAAAGATTCAACTTTTTGGACAGAAAGCCAAGCGTCATGTCTGGAGGAAACCAGGCACTGCTCACTGCCCTAGCCAATATAATTCCTACGGTGAAGCAAAGTGCTGGCAGCATTATAATGTGGGGATATTTTTCCTGCAGCAGGAACTGGTAGACTAGTCAGGGTTGAAGGAAAAATACCGCACTGATGTACAGAGACATTCTTGATGATAACCTGCTCCAGAGCCCTCTGGACCTCAGACTGGGATGAAGGTTTATCTTCTAACAGGACAACAACCCTAAACACACAGCCAAGATAACAAAGGAGTGGCGTCAGGACAACTTGGTGAATGTCCTTGAGTGACCCAGCCACAGCAAAGATTTGAGCCCAATTAAAACATCTCTGGAGATATCTAAAAATGGCTGTGCATTGATGCTTCCCATCCAATCTGATGGAGTTTGAGAGGTTCTGCAAAGAAGAATGGGAGAAATGCCCCATAAACGGGTGTGCCAAGCCTGTAGAATTATACTCAAAAAGACTTGAGGCTGTAATTGCTGCCAAAGGACCATCAACATTCTCAAGTATTGAGAAAAGGCTGTGAATATTTACGCACATGTTTTATTTTTAATACATTTGCAAAGATTTCAAACAAACATTTCTCACTTCATCATTGTGGAGTATTGTGTATAGAATGTTGAGAGAAAAATGAATTTAACCCATTTTGAAATTATGCTGTAATACAAAAAATGGAAAAAGTGAAGTGCTGTGAATACTTTCTGGATACACTGTATCAATATGAATTTGCAAGTGTGTTCATGGATAGAATGCTTTTAACAGGTGGGGCCAGACATCCTTTATTCCAAGTAGTAATTCATTATAGCTAAAATCCATTTTACAGACATTCAGAGGAAAAAAATCCCAGGGACTTGATGAATGACCTGCAGAGAGCTGTGACCAAAATAACAAAGGCTATCATCAGTATCACTATGCCGAGAGGTTCTCAAATCCTGCAATGCCAGGCATGTCTCCCTGCTTTAGCCAGTACATGTCCGGGCCCATCTGTAGTTTGCTTGAGAGCATATGGATGATCCAGAAGAGGATGGGAAGAATATCATGCGGTCAGATGAATCCAAAATAGATAAAACTAAGGTAAATAGGTAAAAACTAAACTTGTTGTATTTGGAGGAAGAAGAATGCATCCCAAGAACACCATACCTATTGAGATGAAAAGGGGTGGAGACATCATGCTTTGGGGCTGTTTTTCTGCAAAGGGGACAGGACGACTGATCCGTGCTAAGGGAAGAATGAACGGGGCCATGTCTCATGAGATTAAATCAAAACCTCTTTCCATCAGTGAGAGCATTGAAGATGGAACGTGGCTGGGTCTTCCAGCATGAAAATTATCCCAAACACACCACTCGGGCAACGAAGGAGTGGCTCTGCATAAAGCATTTTGTCACAATACGGAGTACTGAACAAATGTAGGATGAAGTGGAAGTACACTCTGGGGTTTTATTTACATACATACACAAAACTAGACAACACTGTCACAAAATAACATAATGAACCAGAGAACAATCCAGGTAACATACCAGTAGACTCACCAGGACTGACTGATACAGAAGGGTTTAAATAACAGGACATATTACAGACATGATTATTGCACATGATGACACAGCTGGGAATGGTCAGAGACAGGACATGTGCTCAGAAGCAGGAGGGGAGATATATAAAACAAGGACGAGATCAGAGAGGGACATGACTGATATGTAACAGTAGGCCCCTCCCCAATGCGCAACTCCAGGGCGCGTAAACCAACAGTCCCCAGGGTTGGTGCAGGAGAGGGACCAGAAATAGAACAAGGAACGGACAGAACAAACACTTGGACAGGGACTGACATGTACACATTAACAGGGACAACCAAAACAAATAAGGGTACAGGGACAAGAAGACACTGGCACAAGAACAGGTACAGACACAGGTAACAACAGAGACCTGGACTTGGGCTTAGTCCCAGGACTGGCAAAGGTTCCAAAAGTTCTGTGAGTCAGTCTGGGCACAGTTCTGGAGGTCAACGCAGTGTGATACTACACTGGACAAGACCTCCTGAAAGACAATGCAGGTGGCAGTTGGAAGCTCCGCCCCGTGGAGACTGGCGTCATCTGGAAGCTCTGCCCCTTGGAGACAGCTCTTGGAGTCCAGCTCTAGGCTCCGCCCTCTGGACAGCGATGACACCAGAAGCTCCGCCCTCTGGACCGCTACACACCGGGAAGCTCCGCCCTCCAAACCTCGACGACACCGGGAAGCCCCGCCCTCTTGGCCGTAGAGTAAACAACTGAGGCTGCCTCTGCTGTGGAAATAGGGTGTGGGAGGAGCCAGCTTGGGAGGTGTTGTATAGTCTGCTGAGGTCATAGTCTACTGAGGTTGTTGCAGCTGTCCAAGTCTGAGGTTCACTGGGCTGGACAGTCCTGCAGCTCAGGAAGTGGCACACATCAGACATGTCCTTCAGCCCAGACTCCCCCATCAACCGCCCGCCAACAGGCCTCGCCTCTCGCCTAGCTTTGCTCGAGGCTGGCAGTGTCAACACCCCCCCCCCCAAAAAAAAATTCTCCCTCTGGCGCCTCCTCCGACCGCTGGTCTCGACCACGCCCTGCCGTTCCCTCGAGTTTGCGAAGAACACTCGCTGCGGATCGCCAGACGGTTCCGCAAAGTGGACAGCTGAGTCTGTCTGAGTGAGTCTGTCTGTCAGGTATGGAGTACTGAACAAATGTAGGATGAAGCGGAAGTACACGCTGGTGCTTCATTTACATACATACACGATACTAGACAACACTGTCACAAAATAACATAACGAACTAGAGAACAAACCAGGTAACACCGGTAGACTCAGCAGGACCTACTGAAACAGAAGGGCTTAAACAACAGGACATATTACAGGTACCTTCACATGATTACCACATTTCAAGGTCCTGGAGTGGCCTAGCCAGTCTCCAGACCTCAACCCCATAGAAAAATTGTGGAATTGAAATTATTTAAAAATCCTATAGTGTGATTTCCTGGACTTTTTTCCTCATTTTGAATGTGCTTATGATGAAAATTATATATATATATATATATATATATATATATATAATGTGTATTAATGTGTGTTTGTATGTGTATATAGTACAATCAACAGAGTGCAATATGTGTGCAATAAAATGTAAATAATATAATCCACAGTGTAAAATTATATAGTGCAATGCCTTCATATATTATTATTTATTTATTGTTATATTATTTATCTTTTGGTGTTTTTATCTCTTGTGTTTTCTTTTTCTGCTGTGACCTTATGGAATGCAATTTAATTCTTCAATGCATCTTTGAAGTAGTGTCTGAATGACAATAAAGTGAATCTGAATCTGAACCTGAATGCATTACCAACATCCAGTGTTGGTAGTGTGGAAGCAACAGCTAATTTAATCAGCAATTAGTAGTAGATCTTACTAACACAATCTTTCCAATTTTTGTGGGTAAGTGACTCGTATCTTCAATGTGAACGAACCACCACCCTAAAATGACCTGCATGCACATGTTCAAATAGTGCCACATGAATAAAATATGTGCATCATAAACATCAGACTAACAAACAGCCAGAGCACTCTGTTCATTTTTGGAACTGTAAGTTTCATTGGAAAGCCTAGCCTGCAGCCGAGGAAGGCTCTGTTCCATGGATTCTGTATTGCAAAGGCAGGTCTGTTTTATAGAATAATTCAAAAGCAGCTTAGATTATGTTAAGGCCTGAAATTTTTCTTAAATAATAAAAAAAGTTTTAGAAACTGTGAAAACAGCAATGAGTGGTGAGATTTTACAGCTGAAGAGTTTGTAATCAAATGTAATGATGTGTAAATTGTAATTTAAACTTTTTAAAAGGTGCCACATTGCTGATGTCAGTTAAGTGTGATGTGTCAGTACAGCCTATTTAAACGGTTTCAAATGTGTGTGAATGGGTCCTGCAGAGGAGCCTGTGTGAGTCTGGGTGTTAGCAATGTCTGTCCTAAAAATAGTGCACTTTAGGCCTCACAGGGACCTATCCTCCCTCACTGAATCCTGACTGGATCGTGGTTAGATGTATAATACACTGGTTGAGCACAGATGCTATTGTTCAGTGTCTGTCTGTCTGTCATATTAATATTAGTTATGATATCATAAATATAATAGGAAACAAGGAAATTTATCTATCTATCATAACATATGTAGTGCACAAGGTATAAGGCATTATAAGTTTAATTAGTAGCTAAAACTCTGAAGATAATGGGCTTGTCTTTGGTGGATAATTTTCTTCTGAATAGTCATCAGTCATAGTCCAAGTACTGTTCCATTCAGAAGTTTTCATCTATCCAAATCCATACCACGTTCTCCCAACCTCAGTACAAGTACTGTAGCTCACAAATCTCTACTTGCAAGGGGAAATTGCCAAGCCTGTACTGCCAAGTTCAGTCGTTCAATCTTTGTGTACTTTGCATTGAGACAAGGGAAAGGTGCTCTAGACAACCCCAAGTTAATTATTAGAGCTATATATGAATTAAATATGAGCAATTTTTAATTTAAATCAGCGCTGCTTATTATAAACAACATATAAAACTTACCATGATCCTTTTATTGCATTTGTTATGCAGGTTACTGTGTGGAATTTTATTACAAAAAGAACATGCATGGGTTGTTTGTGCGTAAATGGTTTGGCTTGTAGAGGAATGAAACTCAACAGAGTCTTGTGTAAATTATACCATAGAAATATTATAAAAATATTAATAAAAATTAATGGGTCAGTATAAAACTTTACATCACCATCTCAAAAAACCTAATTCAGTGCATAAACCAGAGTCAGTGAAACACCTCCAAGAGTTCAGTTGTCTTTATTAATTTGATACTGAAACTTAAAAACACTTTGTTTTCTTTATATCATAATTAGTATTTGTCTTATGTATTTGAGATCTGAGTTTTTCCAGTCATATTACCCATAATCATAATGCTCAGGTTTGGGCTCTCTTATTAAAATGATCAAATAAACCTTTTCTTGTTATTGTACAGGGCATTTTAATATTTACTGAATTGTTTCATTTTTCCAATATATTCATTTACGCAGTAATACACAGTAATACACAGTAATAGATCACTGTAATGTTCTGTTCAGAGTGTGTACTTACTGTATTTCCACTCAAATAAAATAAAACAAAGTCATTAAAACAGTTGAACAGAGGTTACTGGACTTTGTCAAAAACCACAATTTCATTTTCAAGAGGTACAGACATCTTGTAAGTGTGAATGTAAATGAACTCAGAGAGGTCAGTATAGAGAAAGTCACTCAGTGACTCAGAGTGGTGTTCCATCAAGACTCTTGATGAAATTGTGCTCCTGTACTCAAGGTTGTGCTGGGCTTTGCTGTGGAAACAGATCTTGTCTTTGGGGTTCATTATCAGGGTGGGGTTGAGTGGTGCACTCTGGTGGGGCCACAGGGGCAAAAGCGCCATGGTGACTGGCCAGGTCAAGAGAAGGGTCAGCCTTGTTTAGTCTGTGTACTTCTTTGCCAGAGTGGAGACTCCAGCTTTCCGCTTCCAAATGGCCCAGGATTCTGTACAGCACTCTTCAATCATGGAGTCGTGGGAAAACTCTGGCTCACACATCTAGGCTAAATTAAGGTCATTTAAATATTGGTATTTTATCACGTTTTAATCAAAAACGTTCTTGTGCCTACAAATGTTTTTGATATTTTGATTGTTTGTAATGTTTAGATTGACAAGGATATTTATAATACATTCTTCTAAATACTTATGTTATTTTATATATATATAAAAAAAACTATATATATAGTTTTTTATTTATTTATTTATTTATTTATTTTTTAAGCATTATCCTTTCTAGATCAAACAGCCCCTCCCATCACATTTTCCTCTAGAACCCGATGTGATCAGTGATGTAATCAGTGATGTCATTAGCCTCTCCCCTCTCACTGATCAGTTGAAGTCTGCATGCAGGTTGAGCAAGAACATGTAGTCAGAACTGTAAACATGCACTGGAAGGCATCCTTGGCATTTAAACTGGGATTGAATTCAGTTGGAAATGAGCTACATGACTCACTGATAATTCATTACGCAGTGATGAATGAGAATGTCATGATTAGTTGGAAAGTCTTGTAGTTTGTTATGATGATATGATCAGGTTATGATGTGTATCATGTCTGTAGGTCAATCAGCTTAAAAAAGACTTCATATATTTAGCTGCAGTTTTTCTATTTTAGATTATTCACCTATTAATATAATCTACAATAATACATTAGTTAGTAACACTATTCATAAACCAGTAAGATGTTATGAGTTCACTTTACCACCATTAGCTGGTGTTGATGTATTACTTATTCAAGAAAAAATAAAATCCATAGATTTAAGGGACTATTGAAAGTTTTACCAATTGAGAGGTAGAAATTCAACAAGACAAAAGCTAAAAATACTTTTAGACATATTTCAGCCACCCTTCAATATCTAGACATATTTCAATATCCCCCCCAGTCAACCAATCATTTCAAATAATGTGGTCTTTAACTTGATTGGACTGACCTTTACTGAAGCTGCAAAAGAGCTAACTTAGTCATACTCATAATACACATACTCCTACTTATCCAGAGCCACTTTTAAAAGTTCTTTGTTGTTGTGTTGTGTACAGACAAAAAGCACAATGTCAAATAAGATGCCTGACAGTACACATGGAAAAGTGTTTGTTTGATTTATGGTGTTTGTGTCTTTACTGTCAGCTATCTAGCTAAGTTTGAAATTGGGCTGAACACTGAACTAACATGTTTAACTTATGAAAACATGATTAACTATGTTAAATATGCTAGTTAACTGCTTACAGGGTACAAACTTTAATTAACCCAGTGGTAGTTTTTCTCCATTTGAAGTGGAGTTTGTATCTTAATTGCCATCATTTTTCCCACAGTAAGCTAGCTAAGTAATTGTTTGCGTTATTAATGATTAATGAATGCATTCATGGCTTTTTCTTAATAAAACACAAAAGAAAGAGCATGTTAACAGTATAGTGATGGTTGAAGCCTTCTTATGAGTGAGACATTGAGTCTGTACCATATCTGGGTTGCTGCTGTCAGCGGAGAGAAGAAGCACAACAGAGGAAGGTTTAGAAACAGAAGGTTTAGTCACACAAGAAAGAACAAAATCTAATGTATATAATAATATATATAATATGAAATATAATACTACTACTACTACTACTACTACTACTACTAATATTTAGTAATATTAGTGTCATACTAATATTAGTTATGATATCAAATATGGTAGGAAACAAGGAAATTAATAAACTAAATTTGTCATAAAGCAACATCTATCAGGCCATCACAACCTATTTCCTCCACTGTTGATGTTGTATTACTAATAACACATTTTATGTGACTCAAGCCACATGTGTTATGATTATAATTATACTTTATAAGAATGTCCTTGTTCAAGCCAGTGAATCAGTACTGGAGTCAATATTTTATTTGATCTGCTGTTGGGTATTGATTTGGTTCCCTTTGGTTGAATCCTTTGTTTTTTTTACTGTGTTCTAGCAGAGCACCTTCTGGCGTCATCTCTGTGCCTTTAACTGACATTATTCCCAGCCTGCAGCAGTGAGGAGCATTCTCAGAAGGTAACAAAACCACGTTTTTGTTAAACTTGCAATGGGAAACCATTTTACAGTGGAACATATGTATTATATTTGGCTGTTGTGGCTGTTCTTGGGCCACTTTTCTTTCAGACCATTGTCTGTTTTATGAGATTAATACCCACAATGCTGTCTTCACTTTCCAAAGGGTGTATGTTAATGCATAAGGGGTGTACATTAGTGTGTACCATTGTATACACAAACGTCACACATTAAGTGATTTGACTGCAGTGTTTTAAAGTTTAAATGTTCATTTTTAGCTTTTCTATCATTTCAATCAGCACATCTAAATTCTGTGACTGAGGTAGAATAACAAAGATGTGATTGGATTAGTTTGGCAAATTCTCAGCATTGTGCAAATCAGATTTGAGGGCCACAAACTGGATTGGAACCTCCCTAATACTCTAAAACTCATAGTCATGTTTTTAAAAGAAAGAAAAAATGTTTTTTGATTTCCAGCCCACTGTTTAAGGTTGTGATCTTGCTTCTGTTGCATCTTGAGACATATGTAGAAACAAAACAAATCAAAAATTCAGAAAATTCAGACATTTCATGCAGTTTTGGACGTTTGGTACCTAATTTGAAATGGTTTTGGAGAGCGTTTGTGTGACTCCCTGTCTGTTTCTTTTGAGATTGAACTCTAATGGGGTTCAGAGCTCAGGTGTGTGTAAGTGTGAGTGTGTGTGGGTTTCTCAGCTGAAATGAAACTCTCTCAGTCCACTGAGCAAACAGCTCCCTGAGACAAATAACCATCCTTCAGCGGAGGTGATATATACGAAAAAAGGGAGAGAGCGCTAAACTCGATAAGGGTAAAAACTTCTTTTTATGTGAGATTTAGCTTTAATGGAAATACCTTCCCTTTCCCATTTCCTTGTCCCTCTAATTTCTCACATTTTGGCTACAAAACTGTTGAAATTGGATGATAAAATACCTTTGCTGTAACAGCCTGTCAGAGTCTGATAATGTGTGAAAAGGTAATTTGGGCAAGGTTTCCTCAGAGTTGCCGCTTTCCTTGCAGCTTCAGCCTTCTATTTCTGCCCAGGAGGGGAGCGATATATAGAAGAAAATGTAGCTCTCTTGGCCTAATTGGGAACAATGGCTGCAAATGGTATAATACCTTTGAAACAAAAGGCTGAAGAAGTTGTTTTATTGTGTTGATGAAAGTAAAGCAAATGAACCCATTTTGTGCTAGAAAGTTGAGCATTCACGAGATGCAGTAGTAGCTGGAAAAGCAGCTCAAATTGAGCAATTCCCTCTGTCCTCGGGGGTACCCAAGCCTCAATCTGTGACCGAAAGTCAAATGTAATTGTGATGGTGGTTAAAGCGAAATGTCATGAGGTCATTAGAATAACAGAGACCTCAGATACATTTAGTCGAAGTGTCAGCAAGATGTTCCGCTATCACTGATGGAGCTCTCTATCCAATTTTCCTGCGCTTTGCTTTGGCGGATCCCCAGCCGAGAGGGGTTCTGGGAGAAAAGCTAGGCCTCGGGATAATTGGTTATGATTTCAAGCAGTGCGACCCAGATTGCTTTGCAGTCCTAATGTGTAAGTACTTCTCACCCCTTTTCACAATAAACACAGGCAAAGGAGATTCCTTTTCACACAAGATAAATGCGCTCCCGTTGCCAGCTGGATCAGTGATAGTCATAAAATGAAATCTGGCCCTCCGCTTGGCTTTTTTTTGCGTGCCTCAATCGCTCCCCTGGCTGTGGAGGATAGTGAAAGTTAAGATCCTACTTTCAAAGCCAGATGGATTATTTGATCTGAGTTCTGATAACCGTTGGTATGTATTCCAAGCCAGCCATTTATAGATTTGGAATCTGCTCTTTTCTAAAACAAACAAAAAATGAACCTATTCAGTTAAAATATGTGATATTAATTAAGGTTAATCTTTGCTGAATTTGGATTTATGTGAAGCCTGAGAAAAGAGAACTGAGACTTGTTTCAGAGTATTGATCATAAAACCTGGTGAATCAGACTTCATTGAGTAAACATGGCAAGTGATTTTTCCATTTGTTTCCTGGATTCATCTGCTTCTATCATCAACTAATGGGGTGATTGCATGGCAGTTAATCACACTATCAAGACAATGGAGTATTTACCAGGGTGTAGCTAAGCATAAATTACTTAATTGATTTGCTCACATTAAAAACACCTGTTGGTAAACAAGAACATGATTATATCTGATAGAATGGGGAATCTGTGGTGTAATTACACACACATCTATGATGTTAAAAGGTAACTTGATATTCCCCTGCAGAGCTCGGTCTGATTAACTCCGGCCTGTTTAAAATTCAGGCTACAAATTAAGGAGGAACAGAGATCCTGTGTTTTTTTTTCCTCCACCCTGAGCTCCTGGAAAGTGAATACATAAAACATCCTGTTCCCTGGTGTCAGCACAATTAGTTGCTAAATAAAATGCCACTCTGTTGTGTGCGTCATTTTAATTACACAAACCGGGTGAATTAGTGCCCCATTTAAGTAAAATAAACAGCCACGTTTTGTTGGAGCCAAATTTCCCCTGAGAAGCATGCAAAGAGGGCAAATTAGTGTAGGAAATTCAGAATATCAGCACATTATCTTGGGAGAGAGGCGAGAGTGAAACATCTTAATGATTGTCTGAAAATGCAGTAAACTGGCTTTGGTCCTCCAAGCTTTGGAGGCAAATCTCATCATGTAACCACTCTAGTTCACATACTGGAACCTAGAAGGTAGTTGTCTTGTTTTAGTGATAGCATATACACTGGTCAGTTTTAACATTATTACCACCTTCTTCCTTGACCCTCATTGTCCATTTTATCATTGTCCATTTTATCCATTTTGATCCTCTGCATACATTTTTAGCCTCCTTTCACCCTATTCTTCAATGGTCAGGACCCCATAGGACCACCACCAAGCAGGTATTATGTGGGTGGTTGGTTATTTTCAGCACTGCAGTGACGCTGACATGGTGTTGGTGTCTTAGTGTGTGTTGCACTCGTACGAGTGGATTAGCAGTGCTACTATAGTGTTCAAATTCCTCAATGCCACTACTGGACAGAGAATGGTCCTCCAACCATAAATATCCAGCCAACAGTGTCATGTGGGCAGCGTCCTTTGAACACTGTGCAGCAACAGATGAGTGTGGACTGTAAATGGACACAACGTTTAAAACCTCTAGCAGCACTTCTGTGTCTGATCCACCATGTCAGTGTCACTGCAGTGCTGAGAATCACTCACCACCTACATAATACCTGCTCTGTGGTGGTCCTGTGGAGTCATGACCATTGAAGAACAGGGTGAAAGCAGGCTAAGAAAGTATGCAGAGTAACAGATGAACTACAGTCTGTAATTATAGAACTACAAAGTGTTCCTGTGTGGTAAGTGGACCTGATAAAATGGAGTGGGAGCAGAAACAAGGAGGTAATCATAATGTTACGCCTAATTTATGGATGAAACGTAGATTCATGAAGGTCTTTCAGGAGGGAAAGAAGAAGGAAGGAGACAAAGTTTAAAAGGCTATAATAACAAAACCAGAGTGCCCATAGACAATCTTATGGTCCTATCATTAATCTATTTACATTTCAGTCCCACCCTGTCATGCTTCTGTGCTTAAACAGAGTCCACATTTCTCTGCAGTCTAATCAGCTTTACCTCCAAGATGCTACCTCTCATGACCAAATGTACCATTCTTCGATGAAATCCTTCACATCAAAAAACAAAAAAATATGAGATACATCAGAAAAACAGTGATGTTCTTAGATCCCAAAGTGACTTCTTTTCTTCCTTACTCCCCTATGCAGGGCCAGCTATTTTTGCTCTCTTCTTCTTCTTCAAAATAACAAATAGCTTAGACTTCCCCAGCAGCTTTCCCAAGCTGCTCTCCTCAGTGGGGCAGAATCCTTGTCACGCAGATTTTCTTCTTATGGACAGCCGCTCACATTATATTCACGCATTGGGATAGTTTATGCTCCAGTCTGTTTATTGGCATAGCACATACTAATGAGATTTCCCCATGGCAGTGATGCCCCTTTCCTGGCTTGTTGTACCACTCCTCCCCCATCCACCCCAGCCTCCAACCACACCCTCCCCAAGAGTGCTGTTTGTGGGTTAGGGGTACACTCTCACTTCTTTTCCTGTCTCTCTGCCTTGGATTGAAAACTCTAATGCAGTGAATTTCTACAGATAGATACAACGTATCCACACTAAAATTTCTAGAAATTATAATTATAATATATACAGTAAAATATTGTTCCTGGCACACATATACTTGACCCTTTATCAAAATTGGAAGGTCCCATTTTGTACAAGTAATATACCAAATCTAATGAATGTGTTTTGCTGAATGCCTTCTACAGCTACTTTTGCAGCCATTGCTGACAGAGATGTGCAAATGCACACATGCACGAACGCATGCACACACACACACACACACACACACACACACACTCACACACACACCCCAATTAAATAGAACTTTCTGGAGCAGATAAACATGAATTTATTGGCACCATGCCTAATGCTAGGCATAGACTAGAAGGAAATAAATCCCCCCAGCTTTGAGCAGTGGAGCAGTGGAACGGTGTTCTCTGGAATGATGGTTCTGCACCCCATACGTTTGGGATGAGTTGGGGAGTTGTGGATTAGGTGGGGTGGTAATCATCCAACATCCAACATCCTTAACAGTATTTTACTGAAAGCAACCAAATCCTCACAGCAATGCTCCAAAATCTAGTAGAAGGTCTTCTCTGAACAGTAGAGACTGTTTCAACAGTTTTACACTCTTTTAATATCCATAACGTGTACTTCAGGTACACTCTAGTAGTAGAGATAAATAGAAATTGTTTACTAGAAAATACGAGTAGTAAAAGATACTGTGTGTGGTATAGTGTGTGTGTGTAACCTGGGTAGCAAGGTTCTTCTGCTCATAACAGTCTAGTTTTGAGGGGATAAATTCAGTTTTCTTATGTTTGGATCCCTGAATGCAAAGTCACCTCTGTCCTGCTGTATGGGGAAATAACACTTATGGTGATTTACTGCTCTGCACTGTGTTATAAGGTATATACCCAGTTTTATACAAATTCTTCTCCTTCATCCCTGTAGTATTTCATCATAAGGAATATTTTAGAGGGGAGCTTTATACTCTCCATCTGCCATTTGGCTCTTGGCTGACACATTTGCTTTTTATGTTCTGAGTCTGCCCTCAGAACTACATAGTTAAGGAGACGTTCTTCTCCTGTGCGTTCCTCTGGCAGTCCAGCCTGAGCGCTCTGTCACAGCCACTCATGATATCATGCAGTGCCTGGCATGGCTTATCGGGCCGTGTCATTTCCTGTCCGTGTCATGCTGTCTGGAAGCGATTCGGCCAGCATGTCAAAACATATCTGTCTTCCTGTGGTGCGATCACGATGACATGGCCGTTTGCCGGAGGAGACGAGCGGCTTAAAGAGCCGTTTGCCACGGTGACGTGCTGCTGCTGGAGGTCATGACCCTCCCTCCCCAAGTCGCACAGTGAGCCCTTTAGGCAGAGGGCTGCCATGGCCATCCTGTGTGGTTGTAGTGGATGTCCTGTGGTTTTAACTGCAGGGGGAGTGCACGTCCTGTGAGGTCGGTAGGCCTCTGTGTTGGATATACACAGATTTTCTTATACAGCTTATAATAGTGAAGACTCAAATATTCAAAATAAATAAATAAAAATAAATAAATAAATAAAAATAACTAAAAGTATTATAGATTTAGATTTGAATGATTGACAACTCCTCATTGTTAACATTCATTGTGCTTTATTTTACAGCTTTCTTCCTGTGGTAGTGATTTTTATTCTTAGTCTAAGTTTATCCCTTGTAAGTTGTGAGGAAATCATTGGAAAGCATTAAGCGTGTCTGATGTTGTGGAGAAGATGCTCAGATCCTTACACTTGACTGTTCACTTGCTGCCTAATATACCCACATATCTACCCCTTTTGGCAGATGCCACTGTCAGCCATAACATTAACACCTGTCAGTGATGTAAATGTCAGGGCTGATTGGTGTATGTGTGTGTGTGTGTGTGTGTGTGTGCGCGCGTGTGTTTGTGAGAGTATATCAGGTGTGCGTGTCCTGGCAGGTGTCTGTGCTGAGACATGTGCAGTGTTTTGTAATCTCATCTCATCTTCCAACACATTGCCAGAGGCTCTTTAATCTGTACAGTAAGCGCATTTGCTTCAGATATGTTAGGGCATGATTGTTAACCTTTTAAGTTGTATCTGGGGTTGTAGGTTTCCTTTTCTCACTCCTCGAATTTAAGAATTACTTAACAAGTTTTAGTTGTATAGGCTGAATTATGACCTTATTAGGTTATAATAAAAGTCACAGATGGCAGAACATAAAGAGTTGTAAGTGTACCTGTACAGTTCTCTGACTGAGTTTTTTTCTTTTTTCTTTATTTGGAATGCCATTCAAAAGACAGCTAAATAAATTCTGTAAAGTAAACCTTCATTTCCAGAGTCTAGATTTCATATTAGACACATTAAATTAATGTTACGTTGTATTTATTTATTTTTATAAAAAATAAATGATGTAATTTGTATTGTGCAGATGTCTTGATTGTCTATTGTGCTGTGATCATGATTATATTTTTGCCAGATGTTTCACCTTGGCGGCATAATTGATGTGATTTCTCTAACTATTTCACACCAAGGTGTCAAGGTGTTCCAGGATCAGGCAAACTGAAACATGGAATATGTGCAATTGTTCCTGTTCTTGGCCCGCGCAGAAAAAATAGTGGAGGTAGAATTATATCATGCTTGAATCACAATTTACAGTCACCTCAACAAGACAAAGAGCTGTCCCAAATGAGTGTGTTAAGACTTTCCAGGAGGGCTGTTTGACATTGTGCCTTGTCGATGTGGCACTGTTATTAATGTAACTGGCCTTGTCCCTTGGCCTCTGTCCAGGTGCCTCTTATTAAAATGGACACTCACTACTTTATCCCCTCACTGCAGGGGTGACTGCTTTTCATGTTCTGGCCTTCATTTGTTTGGTTTGTAGTGGTCTAGACCTGGTTCATCAGAGTGAGGACTATAGAATTGTTTATGTGTTCTTGAATTTTGGCACTTTTTGTTAGTTGATTACTGCATTTTTCTGAGATTTTTGACTGACCACTGGAGGGCAGTATCACCCTTATGGTCAGACACAAGGCAGAGCTTGTCTGTGCGCAGAAGAAATGAAATCACACTTTATTGAAACCCATAGTGACCAGGCTGAAATGTGGGCCTTACTCTATGTCTCTGCACCATCAGAGTCAGCTGACTCAGTGAGAGGGCACCTGGGCATAAAGTTGGCCCTTATATGCCAGTGTGAACCAGGCAGGCCTGGCTATTTTGAGGCCAAGAACCATTGTCAAATAATTCGCAAATCAGTGCTGCTCTCAAATGCAATGTGAAATTGGGCATGAAACCCTGGTGAACAAGACTGGACAATCATAGTAATCTGCTGTTAAATATGTCATTTTCACCTTCACCCCTTATAGCTTTGACAGCAGCAAAGTGTCTGAACATCGTGGAGCTGTTTGTTTAGTAAATTCCCCTCTAAAGACCTCTCCTGTTGATCTAAGATTTCTTAGCCCTTTCAAATGCAATATTTTGTGCAGTTAAATCAATGTGGCACTATGCATTTTGTAGGAGATATTGATTTGTCTTTATTGGCTCTTGATTTATATATATTTAATGCATATTTGCAGCCTTTATAGAGATGTCTGCAGCAGCCAGGAAGAGGGAAGAAAGCAGGAGAAATAAAGAGATCTAAGGAGAGAGGGGAATCACAGAAGTGTTTGATTCCAATTCAGACCTAACAATGTAATAAAAAGCTGCATGGTTAAGCCTGATGAATTAATAAAGGGGAAGCAGATGGGTCCCTGGAGCAGAGTGTGTGTGTGTGTGTGTGTGTGTGTGCGTGTACGAGTGTGCATCTGTGTGTGTGTCTGTGTGTGTGTGTGTGTGTGTGTGTGTGTGTGTGTGTGTGTGTGTGTGTGTGTGTGAGCGTGTGTGGGTGGGTGCATGCCTTGCAAAGACCCCATACAAAGGAATGCTATAGTTGCTGAGATGAGATAATGGTAAGGTGTGTACTGAGGGGCAATGCTGCATGAATAAAATATGAATGCTTAGGAGTCATTATCATGCTTCCAGCCAGAATATGTGTCACACTGTTCTCTCTCAGTCTGGATGTTCTGATAAATAACACTGTGCCGATTGTGCTGAAATAGCTCATTTATCTATCTAACTCACTTAATAGCTCATTTAACTCACCCTTTAACTGGTATTCATCAAAGTATGAAGCACTGTGTGTCGTTTGGAGTGACCTCAGGATCACAACAGCTTTCCAGAACCAGTTTAAATGCCTGAGAAAATCACATTTAACCGATTCATTTTTAGATGTATGTACATGTTTAAGACTGATGTGTCATTGGACATTAAATATCAATATCACAAAAAGGCCAGTGTAGGATGACTGTATTTTATTTTAAAAACATTGGTGTGTCTGCTGTGGTTAGGATGTTATGGCTCAGGATCTTTAAATAGGCCTAATTTGTTAGATTAGAGTGTGTACATGTGAGGGTGGGAAAGAGTTAAATACCATAAAACTCCATCAAACTAATAATATTAGCATTATTAAATAAATATTAAAATAATAATTAAAATAATATTAACATTATTACATAAACATTTTCCTCCACATTCTTAATAAACTGTATACAGTTATTTGCAAAAGTATTCACCCCGAGGCATTTTTCATGCTGTGCTCCCTCACAATCTGAAATTAATTTTTTTGATTATTTGAAGATTTGCATCATCTCATTTTCATTTCATTTTTTTATTGTGAAGAAAACAACAAATAGGACAAAATAACCGAAGACTCCAGTTTGCATAATTATTCACTATGGAGTTTATGGATTTTTGTGGTCATATGGACAGATACTCCAGTCTCTGCTTGGTTACTCTGCAGCTCCTTCAGGGTTATCTTTGGTCTCTGTGCTGCTTCTCTTATTAATGCCCTCCTTGCCCAGTCTGAGAGTTTTGGTGGGTGGCCCTGTCTTGGCAGATTTGATTTTGTACCATGCTCTTTCCATTTGATGATAATGGATTTGATGGGGCTCTATATTTTAACCCAACACTGACTTGTACTTCACACCAAATTGTTTGGAGATCTCATTGGTATTCATGGTGTTGTTTGATTAGTTAATTATATTTTACACAGCTGGACTCCATTTCACTAAGCATTTGACTTCTGAAGGTAATTGTTTACACCAGAACTATTTAGGGGCTTCAGAGCAAAGTGGGTGAATACAAATGCACATGCCAATTTTCAGTTTTATATATTATATATTATATATATATACTATTATATAGTATATATATTTTTCTCATTTGACTTAGATTATTGTCTGCAGTTGCATCACATACATTTCAGATTAAAACTTTTAAATACAGGTCCTAATTTAATAAAATAAGTAAAAAAACAAGGTGGTGAAATACTTAAATATTTTGGCACTGTAAAAAGCCAAATAATTGTTCACATTTTTGAAACCCAGTGCTGTAAGACCATTCTGCAAGTATTTGGTTTGTATTTATTTATATATTTCTATTTGCTCCTGTTCTCTCAAAGCAGTTTGACCTCCTGTATACATGGATTCATGTATTTTCCTATGACATTATTTTTTTCTCATTTAGATTTATTATTTTTTTCATGCATATTTTAAGTTGTTTCTTTCTTTTTTATGTGCATCATCAAAATGTCATTGCAGAAATTATAGGGCCCTATGCATGTAGACATGTGGTCTAGTTGTGTTGGGTGGGAAGTCTGGACTTAAAGGGACATGTTTAAAGCTGTAAATATCTGTAAATAGACTGTACAACTACTGTATAAAAAGATAATAATGTAAAATTAACATGGCATCGTCCACAATTTAATTAATTTAGAAATCCCAGCAAGACTTAAAAAGGATAAAGGGAATGCATGGTCACCTTAGGCCAATATAAGCTTGCATAATATTACTTATGCAAAGCGTTTTTTTTTATATTAGTCACTCAAGAGGCATACCATTTCTAACAGTCATCAAACAATGCAATAGAATGTTCCAAATTTACCATCTGCTTTATTTTTTCATAGCTGCACTCTTATGAAACAAAACAGAAACAAAACTATGCAAAACCATTAATTTCCTCAAGACCAACAAAGAAATTCATGCCAAGCTAATTGGTGGGCCAGGCACAGACTGGCCACTTTATTAAAACCACCTATCTGTTTTTACACTCACCATCCTTCTTATCAGCTCCACTCAGAACATAGAATCACTTTGTAGTTCTATGATTACAGACTGTAGTCCATCTCTTTCTATCCATGCTTTTTTAGGCTTCTTTCACCCTTTTTTTCAAAGGTTAGGACCACCAGAGAAGAGGTATTATGTGGTTGGTGGATCATTCTTAGCACTGAGCTGACACTGCCATGGTGGTGGGGTGTTGGTGTGTGTTGCGGTGGTAGAAGTGGATCAGACACAGCAGTGCTGCTCTACTGTTTAAACATTGTCCACTCACTGTCCACTCAATTAGACACACCTACCTAGTTGGTCCACATTTTAGATGTAAAGTCAGAGACAGAAACTCATTTGTTGCTGTACACAGGATGCACAGGACACTGCACACAGGACACTGCACACAGGACACTGCACACATACAAACATTTGATCCACTCAAACCAGTGCAACACATAGTAACACTACCAACACGTCAGTGTCAGTGCAGTGTGAAGATAATAAATAATCAGTACAATTTGACATGATTTGTTAGCTGTTTTAGTATCATAGCTCCAGTACATTGAAAAGAGCTTCTTGTATCTCCAGAGTTTTTCTTGCATATAACATTCTTTGCTGTCTTCACTACATGTGTAGAAAATGGGGGACTTATTTGCAAAACTGTTCTTTTAAACTGCACAGTGCCTCCAAAGCTCATAATGTCATGATGCGTGGCTTCTTCAGCTTCCTTCTCAGAAGCTGTAATCAAACCTGTGGCTTCATTCAGTGCAGGCTCATATCCACTCTTAATATCCTCTGGCCACCCAGTGTGCATGCATCCAATGAAGCACCATTGGCACCCAGTCGGTTATTTACGAGTGGCAGCGAGGTCAAGGTTACAATGTAATCTCCAGGCTGACAGTGAGCAATAAGCAGCCAGCACCATGTGTCATCAGCAGCATGGGAGCCCATTTTCCCAGAGCGCACACTGGGGGACTCTCAACCTCGTTAGAGGGCATCAGAAAATTCAGGATACAACTTCCCCAATCTCACAACATCAGAGACCCCGATGCAGTGGCTGCATTTGCTTTCTTGTTCACCCACTGGGTGGCACACAGCTAGCAGATCTCCGTCAGAAGCCCATAATGGCAAATTAATACCTCATAAACACAACAAAATATCCATATTTCATAGGTGACAGGGCAAGCGTTTAAAATTGTCACAGTGCATCAAGTCTAAAAAGATCCTCTCTTTGTTGGAGTGGTCTCTTTTTTTTTGCCATGGTTAAATAATTGAAAGTGTGTCTCTGAACGATTTGAGTCGGCCCTGGCTGCCTCGCTGTCTGTGATGTGCACTGGGTGCCATTAAGATTGGGGCTTGTGTGATTTCTCACCAGGCACTGCTATGACACAGGCGCGTGGGGGGAAAGGCACATCAGTGCTGTTTGTCTTGCTAATGTGCACGCAGCGACTGGACTCCCAGCTTTTCCCTGCCCTGCCAACAACATGGGAACAGGCAGCATGTTTAGAGGGGATGTTTATTTATTCATTTCCCTCTGGCTCTGTGGTTTCAAGAGACATAGCAACACTTGGCCAGGCCCCTCTCCCCTGCCCTAGTCGCTCCATGCTCAGAGGGGCCCTGCCAAATCCTTCAGATCACAACTCCTCTACCACACACAAACTCACACACACATGCACGGGGCCTCCCCAGATTAATGGCTCACTGTGCATTTTAGATAATCAACTCAGTCTGTCACTGTCTGTGTTTTTTTCTTTTTGATTGTTTTCATAGCCTTTGTTTGATTAGTACGTTACTGATTCTAACCTTGTGGTATATTACACCCAAACCAATACATATTCACACTCAAGAGTACATTGTTAATGTTTAATTAGAAGCATTACATTTCTATTTTAATATGATAATCTTTGCTAATTTATATTTGTCTCCTAAAACTCATACATGTAGATATTTTATGTGAACAATAATTTGATATGTACAATAAATGTATATTTCATGGCTCACATGCATAAACCTTGCATCTCCAACATTACAGAAGGAAAAGAAGGAAAAACCATTTTGCATCATTTATTTTTGTCTGTTCATCATGACCCAGTGATGAACTTTCAAATTATGTGTAAATTATGTGTAAACATGTTGTGTGGCATCGATTGTTTGAAAGTAGAGTTAAAGTTCTTATGTATTATAATTGCAGACATTCTCAGTTCTCTGTATTATCAGAGCGGAAACTGTTCTCCCAAATAGTACTCAAAATCACTTATTTTACACTCCTGAATAAAAGAAATTAAAGTTGTACCCGTTTCACGCTTTGTGCATTAATCATTTCAAGCATGCATTTCAAACACCTGCCCATAAGTGTTTTTGGTGCATTAAATGTGTAATTATTTAATAGTTCACTGTATTTTTTGGAAGAAAAAAAAGTTTTAATTAATAATTATTTAGTTTGTATGATTGTCAAGTTTTTAAATATGTTGTGAAACATTATCATCATACAGTTTTATAAAAAAGTCTTATTATCTTACATTTTATAAATATTGGGACTAACTTTTAATTAGACATTATGCATTTATATTTATGGACATTCATTCTTTTATCTTCTTTCTCTTTTCTGCCAAAATACATTTGGCTATGATATTTTTGTACATTAGTCAACATTTCTGTTATAAAACGAAGCCTATAACTGTCTTTATACTGACTTGATGCTGCAGCATATTACAGTAGCTAATTGCAGGCTAATCTAAAAGAAACTTGAAGTCCTTACCTAAAAGTATCCTCTGTAGTGGACAAAATATTTAGCAATTAACTTTAAACCTAACCTATAAATAACAAAAATTTATAAATACTAAAAGTAAATATCATTAAGTTTAATTTTCTAATACATATAGATAATCTTTTAAAACACTAATTTTATGTTTAAAATTAATTACTTGTAAGCAAGTCTTCCTTGAAAAGCATTGCTTCCTTTAAAGTTTTGCTAGATATAACCTAATAATTCCAAAGAGAAAGTTCTCAGAATTAGAAGGTTCTATCTACATTTGCCCTGTTAAATACAAAAGTTTACTATTTAATATTGCACATTTAGAACATATATCAGTTTTGCTGTTAAAGCTTTAAAACATAACTCAGATAGAACCTTATAGTTCCAAGGGAATGAACTGATAGATTCTTGTTACAGTAAAAACCTTTACAGGAAACTGTGGATCCACTTTGCTGTCATTTTGGTTAATTTGCTATCAGTTGACCTATCTGTTGGTCTCTCTAAGCGTGCTGAGAGTTTTGCTTTAAATGCCAGGTGGATAGTGTATTAAGCGAGAGGGATACATTTGCAGGTTCAGCATACAGTGGACAATCATGAACTGGGCAGTGTTAAAAAACATAGTGCAAATAGTGTTAATTTACTGCATTTCATGGATTCTTTATGTTTTTGGACAAATGTTTGGTGTTGGAATAGTTTAGGAATCAGAACCATTTCAAAGAATTGTCAGTTGTATTGGATTTGGCAAATCTTTGTTTTCTTAAAGTTGATGGAGAATGTTGACTGAGAAAGTTGGTTTGTAGACTTTTTCTGTTTTAACTGGCCAGAGCTGACTATGGTGCACTGTGTGACTGTACAAAAGAAAAAGCAGGGCTCTGCTTAGAAAAAAAAGTCAAACCAGCAAAATTGTAAAACTGTGTATTATTCAGATTCTTTAACTAAACACCAAAAAAGTCTAAATGCGGTTAAGTAAAATTTTAATCTGAAATCATGTGATTGTAATACTTTTATCTGTCTAGTAGACAGTATGATTGTTGTAGTCCACACAAATTTAAATTACTATTAATAATTAATAGTCCCCCCATCTGATTCTGTGTCCTACTTATACCCCAGCTCTCTCCCTCTTAAAAATGGTGCTACTGATAGCGTTCAGAGTTCCTGTTGCTTAATACAAGCTTTTCTATAATTGTTTCATACTTAAACTGAAAGTCACAAATATGTAACTGCTGAGAAGTGTGTGTTCAGAGGGACAGGGCGTGGAATGTTCCCTGATTAGGACTGTATTTTAAGACAGTGTAAGTGAATGTGAATTGGTGTAGCATTTCACAGTGGAGGTGTTCCCAGCTGGTCTCTGGTGGCGATTTGTGTAGTGGTCTCGCAGGTCAGAGGAAGGGTCACCTGAGAGAAGTTTGCTTCATTGCGTCTGTAAAGTCGCCAGGTCTCTGTGATGCGATCCTATTCACACCTCTCTCTCCATTCACAAGCCAAATGCGCATTCTGCCCACAAGGTCATCCTCACAGGACTCACATCATCACTGCAACACACAGACACCATTTACAAACCGGCAGTGCTCCCAAGCTTTTACTTGAGGCCTCAGAATACTTTTAGCAAAACAAAGCTCTCGAGAGTTGTGCAAAGTCGAACCCACCTTCATGAGCTTACTAGATCACATACTCTCTGTGACTTCATTCTAGCTGCCATGTTTGAGTGATCCAGGACTGAGAAGCATTCTGACCATTTCCACAATGATTAGAGGAGGAGTCCATGCTGTGAAGCACTGACCAGTTAAATGCTTTGTTAAATAGTATGTTCAACTGCTATGTAAAACCTGAAGCTATGCATTGCAACAGAATTTATTTTTATGTCTGTGTTTAGACCACATTTAGTTATATCAAGTAAGTAAATGAAAGGGAAGAAGGAGTGATGAGCAAAATATGATGTTCAAGATATGATGTTTCATAGACTGCATGGACAACCTGCTAAAAACTTTGTTTCTACATTTTCTACACATTTCCTCGGGGCCACTGACCATACAGGAGCACGCTGTAGTTCTATAATTACAGACTGTAATCCATTTGTTTCTCTGAATACTTGTTAGCCTCCTTTCATGCTGTTTTCAATGGTCAGAACCACACAAGATCACTACAGAGCAGGTTCCATGTTGTGGGTCATTCTGAGCAATGCAGTAACACTGACGTGGTGGTGTTAGTGTGTTGCACTGGTATGAATGGATCAGATATAGCAGTGCTGCTAGAGTGTTTAAACACTGTGTCCATTCATTGTCCACTCTATTAGACAATTAGGGATAGAAGCTCCTCTGTTACTGCACAGTCCTACGTCAGTGCTCACAGGACATTGCCCACAGGACACTTTGAGCTGGATATTTCTCGTTGATGGACTATTCTCAGTCCAGTGGTGACATTGAGGGGTTTAAACACTCCAGCATCTCTGCTGTGTCTGATATTCTTGTACCAGCGTAACACACTAACATACCCCCACCATGTAAATATCTCTGCAGTGATGAGAATGACCCATCACTCACATTATACCTGCTCTATGGTGGTCCTGTGGGGTCCTCATAGTAAAAGGAGGTTAACAAAGTATGCAGAGAAACAGAGAGACTACGGTCTGCAATTATTGAACTATAAATTGCTGCTATATGATCGATCAGTGGAGTTGATAAAAATGTATGCAAAAATAGAAAGAAGGAGGTGGGTTATAATGTTATGGCTGATCTGTGTTTGTTATGGCTGATTGGTGTATTACATATACTGTACAGCCATCATCCAATCTCCCAATTCAAACTGCTTGGATGAGGCAAATCATTTCTCTCAGTTTCTACTTTAAAAAAGTTTGTTGAATTCATTTTTGTTGATGAGAAATATGCATGAATTTATTATTCTATTTGGTATAATTGTAGCATTATATAAGCTATGGTTAACAGCTGTAACAGCCAAACCCAATGCTGACCAACCCTTCTGTTCCATTCCAAAGGTCCCATCATAACAATAGAAAACAAAATGTATCTTTTATCATGAACGAATGGATGATATCTGTAGATTATTGAGGTGATGAGTGATCCAGAATAAAAAGTGTGCCCCCCCCCCACCCCACCCCAACCCCAAAGTATACAGTACATACTCTTCTACATTAAGTTATGGAGAGAGTTGTGATCTCAGCAGACCGTTCTATGTATATATGTGAGGAAGGGGAAGCTTCATAATACTTTCAGATGTCTCGTCGGACTATATCAATATTTCATCCCTGCAGACGTTCACTCACTTACCTGTAGGGCTCTTTCTGTTTAAGCAGAACAGAAATATCCCAGGTCTTTTATGATGTATATTTTAACAACTTTACTGAGTTGGTACGGATGTTTGTGTGTGATGGAGTGTGTATTGTGTGAGTGAGTTTGTGTTTTAGGCATATTGAAATTAACCAAAAATGCTCTCAGCTGTCATCTTGCCCAGTGCATATTTGGCTATGTACATGATGCACAAAACGGTTTGTTTTATTTGGCTGAAAGAAGAGATTATAATGTTGATAACAATCTAATGCAACTATCAGTAACTAAAAAACCTGCACTTTATTTCCACAGTTGAGTGAGTCATCACACTTTTAAAAGGCCAAACTATACAAAATGCATAGACCTTTCTGGATCTTTGCTAGGTAGAGATGAGTCAAAAACGGCATGTTAATGGGCCAGAATAGTAAAAGAGTCTAGTATGAAATTTTAAAATATGCATTATCATCATGAAAATTGTATAATATGTAAGTTCATTGAGAAGGCATGTCTTAATTAGTTGCTTTGCACTAAACACATTTTTTTATTTGGTGTTTTCTTTATAACAAAGATGAGTCTGAGCTGCCATTAAGTAAATAACTGCTAACTTTTCATTAAAATGACTTTATTTTAATTAAAAGAATAATATAGTATTTGTGTTTCAATAAGTGTATATTTACAATAGATCAATGTATTTACTGTACTAAAATTAAAATAAAGTCATTTTAATGTATTTACTATACATACTATTTTTATTTTACTTTTAAATTGTAAATGTAAAGCTTTGGTGATTATGAATATTAAGGTCTATTAAACAGCTACAGCTCATTCACAATGCTGCTGTTATTAACCACGACCATGAGAACAGAGCAAAATATACCTTTCTGAAATCTTTACACTGGTTTCCAGTTAAATACAGGATAGATTTTAAAGTGCTGCTAATAGTCTGTAAATCACTGAATGGTAGAGCTGGGCAATATATCATTAATATCAGTATATTCAAAATAATTTTATGGAAGATCTAAAAAATGTAGCATATTTGTAATATCAAAGGTTACCATCTGTGTGCAATTTAAGAAAATAATGCATAGAAATTGTGTAGAAATTTCTGGAGGCACTGATGACACTGCAGGGATGACTACAGATTTCTATTAATTATGCCATAGAAACTGTGCAATTAATGGAACAGCATGACAGCATTATTTCACCATCTCAGACATAATCTAGTGCAGCTTGCAGAATCAGTGAAATTTCACTGCAAATGTCTGATCACCTTTGGTTAGTGAGGTCCTTTAAAATATGCCAAGCATATCAACTGTATCAACAGTTTTCTGTTTACGTAACATGACTACAGTCAATGGAATCCAAAGTCATCATCCCAAGGAGGTCTGGACTCAAATTCATGCTGGAAACCAAAGGAAAACATTGAAAACATTGAAATGAATAAATGAATAATCCAATATCCATAAGTTTATTTTTGCAAATTATAATGTTACTTAGTAGTGTGTATAGCCCCCACATACTCCTGATAGTGTCTTCCCAGACCTGGATCAGAGCATCAGTGAGCTCCTGTCTGTGGTGTGACTTGGCTGTGTATTACTTTATGCTACCACGCTAGCAAAATCCAAAACTAGAGAAAAATCAGGAGGATAAAGAGAGAGTAATTGTCTGTGGCTACAAACTGCAAAGCCATTCACTTTTTTAAGGGGTTGTCTTGATGTTGCCTCTTAGGTACATGTGTTGTCACTTTTAATTGCACCAAAGCATATGAACTTGATTTGCAATTGCTTATATTTCCTGCTTGGGCAGATTGAGATCCCTGATATTTTACTGACTTAACACAAAAAACACAAATACGAGATTCTGACATGTTGTTGTAGTGTGTAGATATTTATAGTCTTATGCAAATATTTAGGCATTCCTGTGAGAACATTGTCAGTTTTTAGATGTAGTAATCACTAATTAAACAAAGCTAATGAGATTAAGCTAATCCTTTGTCTTTCATAATAGAAGAAAATCATAAACATCAGTGTTGACCTTATAAAACTCTGGACACCCTACTCATAATCAGTCCTGAAGCCTTTCACCAACTGTATTTAGAAACTGTCAGCTGAAAGCCAACATTTCCAAGGATTAAATATTCCACGACTCTTCAATGGAACTGCAAGTATGCTGGCAAGGCAGATCAATCAAAACCCTCATATGACTGCAAAGTCAAGAGGGTGGTGCACTGTTCCACTGTGCAGTATTGCTTACACAAAACTTTGTGTTAGTTAACTACGACCTCATTGCTCAAAAATTTAAGTATCCTACAAATACAGACCAGAGAAGGTTTGACCAAGTTTACCATTAAATATTTGATTAGTTTGGCTTTTCAACTTTTTCTCTTCTATCTATTGAGTAATAATGTGTAATTAAGAAACCATGACAGCATTCTCTCCATTCTCTCTCTCTCTCTCTCTCTCTCTCTCTCTCTCTCTCTCTCTCTCTCTCTCACACACACACACACACACACTCATATTGCATGACCTGGCTCTGATAATTAGCCCCCGGTGTGAGGCTATTGATTCTTAAAGATGAAGAGCAAAGGAAAATATAGAAAGCATCTGTATCTCTTTACTCCCTTACAATGCTCAGATCCACTGGAGATCAATAGGGGGATCAATGCCTTGAGCATTGGGATGTCAGATGTGATGTGTCATTGTGTGAGTGTGTGCTATAGGAGGTTGATTGGAGGTCAGTTTGCTGATTCATCAAAGCTCTCACATCTGCCATCTGTAAAGCCACACAAATCTGAAGGTCTGTGTAGCTCCTGACTCTTCTTCACACGTTCTTTAACATTCTGAAATGAATGCACTGTTATAATTTAAGATAGATCTTAAATATTCTTGGTAGATTTGTAAAATCTTTGGTCTATAGTATTTGGTCGTGTCTATAGTTTTTTTCATTTTTATAAAGTATCTGTGCAAGCAGCACTGCTTGTCATACATGGTCACCAGTCTTAGGCGTGTAATGGCATCAGTGTGTTTTAGCCATGCTTTTCTCTATTTAAAACACTCAATATGGTGCGGTGGATGCCGGCTGAGAGCCAGTTTGCTCCTTGTCTCACCTGTATGGCCCTCAAACATCTGCTCTGGGCGCCAAGCTCACCATGGTGCTGCTTGTCCCAAGGCAGCCAATGAGATGCTGAAAAATTGGCACCATGCAGTGATTGCAACTGTCATGGAGCCTGAGCTGGAGTGTGTATTTTTCCTAGGAATGCAGAGTACTGTTGTACTGAATAGATTCTTGAAGAAGTAGCAAAGTGCTACCATAGAAGCATACTCAATTCAGTAGATAACAATGATATCAGAATCAATCAGTATTTTATTAATCTCAGAGGGAAATTGCAAAACAATATGAAAATATATTTTTTAAAACATATAATATATAACATAAACCAAAAAAGTTAGGGCACCCAATTAACACCTTTTTGATCATATTAAAAAATGTGGACATTTGATTTTCATTTTAACTATATTTAGAGATGGAAGTGATGTAACTAAACACATAGTTGGGGAAACACACTCTAAACACACACTGAGGAAAATCAGTTTTTATTAGATATAATTCATTGAAATGTAATTGTCTTGTGAGGAAAAAGTTAGGACACCCCTACATTTATTACTACTTAAACTGCCTAAAGAACATCAGCTGAAAATGATTAGACCATTAGGACATTGTAGGAGGCTGTCTTATTTAAACCTCAGAAATGTAATGGTTTGCCCCTTGATTGTTGAAGAGTGGTATCCAAAGAGCTCAGAGGTTTTCAAAAAGAAGGTTGTAGATGCAGTCTGAGGAGGGATTTAAAAATATCTCAAAACAATTAGAAATCACCTGTTCCATTGTTTGGGAAAATAATTTACAAATGGATAACATTTAGAACAACTGGCAACATGGCTGGGTCAGGCTGTCCTAGTACGTTCAGCTCAAGGGTAAGACTGCAAGATGCTTAAAGAAGTCTCCAACAATCCTAAAATGTCACCATAGGACCTACAAGTAGCTCTTGCCACAGTTGATGTCAAAGTGCAGCATCTACCATCAGAAAGCCAACATCAGGACAAGACTAAAGTTCTTGAGACGTGTCCTGATGTTTTATTGTCAGCAAGACACAGTAACAGAAGACAAGTTTGATGCAAACCAAACATAGAATTTGAGAACAAGAACCTCATACCAACTGTGAAGCATGGAGGTGGAACTGTCATGATTTACGGCTGCAGGGCCTGGAGAGCTCTCCGTCATTGAAACCATTGTGAAATCTTTACTCTATCAGAGGGGGGTTGTGGAAAAAGGAAGGCAGTCTGTACAAAGACATGGGGTGTCCTAACATTTCCTAACATGAAAATTACATTTTTTTCATTGCATTGCACAAAAATGTATATATAAACAGTTCTTCAGTTGTGTGTGTTTAGTTACATTAACTCTCAGTGCACTTACCATGATGATCAAACACCCATATTTTTAAACGTGTTTAAAAAGGCAAATGTGTTCATTGTCCTAGTATTTTCACATGACTGTACATATAATACAAAATATAAAACAAAGAATAAATCAAAACTAAGCAAATCAAAATGCTATAATGATAACAGGTGCCTACTACTTCAATTCACTGTTTGTTGTGTTGGTGTTTGGTGTAGCATGTTTGGTCGAGCCATTCTTTTAAACAGCTGAAGCAGCCACAGGCTGTAGGCTCTGCCAGAGGAGGTCCAGCTGAATGTATGGAGGTGTGTGTGTGTGTGTGTGTGTGTGTGTGTGTGTGTGTGTGTGTGTGTGTGTGTGTGTGTGTGTGTGTGTGTGTGTGTGAGAGAGTGGTATGGCTGTAACACAGGCACCTGAGGCTGTGTAGCTGGCGGCTGGGTGAGGGCAGCATGTGCTGGGCTCAAGGGAACACTCCACTGCCCACTCTCCACTCACTTCCCCTGGAGCTGCATGCTGAGGCATTAATTACACCTGAACTGACAACAGGGTCATTCAGCTTAGCCACTCCATCCTCTGTCCACTGCAGCCACCATACACACCAGCCACACTCAGCCCAAACTTCAAAACACCTCACTGCACAGATCATAGGCTATTCTGTTATAATGCTACAGAATTTTAATGCCATTAGTGAATTAGTTTCATTAATATGGTTAGATTTATGTCCTTTATAAATAACAGTTGGTCAGTTACACTGGCTGATGCTGAGTATTAGGCATTATCAAAATTGCCATTAATAAAACACTGCAAATTAGTGATTCGTCTCACCATTTAATGGACCAACATTTAAAATATAAATAAGATCAACAGATCAGTTATCAGTGCCTCATAAATGTGCCCTAGCATGTAAAACTGCATTTAACTTGGCATGGAAGTAATGTGGTGAACCTGTTGTAGCATTTTTGACTATATTTACACTCCCAAAATGCACTTTTCCACAGCCCACTAGCAAAAGCCTTTCAACAATAAAACTGTGACATGCACTGATCACGTTTTGAAAATATGGTGTTGTTCATACTTATAGCACATCACTTAGAGCACATCACCTCCAGACCTTGCTATGTGTTGCTGCATGATCCAGGCCTGATGATGCTAGCTATCCTATGCCATTGTCCCCAGAAGAAGGCTCAAATGTGATTTTGAGCCTAGCTGTCAGTGAAGCCAAAGATATTCCTTGATGTGGCATTGTCTGTTGTTGTCTGTTTTGGAGAGGTCAAGATTTGCCTGCAAACAAATACAAATGTACTAGTAAATGATGAGTTCTCAATATTAAATCAGCTGTAACTGACTTAGTATCCAACCCATTTTCAGCAAAATTGTTTATTATTATTAATAATCTGTTGGTATCTTTCCTAATAACTGTAATTGTACTCATTAACTGTCTGTAGCAGAAAGAAAGTGTTGCATAATATGTTTAGCACAAGCTCTGGCAGAACAAGGCGTATCAGAAAAATCCACTGGCAATAAACCCCAAAACACTGCAAGAAGGGCGAGGCCAGCTATTCCTGCTACTTGTTGCCGTTTTCCTGTTCCACCTTAAAAGGTGCAGTCTCAAATGTCCGAATATACCTGATGAACTATTTAAGGGGGAATGGGATTGGTTGAGCAAATGCAGCAGCTAGATTCTGGTGCTTGATTTAAGGTGGAATTTGAATTACGAAGATGGCGAATGAGACAGACTTCAGCTTTGTTTATGATTTGATCATCTATCCTGAATATACCAATTAAAGAATGCTGTAATTTACCTATGATGCTTAACCCAACATTAACAATTACTGTAAATAAATTAGCTTAACTATCTGTGCTAGGCTAAAAAGCTAGCTTTTACCATTTCCTCTCTCTGACATCATCTTCCATGGAAAACAAATGAGACTACTCTGACTACCACTCTGTACACTGGATTATTTAACATGTTAACATTTATACATCAAAGAGTAACTTAAAATACTGAAAATGTATTTAATACAGTGGCATCTTAAAATGTATATTATTGTCAGCCTGCATGTCTCCTTGGTAGATCTGTTTTAGCTCCAAATACCCCAAAGTTTGAGAAATGCACTTCTGGAATAGTTCTACTTTGTGAGTTTTGTACAGAAAAAAAAGAGGGAACGAGAGAAAATAATACAAAAAAGCAAGCCAAATGGAAAAGATGAGGGTGGGGGAGAAAAATACAAAAGTATAAAAGTTTAATCAAAAAATAAAACTATGTCATTCCCATAAAACATCTGAGATGGGCTTTGTGGGGCTGGTAGTGGGAAATGTACCTGAGGCAGTGGGAAGTGTTAACATGAAAAACACATCAGAGGACTGGGGCATGTGGCTCGCCTGCTCAACGCACCATAATTAGTCTGGAGGAGCACGCTCCGATTACCCAGCGCTACACACACACACACACACACACACACACACACACACACACACACACACACACACACACACACACACACACACAGAGTATCCAAGCACACTGTGTTCCTCATACACGTACTTCTCTCCAGTATCCCTTTTTGCATACCCAGTACTCTCTCTCCTTTAAAGAATCTTTATCTTTCTGTTTGTAAAGCTTATGTTCATTTATCATTTTCTCTCTCTACTGGATATGAAAAGAGTGTTTTATTAACATGCAGTTACATGTAGTTAGTACAAGTTCTAATATTAATGTAAATTAATGTTCTGGTAGAGATTAAAAAATAGATACGCTGTATGGACAAAAATGCTGGGACACTTTACATGTTACCATAGCCACAGGAACATATTTCGCTTTGTGGGTGCGTATGGTGTGTGTTTTGTTTGTTCAAGAAGGGGGTCCCTCATACTCATTTTATTAACTCATTTCATGCCAGAACAGAAAGGGAGCTTCCTCAGAGTTGGATGAGTACAACAATCTAAAATGTCTTGGTATACTGAAGCATTAAGCATTTTCCTTCACCTTTGTTTAGGCTAACCCCTGAAATAGAATCCCATTGCATTATCCCTCCTCCAAAAAACTATAGTGTAGTCAGACAGGGGATGTTCTCCTGGTGTTCATCATATACAGACTGCCAGGTGGAGAAGTGTGATTCAACGCTCCACAGAATACATTTCCAATTCTCCAGAGTCAAGTGGTGGTGTGCTTTATATGCTTAAATTTAGCTGCTCTGTCATGGGACCCCATGCCTTGATACACTTGTTAGTTAGTTTTTGTGCTGATCTTAAGGCTAGAGGAGGTTTGGCAGTTATCGAGTCAACAGAGCATTGGTGACTTTTATGCTCTTCAACATTCTTCAATATCTTATCTTACTATGAGCAACTGCGAGGTGTGCAATCTATTCTTTCTCAAATGTTTTTAATGTAAGGTTAGGAGCTTGATTTTAGGCAACTGGATTGAATAAGAGTTGTGCCCCAATACATTTGCCCATATGTTGTATATGTTCCATATTGTTTTGTCTTTTGTTATCTATCATTTTGCTTCATGACCTAGAGTGTTCTTGCCACCATTGTGCTGTAAACCAGTCAATAAATACATTTTTCATGAGACCACCCTAAAAACTACCCTGATAACAGGCTGCTGTGGCCTGGAAAGTTGCTGGTTTAAATCTGGCAGGACATGACTGAAGTGCTGTGGATAGAGCCTCCCACCCTTCTGGGCACGTGTGCTCACTGGCCCCTAGTGTGTGAATTCACTAGTGTGTATGTGTGTGTATCACTCTGTGCGGGGGACAAATTCCCCTGTTTTTAAAGGTGTATGAACACCTTTACCTTTACTTTACCTTTTAGCTTGTGATGTATTATATGTATTATAGCAGCTTGGAACAGGAATGATATGGAGAAGTGCCGTATGAATGCCAGTGAAGCAGCAGGCTGGAGGAGAGTTGGTGACCCTCTGGGGTCACACGCACACAACCCCACCCCCATTATCTCCTCAGGGACCAAGGGTGTTTGTTTTACAGCTATAGTATGCATCTTTTTTTTTTTACTGCAGAGTGGTTTGACAGTGGGGAAAATCAGTGATGCACTGAAAACAGATAAATATCTTTGTTATTTGTAATCAATATTTGTTCTCTCTCTTTTGACCTGTAGCTAACGGCGACCTCTCTGCTCCAGTCTCAAGAATGGCATAGACATGTTTAACAGGAATACTTTGAATCCATCACTGGCAAACATAGAGGGTGTAAACACTTTTCATTCCTATCCCTGTACTCTGTAACAATTGCTGCTCTCTCTCTCTGATCTCTCTCTCTCTCTCTCTCTCTCTCTCTCTCTCTCTCTCAGATTTCCAAATGGAGTGGATAAACTTGTTCTGAAATCCATTTGCTCTCATTTATATCCAAGGCCACTGGACCTCATCACATATATTCTCCTGGCCCATTCACTAACAACATTAGTTTGAAGGCTTGTCGAGTGAGGTCGTAGCAGCAATTTGAGTATAACCAAATCTAAAGATCCTGCCTCCTTTTAATGCCATTATACTCCCGTGATCCTTTGAAATGATTTCAGGGGCCAGGTCTGCGGGGTCTTCCACTGTTTTGCCTAAAGCAAGTTATCAGCTTCCCCCCTTTAAAAGGTGGGTCATTCAGGTCTTGTTTGGCGGCCTGATAAGAAGAGGCACAGGGGAACCCCCCCATCCAAATGCCAGAATGTCAGGTTCACCATCAGTTAAAGGAAGTGATTCTATCAGAGCCCCTTTTGGGGAGGAGGCAAGGGGTCGTGTGTGCTTTAGCCACGTTCATTGGAATGCAGCTTTTTTTTTTTACTTTGCTTTATACAGTCCCTGGTATGTAACCCAGAACCACTGTGTGCTGTGTTTCCAATTAAACACAATACTGGTTCTAATGCGACTCTAATGCAAATCTTCATTTCTTTTCCTGAACGCTGAGAGCCCACTCTCTGATCCCTAAATGAGTTTGTTTGTGATAAACCAGCGCCCAGCTTGGTGTAATGTGAGCTCATGCTGGGGAAAGGACTCATTGAGGTTGTGTAGTTATGTGAAATCCATTAAACGGTGGAGAACTTCAAGGCCTGTGGGCTTAATACTGGGCAGGGCCGGCTTTATTGGTAATTTTATTTTTGTTGTGTGCAATTACCTTTACACATATTCATTTTACAAATGATTTTCTTCTGCCTTTGCCACTGAGGATGTGCTGATTTTCTAAAGGTAGTTATGACTGCTCTAGTTTATTACAAATGGAAGTGCTTTCACTGCAAATTGCTTCACACTGATAAATAGTATATAGCTGTCTTAATGGAAGATTCCCCTCCCCCCAACTGAGTTTTGCACAAACAAATTAGACTTTACATACAATAACAAATCACTTCATCATTGCACCTTTAATGACTCTGTGGGGTCGACTTTCCTGTGACCTTTGGCCTGTTTTTCCCCCCTTTTTTATGTGATGCTCCAGCTCCAGCCATTAGCCCAGGCTCCACTGGCGGGCATGATTATGTCTTATTGTGAGAGGCAGTAATTTGATTGGTGGAGAATTAGAGCTGCTCCTCGCGGGTCATTTTAGCTCACTTCCTCTATAGTTCTGGGCTTGATTAAAAATTGATCCACAGCCGTAATGTGAATATATTATTGAGACTATCTGTCACCCCTGGCAGGTAATTGGGAGTACACAACTTCGTTCTCACAGAAATGTTCCACCTTGGTTTGCCTGGAATCGTATAGAGTAAAAGAGAGGGGGTCTCTTACTCTCAAAGGCTGCTGCTGTGCCTGCTTTTTTCTGCCATTTGTATGAGTGGATGTGTAATTTTGTATTTCCATGTACAAATTTTTAAACTGAAAATTTTAATTATTTATTTTCCTGCTCATGTTATACGAATTCCTAGAGCTCATTTACATTTCTTAGCTTTTAGCTCTAATTTTAAACAGCTTCATGTCATTGAAATGTTAAAGCCTAAGTACAAATAAAATTGAGACTATCAGAGAGACTATTGAGACACCTTTGTTCCGAAAATACTGTGAATTTCAGTACTTCAGTAGCCTGGATACAAGATGAAGTATGGTTCAGAACGGAGACATACAGGTTCTACATGGTATCCTGCCGCACATTTGCTCACATATGTTGCAGCTGGGCCTGTAGATCCTGCATACTCATGGGTTGCCAAAGCTGGAGTCTCATAATTGTTGAATTGGCGATACATCTGAACAAGGAAGTGTTAATGGGAAACCCTTGCTGTGTATGTGACCACAGAATGTCTTGCACACATCATTGAGCTGTTTGTGTCCTGCTTTTTATTGTTACGATCGTATATGATGGCTCCCCAGATGATCACATTAACAGGTAGGGCAGTGTGTCGCTCCACACCCAAGGCAGGATTGAACCATTCAATACTCGACTATTGTCAGTTAACAGACATAACCTGGATTCATTACTAAAGCTAATACAGTTCCAGTCTATACAGTCTGTAGTCCAAAGCCTGTTTGTCTTGTATGTGTACATTCTAGTGAAACATCTAGTCTGCTTCTTTCGAAGAATGTTGGCTGAGTTCATTATAGAGGCATGTCCAGCAGTCGATGATCTCTCACCAAGGGATACACTACCCAAAAGTAGCCTCTGAGAGCCTTTTTATATGGCAGTGTAGGAAGCATTGTACACCTTCTTCTGGCTGGACCCAGTGTCTAAACAAATCACACCTGTAATCATTTACATATGTTCCTGAGATACAAGGGCAAGTTTTTCAACAATGTAGGTGTACTGTTTTTTTTTGTTTTTTGTGTGTATCCAGAACCCTTGCTGGGACTGTAATTGAACAGACGCTGAGGCTACCGAAGAATATTTTTAATTGAAATTGTATATATAGTACTTGGCATTAGGTGCAGTTCAATTATATTTCTTGAATGTTCTTCATAAATACAAAAGTCTTTTTCATAAAATGGTCACTCTCATATTCTGATTCTGTTGTAGATTTAAGTCTGTCAGACCTCATCCTGTAGCAGACCTCTTTAATGTAGGTGGTGTAGGAAACTCACTGCACACTGATTTAGTCATAATTTTAAGAGCAACTCTATTAAGAGAGATAATCTGTCTTTGTTAGAGCAATCCAGATGTAAGTTTTGTCAGTTGTTCTTTACATTAGAGTGCATCCAGAAAGTATTCACAGCAATTTACTTTTTGCACATTTTGTTATGATACAGCCTTATTTCCAAATAGATTAATTTATTTTTTGCCCTCAAAATTCTACAAACAATACTCCACAATGATATACTCCAAATATCTTGGCTGTGTGCTTAGGGTCATTGTCCTGTTGGAAGATAAACCTTTGTCCAATCAAGCTGTAGAAACATCTGAAGGATGATTAGTGGAAACAAATAACACCTGAGCTCAATCATGAGTGTCATGGCAAAGGCTGTGAATACTTATGTACATGTTATATTTTTATGTTTTTATTTTAAATACATTTGCAAAGATTTCAACAAACATTTCTTACTTTGTCATCATGGTGTATTGTGTGTTGAAGTTTTAAAGAAAAGATGAATTCAATACTTTTTGGAATGAGGCTGTAACATAACTAAATGTGCAAAAAGTGAAGCGCTGTGAATACTTTCTGGATGCACTTTGTTATAATTTCATGACTGACAGACTATTATAAACGCTACAAAATGACATGAAACAAAAAATAGCCTCTCCTGCCAAGACCAAAACAGAACAGACACATGCTATAAAGCATGAGCCAAGCGTGACAGAAAGGTGACAGACTTCCATTAAAAGTTATGAAGGCTTTCATCAAAAGTGCATAAAAAAATAGTAAATGCAAAATAAGTGTGAAAATGTGATGTGACTGCATCATGAAGGATGATGCCTTTAATTAGTTATAATATCTAATGCATTATGTTTCATTATTTTAGTAAGTAATAGTAATTATATTTTTTAACCCACTGTGTTGTGCACACACGGGAATTAATACTCCGCAGTTAACCCATCCTCACACAGTGATGCATACACACTAGTGACTTCACACAACAAGGGGCAGTGAGCACACATGCCCGGAGCGGTGGGCAGCCCTATCCTCAGTACCCGGGGAGCAGCTGGGGAGTTCAGTGCCTTGCTCAAGGGCACTTCAGTCATGTCCTGCCAGATCATATATGTATACGTATGTGTATGTATGTATGTGTGTATGTGCATGTCAGGCACCACGCTCCTCCAACCTTTTGGCTGTGGAATCTTTTGTAGATTATGCATCAACTGTATGCATCTATTTAACCATTTTGTTCAGAATTTCATAACAGTATTTAATTGTGGACTCATAAATGGTAAATCAAACCAAATCATATACTGAGTGTACAGTTACACGCTTAAATCACACAGTATGTTTAACTATTCAAGAAAACATCTTCATTGTAAGATGTGCTCTGAGCCTGCTGTTAAGCTTCACTCATTGTACTTTACATCTTCAGAGTCTGAATTCAGTCCCAAAAGCATTTCCACTGTAGCTGAACAAATAAGAAAGATAGAAGAGTTGGTCTCCCTTAGGTACTGCTTTGATTGTTCCTGTAACATGCAAGGCAATGGATTTTCCTCAGTGACATGCTGTTGCTACATCACTTCTCATACTGGAGATACTATATTTGCAGAACAGCATTAAAGCTGTGCAAATGTGATTGAACAAGCCATCCTTATGGAGGCTTGGAGAACCATCTACACCACAGGATTCTGAGATGCAGAGGAGGTGATGTCTGTCGAGCCAGTAATGCTTTTCTTTTCATGTTGGGCTTAGAATATTGCCATTTTCATGCCTTTTTAATGGCCTTTTAGCTCTAGGACTTGGAAGGCTGATCGTTTACACGCCATGTGAAATGCACATGGTACCCCCTCACCAGCTTTTTGTTGGAGTGTGTTAAGAGGACACAAGTGATTCGCACTGTAAGGCTCTAAGAGAGTAGAGATTATAAGAATAATAAGACAGGGACAAGAAAGGTGTTGGATTAGAAGCAAATATTTTATCCCCCATGTTTTTAAACATTGCAGCAAGGTCTATTTTTAATAGGGCCATTCATTAGAGACGCTACGTGGTTTCCACTCAGCTAGGGTCACTCACTGTGAAATGGTAGCCTATGAGGGGAGACAGTGTTAACAACTAAATGTAATTTTACGGCTAAGTAACTCGTGCCCTGCTTCTCTTGTTCTCAGGCAACGTTGGTTTCTTCACAAAAGAGCATTTCCTTCTGAATAGAAATTACTGGTAGAGATTAATAGCAGCATTAGGCAGTAATGATGCTACGCTGAGTGAAATATTTATTAAAGATCCCTCTGCTAGCAATTAGTATGGCTGCATAATCGCTCAGCGTAAGGAATTGGGTTGATGGCAGGCCCTCACCAACCGCCATCTTTCAGCTGCCTTCACACCATGACAAAAGAGCTGAGACTTGGGGCCGTCCGAGCATCCCATCTTAATTACAGTAATCCCATGAAGGTAGGCGAGTGTTTTGTGTGTAATTATGGCTGGGACGGAAGACTGCCTCGCTGATTTTCTTGAGAGAATTGAGGTTCAATCCAACTGGAATTCACTGCTAACTTTCCTCACAACTTTCCTCACAAACATTGCAACATGGGAGCTCAGCGCCTTTCAGTTTCCAGCTGTGGCTCCCCAACTCTTCTCACTTCATGAGGAAATGCAAGAGAAAGAGATCTCTAGTGGTTGTGACTTTCCTGAAGGTACATCCCTAGCAGTGATTTAATGACACGTAGGGTATGGAGGTGTTGTTTCATCTTGTGTTTGCATGTCTGACAGGAACCTATCCAGCTGTCAAGCTCCAGCAGGGTGTGTTGGTCAGGTAATCAGAAGTGTCCATTTATTGCACTGCTCAGCTAGCTTATCAGCCAAGCCTCTGGACCATGTAGGAGATTAATCACCTCACTGACTAGCGTTTAACAATTTTTTTTCTAACAGAGCAACTGAGAGACAATGCGTCTTGTAAAATGAAGAGACATGAAGGTATCAGGACTAACGTGATAGTAGCTCACTCTCGGATGAACAAAAGGCACCAGGGAGACAGATCAATTTGCAATATTCTGTTCAGCACCCAGGCAACAAAGCCAGGACATGAAAGCGGAACATTAAGAGACTCTATGAACTCGACAATCAATAAACATCAGTGGCAGAAAAAAGAGACCCGTTTCTCATTTGGTACCGGCAGCCCGGGGCAGAGAACAGGTTGGCCTGATGAGCAGGCCTGGGCCTTTGCTGTTATATTCCTCCTTCACCTGTTTCATGTCAATTATCAGGGCACACAAATCAAGGTGGAACTTGAGTGGACTGGGCCAATACAGGGATGAGGGGGGGAAGACAAGTGGAGGGTGCAGGTGGTAGTAAACAGTGTGTTTTTCGAATGTCAAGCATGTTTTTTAAACAGTGATATAATAATTCACTGGTGCTACTCCTTTCCAGCTTGGTTCAGCTAATATGTTCTGAATATGAGTTGAGCTGCTCAGTATGTTTCAGTTCAGTTGTGTAGATGTTACTTGCCTATGCAGTACTGTCCGCAAACCACCCTTTATTCATATATAATTGAACACATTTGGGATTATTGCAAAAAAAATAAAAAACTTCCCAAAGGAGAAAGACTGATCCTTGGTGTATTGGGTAATTATTCATGCAGACATCTTTCAAAAAGAATGGACGA
Organism: Acestrorhynchus altus; assembly: GCA_034509495.1. NCBI lineage: Eukaryota > Metazoa > Chordata > Actinopteri > Characiformes > Acestrorhynchidae > Acestrorhynchus > Acestrorhynchus altus. The sequence continues at coordinate 12,482,769 of CM067506.1, read as the reverse complement.
TGCACTTAATGGTCATTTTGACTGGAAATAAAATCAACTAAAGGTGGTTGATTACTGTATGACGCAAAGATTTGCCTTTGTTGTTTAATAGTTTTATCATAAATCAGCCTGTCTGTTCTGGGTAAACATGAGCAAATATAAACAGATGACCTAATGGTTGGCTTCGTATCAGTTTAACAGACTGTAATTGATTACGTATCACTTCGGTTTGCTATTTAATACTATACTCTATGACTACTAGACAATGACACTAAAACTATTATAGATTTTAGAATAATTTTATCGTGATAACTGAAGGAGTGCTTTGCAGATGTGATTGTATCAAGTGCTGTGTAAACATAGTGGGGTATAGCAGATCTTGGCATGTATCTGTCATCTCATTAGAGAGTACAGAGGCAGAGAGTTTCCCTCTCGAGTGTGCGTGTGTGTGTGTGTGTGTGTGTGTGTGTGTGTGTGTGACAGCCTGTGGAGAAGAGCAGCCCCACTCAGCATTGGCGTTTAACTCCTCTCACTTATTATGGGAATTTGGGCCTCTCTCTTAGAAGGAAGTGTAGCAGCCTCTCTTCTAACCTCCCACAACCCCCTCAACCACCCTCAGTGCATCTCTTTCATGCTGGGCCCTATGAAATCCAACAGAAGTGCTTTTATCCCCCAAAGATACAGTACAAATCATCATTGGTTTTATCTCGGCTGGAGATGTCGAATTTTTAAATGAGCTTACTTTTTCCAGCTGCCCATCAAGTCCATTTTCCCTAATGCAAGGCCACCAAACCCCTCCGCCTGCTGCTCCTGATCAGCCCTCCCTGCAACTCAGGAGTGCTTTTCTTACTGCTGGGTTTAGGGCCTTTCTTCGTCGCCTTTGTTCATGCAGGGGGAGCAAACAGCAGGATTGATCCTACATTGCGTCTTTGGTATTGTTCTGGTCCTTTCCTGTCAATAGGGTTGGGATGGGGAATACATTGACTGGGGAAGCCAAGGGTGCGAGAGTAAAATTGACTGAGGTTTTCTTTTCTTTTTCTTCTCTTGTATGTGTATGTGTCACTGTGGCTGGCTTTTTGTGTGCACTGGAATGTCCTTAATCCGCCCGCCTTCAACATGCAAATGAGCAGAGCCACTGCATGTCAGCATGGTCAGGGGCATCAAAGGCCTGGGAAAGGGATTCTCTATATCTTGTTGTTGGATCCAGCTAGAGTGTTAGAGTGAAGTGAAGATGTAGTAGGGGAACAGTATCTGTTCTCATCTTCAAGACCTATACTTTTATATACTGAAGGACATTTATTGTCAGTGGGTAGCAGACATCTGGTAGTAGTTTCTAACATTGAACAAACATGAAAAAATACATTTTAGTGAGAACTTTGGAAAACCAACATTACATTAGTCGGACATGTTGGTCTCAGCGTGCCTGTATGAAGCCATTGATGAGCAAACTGTATTGATGGCAGTAGCTCTGAAACTAGCTGTGCTGATTGATGTAGCTAAGGGGGTGCAGGGAGAAAAGCTTTGGCCAAGCGCCCAAGACACAGTGTGGTGTACTCCATTGTTAAATGAATATCCTTTCATTTTTTGTTTTAGTTGTGTGTGTGTGTGTGTGTGTGTGTGTGTGGGTGTTGAAATGAATGGTGTAGTTTGATGGAATCTCAGGGCTGTACTCTAAAAGGATTCTCTAATATTGAATCTTAAATGATGGATATCAATGCTGAATGTTGTTATTTACAGCTGGTAAGTGTTCTGTTTCATTGAAGTGGCTCAAAGTGTAATTACCTTGTCAAACCGTCCCCTTCAGTCATACTTTCCAGTCCCACCTTTGATGATCATGAACTGTACCTGAAGAGCTTCCTTATTGTGTGAAAATCTAGTTTTCTTGTCGTCTGAGGCTCAGACTGCCTTTCAGCTCTTCTGAAGTGCCATTATGCCACCGGGCCAGAAGAGCCTCTCTCTGATATAGTTACTTTTGTTTGTATGGTCCAAGCATTGGAATTGAGGGCACTTTTTTATTTCATGTGTTTTGGACTTCACCTTAAGGCAGGGGCTAACATTACAGTAGAGGAAGATGACACACCTGGCTCTGTGGCTGCCTTTCTTCACTGTCAAAAGAAGTCCCTGAGGGTGACCCTCCTGTGACCGCACAGATAACCATCTGTGTCTGAGTTCACGACAGAAGCAGAGCCTGCTACGAGTGTTCCTGAGCACCATTCCAGCATGAAGCTCTCTTCTAATGGTCTGATTTGGGTTTCTCACACAGTGCTGAACAATGGAACTCTTCTTGAACTGATTTCAAGAAAGCAAATCCCATTTAGTAGCAGATACTTGTATAAAATTATTCTAAATATGAGCACTTGACAGCTTGAGTGAGTTAAAGCCATACAACTTTGAGAATCAAATTAACCTCCAGTGCGAGAGGCACAGTGTCACATGTTTTAAAGGTAGTAATCAAATCGTGACAAGAAGACTATAAATAAATGATTGCAGTTTAGCATTTGTATGTAGTATTTGTCATTTAGTAACATTAATAAATGAATTATTTCAAAGGAAAATTGAAATATTGGAAAAGTTATCATTTAAACATTAATTGAAGCAATTAGACACCACTGCTTAAAAAACATCAACTTCCTATCATACAGCACATTTATATTTTATGTAGTTACATTCATTCATTTATTCAGCAGAAAAAAATAAGTTGTGTTTCCATCCAATGCAGTTATGCTAGTAAACATTAGACTATGTAGGCTACCGTGACTTGTAAAGTCACTTGTAAAGAGTAAAATGGAAAGACTTGGTCCTTTCTTTTTACAAAATCATCTTTGCAGCCATGTAATCTTGTCACGTGGTTTGTCATATAGTAGTCAAGGTTCGTACTTCAGAGATGAGTAGTGGTCCACCTCTAGGCTGAGGGAGTTCAAAAATACCAGACAGTTCTGGGAGTATAATGCAGTGCCATTTCTTATGTGAGCTTTAAGTTTAGCATTTCAAATGTCAAAAGCAACCTCTAAAAAGCTGTGTATTGTGATAAGACCGTCCATAGGGCCAGTCACTTACAGTCATCAGCTACTTGTGCCAACTGGTAAGAGAATCATAGGACATACTGCTTCATACATCATTGTTTTCATATTTTTCCACCATGTCTTAGTGTGTTTATGCACATTTTCAAAAATTGCAGTACCTTGGTTGATGGAAAATCCTCTATTGTGTTCAATTACGTCAGGAATACCCCCTGAACAGGGCACTATTCCATCACAGGGTGATCATTTACTCACACACTTACACCCAGGGGCAAGTGGGAGGAATCCAGAGTTCCCAGAAGTTTATTTCAAATAACTATGGCCATTCTTTATAGTATGGCATATGCCAAGTGATTGCAGACTTGTATGTTGGTGTAAGTGCTGATTGGATTATAGTGACAGTCATCCTACACTGAGGACACTTTTGAAACTCTACTGTACATATAGTCACAGCCAGAGCCTTTTCTTTCTCTGTGGTTCAGGCTCTGAGGTAGAAAGCCTTTAAAAATGCAAGAGCTTAAGAGGCCTCTTCACAAATTAAAAAGTAATTAATGTCTACCTTTAATGTGTTGGCAAGGCTGGGCTGTGACGTGGCCATCTCCTAATGCCCCATGCAGGTACAGTAGCCTAAAAGTCTCTCTCTCTCTCTCTCTCTCTCTCTCTCTCTCTCTCACTCACTCATACCTTCCAAGCAGAACAGGGTTGAGAGCTCTAAACTCCACATCCCAGCTATCCGTTGCATTAAAGCAATTAGACCCCACCAGCCTAAATAATAAACTTAGAAAACCACTCCCATGCTGTTCAATATTTCATATTTAATTCAGGTACTCTGGGAGTGCTGCTACACTTCTCTGGAGGTTTTCTCTGAAATGCAGGTATTTTTCAACGGGAGCCTTTTACACGTCATTAAGTAAAAGCAGTCCCAATCCTGCATCCCATTTCTGTGATTTAATAATGAGCTATACCTGCCTACTTGCAAATGTTTCTTTTGCATATCAAAGTACTGGAGTGCTTTAGTCCACCAAGTGATGTAAAGCCAAAGGCTTATTTTTTTCTCTTCCCAAAACCTGACTGAAATCTTTGCAGTTTTCTGCAGTAGGAAAAAAATTAGCAACTAATATGAATATGGAAAAAAGTGTTGCAATTAGCCAAAGAAATGCCTGTTAAATTGAATTTAATGGCAACACAGCAAAGTTGCTGAGCGAGAACTAATCTTCAGCTTACGAGCATTAAGGTTAATGGTCCTTAAAGAAAATGATGGCCTCTCAAAGCAAAACCAATTAACACAGTTGGGAAATATCTACTGTGTGGTTTTCAATTTCGATAAGCATGTCATCTTTAACACATCACAGAATATGTTCATCCCTCAAACATGTTGATATTGAATCTTCTTAACTGATTCATTTCAGTGTTATTTTGTTCCACAGGAACTGAGGCTGCAGAAACAGCAGCCCTGGTTTTGCCCTCTCACTTCCTGATTATTCATTCTCCTCTGCTCTAAGCAGGGCCGCATTGTGCTGCTCTGTGCTGTTCTGGGGTCGGACGTTAGAAGGGGAAGGCAGCGTGGCGGCAGCCACCCATATATCACCGTAATTAAAGGCCGGCCTAATGATGCAGGCTTCCTCCAGCATGATTTCTGTCTGATCACAGGGCTGCTTCATTAGGAGCACTCAGCCTAACGAGGTGGAGCCACAATAAAGTAATTCTCGGCCTGCTGCAGTGATAAAGAGCTTCCCGGGCCGAGGGAGGCCTGAAAATATAATCATAATTGGAAATGCTTGACTAAAGTTATTGCAGAGCTGCTGAAGGGTGCAATGTTTTTGCGTTTAGAGCGATTCCTTCAGCTTTCTGTCTCTTTATCCAGCCACAACTGCCAGAATCTGTGCGTATCATGCCTGGGGAGATGTGAGGGGTTGGGGGGTAATTAAGGGGCTTGCTGCTTACTGTAGTGATGTAACCATGTGATTAACTGCATATAGAGGTTTAGATGGGAGTTTACACAAATGAGGATAAAAAAAATATTGTTTATTTATTTATATTGTATTTATTTGTTTGTTTGTTGATTTATTTTGCTCTTCATATGTAGTTAGCATTGCAGGGCTGAAGAAAAACATCATGTTAAATAGAGCGATAATCAGCATTTTAACAGGGTTTACAGGCTTGGTATAACAAATAGAGCATTAAAATCATTTTAGGTATTATTTATAGATTAGTATTTGTTACATACATAAACATTTTTAATCTGATTAGATTTGTGGATTACACAGAAGAAATTATGCTGTCAACCGTTCATTCATTCACTCATTCATTCGTCTTCTTATCTTCTGGTCATGGTTATAGTGGGTCCAGAGCCTAACTGGAAATCATTGGGCCAATTTAGCACAGCCCGTTCACCTACCATGTGTATCTGTGGTAGGTGGCAGCAAACCTGGCTATCCAGAGGAAACCAACGCATAAATGGAGTGAACACACCAAACTCCTCACAGACAGTGACTGAAGTGGATGGAACACAGAACCCCACGTTCTTAGACCTGTGTGACTCCCACTCTACTTGCGGCACCACTGTGCAACCCTGACTAAAGGCCCCGACCCCTCATCCACCCACACCCACCCAAAACCAATGCATCCAACAACAACAACAACAACATCAACAACAACAGCAGCAACAATAAATAAATATAAAACCAAAACAACAACAACAACAACATAAAACCAACAAAAGTACATACAATCCACAACATGGTTTGAAGGTAGTGGAGATTATTGATATGCTTTTGCATTTAAGATGTAGTGATGCATGTGAAGAAGAGTCTTCAATAGCTTTCTAAAATAGAAGGCAAAAAATGAGTAGTTACGCTAATGAGAGCATGCAGCTATGCTGAGCGAGCTGGTAAAAATGGCACATTTTTTCATCGGTTCATTGAAAATGTTAGCTGTGATTAGTTACACAATCCAGCATTAACCTGTAAATTAAAATTCCTTGGTGCAATTTGATGGGTGATTTAATTTGGTACCTCATTCTGTGTCTCTCTCTCTCTCTCTCTCCCTCTCTCTCTCTCTCTCTCTCTCTCTCCCCCCCTTTCTTTCTCTCTCTCTCTCAGCTTGCTGCAGGCTAATCCCATTATGAATTCTTTATATAGCTTTTTCCCTTAATGATCAGCAGCCTGTGCTCCAGTGCTGATTACTATTGTACACTTAGCACTACATAAAACAGGGGATTAATATGCCCCAGAAGAATTGTTGCTATGGATCCCCTAGTTGCCTTCCAAGAGATGTTTCTGCAGCTTCAATTGTCCATAAATTACTCTCCCCAGTGAATTAGCCTGCAGACTGTGAGGAGAAGAACAAGCCGAGGAGAGCACTCTTGCTCCGGCCTAGACGAAAGCGATCCGCTCAATTATTCATGACCTGGCCCTTTTTTCACATAATGTAAGATGCTGTATTACATTTACTCTCTCCCTCTCCCTCCCTCTCTCTCTCTCTCTCTCCCCCTCTTTCTCTCTCTCTCTCTCTCTCTCTCTCTCTCTCTCTCTCTCTCTGAGGTGTGAAAGGGAATGGAAAGGACTTCACTTCAGAGGGCATTTCTTTGGTGACCTTTGTTTTGTTGCAGTATTGTTTACAGTACTGGAGCAGTGCCTTCTGAGCAGTTTGGGAAGGATGGGCACATTTTCCAAAGTATTTCTACAATAAAACATAATTAGACTAATAGATGGGCTGATCTTTCTGCACTTGGCCTGTTGGACTATGGTCAACGGTATTAGCAGACCAGCATGAATCATGCTTAGCTACTTAGAGAGCAGTGTACTGCGGGCCAAATTTGTAATAAAATATGTATTCTCATTAACTATCTTAGCTCATTGTAAATTACTTCAAGCTTGTGCATTAAGTGAAAGTGCAGATTGTAGTATTTGGTTGGAGATCTGCATGACTGTACTACTATGTTACTATATCAGTCTTTTTTAGTAACACTCCCTCAGCAGAAGTACACTTTTGTTGTCACTGTGAGGTTGTTAGTCGATCGTATGTTGTTCTTTTTCCATCTCGCCAGTGTCCATGCAGAACCATACAGAGCCTGCTTGATCCACACATTTCCATCATCACCGAAGGATCAAACTGGCTACATTAACTCTTGAGTCCAGGCCAGATGAGCATCTGTAGGCACAACACCTGGCTACATATTCTTCCACAGATCCAACACTTCCCTTAGCTGGCAGAAGACAGAATACAGACTAGAGTAGCATTACTAGAGTAATATTGTCAAGACTTATTATATGCAGTGTCTTGCGAAATAATTCAACCCTCGGCATAGGATTATTTCAGGGTTTGCATCATTTTGTTTACAGAACATGCCTACAACTTTGACCATTTGATTTTTTTCTTTTGTGAAACAAACAACAAATAGAATAAAAAAAATAATGGAACACCTCAATGTCAATAACTATTCCCCCTAAAGTCAGTTCTTTGTAGAGCCCCACTTTAGATAAGTCTCTATGAGCTTGCCACATTTTACCTCTAGGTCTTTGCCCATTCCTCAATGCAAAACCGCTCAAGCTCCTTCAAAGTAAATGGTTTCTGCTGGTGAAGTGCAATCTTCAAATCTGACCACAGATTGGATGAAGGTCTGCGTTTTGTCTAGGCCATTCGAATATATTTACATGGTTTGCCTTAAACCACTCAAGTGTTGCTTAAGCAGTGTGCTTTGGGTCATTGTCCTGTTGGAAGCTGAACCTCAAATCACTGACAAACTGATTTTGCTCAAGAATATCCCTGTATTTAGCACCATCCATCTTTCCCTCGGCTTGGACGAGTTTCCCAGTCCCTGCTGCTGTTAAACATCCCCACAACATGATGCTGCCACTGCCATAGTTCACTGTGGGGATGGTGATCTTAGGGTGATGAGATGTGTTGGTTTAGCATCAGACATAGCGCTTTCCTTGATGGCTGAGAAATTCAGTTTTGATCTCATCTGACCAGAGCAAACTCAAAAGGAGCCTTCCTATTTTTGTCAGTTCTATGGGGTGTATGGCTTTTTGTGGTTGTATGGACAGATACTCCAGTCTCTGCTTGGGAACTCTGCAGCTCCTTCAGGGTTATCTTTGGTCCATGTGCTGCCTCTCTGATTAATGCCCTCCTTGCCCAGAGTTTTGGTGGGCAGCCCTCTCTTGGCAGGTTTGTTGTGGTACCATGTTCTTTCTATATGATGGTGCTCTGGGGGATTATCACAGATTTTTGTGTTTTTTTCTAACCCAACCCTGACTTCTCAACAACTTTGTTTCTAAAATGCTGCACAACTACAACAAAATAGTTGACTATCCAGCCAGTCTCTGCAATCTGAATTCAGCAGCAGCACAAGACCATTTCTACTGGTGGCTGTTGTAGACCCTAGACTTTTTTACAGTGAAATAATCCACATTAATTAAGTAAACATAGTGATCACACATGTATCTATCCACATGGAAAGAAATCTTACAAATATTTGTAGCAAATATATTTTTTTGCAATGTGTCAGGGTGTGCTGATTAGACGAGGATGTACTGACAGGGTTTCGAATATTTGTTTATTAACTAGACAAACAACAGGAACATAGATGACACAAAACACTCTGACTAACACAAAATCTGACAAAGACAGACTGAAACAAAGGACCTTATATACACAGAAAAGACTAGAAACAGCTGGGGCTGGTTAACAGGGTTACAAATGAGACACAGGTGGAAAGGGGTGGAGCTAGGGCAGATAGAGAGACTAAAAACAAAATAGAGCCATGTGCTATTTGGCAAAATAAAACAAAACAGAATGGCGATGAGAAAACAGGCATGGAAGTTAAACATGATGGATATGTGACAGTATGAAAATGTTTCTGATAAGTATATGTTAAAAATGCATGTTTATTAAATATTTTAGAACACATTTGTATTAATTCTGGGTTTAAAAACAACTACAGACTGAATCCATCAATCATACTATTTTGTTTACTTGTATTCATCAATATTTGAAATTATTGCACTTTTCTTGAAATAATGTCAATCAAATATATTGTAAATTTTAGAATATATGTTTTATATTTTAGAAAACATTAATGTCCATAAGGCTCCCTGTTACACCCAACCTCTGAACATGGTAGTAGTTTCATAAATAGTTTTGAGGCACTGATGGATCATGTAATAATCAATACTTTATCAATATAAAGCTGTAATAATTTTTCTGACCTTTTCAGGGTCATCACTTAGGGCTCTATTCATTCATTTAACATCATCTGCATGGATGTATATCAAATGCATCTTTACTCTTTAACAATATGAAATTTGTTCTAGCTTGTGCTTATTATTTATTTATATTTATTTAAAAAAATGGTACATATGCAACATATTCTAAAATACATTTTAGTCTGTAATGCAAGATACTGAAATTGGATTTATTGAAATGTGCATAAAATGTTTTAAAATATACAACTAGTCCTGTACATGTTACTGGAAGTTGCGCTAGATAACAACATATATTTGGAGGTTTGTGTTCTTGTTAAGTGTAAAGTGTTTTACTGTATTTTGTAAGTATTATTAATTATTTCGATAATACTTGAATTAAAGTGCAGGCATGTCAGCTGTGGTGTCTTTTGGACCTCAAGCAGACTTTACTTGTGGTCATGAGCAGGTGTGAATTATTGAGACTATTTTGATGAACCTGGGAATTTAACAAATATAGTGTTTTGCAAATTTATTCTGCTTGTATTTCATGAATGAGGCTCATTTTGTGGAATCTTCTGCATTGATCAATGTTTATATGTAAGTTTTAAATTGTATGCATATTTTATTAGGATAAATTTGATGTTATAAAATAGTTTTTATGATGATTGCCAACACAACGTGACTGGAACTTCAGGTTTGAGCCTGTTCAACAGAAAATCACTACATTTCTGAAAGGGTAGATGGCCAGTCTTTTTGTCTTTTAATGTTAACGGAAAGTGTCCAACTTCATGGTGGAAAATTCCAGATGTTTGAATATTATGGAAGGTGTGGTACAGCAGCATGGCCAGTTGCTTGATCCAGCATGGACGCAGGCCCAGAAGTTGCTATCCAACCCTCTCCACATGTGAAGCAGAGCGTTGTGCCTCATTGCCTCCTCAGCATGGCTTACACAGTCTGGTGGCTCTGGCTGCCACCCTCATGTGTGGCTTTCTCTGCCCAGGCCAGCCTGTGGCTCCCAGGTCTGGAAATGGACCAGGGCCTCCACTGCCTCCCCCACCAACAGCTGGAGCAGTGCTGCAGGGCTCTACTGGCTGCAGGCGATGAATCACCTGCAATTAATATTTATCTCCTGCCTGCTGCACAGCAGCCTCCAGGTGAGGTATCTCCTTCCACCCCTGTAAATATATGATGGGCTGCTTTTAAAAGATTCTGATTGCACTGCAGGAAGTGGGCTAGGAGATGCCATTTTAAGGTTGTGGGCTTTGCTTTGGCCAGCGATCTATTCATTTTTCACATCATTTTGATTTAGTGATATTTTCATGTTTTGATGAAATTATCTGCAGAGTTCAGTCATTTGTATCAATATCACATAGTTAAACAAAGAAAACATAATTCAATTTATCAGCAAAGCAATGTATAACAATTTCAAATGATAAATTTGAATCCGTAGGTCCTCCGCATATCCCCCAAACAGTTCAGAAACATCAAGACATGAACATTTCTTGTACTTCTCAAGATGCTCTGTGATATTTACCACTGAGATATTAGCAGCAGACCCAAGGTGTAGTTGCCGCACATGTCTGACTTGTTCTAGCTTGTCCCACAGATGCTCAATTGGATCAACATCTGCAGAATTTGAGGGTCAGGGCAACACTTTAACCTCTTTGTCATATTCCTCAAACAAGTCCCAATGTTTGCAGTAAGGAGGGAGCAGTACCATTGCAATGAAGGGGCCAACCAGGTCAGTGTTGATGGTGGCATGTGTCAAATTGAAAATCTATATAAATTCCTACATAAATGGTTTCTTTTCACAACACTGGCCAGATTGTACATGCCATTTTTGAAGCGCATGCATTTAACCTTCCTGGCTTCACAGTGTCACATGGTTACTGGCAAAACATTATAGGACCAATTGAGCCCAAGGGCATGGTGCATTATCCTGCTGGAATACCCCATGAAACCCATTCCACTGCGCTTTCCACTGTGAGTGGTAATGCCTTCTATGATATATTCCCAGAAAACATGTGATGCTATGGATTGAGGAATATTCAATGCCCGCAAAATAAAGTATTTGGAACTATCCCATCCATCTGGTACCATTATATCATGCCTTGTTCAAACTTGACCTATTTCTTGCCATGAGCATGTTGGCCAGAGTTCAGCCTCACTCTCAAGATAGCATCTGACATCTTACAGGTGTGAACATTCCCATCTGTCCCCTGAGGTTACACTTCATGAGCAATTTACATATTGCTGTCCCATGACTTTTGGCATGCTAGTGTATGTAAGTACTTACAGGGCCCACCATAAAGTTTGGGACAAAGACACATTTTGCTTGCCCTTGCATATTTTTTCCACAGATTTAAGGGGAAAAAATGTCATCAAAACTAATCAGAACCTGTGAGCCGATACCATTTTCTAGGCTTCATATTTTAGGATTAGATTAACCTGAAAACTAATACACATATCATAACAAACTACAACTATATCGTCATCATTTTTTGATGATTTATCAGCAAGCAATTCAGCTTGGAAAACTAAATTCTAAAAAGCTAAAATCCACTTGTTTCCAATGGAATTAAATCCTAATTTAAATGCAATAGAAGCCTTCCAGTGCATGTTTACTGCTATGTCCATGTGTACATATCTCACCTGTATGCAGACCCTGACTGATAAGCAGGTTTTTAAAGGTTAAAAAACACATGCAACATTTGCATTTGAGGCTATTTTCATACTTTTTAACAAATTTTCCCTCATTTCAAGTCACTATAATGTTTGAGACGTTTGGCAAAATTTGTTGTTGTTAGAGGAGACCAAGATTAACCTGTATCAGAGTGATGGCAAGAGCAAACAGTGCAGTGCATAAAACAGGGGGTTGTAATTTCAAAGTAGTGTAATGTGTATATATTTTTATATAGTTACATGAATCAAAATGCCTAATGTAGATTAGCCTGTTTTAGCTTTGGAGCTTAATTTTAGGTCTGTTTCTCTCATAAAATGAACACACACACACACACATACAGCTTCTCCTCTTTCTTTCTCTCTCTCTCTCTCCTCGCTGGTGAGCTTGGTGGTGAACCTGCAGGCATGCACTCAGATCTCACCCTGGCAGTGGGATCAAAGTCATAATGCTGGACTTTTGAAATCGCTGGCCTAGATCATAGGAGCAGTTTTTGGAGCCACCCACCTCTACGTTTATATTCAATGCTAAAAGAACATCTCCTCCCTGCAGGAGTACAGCATGCAGCCAGCTGGGTAATGGAGTTTTCAGATGGGTCACTCCTGATGACTCCTATAGGCTTTTAGGGCCCGTCTGTGATGTGGTGATTAGTACCCCTGCCTCCCTTTGCTAGCTGGCTGACATGATCTACAGCTCCCCATCTCATTCGCATGCGCGTACTGTGATCTCAAGCTATTCGAGTGTACATAAAATCCTTCTTTATGGATCGCCGTAAAAGCTGAAAAAGCAGCAATGGATTTTATCCCGTTCCTTAAAAATGGGTGCTCTTATCTCTGGTGTTTAACCCTGTAGGCCCCTCTTAATATATTTCCTCCACTTACAGTAAATTCCTCTTTGTCAACAATGGTGGACGACTGTTAGATGTTAAATGATATATTATGTGAAATAGTTGCATCCGTTTGGCTTCCACATTTGTTTTGATGTGGCTAATTGGCACCGAATGTGTAAACTTTGCCAACATTACATAGGTTTCATGGGAGTGCATGGCAATTACCATGGGGACAGACTTTTTTTTTTTGGATGATTTACGGTCTGTAAGATTGAGGGACGCCTTGGGGAGCTTCCCATGTCCCTTTCTCCCAACAAAGAGAATGATGTGACTGCCTTTGTCCCCCACTCAAATGGGGACTTCCAGGGAGACCAGCGTTCCCCTTGGAGGCGTCATTGTCTCCCTAACAAGTCATTGCAAATATTAATATTCATATTTTTACAGGCCCAGTGAAGCCACCATAACTCTTTCCATTCGCTTCCCATTGAATCTATTATGCATGAGCGTGAGCTTTTTTCCTTACATTCATAATATGTGAATGAAAGAGATGTTCTCCATATGAAAGGTTGCTGTGTCACACCCCTAAAGAGACTGCAGAGATAAAAAAAATATATATAATTACATCTTTCTTCCATGTAATTCTGTGATTATGCTGTCCCATTATCCAGGATAACGCAGATGTGCTCTAACATTGTGTGGAGCGAATCTCTTAGGACCCTGCAAGGAAAAGTACTTTTCATCGGGTCAATATTATATATTTCAGATGAAATGTTTTCTGTATTTAAACCACTCCATCGAAGAAGTGCTGGATGAAATCCCACTGTCTCTGCTCTGCCGACGTTCATTGCCGGAGCAGTCATTAATGGCCTAATAAAACCGTAGGCTCTCCAGAATGCATAATGTAAAGGAGAGAACTTAAAAAAACACGGCTGCTCCTTTATATTAACTCTATTTTGCAGGCCGTGGTGGGCTCGAGGTCTCTGCTCACCACATTGAAAATCAAGACTGCTTTTTATAATAAGGGGTAACACTTAAAACCACATGGTGAAAGCTATGACATTGCTAAACAGCTAGCTGAGAGGATCATTTACACATGAAGACAGCTTCTGTCATGCTGTGGATATCAGAAACAACAGTGACAGGTAGTTCTCATTTCATTACATGTAACAGTAAGAGCATGAAAAAGAAAACCCATCAGTTGGAACATTGCATACAAAATGACTTGATCCCTCTTCTCACCACCAAATTCACCCCACCATCTTGTCGTCCTTTGCTGGAGGTGCACCAGTATTCCAAGGACAACACCAGCCCGGTTTTATGTTCTGACTTCTCCAGTATATTATATCAAAGACAGTTTCTTTGAACACTGCTGCCCAGTTCACAGCCATAAAACTACACCTTAAAGTATATGCCATATCTAATTAGCACTGCTCTTGCCATCTATACTGACCAGCTGGAGAGGTTTGTTGAGCGGGATAATGAAAAATTGATTGGCAAAGTGACGGATGCATGTACTGTCCTTTTGAGTTGATGCAGTGCCTTACATTCAACCCTTTGACACCTCAATTAGTACCGCTACAGTATTACGTGAATCTAAACAAAGGCATGACCCTTAAGATAAATAGATCCATTGATCTAATTACAATGGAAGCTCACTGGAAGCACAACAAATACTGACTCTTATTGTCTCAGTGTTCCTGTATACTCTGTTTTCCTGCACTGATTAAGCCACTCTATGTGTTACTGATTTTATCCCATCTATTGCACACCAGGGGAAATGGACCACCAAAAGACCACCGCTGACCGGCCATTTCTTTGAGTGTTCGACCATTCTGAAGATGCCATGAACACCAAATTGGTCGTGTTATCTTAGTTTTTGTTTTTATCAGAGCTTAGTAGACCAACTGTTCTTTGGTAGTGATGATGCTGCCTTCCCATTGATTGGAACGGAAAGGCTTGAGTTTGTATTTACCATTACATTGAACTCAATGGGCAAAACATTGATTTACTGTATAAAAATATGTACAATATGTTCATGGGAAAAGCTTATTCTCATAACAACAACTAAAGAAGTTAACTAGAGGTGTCTGGCTTTGCAGAGACCACTATGTGTACTCACTCCCTACTATTCCTTTAACTCATTGGCCCTCTATCATTGAGGCCCACACAGTTCCATTACCTCGGACAAGTCAAGGACATTAACGTGATGCGGACCTGAATTATGGGTCATCTGTCATAGGGTCTTGTGGTGAGGTCCTGTGATGGTGAGAGATGAAGGTCCCTGCTCTGTCCAATGAGGCGTCCAGAGAGATGCCCGGGACAAACGACCCGTGAGTGGAGACACACCTTTCATATTTGACAGCAAGGGCTGTCCTGAAGAATTGCCCTCCCTCCTCCTCTTTCTAGTGGTCCAGTCTAATCCTGAGAAGAGAACCAGCACATGAGGTTGGGTTGACCAAGGATCCCCCTCACCCACTCCTTCCATCATGTCTTAATGAACATAATCAGACGCCTCCTAGTGACCCTGGGTCACAACTCTCGGTACGGTCTCGATGATTCACACTCCAGTGAGCCCCATTACAATGAGTAAGACTGTTATTAACTGAAACATGAATCAGGCTGATCTATTTTTCTTTACTCTGCAATGACTCAGCTATTACAGACTGTTGGACTACATCTGTCCATATATATCATATCTGAGACAGAATAAGTGTTCAGAAAAATCAAGTTCTGTAGGTGATAAGAAAAGCAGTTTACATGCATTAAACTGCAGAATGGAAGGAGAATAGTGGTAAAATGGGACACTGAAGACGAATGGACAAATAAGCATATCTGCTCATGATTTATTTACATATTCCAGGTATCATTTTTCATCCTGTCAGTAAGAGCATGCGGCATGAAAATATTCCACAGTGCAGGTTGGGGGTTTTGGCGCAGGCCAAGGGGAAACCTGATTGTGCAGGAAGCTGCATTAACTAATGCACTTATTTTGAGAACAGCAGACACTCTTGTATGTCCCAAAGGTTTGGCAATACTGTGCACTGTCACTGGTTTCCATTAAAGTTCCACATCTCCAAAGCCTTGGCACCTTCTGCATGACACACAGTCAGATGGCCAGATGTTAGCGGCTGGAGACCATGCATAAGCCCACAACTGAAGGGGGATTAGCTGAATCATTCCAAATATTTTGATAGAGGGTCCTTGCTGTCTGACCAGCAGTGTTAATTATGTGGCAATTCCAAAGCAATCACGTTTACCCAATGTCTTAATAACCTTAGGTTCATGTCCATGCAATTATGCAAACGGAAACCCTTTCCTTCTCTTGTTCCCTCTTTTCCCTTTTCCCTGCATTTTCCTTTCTCATTCTTTCTGGCACTCCGTTATTGGCGTCGTGCTCCAGGCAGGGAAAGTAGGCCAGAATTACTTTTGCTTGGTTATCCCCAATGAAGCGTGGCTGGGAGATTCTCCTTGCAGAAGCACACAGCCTGCACGAGCATCGAGTCCAAGAGGTGGGCAGATGGAGAGCCAGTTTTAGGCCAGCAGGTATTTTTTTGACTTCTGCTTTGCTTTTGTTTGATATTTCTTCTTTCTTTCAGAGCCTGAAATAAGGCTGGCATTGCTAGGGTGAGGACGTGGATAAATATGATGTAAGACCAGAAGTGATTCTGGCTTTTGATGTGTAAACAACATTTCCTAAATCGCTAACATAAAGGGAGGCATCAGTGCCTGATAAGATTCCTGTGTTTGAGCCGGCTGACATTTCACCTACACTAATGCACAAACCAGGAGTTTGCACGGTAGTCTTGATCTTGATTCAGGGAGAAAAGTGGTCTTTTGGCTGTTGTACTGGAGGCTTTGATATGATATACAATAACTTCTTTGTTTCAGTGTTTTAGCATGCTTGAATCAACACATGGATTGTAATATTATATCCATTTCTCATGAAAGCCGTATCATGTCCAGCGGTTTGACTTTGGCACAGTTATCGCTGTCCCTCTTGGGCGTATCGTTTATTAAAACACAGCCAGACGGCCTTCTTTTCTCCTGTGGGGACAAAAAGCATGAGCTTTCTCTTACCATTTTCTGAGTGAATGAGTAGGCCTCAGTCCAACAGAGGGGGGATGGCTTTGCTCTAAGCAGGGAAAGACTCTGAAGGATACTCTACTGATTGCCTTGGTCTTAATTGTTCTCTTAATTAGGCTGCAGCGTTGTTTGCAGCTGGAGGGGAAATGGTATGTGCCGCTGTGTGTTGTTTTCCTGTGTGCTTTCACTGACCATTGAGGAACGAAGAGCACTGAGAGACATTTGTGGAGACATGGATGTACCATGTTAAATCTGCCTAATCCTTCATGCTTTCTCTCTCTCTCTCTCTCTCTCTCTCTCTCTCTCTCTCTCTCTCTCTCTCTCTCTTTTTCTGTCTGAATCTCATTCTTTGCTCCTCTTTCAGCATTCCTCCCACTCTCCCTCAACACATCCCTCGTGCTCCTCTCTATCTCTCTCTAACTATCTCTCCATCTCCTTGTGTCTCTCAGCACCCCCTCCCCCTTCCTCTGTCTGAACTGGTTCCAGAAAGACCCTCTGGTCATCTCATTGTATCATCTCTTTTTATGAAGACTTTTTAAGAATTTTTATGCTCCAAAAAGTCACTTCCACCAATAAAGAGAACATTGTTGCAGAGATAAAACTTAATTACATCAGTAAATCATACCTCTCTGATGGTATTCCGCAGGAGCTCATTTCCGTGTGCTGGACTCGTTTGTAGCCTCATGTTTTAGGATCACAGATCTAAGAGTTGTTTGCATGACTCAACACCTGTGTGTGTGTGTGTGTGTGTGTGTGTGTGTGTGTGTGTGTGTGTGTGTGTGTGTGTGTGTGTGTGTATGAGAGAGAGCAGACTCCCTCTCTGTGAAGTGTTCAAGCCTGGGAACGATGCCTGTGTGGCTCCTTCAGGCCTTGCCTAGGCAGCTGGCCCTCATTAGTGCGTGCTCCTGCTCCGATCATTTCCCTGTGTACGAACAGGTTAAATCATGGGAGGAAACATTATCTAGCAGCCCCCTCTTCTCTCTATACCACGGAATAATCATTAAAGCCATGGAGCTGAGATTTCACCACTGCTGCACTTGGAGAAGCCTCGTCAGTTTACAGAGTTACAGACATGTAGACCTTCTCTTATACAACAAATGCCGTGAATGCAAAAAGCAAACTTTGTGTCCTTTTTTAAGTAACAAAACAAATGTAGCTGCACTCTGAAGTAAAAGGTTCTATGAGGTTCTTTGGAACTTTATTCTTTTGTTTTGAACGTTTTATTTAGGACAATGGTAAACACATACAACAATTCACATACATAATACAAAATATAGTAAGTAAATAATAAGGAAATATACCTTATACAATATAACATTATACCACTGCCCATTTTAACCAAATATCTACAAAACAAACAAACAAACAAACAAAAACAACCAAACAGAAACAGATAAGGGATAAATAAAAATAAATAAATAAGTAAATAAGGGGGGTACTAAATAGCAGTAAATAAAGTGTGCGAAATAAATAAATAATTTATAAAAAGGGGTAAAAAACAGTCAGTCATCAGGAAAAACCTTAAGTGACGCAATGTATAACAGAAGTGGATTCCATTTACGGTAGAATGCGGCCGTGTCACCTTTTGTTGTAAATTTGATCTTTTCCAATTTTAAAAAGTAAATCACATCCCGAAACCAAGAAGAAATTGATGGAGGAGTTGGGGACTTCCATAGCAAAAGAATACGTCGCCTAGCTAGTAAAGACATGAAAGCCAAGACCCCATGTTGAAGTGTGGACAGCCCAGAGATATTTTTAGAAAAACCAAATATGGCCACGAGCGGATTCTGGGGAATATTAGCACCGAATATTTTAGACACTGTATTGAAAAATTCAGTCCAGAATCTGCTGAGGGAGGAACAAAAAAAATACATATGGCTCAGGTTGCAGGGGGAAGCACCACACCGATCGCATTCATCACTGATATTTGGATGGAATTTTGCTAAGTGAGACTTTGAACGATGAACTCTGTGAATGACCTTAAACTGTATTAACTGAAGTTTAGCACATGGTGCACTGGAACGTATGATGCCCGTAGCCTCGTCCCACCATTGTTCAGAAAACGTAGTACCAAGTTCCCTCTCCCAACCCTTTCTATATGTGTCCAATGTGTGCCCATCAGTACTCAATAGATGAGTATAGATCTTTGAGATCACAGATTTCTGAGATAAATCAATGACCAAAGGATCATCACACAATGTCTTGGCGGGAAGTGAGATGAAGCCTGGAAAAAGCGAGGATACACAGTGTCGAACCTGAAAATAACGAAACATATGTTTCCTCGACAAGCCAAAATCTGAAACTAACTGCTGAAAACTGCGAAAAGTGCCCGCTTTGTAAAGATCTTGGAAAGAACATATACCTCTGTCTCGCCACATATTAAAAGCTGTATCAGTCAGAGCTGGCGGGAACAGATGGTGGAACTTTATTCTTTTCTCTTTGTAATAACAAAAATGTTTTCAGTCGTCTAGTCCATGTTTCTCAATTTCAAATGTTATTTCCTCCTAAAAACATGGCTTGGTATACACTAGAATGGTACATTACATATGTAATACAGCTACTGCTACTATAGTCTTTTACATTGTTTATTCAAGTGATAAATGAACATTGTATATTTTAATCAATAAAAAGTCATTAATGGCACAATTTATAAGTGCTGTTTAACTCATTGTTGTCAGTGGGAATGTGGGATTTACCCCAGAATGGGAAACTTAAACTTGTTCTGGCTCTGGAGTTAGATATGAACAAAGCTCCACTTATCAGTTGTGACCACAGTTGAGACTCAAATCTGGAAACCTAGCTAATGCACATTAGTGATCTTGATTTGGCAAAAGGTGATCAGCTTCTTTGCAGTTGTTTTAGTCCAAAACAAGGCTGTTAGTGCCTTTTTATTGCAAGTTCAGTTGTTGCATCAGTGATGTGATTGGTTTCTCAGGTGCTGTATCACATTGCTCCTGTGGTCTGCCTTGGAAACCATGCAAAATATTCAAACCACCTTAATGTTTTGTGTTAATTTCAAGTAGTTTATAAACTGAAGCACTAAATGCACCTGATAGAAGCCAGAAATGACCAACCTTTTTCATACAGATATTAAGGAAAAACATTTATTATTTGAAGTGTTTTAGAATTTTTAAGTTGCTCTACCTCCTGCAAATGGAATGGCTAATTCCAAGAACTAACCTGGAGAATAAATCCAGCCTCATTGGTGCAGCTGTCTTTGTGACAGACACAGATTACTACCTTGGTTCTGTCAGATGGGTCAAATGTATTTCTGCCCAACTTAAATCCAACAGCCAGAATGAACAGACATTAAAATGATAATAAATAAATAAATAAAAAATCTCTCTTCAGAAAAGATCAACAGTTCACAGTGAATTGCTCACAAAAACCTATAGATACTAGTTTGAAGAGAATTATAAGAATGTTCAGACATGGGTTTTTAAGAGGGTAACAATAAAGTTCTGACTAGTTTCAAATTATTTGCAGTCAAAGGAGCTTTATGCAAGAATTGTTGTTGTTTGCTACTTGGCTCCCTGAACAGTGAGTAATATAACTGACTGTAACACCCATGGTGTAAATACAAATCATGCTTTCTGACCCCCTGAAGGACAGTTGTACATGTGCATTTGTTGACAAGTTGACAGATAAAAAACTAGCAAAGACAACTCTGGAAGTGAAAGAGCCTTGTTGACTGACAGGCTAGCCAACACGACTAGACAGCAAGAATGCAAGAACACCTATTACCAGTAGTCTGATTATGTTATCTACCAAGCTTGTTAACATCACCTTAAAATGTGCTAGTTGGTAAACCTCAGACTTATGATCAAAAACTAGCAAATGGACAATACATCAAGCAAGTGCAACAACACAAGACAATTAAGTAGCTTATGAGTTGCTCCTGACTAGTCCACACAGAAGAAAGAAAGCTCAGCATCTGCCTCGAATCCATAGGGATTTACTCTTGTCTGGTCTGTTTCTCCATCACTCTCTCTTTTTCTCCCTTGCTTCATCCCACAACATCTTTGGTGTCTTCATGCTACGAAGTCCATATTGGGAATGCCAAACTAGATTCTTCTTATTGCTAGCTGAAGACCAATAGTTGCTGGATTGTGATGTATGCTGTAACGTCAAACAGTGCAGTAGACAGCATTTGTTGTCTGGAGTGGTAATGACATTCTCGCTGTAACAAATCCGTGTGATTCTGAAGCTACGATTTTTACGGTAAAAATGGTAAATAGTGATTGTTTTATGAAGTAAATAAACAAATTACATAACTGATTACTTAATAGCCTTCATAGCCTGTTTGGGGTAAATGTTTCATGATTTAGGAATGCAGTTTAAAACAATGTTTATTGGTGCAATACAAGCTTGATAATTACATTTGCATTATAACTCCAGTACATGTTTTGTAAATAATGGAGTAAACACCTCCAGTTGACTTTGGAGGACACTGATAATGTAGAAGAAGCCTGCTGGATTGCTTCACATTGCGTGTAACCCCATTATAATGCACATCTCATGCTCTCTGAATCCACTGAGCTCACCCATCTGACCTGTAATACAAACCAGCGAAGGGGAGAGAGAGGTGAGAAGCAGGAACAAGAAAGAGAGGGTGATTACGTCAGCACAAGCAGCGTGTTCAGAGTTTTATGATTAATTACCCGTTGTCTTCTGTATGCTGGCTTGGATACGAATAATCTCCCCTTTGACGAGGTGAACGCGAGCGTGGTGGGTTTTAATCAGCGCTGCAAGTGGGGCGGAAAACACCTGTTCCTGGCTGCAGGTGAACAGTTCAGTTAAGAGAGCAGGGTGGGATGGGATGTATTTCTCCCGTCCCCTCAGCAATGCCATATAAATGCCCTAATCCGTGTATTCCCCCTTCGTTCTTTTTTGTTTCCATGCCATATCTGCTTAACTTGCTCTGCTGTACGAGAGGCTGAGGGATTACACCCAGAAATCAGCTTGCAAGATGGTAGCAATTAAGAAGTGCCTACCTGCACGTCATCCGTTCCATCTCATCTGTTAGTCTTTATTGTGAGCAGCCCACTCCTCGCTCCTCGCTAAAGGAAGCAGTGTGCATGTATAATGCAGTTACGCTCCTACTGATGCATGAAGCTCCGTGTCTGCTTCTTGTCAAGATCTTGCCACTAAAGTCAATTTGCTTGGGCTCAACAGAATTTAATATTTCTTTAATCAGATAAACAAGGATGTTACGTAGGCCGGCTCTATTGATAGGAGGAAATAATTAAACTTGGCTCAGAATAATTTCACCCGCAGTGCATTACAGTAAACTCCATAAAATCCCAGCCAGCACCCATCCCTCCCCCAGCTCCCATCACCAGGTTTTTATTGTTGTACAATAAGATTGAGATCTAGGGTAAGGCAGAGGAAGAGGAAGATTGAGGAGAGCAAGACTTTTGCAAAGAAGAGAGTGGATGGAAGGAGAGAGAAGATTCCATTAATGTCCGTCTGTTTTGCTTCCTCCATTTCAGCACGTGGCATCGATAACCCTTATGCCTGGTCCAACATGAGATGAGATCGACATCAGAAGTTAATACCCAGGTCAGTGAGGACACAGGTACAATATCTCAGCTGCTCAGCAGGACTGTCAAAACATAAGGTCAAGGTAATTGACTAGGAAGACAAACTGTCTCCAAAAAACAAAGAAAACAAATAAAATGCCCCTTTCACAAACCAGGGTTGAGCAGTGTGAAGACACCGAAGACTTCAGGTGAGGAATTCTTCAGAACTGTGGCTCGAATGGCTGAGGCTTCATTACCTCTTCATCTGGGCACTGTATAACATTGTTAACTGTGACGTTCTCAAATGAACCCAGACCTGTGGTGCAGTAATGAGGCCTTATTGAATCTCGGTGTGTGGGAGATTAAACCCACCTGGGTCACCGCTACGGGACTTCAAACTCCTCTTGGACAGCCATGCCAGGGCCCTGTTTCCCCAGCAGGGAACAACTGACATCAACATCAGAACACCTCCCTGCCCCCCCCACCTCCTTGCCACATCAAGGTCATGGAACACGGCTTGGAGCTTGCATATTAGCGAAAAGCATCACAGTACACTCAAACAGCCCATATCTTCTAAGAACTAAGTACAAGGCAACAAGTTTGCTTGTAGTCTGTTGTAGTTTTTGAAGTGCCCTCACTGCTATCAAGCTTAACCTTTGGGAAGGTCCACACTGGAGCTGCTGAGGTGTGTAGATACTGAAACACAATACGCCTTGATCATGCTTCTGAATGGAAGCTGAATCTATCAACTTGCGAATGAGCAGTCCCTACCCTGTCTGTAATTATTTAGACTCCATTTTTAGTTAATTATTGTCATTAGCGTTATGTGTTCTAAGTGCATGCATAATTTTGCAGGGGAAAAAAAAACTCAGATGAGCATTTAAGATGAACAGAACGTTTGGCTATTGGGAAACTGAGAGAAAACAGCCGGGAAACAGCTGAAAAGGGAGCAATTATTTTAATGATCTTACCAATGCAGATGTTTTAAATTAGATTTAGGTTGCTGCTTGCCTACTGGTGGCAGTGAGGAAGCTGTTAGTGGCAGCGTGTGGAGCTGCGAACATCTCTACAATGAGCTGGACAAACTTGTGTTTCTCACTACTTCACATGTGAAACAGTGGGAGTCATGAATTATTGAAGATCTGTGAACTTGAAGGCATGAAGGTTTCAGCACTGTTAACTGGTGTTTTTTTTATTTAGCGCATTCAGTTTAATTCATTGTGGGGTGCTGATGTCTATTATTAAACTGAATTATTGTTCAGGAAAGGGTGTAGTATTTTTAGACCCACTGGTAAAGTGGGTGGCTTGGCTGAGGTGTAGAAGCAGGTTGCAGCTGCTGCTGTTGGCACAGAGACAAGGACCTGCTTCCAGTCTCTCATACATGTTTCAGATCACTTATGTTAGCTGTATGTGATGTCTGGAACTTTCATGAGGAAAGAAACAGTCACTTTTTGTCTCTCGTATGTCTCTCTACCTGCGTGAATACTCGCACTGTGAATTTGTGGCCTGAGCTTTGTGAATATATGTTTTCTTTTCGTGTAAAATAAGCTTCAGAGAATTTCAAAACAGGTATAAAACTGTAAAGGAAGATGGAAAAGAATAATACTTATATGATGACTCAAAATCTATGTTATTGTGCACTAATAAAGGGTTCTTCAATAGTTCTTAACTCTTGCAACCTGAGATCCGCACTTTGTGGGTAGACACATGTTGTTTTGTAGGGTTCATATCTCGGGATCAGAGTAACCTACAGACATGATACACATATCATAAATTGCAAGGCAATGGTGATATCATTGTGTGATGAATTTTCAACAAATAATCCAGTAAATAAATAAATATCCTTGTCAATCTAATCATTACAAATAACTCACCAGCAATCTGAAGTGCCGTTATCTCAGGAGATGCATAGGAGCACTCACACTTGTATGTATGTACACTTCTTCTCAGTATCTTAAAGGACCCTTTATATGTATAGGTCTCTAACTAGGTTACTGATTTTCAAATTTGCACTTGGGCTAAGAGTAACTAGAAATTCTAGTCCATGTTAGCAGGAAATTAGTGTACCTGTAGTTTGTCATTCTTAAGGAGATGAAAACTCCTCTTAGTGCTCCTTAACAATTAAAGAGAATTACCAGACGTTCCCCAATAAAACCATTGAGTGTGAGTAAACTGGGGAAAAAGTGCTTGGGCATAAATGTTTTGGGATTTGTGGTTGTTTCAGGGAGGGTTCTTAAATGAACATAATATGCTGTCTGGGATGAGAGAGGGAAGGAGAAAGTGAGGGTGAAATTTGAAAGAGAGAACAAGAAGAAGAAGAAGACGATGAGGTGCTCTTTTCTCTTCTTGGGAGCATCGCAGCGTGAGGAAAAGCTTGTTAAAATCCTAATAGTGGCTATCAAAGGGTATTGATTATCTTTCCTGGCCTGTTTGGGTGACAAAGTGAGCATTAAGGTAGGACCCCAGTGTTGGCTAGATCGTCCTCTAGGGTGTCCTGCTCCCCGATGGCCGGCCACTGAGTGGTGAGAAGCCTGCCTGGAGCATCTCCACCATTCAACCTCCTGCCACCAGATAATCCACTTTACAGGCTCACATCAAACAGCCTGCCCTGGAGCCTGGGGAGCAAGCTGCAACCTGTTCATACTGCACACAACACACACACACACACACACACACACACACACAGAGCATGCTCTCTCTCATCCCATGTTTCACGCTGCATGAATATTGCACACATGCAGGCATATCTCATACCTGCACTGGTCTGGGGTGTCAGATCGTGAGAGGCCATGCTTTGAACATAACCTTTTTGTCAATATACACCATAAGCCAAAGGTTAGGAAGCAATACATTTATAAAAGCAACACTAATGCACAGTAATGTGTTTATTAACTGTGGTAGCAGTGCTCACACGACTGATTCTTAATTTGTTTTGCTCCTGGTGATTATCGTGCAGTTTTATTACAGTCATAATCATATCTGTGTGATTCTCAGATGTGCCTGAAAGCCAGATTAACTGAATAAGGTGTATCAAATTGGGAGTTTGTAAAACAATAATAATAAAAGTGGTAAATGTAAAGCCCTTTTTTTTTAATTAAGAAGCATGTAGGCTCATATTCTCCACTCTTAATGGGGCACTAGAAAAAAAAAAGAAACAAAAAACATTTTTTTATTTGGCACAGTTGAATAATGAGAGTTGGGTACATGGAGTTGACATACCATGAACAGAAAATCTGGCATAACCAAAACAGAGCTGTTAAACAGGACAATTTCAAAACCCAGTGCAATTTATGAAATGGTCTTGGCCTATTTTAATTGTGCTGCCAAAATTACACTCAGTCCACTAGCAAAAACTCCAAACTAGCAAAAATATTATAAAATATGGTTATAAAATATGGTTGTGGTGATGTTGTCTCGTCTCTGGTATTGATACTTTCCCTTCCAGTGTGTGTTTAGCCCCAGTTTGATAGTCAGCTGAAGAAGATCAGTTTTCTTCTGAGAGACGAGACAATAGACAGAAGACATGGTAAATGGCAGTCTGTTAGTGTTAGCTGGCACAGTCACCAAACCTGGGCTGTGACCAAAATGGTTCCCTATTTCTTCATTATTTTTTGCACTGTACAGGGATAGACTATTTAGTTTACTAAGTCATATAGAAACACAGGAATTCTGACATTTCCTCATCAGCAATGGACATCAGCACTGGACACATTAAAAAACACTTGAGTGTGTGAGCCATGTTTAATCTCCAAACACACACACACACAAACTGAATAAAGTTAGTAAAGCTCTGTTATGTTCATCGAACAATCCTTGATTATATTGCTTGCAAACAGAAGCCTCCCATTAATGAACTAACGTTACAGGAAAACATCTGAACCCAACATCGTTCAATGGCTCGTAACTATAACTGGCTTAGCGGCTGCATAAGCAAACGGCAGCTCCACTGTGTCTCCACTTCGTTTCACTGTGTTGTTTAGTAACAAAACTCACTGTTGCATTCTTGTCCATATTCAGCTACAATGTTTACAATAAATTATCAGTGAAATTTGGGATTATAGTTTTATATTTATATTATAGTTTATAGGTCATAAATCCTGTTTGGAATCCACTTTATGATTCAGACACCATAAAACCCATTTTAGTAGCATGTAGAAGCCTTTGTGAAGAGTAGGTGTTGGCTGAAACTTTGTGTTTCTTTATCTTTAAAAGACAACATATTCATAGTAGATGTGAATGCAGAGTGAATCTCACTTTCTCACATACTTGCATTATCTCCAGTAGTAATGTGGCAATGACATTTACTACTTGCTAAAGGCAGCATTTTGACTTCTTTTTTTTTTTTGTTTACTTGTGAGAAAAGCAAGATGGCTGTTTGCGATGACTCTTCCATTGTGTGGCTTCTTTAATATAAGGCTTCCTCACTGTGCATAATAAATAGGGTGCATGAACAACAGAGGTCTCTAGAGGAAATGGAAGCAAGTACTGAAAAGATGAGTACTTTATCCCCACCAAGCATGGCCAATACAGTACATGGAAAAAACTGAATAGCAGATGAAGTTGCCTCTGGTTTAAGTGCATTTTTACTCCAAGCAATTTTTGATTTCCGTGAATGCTGAGGAAATGCAATAAAGGCTGGAGTTATAAAAGGCATGCTATACATAAAGCATGATAACAAGCAAATTAATGGATGTCTTCATCAAATATTAATGTGATAAATCCCTGGTTTTGAACCCACTACATGGAAATTTAGATTTTTTTTTTTTTTTTGCTGGAGCATTTTGCAAATTTATTTAAAATAAAAACAGAAAAATATAACATACATAAGTATTCAAATCCTTTACCATGACCTAGTTGAGCTCAGGTGTATCTTGTTTCCACTTATCATCCTTCAGATGTTTTTACAGCTTGATTGGAATGCACTTGTGGTAAATTCCGTTGATTGGACATGATTTGGAAAAGCACACACCTGTTTATATAAGGTCCTATAGTAGACAGTGCATTTCAGAACACAAACCAAGCCATGAAGTCTGAGGAACTGTCTGTAGACCTCTGAGACAGGACTGTGTTGAGACACAGATCTGGGGAAGGGTACTTCATAGAGCTAGCCAAACTGAGTGATTGTGATTGGAGGGAGAGAGGAGAACCTTCCAGAAGGACAACCGTTTCTGCAGTGCTCCACCAATCAGGCATGCATGGTAGACTGTCCCAGACTTGAATCCGATTGAGCATTTCTGGAGATTTCTAAAAATGTGCACTAACAGTAACTAACAGTCCCCAGACTGAGGGGTTCTGCAAAGAAGAATGGGAGAAACTTCCCAGACACAGGTGTGCCAAGCTTGCAGCATCAAACTCAAAAAGACTTTAAGGTAGAACTATAATTGCTACCAATTGTTATTTTTTAAGTATATATAGGGTTTTGTTTTAGATATATTTGTAACCCATAGCATGTTTTGCTTGATTTTTTGCATGATATTTTAACATTTGGTGGACAAATTAATGAAACAAAAGAGAAAAAAACAGAAACTTGATTAGTACAGGTAATGAGTATGACATATTACTGAGATCTTCAGCTCATTGTCAGCTGTGGTTCATTTGGGGATTATTATGGTGACTGCTGAACCCTGCAGACTGTAACTGCAACTACTCAGTCCTTAGACTGGTTTCCAAGCAGATGATAATGGAAAACGTGGATTTCCTTCATTTTAGTAATAAACTTTACTCCTATTATAATATTGTTTGTTTTGCATTTCTGGATTTACCAGAGTAGGATGGAGTCCCTTCTTGACTTTATTCCCTTTTCTGAGCCACTTTGTAACAAACTGGTGACCACTGTTATAAAACAAACTCTGTACAGGGTGACAAACGTGCCACATGGTCCAGCGTCAAGGAGGCCAGACCACTTTTTTAGAGGAAAGACCACATCAATGTTGAGTGTTTGTTTTCACCCTGCAGATTCATGGAGTGCTGTAAATGTGCTAGCAAAGACCTCTTAAGAATGTCAGGATCTATCATAGAGAGGTAGTACTTACAAAATTCAACTCAGTGTGGAACACAAACTGTGACCAAGTGTCAAAACATATTTTTCGACTTCAACTAGATGTGGATAATATGACCAGATTTGATTTCACTGTGGTCAATTTTGTTACTGTAATGCAAAGTTTGCTCTCTGTGGATATTGTGGATATCATCAGTGATTAAAAAACACTGGTCAACTGCATTCCTCAATAAAAAAGCATAATTAATCCGGTTAAGATGAATGGAGTGAAGCACATTTTGAACATAAATAGCTACATTCAGTGTGTAGGAGACTTTGATTGTAGTTTATAGGAAACTGCTACAACTGATGCATTTTCTGTTAATATTTTATCCATATTGCCCAACCCTACCTGCAGTAAAAATGGTCTTGTCCCCCCAAGTTGAAATTGAAATTTGGACTGGTTCCACCTCTTGAGTTTGACTTTCTGTTGTCCTGCCCACAGCCAAAATAGACATTCTCATTAGTTCTGCCTTGATTGTCTCTCTGTTTGTACCTCTAGATCAGTGTCAGCTCTATTTAGAGGAAGTGGTTTCCATTGTTGAGAGGTTATGGCCCACTGGCCCCATTTGTGCCACCCCTGTGCTCTGCAAATAAATTTGAACTGAATAGAATTAAAATAACACCAACAACTTAATAGTTGATAATTTTATAGCAACAATAGCGATACAATAATGAGAGTCCAAATAATTCCATTGATATTTCAGTTTTCATAATGTTTCTTGCATTTACTAAACATCTGAGCTTTACACTACCAGAGCAGAGACAAGGAACAACTGTGATTTGTTTTAAGGGCCCAGTCAATTTTGTGTCTGTGCAGTATCAGTGCTTGCATTAGCACACCCACTCTGCCAAAGGCAAATGGGATGGGCATTCATGGGCCTTAACATCCTTGTGCCAGCTGGAGCCCAATCAGGTGAAGGAGAATGTGCCCCCCCCAACTCTCCCCCCAAGCATAGAACACCAACATGTCCAATCCACAGCTCACCATAACGCTCCACCTCCAACCTCTTCAGCTTAACCATCACAGGCTCTAACGATTCACTCCAGTCTGGCCCTTTTGTATTGCTAGACAGGGCCACAGCACAAGCTCATAGTCACAGTGGAGTTACAGTAGCATAGGCATTCACCTTGTCACACACAATCTCAGTCATAACACAAATTACATCCAATGATTGTCAAACGTGTTACATCTTCAAGGTTAAAGATGCAATGTGCTACAACTGAGAATGGCATGTTTGTGTGGACCTGGCCTTGATTATGGAGGTGTTTTGAAACTGGGACGTGCAAATTCCCAGTGACATGTGAAATGTTTAGGTGAATTAATCCACAGCACTGGCGTCTCTGGAGAGATGTGCCAGTAGCGTGACACTGCGGATGCTCTGGGCTGTTTGGAAGATCTGCAATTTATTCATGATTATAACCACAGCTCAGCAGGCTGGGCCAGAAGCAGACCATGCATTACACTCTGTACATCAACTACTCATCAGCCTTCAACTGAAAAAAAAAAAAGATAAAAAATAATATATATATATATATATATATATATTTATTTGTGGTGAGAAACATGGTGAGAAATTCTAGCTTTCAATTATCACATTTGAATGTATAAGTGGATGAGTAGCTCGAATTTGCCCAAAAAGTATTTTGTTTTTTATTGTTTTGTAGAAAAAAAAACAAATGTTGTTTTTGTTGTTTTTTTATTTAATAAAACATCGAATAAGTTATTAATAAAGCAACTACATCAGTGATGTAGAGATGATGTTCATGATATTAGTTGTTTTGTCACATTGCCTTTCTTGAGTAAATAATATGTTTAATTCAGAAATTCTCCATGTTCAACTATATCCACAACTATGGCACTTTTTCATTGTCTACTTTTAATTAGATTTTAAAATTTAAAGTAAAACAAAACAAAACAGATTTTGAATAACAAAAAAACATGTAATGTGGAAAGAACTAATGATACATGGATTATAGAACCATTCATTAAAGGATTATTTAGGAAATCAAACATGGTTTAATCTCTGGCAATGCTACAAAATCTAAAACAATATTTTGGCATCTCTACTATTAAGATTTTATTTAAAACAAGATATAGAGGAGACATTGCCATTTAGGTACATGCCATATTTATGCTTCAGCTAGGGGTCAGAGTAAACTCCCGACATGATACACATAAGAAACAGTAAGAGTTACCTTATTTAAAAAGCATGATATTGTCAATCCTAGTTTAAATACCATAGCAGCCATGCAGTGTATGTTTACTGCTCTGTCCATGTGTATATGCTTGACCTGCTTGCAGACTCTCAGCAAGACTGATCAGTGAGTGGGACTGACGACCTCACTTACACAGATATTGGATTACAGAGGAAAATGGGAAGAAAGGGGCTGTTTGCTCTCTTTCTTTGGTCACACTATGTTCAAATGTAAGAAGGAAAGTTTTGAGAAGACATAATACTGATGCATACATACATAACAAGACTTACACAACTTGCATACATTGCATTACTTACATACAAGACAGTTGTTTTATTTTATTTAGACTACTTCCAAGTATTCTGCAGTGCATAGATATTGTTGCATTTTCAGCTCAAAACACTGGACCATCCATTTTAATTTATTAATTTTTTTTATTTCAGAAACAAATTATTCACTGTTCAAATTCATGCAATTATTAAAATTGTGTCAATTATTAAATCTCGAATGAAGACATATTTGAGTAGCTTAGGATCTCTGCATTTGGCATGCGTGACTGTAATTTGAAATTTGTAGGGGAATAAGATCAGGCGGACGGAATAGATGACTAGGGAGTGGAGGTAATGCTGGGGTTATGATTTAATGAAAAACAAAGTACAAAACAAATGAAACATACTGATAACTACTAATCAAATGACTGACTAAACATGACAGAAAACAAACAGGGCTGGGAACAAGCCAACAATCTCGACACAAACTTGGAAAACAAAGCAAAACAGCAACAAACCTTGACAGAAACAAAAGGACTGACAAAGACAGGCTGAGACAAAGGGTCTTAAATAGAACAGAACATTGGACACACCTGGAGCCACTGATTACAAAGGGGCAGGTTTACAAATGAGACACAGATGGGAATGGGCGGAGCAAGGGAGGAGACAAGACCAAAACAAACACAGCATGTGCTAAGAGCACATGGGAAAACACAACAACTGAGACAAAAGTTGAACAGGACTAGAAAGTCAAACTATGAAAATATCCTGCAAAAATATTTCTTAACAGCAACATTTTGTAAATGTTGACCACAAGACATTTTTTAGTAAAGTAACTAAAGTAAGTAATTCTTTAGTTAGTGGGGTTCATTTTAACACACAAGTGTCTTAAAAATAAACAGGGAGTGTAGAAAAATATTAAAGTGTTATTATTAGTTTTTTACATAGTGATAAAAAATCAGCAGTGTAGTCTGTCACAGCAATGTTTGTCACAGCCTCGTTTGATTAATCATATTTATTGTAATGCAGATTGTTTTCATGTATTAAGCTTGAGAATTACTCTCAAACTCTGGATTTCCCAGATTTATTAGCAACTGTAAGCTCCTCCATCTGTTAGTGTTACCCTCACCTATGGGGGTTGTAACGTTTTCACATACTTCACCTTCATATGATGCTGGAAATTTGTAGCTTTATTTATTCCCCAAAAGCTAACTCTACCAGACCCTACTTCAATCTCTCCAGCTAGTTAACTGAGCTCTATGCTGATTGGACACTGAGAGAACACAGAGAGGGCAGCAACACTATCCGGTAAGACTTCAGATTCATTACAAAAAAGTCTGGTTACAGTGTTAAAAGCTATGCTTGGCCAGACCAGACTGTGCAGCTGTGATCCAGTGTGTTACCATAAACCGGCCAATAAAAGCAGAGCTTGTAATGTTTTTTTTCCACAAGCCCCTATTAAAATAGAAAACAGAATGTGCCATTCTAAAGCAAAATAACAGGATTGTAATCAGGCTTATAAACCCACATCTGAACACATTTTTCACGCCAACCAAAGACACACACCTACTATTTACACATTTAAAACCTATAATAATAAATGCATTGTATGGTAGCTTTAAAACTCCATTGGTGTGCTCAGCCTTCAACAGACAGTTTTGCACATCAAAGATTTGCACCCCCATACAATATCCCACTGCTTAACCATTTCTAGGGTAACAGCCATGAATTGCTCTTTAGTATTTATAAAACATGAGCCTGTATAAAACATGGCTGGTGTAGATATCTTGCGTGTTAATCAATGTATTCTGGGCTCCAGTTGGCTCCCAGAAAGGCCACCTTAAGAGCAAGATGCCCCAACCCCCACTGTCTTCAGTCCTGGCAAAGTAAGGGGCCTTCAGGCCCATTTATACAATGTTTTATATATGACATGGGCCATTACGGTCTGATGAGACTTAGTTATTAATGAAATGCACTGCTCTTAGGGTGTTACTTTTTAGCAAACACTCATTAAATATTAAGCATTTGTTTATGTACGTCTACTCTGGCCATGTTATTAAGCATAAAAGGTTTGAATAAAAATGTCCATTTCTTTTGGATACTAAAATAGAGAATAACAGAGTATTCTGCAGGTGGCAACCTTAGGAGCAAGATGATGATGCTGGACTGTTTTACAGCTGCAGGAAATTGAACAGCTCACATCAGTGCAGTGATGATTCAGTTAAGGAATAAAAAAAAGAAAACATTTCTTTCTTGAATTCGTAGGTTAGTTGCTGAAAAATATTTAGCCTGAGTGATCTTACCGTTTCAGTGCACTCCTGACAAGGCCTAAGCCTATGAATTATTTAATGGTGGTTCTACTTTTGTAGAATTATTTAAAGTATCATAATTGCAGTTCAGCTTCCCGAACCTCATCGTGGAGTTGAGATTTCTACTGGGAGCGATCACAATCAAGGACTGGTGTAACGTTACAGAGCTTGTATAAAAATATCTCCTTAATGACAGGCAAATTGGGGAAAAGTGTTGACCTGATTCTAGCCCAAACATAAGACAATATTTTCATAACAGAGGTAGAGAAGCATATAAATTGCCTCCATATTGCCTGCTGTTACTGGGCTGAGAGGAAAATGTAAACATGGGTGAACACACAGGAATAATAGAGCAGCATTCTCCCACAGTCTCTTACTTCTGATGTGTTTATCATTTTCACACTCCTTTTCTCACTCAGTATGCATGTCACTGTTGCAGGTACAGTGCAAGCATCTGTGTTTTAGGAGAAAGCAGCATGTTTGAGTCTCAAGTCTATTGACATAATTTAGGCTTTTCTTTTGGTTGCAAAAAAAGGGGCATATAATTTAGCACCCTCCAGGTGGCAATGTTAGCAGCATGGCCTACTCCTAAAAACATCACGCAAGCATTGTCAGTAGTCACTTGGGGTGGGCGAACAGGAAGGCAAATCTAAATTACAAAATTGTCCACTCTCTGGACCATAATATGCAGCTGAACAGAAGCCAACTGTCAACATATTGCACAGAAACCCAGAATGCAGAACAATATAAAAACCACTTTTTAATGAAATAATTATTTGTCTTCCTCTCCTTGACTTCACTTTTTTATATAGATGATGTGATTTTTGCTTCTAGAGTTTGCTTCTAGAATAGGTCATTGGCTGCAACACAAACCCAAAGCATGACCGATCCACCCCCATGCTAAACAGCTGGAGAGATGTTCTCCTTTTGGGCATCAATTATTTACATTTCCAGAGAGCTAAGCATCTTCTTACAGGAGGCCATGATTGCTGATTGTTAGGATAAAGTCAGCAGCTGTCAGGCAGCTCTTGTGGGATGTTTGCAGTATGCAGTGGGCAGTAAGTACCAAAAGTCCTCCAAAAAGGAGAACTGGTGAACTGGTGACAGGGTCTTGGGTGCCCAGGCCTCAATGATGTAATCCATGATAGCTTAACTTCACTCAGAATGTTTTTGTGCCAGTTACCACAAGACACATTCAAGTGCCTCAAATGGTAAGGTCTACTGGAGTTCATGGAGTTCATGGTATGGCTGATTGGTGTATATGAAGTATATGGAGTATTTGATGACAAAAATAAAAATAATATTCAAAAATAAATGTAAAAAATATCATTTTGAGTTATTTTGTAGCGAGCACTTTAAGACTCTTGAACAGAAGCTACACTTCCACAGCTGCAGCTGTAAAGAGATTATATTGTTTCAAACCACATTCCTTATTAAAGGAATTCACAATGGAAGGTATGTGGCCAAGTTAGATAATGAAGCAAAACAGTTTAGGAATTGGTTTAAACTATGATGCGATTTCTACTTGTCTGCTTGTCATTGGTTGTGTTTGGTCCAGAGACCAAGAATTGGTCCAGAGCAAAGAATTGACATTATATGAAGTTATTAAAGTTATTAAAGATATTCAACACCTAATTTTCACCCTATATGTGGAAAAAGGGACGGCCTCCTTTCAGGAGCTGGCACCACCCACCTACCAGCTATACCTGCAACCAAACGCATTCTGTAGTTGTTAATTAGTGTCTCCCAATGTTGTGAGGAATTTTGGCCACGCTTGCAGAAGTGCCTTAGCAGACTTGAAGGCCTTTGAGCATGAAATGTGCATTTGAGGTCACAACATTTCTTTTAGGTCTTATAGGTCAGGATATTGACTAGATGTTCATGCTCTGATGCAAGGCAGTGCAGTAGAGCATTTCAAAACAATCACTCTACCAGCACCACCATGCTGCGTAGCTGCTGAGAGGCTCTTACTTTGAACAGCAGGGTTAGGTCTTTACCAGACAAAGCAAAGCAAAGGTTTTTGCCCATGTTAGGCAAAAGTCTTTTTCTCCTGAATTTAGAGGGGTCGTCTAGGTTTAAATTAGGAATGATTTCTGCTGTTCCAGTGTTTTTGCCAACAAGAGGCATCTTATCTTAATGATTGATTGACAGACACTTTGTTGAAATGCTCACATGCAAGGGCTGTCTGCCTAGAAGACATATTGCCTCTCTCTGATGACCTTATAGCTATATCTTACCCCAAAATTAACACGTATATGTGCTGCAGATAGGAGATGTAATCTTAAGTTAGCTGAAGTTGTGTCTCCTTGCTTAAATCATTATTTTAAAGGGAAGAGGTTTGAAGACATTCTGCGGCATTGATGTTTACGTCTGTCGCTGAAGTAGGGTTCATGCACCACCTTTGGGTCTTGTCTAGCCTCACTACTGTGGCGCCAGGGCGATGGCTTCAGGTCTTGTCCAGCATTGCTACTGCAGTGTTAACATGGCCCAGCTAGAAATAAACATTACTTTCAGGAGGTAAATACTGTATATTTAATGCTGATCAACCTTTCTCATGACCTTTTGACATGTCCTTCATGTCCTATTCATAGGTCCTAGGAGAGTCTTGATCATTTAAGCGGCATGTATGATACTGAGGGTTTTGGGTTCTGTACTACATTTATTAGCTTCCCTACATTTTTATGTACCACAATGTCATGAAATAAATTAATACAGTGAGTCCTATTTTACTTAAATATGTTTACTTAAATATCTTAAGCTCTGCGGTCACAGCTTGAGTTGCTCACTTGGGTCGTTTGGTTTCAGCACCTATGGTGCACGAAACTAAAGAATATCATATTTTATATCACAGCAGCTTTTTGAAACGAAGCATATATTTTGGTTCCAACCTGCCTCAAATGCCATTGATGATTCCTATGCAGTCAGTGATGGTTCAGCACGTGGTCCTTGCTATAGCCATGTAGCCCTTAAATATAACATTTAACCTTGATCATCTTTTCCAGACTGGAAGGCAGGGGCAGGTGTGCACTTTGTATTGGTATAAATCCTCAGTCTACTTTCAACCTATTCCAAAATATAAATGCCATTAAAATGTACAAATATATTGTAAATGTTATTTTAAACAGTATACATCTTCATCTGAAAACCTGTTTTACGTGAATATGCAGTGAATAAGAAGTTCTATTAAAAACAATCAGAAAAACCTCCTGTAGTATATAATATTACTAACTTTTCACTGGCATTTAACTATTAAATTAATTTTACTTTTTAAGACATTCATTTGCAATGTCCAAATTCACCTAAAGTTTAAATTACGTACATTTTTGGAACATAATGCTTTCAGCTCAAACACATGCGATATTGCCTTATTTTGATGATTGCATTCCAGCGAAGCAGCTTGAATGGATTAATCTGTCTTCAGCTGGACTAAGGAAAGTCCCAAAACATGTAGAGACTCACTTGATCAATGGGGCTACTAATCTGCACCTGCGACAACTTGTGAACAACCCTCATAAAGACGGCAGACAGCGTGCCAAACAAAACATTAAAACCTGTCTGTCTTCTGCTTTATGTCAGTTACACTTCCAGTGATAACATTGAAAATGAGGAAACATCCGGCTTTTAAATTTACACTAAATTCTCTGTAGCAGTCAGATCATACAATATATGCAAAATGTATTTCATACTTTAACTTTTGTAGAGATATAAAGAGTTAACCATGTAGACTAGATGTGTTGATCTTAGCAACAGTGACTTAAGTACTGAGTAGTAACAAGTGAAGATTAGATTGTCAGGAATGACTTACACACTACTCCACACTTCATTCATTGGACAGAAAAGAGCAGTAACTTATCAGTTATTTTATCAGTACATTTTTCATTATGTCCTATTTCATGTAGGTGTTGCAGTATAGGAGCCAACAAAGATACCATTATATACATATTTCTTACATACAACAGGTGTTGCTATGGTCAATGAAAGTGAAGTATTCAGCAGATTTATTAACTGTTGGTTGTCCTCCATTAAAAGTTCTCCAGTAACAGAATCCTCTTTTATATAGCAGCGTTCCATTTGACTATATTCAACCTGAATGAAGATACAGTTCATGCAGACACCCCCCTCCACCATGTTTGACCATAGGGGTGGGGAAAATGTCATATTTCAAGATATTTTCAGAATTATTTCAAAGCACACAATATTCATCATGATTGACATGCAGACAAAATGCTTGTCAGTAAAAAATTAGTTGAGGTAGTTTCTCAAAACTGCAATTCAAGTGCTGTCCCACACTGATTACAGCCATTGTGATTGTGACTGCAGTATCACACTTTATATTATGGTAACAAAATTATCACAATTTTGATAAATTATGGTCATATTGTCCACCCCTGTTTGACGGGTCATTTCCACCAGTATATTCCAGCCTTTCTGTTCTCGGGTGTTACAATGGGGTTTGAGTTTGGAGGAAACCCTCTGCTTTACAATGATGCAGCTACCTCCCCGAGAGTGGTCTTTTTTATAACGAAGGACAGAATTCTGTTTTCATCTTCTTTAGTTTTGCTGAGAAGGGTATGTCTGATGTACACCAGCAGTTTCACTTCAGCAGTTTCAGGCCAGTGGCACTGAACTCATGTGAAGTAGGACAGCAGAATTGTTATGTAATCATTTTAAATTTTATTCAATTTTCATTTTGAACCTGTTTGAAGTAGTTTTATTTATCCATTTGTAAGTGTATATATAAAACTGACATTATTAAAACCCACTTTCATATAATGTAAGTGTGCATATAAGTGTGCATATTAGTAAAACCAACTGTGGCAATTGAGCAACCCAGGCCTCATAAGCTATGTAATTTTGAAAGTGAACGACTTATGTGTTCAAATTAAATTTGGTTTAGTTTAAAGCTGTATAACAATAGTCAAATGTAAATTTATCACAAAGGTTTCAGAAACCCTCTTAAAAACAAAACTGAAATGTTGATTTGTGTAACATTTGCTAAGATAAACCAATATGAATGTTGCTGAATGCAACTGTCATGAACCTGCAGTTCTTTATATGGATATTATTGTTTTTCTTCTGTAGTCCCACATACCTTATGGTGAGCTCACCAGGGCATTCCTTCATTGGAAAAAATATTAGATGATTTGGTCATTCCTGAAGTTTCTGATATCACTGATTTTTATTTATTTATTTGCCTAATAATGGCTTCTTTTATTTGCGTCAACATTGCTTTGTACCTCATATTGAAAGTTTTTGTTTTTTGCCATTAATTACTGAGGGAACAGGTCATACATGCAATTGCTTATTAATCAACTGTTGAACCTGTGAATGTATCTATATAAAATGAAAGGAAGGCCCTGCAAAGGGTGGTTAAAACACATCATTGGTTCACAGCTTCCTGCCTTAGGAGACATTCACCATCAACACTATGTGTGCTGAACACACAGCATTATCAGGAACTCCTCTCACCCGAACCACACACTGTTCAACCTTCTGGGAGGAGATACAGGAGCATCCAGGCCGAAACCAGCCAGCTCAGGTCCAGTTTCTTCTCATATTTAATCACTCTGCTGAACCCCACACTCCACCTCTGACACTCTTGCTCATACAGCCCTCACCATACTCAGTTATTTTTTATTTATTATTCATTCACTCATAGAAATCCTCTTACAGATGCCGTTAACTATAACTTTACATAATCCTTTATTTACTCACACACTATAGAATACAAACAACTATGCTCTTATCTATATTACATTTACATTTATACTTAATACATATTTATACTTAAATAGAGAAGCACATTATTATACAGTATTTATATATTTTTATAAATATAAGGAATATTTTATATATATATATATATATATATATATATATATATATATATATATATATATATATACATATATATACAAATCCACTTTACATAATATAAAAATCCCCAGCTGCAATTTATCTTTATTCATTCTGGTAGCACTTTACATTACAGGTTGGTAAAAAGTAGGTAATGACATGATAACATCATGGTAACAAATTGTATTTGTCCAATAATTAAATGTACATTTTGTAGTGGAAATTGGTAATAAAATGGTTAATTAATGGTAAGTATAGTCACATGTTTTATGATTCAATGTTATAATATTAGGGCTATCGCTCAATTACAATGAAATAGTTCTGCTGAAATGATGTGGTATTATTACTGATTCTAATACTAAATTCACTTTCTAATTAGAATAAAATTACTAATTCACTTGTTTCAATTGTACTTGGTTTCTTACTTGCTTGTTATGCCTTTAAACACTCAGGTACAGCATGATGTTACAGAATTTATTTACAGTGAAATTAAATGATATTTTTAAATGCAACACTGTAAAATACAAACTTTTACAAAATTTCTCTCTTATTCAATCTCACATCAGGTAATAACATCAGTCAGGGTAAATGCACTAAATTACTGCATTATCAGAATCAGAACTTATTAATCCCTGAGTAATATTGCAAGTATAATTACTCATGGTCTACAGTTAATTTACCCAGGAATGTGGTAAATATTCTGAGATTGGACAGAAACAAGGCTGTAAAATACATCACATTTGTTTTCTATTACCTGTTAACAAAATACTTTGTTAAGTGGAACAAAACGTTCTTACATGTCAGTTAGAAAAATATCAGGTTAATAGACACATTATTAGAAATGACATTTTTAACAATTTCTATCACTACATGTATTAATTTTTTCATTTATTAATGACTGCAAAACATACAAATAAATATTGGGTAAATATAATTTGTTACTATTATTTTACCATTGTATTGCAAAGTTATCACTACAAGTACTATCTTATTATTTATTAAAAGCTAAATTTGCTAATTTGCTAAAATTGTAGGTAAATACAATGTTACCATATTTTTTCTACTTTATTATCAATATGTAACCTCTACAATTATTGATTGTGTTAATTGAATTAATATTACCATGTCATTACCCACTAATTACCGATTTGTAACATAAAGGGCTTTTTGGAGATCTTTCAAAGATAAAATAAGTTAACCAACCTGGGGTCAGTTCCAATTCAGTTCCAATGGATGTCACCTGCAGTCAATATTCAGACACATTTTGTGGTTTAATCAGCACAAAAAATGAATCATTAATACTATGGAAGAAAATAAGCATTAGAAGAAAGTAACACTTTGTTGTTTCTCTGGTTGGAAACATTTAATCTTGCCTGTTGCTATTTTTTAACAGTTTTATTGGATTGAAATGTTTTGATTGTCCACTGAAGACATTGTAGTGTCTGACTAAATCTAAATGTCTATAAACATACCTGCATACGTAACCCTAACCCTAATCTTTCTGAAGTCTTGAAAATCAGCTGAGACTGTTTGTTAATACTTGTATGTAATCATTATGTAATAATAATGTACGAGAGGGATTTCTAAAAACTTGAATAAACTGACTGATATGAGGTCTGCAAATACGGATCTAATGCAGATCATTTGCGTTCATATTAAGAAACCCAGGTATTTTACAGAGCTCTTGTAATTGTTATGCATGCTTGTTAGTATGCTCAGTAGATAATTGTGAGTGAAATTAAGCTCATATTGTGATTTTGATAAAGATAACTGTAATTAATCTAATCAGTTCTCTTCATTTGTTTAGAAGAATAGGTAAGCAA
Organism: Acestrorhynchus altus; assembly: GCA_034509495.1. Lineage (NCBI taxonomy): Eukaryota > Metazoa > Chordata > Actinopteri > Characiformes > Acestrorhynchidae > Acestrorhynchus > Acestrorhynchus altus. Next base: position 12,441,978 of record CM067506.1, on the reverse strand, counting down.
GACATTTTTCTGCCTTTTTAAAAATGGTAAATAAGACTAACATTATTCAATATAATGAGAATATTTTGATTAATAATAAAATAGATATCTACAATTAAACACAACATCATCTTGTGCATGAATACACAATAAATACGCAAATAACAATAGTCAGCCGATTATGGTTCTAAGCATCCTGTCATCACTGTTACAACATAATAATAAATCAGTCATCTTTTTCTCTGTAGTTAATAAATATTAGGATTGCCATTAGATTTGAAACTACAAAGATGCTTGAAAGACATTTCTTCTGCTTGTTGAGTAAAAGACCTCTGAAGTTGTGTCATTATTCTGTCTTTGTTGCGATTCAGTTGTTCCTGTATTTGGAACCAACGCACAGCAATAACTTGTATGTTGCAATGTTAGTATTATAGCTCTTAACCATTTGCTGATTTAGAGGATATCGTGATGGACAAGAGAAAAATGTTCACAGAACAAAATGCACAGGGTTTGTAACATATTTATTTACCATAGAACTCAATAGAAGAAAAATTTGAAGAGTTGAAAATCCAAATTTAGACCTGTAAGAATAAATATGGGCAAAACACAGACTACTGAATGATGCATGACTTCAGTGGTATTTGGCATATCAAGTATCAAGTATTTGTATCAGGTTCATCAAGTTCCATCAACTTGAGAAATATGATCAACCACTGTACCTAGTTATTATATATAAGTTTATTATTATTATTATTATTATTATTATTATTATTATTATATTAGTAACAGAAAGGGTTTTTACTATTTAAGTCATTAACATAATTTACTAATTTTACTAGTTTTTAGCAATTAAATCATTTTACTAGTAAAATCACTTAACTACCATTATGTGACTTGTGTCACTCTCATAAAAAACTTTATACTTTTATTCCAACTTTGCTCTTTTCTTTGTGCATTTTCTTTTTATAGCCACCTTTTTTCATTTTTTTCTCTCATTTTAATCTCCTTGAAATAGGTGTTTAAAGCCTGTAGTAGTATGATAGACCACTAATCAGTAAATCAATTACACCATGACCCAGAAATAGCATAGAGGAGTCATTAGTACAGATCTGTCCTACCCTTCCCCCATTAAGCTTAAACTGCATTGGTGCGCTCCTCTGGGGCTGCTGGACTGAGAGAGCTATAATAGCCCACTACTCAATCCCAGCAATGAGGCATAATTATTCACTCACACTGCCATTAACAGTGAATCTAAGAACTTCATAAGAACAGTTTCATTATTACGTTATCCATCTCCTGTCTGGAAAAAAAGTAACTCAGAACTCACTGCGCCTTACCATTAAGTACATAAGCACAGCTGTATCAATGGATCAGTGAATTTGCTGATTTAAATGTTTTTCTTGAGTTAGTTTTAAATAGATGTGCTGGTTTTACTTGGTAATAGTTTGGTTTGATTGTAGTTGAATCTGTATAATGTACAGTCTTCATATAGGAGAGGATGGAAATAATGTGTGTAGATACAGTATGTGGCACTTTGCCTCAGTTTGTTGTTGTAATGACTCAATCCATGGTTACCTCCGCAAGTCTAAATGTTTCGACCTAAAACATGCGTGACAGCCCCGTCTCAAACACGCCCAGTCACAACATTGGCACTCGCTCAATTCTGCAGCTTAAGTCAGCAAATATTTGGATGCATCAGCTTGTCTGTTCTCTTTCTCCTCTCTCTGCCTTTTTTTTTTTACCCTTTATCTGCTCTCACTCTTGATTTATTTGTTCTTCTCTCATCTCTCTATCTGCTGGTCAAGGACTCCATCTTCAGCATTCTTCATCTCATGTGTCTTCACTTTATGTGTTCGCGGAGATCAAAGTTTGATATTAAACCTGCCTCTCTACTGAATTCTGTGAGTTCAGTACATGGAAGTAACATAATGCAAACCTCAAAACAGTGTTGCCTCTTCATTGAAATGACAATCTGGAGTCAATAAATTAGAGCTGTAAAACGAGCCATTTCCAAAACTGTTATCATCATACCACAGTCTACTATGAACACACTGTATTGACCCATATCCTTGGTTTGGTGCCATATCTATAATTACTGTGCAATACCTAGTCAATACCTGTTCAGATATGAGCAGCAGCCATACAATTACATGTGTAAACCTGTAAATGTGTATATTTTTATTTGTATTGTATAGTTTCTGTTTATTTATTTATTTCTACACTATGCTGTATAATGGGCATCTGTATCATGCTGTATATGACCAAGTCACATGAAATTAGAATTCTCACCATAAATTACTGAGATGGGAGTGTCTGCTTGATTTACACTGCCACCTCCTCTGAGAAATGTGCATAGTACACATTTACAACTTATAGATTTAGAGGACCCTAACCAATCTTATGACCTATTTATATTTGCATGCATGAGCCAGTCTGCAAAAGCGTCTGCGGTAGGTATGAAAATTTGCCACAGACATGGACCCTAGGTATCTATGCCATGCACAACAAAACTAAATGCCTCCTCAACCATCACAGTACTGAGATATCTCTCTAAAACCTCCCTTTCCACGGGATATAAGGGAATATTTACTCACGTCTTGATTTGCACAGGATTAATATGACCTGAGGCTATTTTTAAAGCTTGTTTTACACGAGGTAAGTGCTGAATATCAGACAGGAATAAAATGACATGAGAACCTCTGGTAACTTTATCCCACCTCCCCATGTTAAACTAATCCTGTCTGAATTGGCTTAATTCAGTGAAATGTGATGTGCTGTTAAGTCCAGGAATATGCTCAGTATTACGTAGCTCCAGGAAGCTTAAACCAATTAGGCTGCTTCTTTCTAGTTAAAATTGTATTTAAAATATTTTACATAAACTGCAGATAGTCATGATCCTGTCACTATGTGCCATTGTTCACCTCACTTTTGATTTAGAAATACAGAAGAATTGGCCTTTAAAGCATTTAGAATGCGATTCACCACAGAGAATCTTTTTGAAGTGAGAATGAACAACAGTTCACTTCAGTGCCCTGAGCTCACAGTAAAACACATTCCAGTACTTCAGAGCGCCAATTTTGAACAGTGAATTAAAAAATGATTCGTTTTTGAGCTAGTGAAGAGGGATTGGCCACCCTATTGTTGCTTGCCCAAAGCAAATCTCTTCATGAAGGGGCGGAAATCCGCCTCTGCACAATGCAAGTCACCACACTCTCAGCTGAGGTGTGAACTGTAGAAGGCTCTGCATTGTCCACAGGATAATTTCATTGGAAAAGCAAGACTTTGTGGTTGTGGGACTGTTTGTGTATGTGAGTAATATCCTTCTCTACTGTCTCTTATTCTTGGGTGGGGGATTTACTGAAACATGGCTTCTTTTTTTAGCCCCTGTTGGTGGCAGCTGGATTCTCAAAGGCCCCATTGTGCAGCCAGAGAGAGTACGAGAGAGATGCCCTCTCATTAGTCTCCAGGTAATGCTGCAGTGGGGTGGTCTTCATAAACTCTTACTTACTTACTTACTTATGAAGTGCTACGTTTCCCACACAGAGGTTGTGCAAGAATGGCAGACAAAGTTGTAAATATGAGTAGCCAAATTAAGCAGGTCCTGTGTTACTTGAGATGTATTGTATCACCAGCCATTTTGTTTCCTGTTGTCACATGAACACAGTTCATTTCTAACAGTTTATGTATGGAAATGAGTATGAAATATGTTTATGAATGTATATAATATGTATATATAATATGTAAATATATATATATTGAAACTATGTTTCAAACACTACCAAAATAATTCTGCGCATCCTGTTGGCATAGATCTTAAGTAATACATGTATTATAGAGTAGTTTATAGTCAAATGTTTCTGGAAATATAGAAACATGACCACAAACAGAACAGTGGAAGATGTTATGATAATGTAGTTACTACAAAAAGATGAAAGAAGCAGTAATGTATACACCATTAACAAAAAGGTTCTGTCATAAGAGGTTTTTTGTGCCAGAGCTCAGTTTGGTTTATTCTTCTGTCAGTTGTCTATTGCTTCCACTATTGGCCACAACACTGCCTCCACAACATCCAGAGGTATTGCTCAGTTCTGTCTCTATACATAAACTTTCAGCATATTTAATGTTGAGCATAAATTAGCCTGAAGATGAAAAACAATATCAGTGGATACTTCAAATTATATGTCAAAGGCATATCATTAAGATAACTCTGTCAGTAAACAACCAACAATAAAGCATCTCAGAAGATTTAGATTATCTGAAAAAATACACATCGAAGATGTTTATCTCTCCTTAATCAAACTCAGAATACAGTGTTGCACTGCATATTAAAATGATTACCTGCTCCCAACACACTTGATTCAGCTAGTCAGCTCATTAACAATTTTCATTTAATTAATTAATTTCATTGATGCAGGGGGTGTATCAAAGTAGGGAATGCTCTAAAATGTGCATAGAATGGAGACGCCAAGACCGGATTAAAGAAACACTGATCTAATCAATGCTTTATTAAATGAAATCAAGTGATTTGTTGATGGAACTGAACTGGAGCAGACTATGATTTGTGCCATAATGATTTTTTTTTGTTTCTTTCGCATTATTATTATTATTATTATTATTAGTAGTAGTAGTAGTAGTAGTAGTAGTAGTAGTAGTACCACCCTTTTTCTAGATTGATCTCTTGGTCTGTGGAGTAAAATTATATTAATCAATTATTGGATGTAATAAATTCATTATGCTTAAGTTTATTTGGTTTATTCATATGTTCTGTTTTTAAATGGAAAACATTTGGGATCAAATTCAAGCAAATGAGACTAATATGTGATTATACATCATGTGATTAATCCTGATTATGTTTTCTAATGTCTTTGCAGGCAAAAACATCCTTATGAAGACTCATCTGTTTCAGGAGTACTTAACTCCATAAAGACTTTTGTTTCAACATGGTCTAAATGTGCGGAATCTCTAGATTCCAGCCTTGTCTACTTGCTAAGGATGTTCTAAGTAAACAGCAAAGCACTTTTGTAAGTCGCTCTGGATAAGGGCGTCTGCTAAATGCCGCAAATGTAAATGTAAATGTAAATACCTAAACAACTTGTAGTCATAATTTGGTGACTTATTGATGATTAAATTGATGAGGACTTTTTGAACGCACTCTAACATTGTGAGTGAGTGTTCATGAGCATGCAGTGTGTACTGTATTTCATCACTGCTGTAGGAATAACATTCTTTACATCTTCATCTGTCAATGAAACTACACCTATGCATTGCAGAAGGGTCAGCCACTGTCCCCAGCCTTGGCCAGGCATGCCAGGCATTCCTTTAACAGTGAGAAGAGGCTAGTGCTCTAAAAAAAACCCACACTGTTCTCTTTCCTGATACCTGCATGCTTTCAGGGTGAAGGATGCAAGAAGAATGCTGAGCTCACATTCCTTGGTCGTGGGTGCTCCAAGTAAAAGAAAGTGGACTGACACAAACCAGAGATACACAGCTACATATATAGTACAGTGCCATGAAAAAGATTGGCCTCTTTTGGTAACATTTTCTGTTATTGTGAATGGGTAAGGCATCTCCAAAGAGATAAACATATTAAACATTCCTTTCCAACACCTTTGAAAACAGGACTACTATATTGTTTTGATTTTGTATAATTTCAAAGTGAAAAATAAAGATGCACTATGAAAACATTACTTAACAACATTACTTATTTGTTGGCTCCTCTAAGCTGCCTTAGCACGGTTTCTTCAGCTTGTAATGTAATTAAGAAATTGCAGTGAACAGGAGGTCAGGTTGAGGTCTGGAAGACCAAGAAAACTTTCAGAGAGACCCACTTGTAGGATTGCTAGAAAGGCAAATCAAACACCTGTATGACTGCAAAAGCCATTGAAAATTTAAAAAGGTCTGCAGTGGTGGTGCAGTGCTCTACTGAAAAAATATAACCTGTGGGGAAGAGGATAAAGAATTTTGCCTGGTATGACAGTACCCTGCTCTGTAGCTGCAGACAAGTCAGATTGCCCATGCTAACATCTGTCCACCATCATTTGAGTCTGGCTTTCTTTTACATTATTTAGATGGTCAGTTTCACATGCCCTGTTTTCTTGTGGGATGCACTGGATTCATGTAGATTCATGAGATTCACTGCAGATCCACCTTACGAATGCTAACATTAAATCAGTCTTGTAAGTTTTAGTGGCAAGCAGATGTCAGATGAAAATGTTAGACAGGTGGTCCTCTTCATTGTGTATTGTCATTCTCACACTTTTTGGTGTTTCCCTATTTTAAACCACAAAAAAAAATCCTGACGTCTTTACATTACAGGGACTGACTATTACCTCGGTTAGAAAGTTTCCCTCTCAGAGATTTCTTATGGATTTCTTATGACAGTGATGGATTCTCAGACATGTTCACAGTCAGCCAAAACAGAGAATCAAGCAAGCACATGCTTGTTGACAAGCTCAACATCCGATGATGATATATTTGGAAATTTCCCATGGCAATTAAACCAAGCAGACTCAAATAATCCACACCCTGCTCCTGTATTTAGACTCTGGCAGTTTGTCGTGATTAAACAGAGATCAAAACTAAACCTTTGATATACAAAAAGAGAAGCACGCTGGATCAATTAGCAGACACAGTGGAGACGCTGTTTAACCCTTTAAACTGCATGGACCGATATGTGGGCCTGTACTTCACTTCCTCGTGTTTATAACTTTTATTATAACATAATAATCATAGTAATTATTATAGGAGTTTTATAGTTCTTACCAAACCATTTATAGTGCAGAATTGTCTTTTGATCAGTAACTGAAAATGACAGACTGTTGCGCATTAAATGTGAAATTTACATTTGTTACATTTTATTACAAAATTTGAGCTGCAGTTGTGTCAGTCCCTTGGAGCATAAGGAGTTAAATATTAAAAATCAGTGTTTCTAATCTGATTAAAGGATTATGGGATGATAAGTATGATCTGCGGTGTTATGGGATTGGTTGCAACAGTGCTGGACACCAGAATCAGTCTTGTAATCTTACAGAGTTTAATGGCAGCATGTAGTCCCATGACGGCGCCTCAGCAACAGTGTTGTCACGACAACCCGTGAGCCTCGCTGGTGGCATCCCTCCAAGGCCGAACAAAGCCAGGGGTCCGGGAGCAAACGTGTGTCCGGCTGGCCTTGGGGACTTGCACAAAAGCCTCCGGCTCTGGTGATCTCTACACAGCGCCCAGCCACCTCTAAGAGGAGGAAATATCTTTCATCTGCTTTTCAAGGTGGAGTTCACCACCGCCAGTGTGCAGCTTTGCTCAGCAGCCAGCCTGTTCACAGCCTGGCTGTTCACACATGCCAGAGGACATCAGTGAGGCAGTGCATAAAGCAGCTTAGTTGCCCCAAGCATGGGACAAGACCCAGCCACTGTCTTACACCCTTCAGAGAGAGTCCTAATGTGGCTAACGGTGGAAGTTACTGATTGGGGACCTGTTAATCTGGTCATATTTGAGTAGTCATACTACCTTCATTTATTACTAACTGTACTATTATTCGTCTAGTAAGTTTTTCCCTCAGGTGATGAATGATTCTAACAACTACATTCTGGTGTAACATCTGAAATACCATATGTTATACATCCATAGTCATTTAAGGTCACTGGTACAGTGCATTTTAGATTACAAAATGGGCTGCACTGAGATTTAAAGCAAGATTATGTAACATACTTCTCATATTTGTATGAAATCCATAATAGCTCTCATCCATATACTTTTCTCACTTTTAATGGAGGTTCTGTATCTCTCAGCTTGTCCAGAAAAGTTACACTTCCTGACTGTAGGGGGAGCAAAGGAGTTCTCATATAACGCTGCTTCAAGTTCTTTAAGTTTAAAAAATTGGTTGCTTTTTTTTCTTTGCTTGTATTGTTAATTATTGCATTAATTATTGCATTATTTTCACATGTTTGCTGGCTTAAAATGAGCAAACTGTTGAACTGCAATACTGTTTTCTTTTAAATTAATTAAGTAATATGCATTTAAATTATATTTTTGATCATGAATGCATATTACTGTATATTTAAATATTTAACTGCTACATTTTATGTCACTGTTTATATTTTGTTATTTATGCACTATTTTTATTTATGTTCCTATATATTGACAATATGTAATACAAAGTCTATATTTTAAGTGATATAAAACCAGTGTGATAGCATAAATGAAGTCACATGCAACTTTATAAGTTAAATATAATTAAGTATATTTCCAAATATTTAGGAGAAATCTTTTAAATACATTTGATGACACATCCTAAGATAAGTTGAAAAACAATTCTTGCATATTGTTTATGTTTGAATAACTTCTTGTTGCTGCCAGGTATTTATTCTGCATGATATGAATTACTTTTGCACATAAAACTAAATTATATGTAGGATAAGTAATATAAACTGAATGGCAGTTTATATGAAAATTTACAGTAGCCTTGATATTAGAAACAGATATAAACATTGCTTGTGCAGCTGTTTGAGCAGGACCTAAATCCATGTACAAATCTGAAGTCTGAATACATTATACAATGTATGATCCCCTCAGCATGCATTTTAAACACAAACCTGAAATGACCCTGTTTGAACAGAGTGTGACATTTATTTACCCACATCACAATGGCCAATCAAAACACAGCCCGTCATTATAATGCCACTGGGTGGAAAGAAACTTGGATAAGAAGTCAGGAAAGGGGTTTCAGAAACCTAATAATCACTCATTCACAACGCCCTCCGCCAACCCAGTCCCACATCCCTTCTTTAAAAACTTCCTCCAAAAAAACAAAACAAAAAAACATAAAAGCTACAGTGTTTAACAGCTCCAACAGCTCCGGTGTTCCAGCACTAATCAATGCTGGAACCACCATCCCACCACCCCCCCCATCCCACACACACACACACACACACACACACACACACACACACACACACACACACACACACACACACAAACACTCCCATTGCTGCCAAGGCAGTCCTGTACGGCTACCCAAGATCACCATGGTGAGGGCTCCCATTAGAATAGCTGTTTTCCCAATGTTAAACGTCTGGCGTCGGACGCATGCGGCCATTATATAAATCTCTTTTCAGAATGCTGGCCTTTTTTTCAAGCAAAGCCTTGTTTTTATGAAAGACAGACGAGAAATGCCAGGCCTGAAGATCGCATCTGCTAAAGCGCTAAGAAAGTGAATCCAACAAAAAAGATTAAGAAAATGGAGACATCTTTACTATCTGAGTGGTCTTGATGCTTCTGCAAATTGTATGATTGTTTCTGGGAAAGCCTTGCGATTAGTGTTGGTTTATTTTCCTCTGATTCCATTTGTGTGGATTGAGAAAAGCAGTGTATGCTTTACAATGAATCATTGTCCAAATAATTTTGTACACTATATGTCCAAATTTTTCATGTTCCAATAGAATAGGACTCTCTGCAGCAGATAAACATGAACCTATTGGTACAGTGCCTTGGGCTAGAGGGGTATAAAGCCCCCCACAGCCTTGAGCTGAGGTGCAGTGGAACTGTGTTCTCTGGAATGATGTTGGTAGTCCACCTAATACATGACTAAATGTAATAGTTTTGGGATGAGTTGGGAAGTTGAGGTTGAAGTGGGATTGTGATTGTCCAATATACTGACCTCACAAATTCTATTGTCATTTTTACTTTAAACTTGCAATTTGCAAATTTTACAAGTAGAATTAACCCTTTTAAACTTAGTGGATAAATACTGTGATGCCATATTTATTAAGAAAATGTGTGTATGCTAAAAATACACACCCACAGATCACAAATAAGAAAAACCTTGTACTGGGAAACCAACAAAAAACTCAACATCTTGCTAAAAATGCATGTAAATCAACTATTTGGGTGCAGAGGTTTTATTGAATTCAATTCCTCTAAGAATCCCTGAATGATTTGGTTCATTGAGGGCTGAGAAATTCCTGTCAGCAATCTCCTGCTGTAACATTCCATTCCAAGGAGCTGAGATGGGCAGCACCTATAAAGGTATGGAAATGGATGGATCTGGTGGACTTCTAAAAGCTGTGCTTCTAAAATTGGGCATAAACACAGATGAATAGAACTCGGACGTCTAAAGTCGTCTATTCAACCATGCCTCCCTTTCAGCTAATAAAGGAGTACAACCTCTAAAAACACGTTTTATCTGCAGAGCTATCGCTGTGAAATGCAGCATTTAACATTTTGTCATCCACAGTATCACCCGTGTGTTGGGAATATGTCATAGAAGGCATTACCACCCACAATGGACATGGCAGTGTGTGGTAATAATTGTAACCAGCAGCATCTGGCTGAGTTGTGGAAGAGAACAGACTAGTGACTCTTGCAGAAATTGCATCCACATTCAATGCACGAGGCTCCACTTATCTTGCTGGTAAATGCAGAACTCTTTAGCTTCCATGGGTCAAAGCAAATGTTATGGGACATGATGCTACTTCCTGTCCCGTGGCTTTTGGTGTATCTTTTGGTGTATGTAATTTTCTTCATTCTCACAAATATCTTCTCACATATTTCATGTATCTGTCTCATATATGCTGTTTACTGTGATTTTCGCAGTTTTAATTGGATTTTAAGGAGATCTAAGCTTGGTGTTGGTGACTTTTCTTCTTATTTGACAAATGTTCGTTTCAAATGATCACATCAATGCTGCAGCTTTGCACGTACCCCACATAAACCTCTCTCCCTGAGTAAAAAATTGGAATGGATCAGCTGTTGTAGTGTATGAAAACTAACTTTGTGCCCTCTTCTCCCCATCCAAAACTGAAGAGAGGAAGGAAGTGTTCCTTCCACTCCTGTACTCATTGATAAAATGTTTCTTCTTCTCCTTTAATAATTCAGCTGGTTTTCATTGGAGAACTCCCAATGGCACCCGGTGAGATTTGCATCCTGATTTATTTGTCATATATCCTTTATATCTCTAAATTCTTTATACTTCTCCAGTGGCATCATGCATCTTTCATGACTCTCCTCAGCCGTGTTCCGTGGCTGGATCCAAACACATTTTACATGCCTTGGCGCGGCTCTACCTCACTTATTTCACCTTGAGTTTGCGCGAGGGATGAAAAATGCAAAAGGCGCTGTTAATTTCTTTTTTTCCTCGCCTGCTCAGGAACACTCAGGGTCGATTCCATTACATATCTATGTCCTCCTCCAAAGCGCTGCAGAAGACCAGAGGCATGAGCATTTGGATGAAGTTATCCTCCTGTAGAGATAAAGGAAAGAAAAAGAGCTGTAAATAAAAGCAGGGACTGACATTCTGAGTGATAATTGTGACTTTTTCTAAGCAGGTCAGGCACTGGCACATAAGAATGCATCAGAGGAGGGTGGGGGTGAAATTGTTTCTTGGTTCTTGCTTTTTCACTTCTATTTTTTTTTCTGAAAAGACTTTTCTTCCAGTTAAATTTGGGATAGTGACAGACAATGAGAAGGAATCCTCTCGGATAAGGTTGTTACATGGTGAATGCTACCACGCTTTGAACTGGCGTCACAGAGAATGAACCCGTAAGCGGTGGCTGGGAGGGATTGAGATAAACACGTTTGTAATGGTATATATTTAATATCCAACTATGGCCAAGGTCCTTTTTTTGCCTGTTTTTTATCTTCATGCATGAGTGTGTGTGTGTGTGTGTGTTGGGTGGGTGAAAGCAGTGTTCCCAAGTGACTTGCGATTATTCCAATATTCACTGCCCCCCCACCCCCTTCTCATTTTGTTGACATGCCGTCAGTCTCTAAAACGTTCCAGTGATTTTAATTTCCCTGACATAGGCACAAGCTAAGGCGGTGCATATGTGCCGCAATGTGCCTGAGATGCAGCTTTTCTTCAGATTTGATCAGGGGTTCGCAGAGACAGATTGTGGTGCCGGAATGTGCCATTGAGCCTTACAAAGCCCATCTGTTTGGGCGACCCAGTGGAGGGGGAGGAGGAGGAGGATGGGCAGGATGATGGAGTGCCTATTAAAAAATAAAGCAGGCTGTGGTGGTGCACCTCATCGGCCTGTTGTTTGTGATTGGGGATGGGGCCACACCATCAACCGTTGGCTTTCTCCTCCATATTCACCTTTCTTTTGTGTTCTTCTTTCATCTAAGCCCCTCTCTGGGCTGGTTTCAAGTTGTGTCAGGTAAAGTGGGACATGTCAGCTTTGCGGTGTTGCGCTCCATTGCATTTGACAGTGAATAACACCTAATGTTGATTGGATGACACTGTATATGAGATGAAAAGGATGTTAGTTAGATGATGGTACTGTACTTAGTGTACAGGAAAAAATGTTCATAGGAATAATATTACTTGGGTTACTTTTATGTTATATGTGTAATTAATTGGAATAAATTTGACATATATTGAAAAAAAAAACTGACACTGCAATCTTATTGTTCTGTGATATATGTCACATAAATCATGTGCAAAAATTTTAGGTATCCTGTGTTAATGAGAATGTAAATCTCCTTATCAGGGCAGTGAGTGTTCATTACCTCATTATTAGAATAAACAGAAATACTGTAGCATTCCTACTGAAAGTCTTGGTTTTCCATCATTATACCTATTAATCCATCTCCAAAGTTCTCCTCATTACAGTCTAATATTATTTATCAGTGTTTAGTGCTGAAACATCCAGTGTGCTGGTCATGGCATATCATATATATATATATATATATATATCACTAAATATTGTAATGTTATTTATGTATATTATGGAGGTGAGGTGGTGGGACGACACCCTGCAGCCGTTCTGGCCACTGTATCGTGGCACACCTGGGGCTAATGAAGACTATGAGCCTCAGATGAAGCTTAAAATAAGCTTAACACCTACACAATGAGACTGAGGACTGAGCATAGGCTGTGGGAGAAACTCAGGGACATGAGAGTGGGGTTAAAATTATGGGACTAAGATGCCCCTTCTCTAAGGCAAGTTTAGTTAGCCGCCCACTTGGGTGTAGTATTGATTTGATCATTGACATTGGTGTTTGTGTTGGCTTAATGAATAAATAAAGCTCCACTCTCTCTCTCTCTCTCTCTCTCTCTCTCTCTCTCTCTCTATATATATATATATATATATATATTTATATATATATATATATATATATATATATATATATATATATATATATATATATATATATATATATATATAGTATTGTTACTTGTTTGTTATAATAGAAGTAAATGGTTCATAGATGTTACCAGATGTTTTTTAACTTTTACAAATATGATATTTTTATGATATTCTTGTTCCCTTAGATGTAATAGTATGTGCAGTACATATGAATAAATAATATTTAAATATTTATATATAAGAAGTGAATAGGAATAAATTACATTTTAGAAACTTAAAAATAAATGTTGCTCCTCTCTGTGTGTGTCCTGTGTTTCCTCTATATGGATATAATATTTATTATAAATTAACATATTTGATTGATGTCATCACCACATTGGTGTGGCTGCACTTTCTGGATTTACATTTATAGCATGGTGGCGGACACTGTTCTCCAGACCTGCTTAGGTGTATTTGCCGAAGTAGCTTGGTGGTTTTGACAACTGAGGGAATGAACCTCACACTGCTATGTATTACACCAACATTACACCAACAGACAGCAATTATGATGACATAAGAATGGCACTGATAGGTTGACTGATACATAATTTAAAATTAATGTTCAATGGATGATCCACTGATTAAGCACTGACAGTGTTTGTTTACATTTTATATAAAAAAATACATTGAGAAACAATCATCAGCCTTGAAAATATTAATATAAAATGTTTGAGACTTAAACTTTGAAAGCTGTTGTGCAGTTTACTAGTCTGTTGTTGAAAGTTGTTGTAATATGCCTCATTATTGATCATATAAAATAATGTTAACAGGCATATCATCTACAAGAATTTTACCTCCCTTACGTTTGTAAAATAAGTATGTGAGATGTGCTTGCCAGCTTTTTTCCTAGTAGATACTGACAATATGCACTCATCACCCTTTGGTAATGGATTATTGACAGTGTATTTTAATTGGGATTTTTTTTTTTTACAGAACCAGCGTTTAGTGAGAAAATAAACAATAGCAGCAAAGAAATTTACATAAGAGCTGACTTAAAAAAAAAAAAAGAAAGAAAACAGCCTCATTTTACCTCAATTCCATCAATCTCTTTCTTATTCCCTTTCTTGTTTCAGGTTTTGGGGGGGAATGGTGTGACTTCACAAATGCTGACATCTTTTTTTTTTCTTTTCACTGCACTGTCTTCACAGAGGCAGAAGGAGCCATATTGCAGGTTTAAAGGAGAGCAAGTCTGTGTGCGTGAGTTTATGAGTTGCTTTGGAGTTTTTACCACTCACACGTTGTGCTCAGCACATGTGAATTGGCGCCTGTATGCTCTTGATGCTAATTCCACCTCTTCTCCAGCAAGGCTTTCAGCTTAGTGACAGCTCGATAACTAGACTCGGCTGAGGTGTCTCTGCTACGTTTCCCATTTGCTGTCTAATTCACACATCAGAAAACATATACTCGCAAAAGTGAGGCTGTAACAGAGTAAAGACATCAGCGGTGTGGGTTCACTAGGAGTGTACACTGGGGAAAGAGCGAGAGAGTGAGAGTGAGATAGAAAGAGAGAGCAGGAGATGCACACTACGAGTGTGTGTATTAGGTGAGATAGGTGGAAGTGAACATAACTCATTTCAGAGATTCTTTCTTTCCAGAAGAGAGAGAGAGAGAGAGAGAGAGAGAGAGAGAGAGAGAGAGAGAGAGAGAGAGAGAATGTATAGGGAGAGAGGCTTTCTGTCACAGAATAACATAGCGGGCAGAAGCATTCCTTGACTGGAAAGTCATGTTGGGGTATTTTTAATTCATGTACTACCACCTGGTTAATGGGGTTTTTGGATCTGCCCACTCTTCAAGGCTGAAACATGGCTTGTTTCGAATGATCCACCCCCAGCCCAAAGCATTAAAATAATTCATGCCTGCTGCATTACCAACCTCTGATCATATAATGCAGAAATGCTAGAATAGGCAAATGTCAGAAAACATTAGCTTGCATTGATAGCAACCAAAACATGTAATGTAAGTTATGGAAAAAAGCAACCTGCATTGAATGTCTGTCTGACTTTTATGGAAATGCTTCGATGTTCCAGATAGAAGTATCTTAAACTTTCTTGTTCTGTGTGCCTCTCTTCAATAAACCATTGCCAGTTGACCTAGTTAACCTGTTTATGTTTATGTTCATTCGTAGTATACCAAGATTTTTCAAAAATCTTACTATAGTGCATCTTAAAATATTGTGAAAAAATCATTAGTTATTGTTCATGATTTTATTTAAAGAGATAAACTGTCACACTCGTTTACAAAAAATCACAGAAAAGCCTGCAGTTACAGTAGCAGGCAAAGGTTTAGACACACTACGCTCTTCAACCCTTGAAGGAAAACCTTACAAAACAATGTGCCTGTCCAGTCCTGTAAAAACCAAATAGAAATATTTTGTATTGTGTATTATGTAATAGACAGTATTTCTGTATTAGTAGGGATTTAATTTGTTTTTCATTATAAACAAAATATTTTGGTTCATACAATACATTTTAATAATGTATTAACATCATATTGAGGTTTCCAAGCACAAGGCCGTGTATGCAGCCCACACTTCAGTTTAAATCCCCCAAACCTGGTGGAAAACCTTCTCTGGACAGTAGAGATTTCTTCTCTAACAAAAGCAAGATGAACTCTTTCTAATACCCTTGATTTCAGAATGAATGAGAAGGTGTCCCAATATTTTTTCCATATTTTGTAATCAGTGGATATGATATTAACATCAATATCAAAAGACGTTATGTAATCTATAATACATTCACTCAGTCCAAACTGGTATTGTATGTAAGATGTGGTCTGATTAGGCACTGGGTCTTGGCACAAGCGGGCATAAAGTGTTTGCCACCATACCAAAATGTATCTAATCTTGTATCCAGAGTAGAGGTGGCTGGGTAGCAGGGTACTTGAGCCTCCTTTCGGTTGTACAGTTTTCCCCAATAAACTGAACATTTTACTCTAATATTGCAATCACTCACATTCAGTATATCATTCAATTCTAACAATTACTTATTGGTGTGTTTTTTTGCACTTATCTGTTTCTTTTTATATCAAATCTGTGTATCTGCTGATCTTGAGTCTCTCTAGAGTTTACATTCAATTTTCCATTAAGAATAAAACATCCAATGAAGAACAGTTCTGTGTATGAAAATGCTCTGTTTACTGGAGAGTCAAAGGAGAATGGCCATACTCAGATAAGCACTCTTTACAGTATTGGTAAGCAGACAAATATACCAGAACACACAACACGTACAATCCTGAGGTGGATGGGCCACAGCAGATGAAGATCACATCAGGTTTCACTTATGTTTGCAGAGGGCACAGGCTCACCAAAGTTGGACAGTTGAAGACTTGAAAAATGTAGCCTGGTCTGATGAATCTCAGTTTTTGCTGAAGCACACAGATGGTAGGGTCAGAATTTGGCACCAACAGCATGAATCCAAGGACCCAACCTGCCTTGTGTCAGCAGTCCAGGCTGGTGAAGGTGGTGTAATCATGTGGGGAATGTTTTCTTGGCACACTTTGAGTCTGTTAATACCAATTAGTCATGGCTTGAATGTCACAGACTATTTGAGTATTGCTACTGACCATGTGCCTCCCATTTACCTATATTCTAATGACTACTTCCAGCATGATACTGCACCCTGTCACAAACAAAACACTCTATAACGTACTTAATTAACATGACAATGAGTACTGTGTCCTTCCATACAGAGCTGAATCCAGTAAATCACTGTTCTGCCTTTGGAGCTGATTGTCAACGTGGACCACAGTCTCAAGGTTTTTGTGAAATCCATGCCACAAGCACTGAGCTGTGGAGCAGAGGAACTGTGTTCTCTAGAATGATGCATGGTTTGGGGAATTGGTGATAGGTGGGGGGACCAACATTCAACATCCTGACTTCACTCCTGCTCTTGTCACTGAAAACAATCAGATCCTCACAGCATGCTCCAAAATCTAATAAAAAGATTTCTCTGGACAGTAGAGACAGTTACTCCACCCTTGAGTTGAAAACAAACAATGAATGGGCAGGTGTCCCAATACTTTTGTCCAAATTTCAGACGTAATTCTTGTTTTCTACATTAATCATTGCTATGTAAAGATGGTTTGGGCTAGTTAATTTGAGGATTATATTTCAGTATTAATGGGTCAACTGCTGTGTATTTTTGTAAGTTTAAGATGCTTTCAATTTTTGTACCATGTAACTAAGCATAAGACATTCCTCTTTTACATGGTAGTGTATGGCGCTGTATATGGTACCAATCAAAATATTATATATACATTGTAAATTCCACTATCTAGTGACAGCACTAGTCTGACTTGCTCAACTGATGCTGTAGTCAGCTCTCAAATTGCATAATATTATATGAAATAATATTAATGTTGTATCATAATATTAATGAAATTTAAATTTTTCTCTCAATTTGTTGTATAGAAGCTATAAACGTCCAACAGTAATACTAAAGCTGCAAAACAAAGAAAGAGCATCCTAGGTGAATGAGTGCCTAATTACCTCTGGCTTGATTGCTGTGATGTTGCCTGCCGTACTGTTTGGCGGTGTGGGGATGGGCTCTGTGCTCAGCCTCAGCGAATAGTTTGCTTGTAGAACGAATCACTTTGATGCCAGTTTGAGTGATCCTATTGAATTAGACGCTGGTGCGAGCATATTAAACAAAAGAGCAGGCTTTATCTTTAATATATCTGCAATGTGGTCTGCATCAAATTGAAATAAATCAAACGTCACGTTAATAGGTGCTGTCTGACATTGGTTGGCGCACCCCGGCCTAAGATCAGAGATGCCAGGGAATCTAATCATCGGGAGCAAATTAAAAAGATTTTAATACAGATAGTGCACATAGGCACACTGCTCACTAACCCTGGACCTCACTATCGCTCTCTCTCTCTCTCTCTCTCTCTCTCTCTCTCTATGACTGTGTGCTTTGACAGCAGTGTGCTTCAGTACATAATTCCTGGATAAATGCAGCGTTGTTGTGTAGTTGATGAGGGGAGGGCTGTTGAATCGATAGACTTAACTAAGATGTAGCTTTATCTTGATGAAGACTGAAAATGAGAGGAATATCTGAGCCTTTGCGATAAAGTTATCAGCCCAAACAATTAAAAAGCAATTTAGGCTTGATCAGCATTCACCGCAACTCCAGCCTTAATGAGAACAAAGCAAATCTGATTGCTCCTATGGCCCAAAACAAAGACAGGAAGACCATAGTAAACAAAGTAGCACTACAGCTTTTCAGGTGCAAGGACTTTATAATCCTGCTTTATGGAAAAGTCACATCCACATGCATGCTTAGATGCTGTAAGTGTGGAGCCAAAAAAAGCTGGGCTCTTTTTAACAAGCACTTACCATCAGATTTGTTTGTTGAAGGGAGTAAAAGTGGTTACAGAGATTAACCCCACTGACAAATGCACGTTTCCAGAATCCCTACTTTCCACTCCCCTAGTTGTTTTTTGATGAGCCTCACGTGGTCTTGTTTGTTCAGATATGAAAACCAATGTGTGCTTTCAACTTCTGCAGTCAATTGGAAGACGATTTTGATGTGATGTTGGAACAAAAGTAATATAAGTTGATATGGGTGTTTACCAATAAAAGGCTGAGTTTTAGTGCAGAATGGATATAAGAGGATTAGGAGACTTTAGTCGCTGTGCTGACAGGGTTCAGGGTTCTTGGCTTTGGGTCTAATTGTCATTGTTCCTCTTTGGCAAGCTGAAATCCCTCCCATTTGTTTCTTGAAACAGGTCAACAGTCAGCCAAAGCACTCAGATTGCTCATGGAAGGCCTTATTTGTCGCTCTGTGCTTTTCAAATACAATCCCATATGTCTGTACAGCTCCACTATTTGAATACTCAGGTTTGCATCCTTGTCACCCATTTATGCCCCTTTATTATTGGCAATGTATAGCTGTTATATTATCTTATCCTTGTAAGTGTCACCCAGTAGCTCACTGTGCTCCTTTCTCTGCTGTAACAGAATCAAAATCAGTTTTATTTTGCTTTATAAGTATATTTGTGACTCATTCAGAGAATTTAGTGAGTGCTCACATGTGTAGCATTTACTGGACTGAATAGATATGCACGCAAGACTATTAATCTTTTAAACTGCACTCAGAAATCTGCTGGCTTGTTTTTTTCTACCCAAATGGTGAGTTGAGCCTGCATTTGGGTCATTTTTGGGGGGTTATTTCCACAGTGCTGGGCGGTTCCTCTTTGTTGTCAGAAAAACAACCCAGCAATTGAGTTAAATATCAGCATTTATTAGGAACATGTGAAGAATTTGAATTAGAATAATTAACAGGACCTAAGGAAACTGGTTGTGAGTTGGTTAAGCATCTGAGTGAGCTCACTTTTTTAACTTACTATTTATGTTTATTTCCACTGTAGTATAACCAAAACATGGCTGAAACATTGGTCCAACAGCAAAAGCATTGTTTAACTTTATTTAAAATAATTTAAATTCAACTTTTTTAAAAATTGTATTTCATGGCTTGTTTTGATAATAGCATCAGTTAAATGCCTTGAATGTAAATGCATCCCACAGGTCAGTGCAGCATTCTTCAGGTTTCAACACAACTAAAGTCACTGAATGTAGTTTACAGTATATACAGTATATCATTCTGACACATGTTACATTACATGTTGCATTAAATATATATATATATATATGTATATATATATATATATATTTATTATTATTATTATTGTTATTATTATTATTTTATTATTATTATTTTTTTTTTTTTTTTTTTTTTTTTTAATTTATTTTTTTTTTTTTTAGCCAAAAAAAAAACTTTATTTACAGTACAAAAATAGGAAGGCTCTTTTTGAGTTTGCCAAAAAGCATGTTGGAAATTCCCCAAATTCATGGAGCAAAGTGCTGTGGTAAGATGAGTCCAAAATTGAATTTACAGCTAAAGCAATGTAAAGGTAAAGGTGCTCACAGTCCCACTGTGCTTTGTACTCAAGGGAATTTGTCTGCCGCATTTCACCCATCCACACACAGTGATGGGAAGCATATAAATGTATTTGAATAGCCTAGACAAAGCTCAGACCTTAATCCAATTGAGAATCTGTGGTCAGACTTGAAGATTGCTGTTCACCAACAGAACTAACTTGATCTAACTTGAAGGACCTGGATCAGTTTTGCCTTGAGGAATGGGCAAAAATCCTAGTGGCAAGATGCGGCAAGCTCAGACTTCCCTAAAGCAACTTGCAGCTGTATTAAAGCCCCCTTTTGCACCTAAGAGGGTGAATACTTTCACAAGGCACTGTACATGTAATCCTATAATATTAACCCATTTAACGTTATGAATGGTAGAGAATATTCTGTGTATCATTTACACTTTTCTAGAATATTCATATTGACATGGTTCTTGCATATCCTTGTACTGTTGACACAGCTATAGAATATTTTTAATTTTAATATTTTTTCTTATGGCTCTTGATTATGTAGCTCTATTTCTAAAATAAATAGGCCATTGCAATAAAAAACACCCATGGCTGCACAGAAAGTGAAGTGTTGTTTTGTACCTTGTTCATGGTTTTAATTTGTTGTGAGCCTCTGACTTTGAAACAAGTAATGCATAGATGTGTGTTGCACTTGAATTTGCAGGGCCATAATGTATTGCATGCTTGCGTGAACTTAGCCAAGACGTCTGTGCTCCTGATAGCAGCAGCCGCAGTAACTGGTTGAGGAACAGTGGATGGATGAGGTGGGGGAGGTGTAGGAGGGGGAGGAGGAGGAGATGGCAGATTTTTCACCTGAAGGCAAATGCAGGCAGAGGAAGCCGTGGGTTCAGCAGGGAGTCTGAGCTTGGCTTGCCACACATTCAGGAAGCATCTCTCCTGCGTTATTCATTATTCATCCTGCCCTCACAATTAGCTCCGTAATGCTCGCACCTTCAGATCCGCTGCCCCATAAAAGAATACACAAACTGTTTCTTTATTTATTTATTTACCTCCAAGTTAATTGTGCTCAAGTGGTGATTATTCATTCAGCTGCGTTTATGACCGAGTTTGTTCTGTGTTCTGTAGCTGAAGACTGAAGGCGTACTGTGCTGCTCTATAAACTTCCTAAGTGAAGTTTTTGATGGTCTCAGTGTGATGTGCTGAATTTGCTGAATATATTCATATATCCGCACAATTAGTGGAAATGAAACATTTGGAATGTGGAGTTTCTTCTTGTCATGTGCATACGAGGAACACATCAGTAAAGGCATTACCACCCATAGTGGGCTCCACTTATGCGTAACATTGTATATTGCTGAAACTCCACACTCTGTATATTGCTAAATACACAAATACACTCACAAAACCCTGAGTAATAGTGTAAAATTAAATTAAATTCTTTAGTATTTCTGCACTGTGTCAACCCACATGGTTCTTTCACTGTCAGTCTTGGCTCTGTATCTCACAAAAGTACAGTTTCTCTTTATTGAGGGGAAGCTCAAAGCATGAATTCTACTTCTTGACTCCATCAGGAGTCCACTATCAAGGAATATGAATTATCACACAATTTAAGAGGTGCTTAAAGCACCTCAGCACCTCACTGTTTTCACTCTGCCTCCTGTTCTACACCACTTAAGGTGGAATGACTAATTCCAAGAGCTAAGCTGGAAAATAACTCCAGCCTCAGTGATGTTCAAAACAGAGTGTTTTCATGCTGTTTTAGTGAATAACAGGAATGACACAAGTGTACATGAGCATGGAGCTGGACATGAACTTCAGCTAGCTCAGAGCTTTCACTCAAACACAGAGCTCAATGTCGAGCTTTCACTCAAACACAGAACTTTAAACAGCTTAATAGAATCGACACAAGCTTGACCAAGTGTTCAACTGGTATGTCCGTCAAACTTAGATCAATTAACGCAAATGCAGTTGTGTTTCAGGGAAGCAGCATAGATGAAGTAGAGGGAATGAGCTAGGGGACACAAACAGATTTCAACTCTGAATGGTTCTTGGGCTGATCTGACATTAGATGGGCCAAATGTAGTCCAGCCCAACTTAAATCTGACAGACTGACTGAAAAACTGTTTGGTTTGGAGTTTAAAAATCTGTCCTCAGACCATATTCTTTCTTTGCCAGTTCACAGTACATGTAAAAAAAGAGGAGCTCATATTTCTCACATTCACATATTTAGTTATTTTTCTGTGGCATCACTGAAAGAACTGTTTGAAGTTTCTTTTTTGTCTAATAATGTCTGTTGCTTTTTTCAGTGATGTGTTTTCAACTGTAAGGAAATCTAAAACGTACTTGCCACATTTGCCTGTATATATTAGCCATTCCACCTTAAGCGGTGTAGAACAGGAGGCAGGGTGAAAACAGTGAGGTCCATTAGTTGCATGCTGTGAAAGAAGCCTTTCTTTGCCTTTACAGATGAGATAACAACCATGTTCTGATTTTGAATCGAAATCAATGGACAGCATTTCTGTTGGCCAGGTGACAAACCAATGGTGCATTTCAAAGTAAATAACCCTGTAAGCATAAGTCTATTTCAAAAAATCAACATAACTACTGAGGCGGACACTCAAGCCAAATATTAAACAAGTGAATTTTCCTCTCTAAAGCTCAGCATTTGGTTTAATGTCATCTACTTTCACAGTTATATTCCGTTACCAAAACATTACTCCCAGCACTTGGAGATGCTGGCTAGATTTGTCCAGCCAGATAGAAAACATCTGTTTCAGGTGAATGCTGGCACATGGACTGTCTAAACCCCATCACACCCAATCTATAACCTTTTTTTCTTTTTAATACAGTACCAGACAAAAGTTTTAGAACATCCTTTGTTGTGGGCAGTGTCGTATACCCCTGATAAGCCTGCTTTTCTCATGTTACCATTTCTCTCTGCCACTCCACCTGTCAAACCTGTAGCTCCAAGTCTTCTCATAATAGTCGAATCTGAGACTTGGTCCAGTTCTAAGTTGACCTCTTAGTTGCTGTTGTATGGTGTCTTATCATAGAAGTTTTTTTTTGTGGGTGCTGTTGACCTCATCCTCCCCTTATTGAAATGTGTGCATACATAGTAGCACACAGTTTATGCATTATTTGAGCCAAACTCATTATACTGTTTGTATCTGTTTTTTAAGAATTGGAAATGAGGTGTGGAGTTAGGGGGGTTGTGGGTGAGGCGTGGTTGTAGTCTTGACCTCACTAATGCTCTTATCACTGAATGCAATCAAATCCTCAAAGCAATATCTACTAGAAATCCTACCTTATACAGTAGATCCTCTAGACTTGTGTAAGAGGAAATAACCTGAAACAAGTGAACAGAGTGAATAGAGCTTCCTGTGATTCCATGTAAGCTAACAAATGCTTTCTTCAAGGCATGTGACGCAAGACACCTCATCAAATCATAAATTACCTGAACATACTTGCTGGAGAACAGTAAATGATTGTACATCAGTATTTTTACTAGTACATTAGAACATTGTATTTTAAAGGGGTATAAATATAACATAGTGATGCAGACTACATTGATCAGCCATAAGATTAAATCCACTGACAAGTCCAGTGAATATCACTGATGTTGTTGTTCCAGTGGCTCCCATCAAGAGGTGGGATGTGGGATGTGCTTCACATTAACCGCTTCATATTAAGCAGTAAGTGAACAGTCATTTTTTGATCTGTGTTGTTGTGTTGCAAACAGGAATAAAGGGTAAGCTTAAGAATCTGACCAGTTTTAACAAGGAACAAATTATAATGTCTAGCCAACTGGGTCATAGTATCGCCAAAACAATCAGACAGGTCTTGTGGGATGTATACGGTGGTCAGTACCTATCAAAGTGCCTACTAAAAGCTCTCCAAGAAGGACAGCCAGTGTACCAGCAATAAGGTCATGGACACCCAAGGCTGATTGATGAGATGAATGAAGGCCCCACCTCTCAACTTGTCAGACCTAGTGCCAGATACCACAAGACTCCTTCAGAGGTCTTATGGGGTCCATACCTCAATGTATCAGAGCTGTTTTAGTGGCAGGAGTGGGACCTACGCATTATTAGACAAGTGGTTTTAATTAGTGTTTTAATGTATTTTTAATCAGTGTATTTTGTGCTAATATTTCAAATAGCAAAATTAAAAAACAAAACAAAAAGCAAAACAGTGGTTATGAAAATCTACCTCTCTTTATATCTCTGTAAGACTCTGGATTGTTCAACACTCTTCCTTTATGACATAATGCTCCATTGTCAGCACTCCCTTATATTAGTAATAGCTCCTGAATTTCTGATTGTTATTTGGAGGAGAGGAAATAATCGCTTGCTCACAAAGGCAATACACTCTTTCTACTCTCCATTATACACACTAAATATAATCATATTTTTTCTCACCACATGCCCACATGAAACAAAAACACTACTCTGCTTTCATATTTCACTTTGTTATGTGCAAATCCCAGCGATACAACCATGACATAATTCCTCACAAATGGGTGCACTTGCAATCTTCAAAAAGCATGGATCTTTTCTCTGGGAGCCCTTATTTTACTGCCACATGACTTCTGTACAGTCCTCCCTCCCCCACCAGTACCTCCACCACAACCACAAATGCATTTCTTTCTCCTTTAGATCAATATTGTACTTTCTCTGAGAACTTTTTCTGCCTTTGGGCTCTCAAGCCATGAGGCAGTTCATTTTTCTCCCTGGATAAATACAGAAAATTGTGGTTTTGCTCTTGTCTTGTGCTTCCTATTTTTTTCTCTTTCTTTTTCTTTTTTTTTCTTTCTTGGTCTTATCAAAACATCGTTTTATCTTAATAAACTTTAATTTGATGAAATAGCAATTTGGTTCCCATATCTGTGATCTTCTTTGATATCCAGGATGTCTGGCAGCTATATAGATTTCTTAGATATAAAGTCAACGTTAATGTAAAATATCCTGCTCTGAGAGCCATCTATATCCATTAAACCCCAAGATGCAGAAGATGCATTGTTTATGTCAGATCTTGAGTCTGTTCTATTGCAGTTTCAGAGATTTGGTTAGTGAATGGGGTTTTAAATTGTGGACTGGAGCATGTCCAGCCATTTATTCATCCTTCATGATCACCCTCCTTCATTCCTTCTGCTGACCACTTTTTCCATTCTGCCAGTGAGCTTGTATCACTGAAAAGAAATGCACTGCTCCATTCATCACCTTTTGACAAATTTGACATGAGAGCCAAGATCATTTTCTAGTATTTAATCTGTTTCTAATCCTGTTTAAAATGGACTATGTAAGCTACATAGACATGTCCTTCGTTAAGGCTCCTTTTGGTGTTTGCAGCCTTCTTTTGTTGTCATCCGTTAATGCTACTTTTGGTGTTTGCAGCCAATTTATGAAGACCCTACGATGCTAATGAAAAGAAACTGAAGCCTAAACTTCTTCCACATGGCCATTTTAGTATGACGAGTTAACACCTTTACTTGATTAGTTCAGTCTCAAGGTGTGAGGTTTATGAAAACGGCTGCTCTTTAAGATGTACCTTGTTAACTGTTGCCTACAGGCTTGGCTTATGCAGGTGATTTGTGAGGACTTTAATTGGAGTGGGTGTGGGTTTATTAGCCTTAGCTGCCCTGATCATGTTGACTTGGATGTGGAGCTGTAGTCGCCAAAGGCTGATGCCCCCCACCCCCCACCCCACTCCTACACCAGGTTAAATCCTCTTCAGCCTGCCAGGGTCCACCAGCTGCTGTATAGGAAGGCCCCTGAATCTGGGTTAAACAAAGGGCAACTCTAATAAAGGCCAGAGTCGAGGCTTATGGCTGGTTCCAGAGTGCTCTATTCAATTTAGTTATTACCGGAGAGCAAAGAAGCAAGAATGGCCTTCTAACCCATCTAACCATAACTATGTCTAATAGAGTACTCTGAAAGTACATGCACATGGACATATTGGTGCCTGGAACATGTAATGGACATAATGTCAAAAATCAATGTATTCATTTTCAATAAATATTACTTTTATGAAAAAGGAACAATTGTGTATTTTATATTTTTAGTAAAATATAAATATTTATATAAATATAAATATTCTAGAAATGTAAAACTAAAGGGTTTTTTTGTAAGAATTGGAGTCTAAACAAGTCATTACATCTGCTCAGTTAGTTAAAATAGTGTTAACTGTTAGTGAAAAGTGCTCAAAAAGCAGAATTATGTAGCCACATTATGTAATTATTATGTAGCCACAATGGATTGTTTTTTTCCTGCTTGACCTGATATGTGTGTTTGTAAGCTGACATAACATCAGTAATTAAGTTCCTTTGTTGTCATTATATTTGTACTGTACAATAAAACATCCTACTGAACGTTTCTGTTGATCATCTATCCAACATCCTGATCTCACTAATGCTGAATGCGGTCAGATCCTCACAGCAATGCTCTAAAATCTAGTAGAAAGCTACAAACATTCAAATACATTGTTAGATAAACCTAATAGATTCAATTAAAACATTATTAATTAAGTTTGAAAGTTTGAGAGTTTGAAATTATACTCTTAATCAATGGTCCCCAGCCCTGGATCTGGAGCATTACTGCTGTGCATGTTTAGCTGTTTTCCTTAGGTGTTACTCTTGATCAAAGTCAATGATGGCTTGAAGAAGATTTTTTTTAAATTATCAAATCTGAATGCTCACTATACCTGAGAATGTAATCTTGAATAAATATACTTCTGAGTTGAAGTAGGGAGTGTGGGAACAGAGAAAAAGAAATTGTCTTGGGACTCTCTAGACTGGTCTAATCACTGGTCTAAGTGCTCTGTGATGAACGTGTGTGTTAGAAAAGACTGGCCAGCCATGAAAAGGTCTGAGGGGCAACATCAGCTTGAGGAGTTGCAGAGTGACAGCAGCAGCCCTCAGCAAATGAGATTCATTGAAGTTAAATGTTCAGATTCTGAACTGGCCGGCAAGACAGTAGGCTGGTGCCATGTCACATTATGCCCTGAGAATGACAGAGGACTGGTGCTGGGGGGTTGCTGTGTATGTGAATGGCCATTCTCTGAATATTTATTCAGGTACATCAAAAAGAAGATTTGTTCCTGACCCAGAAACGGTCATGCCGAATCCATGTATGGACATCTATGAAATATTTGAAAACTTTCTCTGTTAGGGCTGGTAACCGTACTACCTTCTAATGATTAGCTCTGCTAATTCTTTAGCTTTTCTCACTTTATTCCTTCAACATTGACTTGCTGTGCATGGATGTGGAATCACTTCAGAAAAGAACAAAAAAGCTGCCATTGTTTGGCAGTCACAAAGGAAGGAAACAAAAACAAGAAAAAAGCCTGTTTCAAAGGCCACAAAACTCTATGAAGATGAAACAACAATTGGAACTCAGTCCGTTCTTGTCAGCTGAAACAAAAGAGATGTTCATTGTCCACTGTCGGGTGGTGCGGTTTGATTGTGCTTAGGGACAGCTGTGGGTCTTTATGGAGACTGACTGATTGTCTGGCCATACCTTGACTGCGCACATGGAGGATAAAGGCCTATTATACTCAGTCACCTTCATATGTGTCAGACGCATAATAGAGACTTTCACAAAAGACAAGGAAGAAGAACTTAGAGCAAGTCTGTTTCAGACAAACTGTCTTGAAGTAACAAGGTTTCCTTTTCATTTACACTTACAGGATTAATCCAGAGCGACGGTTATTCACATTACAGAGGAGGGTCACAGTTGTGTTAGGAGTCTTGTCCAAGGACTCTTTTAGGGGCAATCACAGCATAGTCTCCCAGACTGGGACTCAAACCCCAGTCTCCCACAAGGTGTGGTGGCATGCTGGTGGTGTTATCTGATGCCCCACACCAACCGACTTTTTCCTTTCCCATTGGGATTGACCCTCGTGGGGTGTTTTTCTTTTGAATCCATATATTAAAAAAAATATATTCTTTTTTATATTTTTATATTCTTAAATATACATTGTATCATAGCATCTCTCAATAGATGGAATGTCTGGCTTTAACCATTTCTTTGTGATTGCTTGTTTAGCAGCTACACTTAATAGACCCCTTTCAAAGCAACATCACTAAACGAGGCGAATGCACCTTGGCAACAGAAGTTGGGATTTTTCACTGTGTTGAGTTATTTTATAACATACAAATCAATAATAATAATAAAAGACAACATGACAACATATCGCTTAATGTCACTTTATTTTAAACTTAAATGTATATATAGAGCGGTGAAACAGATAAGGCTATATAGATTTAAATGCATTTCAAAATAAAAGTCTTAATGATAAGAGTGACAGTGTTTAATAATAAATAAATAGCCCATATGTCTGCTATGATGGTGGCAACTTTGGTTTCTCACTCCTTCTTGCCACCCACAGTTGTGCCCAGTTAAAACTAATGCTGATCCAGCTCATGAAGGTTTTGATAATCAGTTGATCAGGTGTGTTAAAATAAATATGTGTTCAAAAGTGTGAGTCTTAGGAGCAGACTTTTCTGTAGTATGCTAGTATTGTTTTTTTCCATGTTTGGTGGCACATCTAGAATGAACATGGATGTTTTAACAGACAGAAAAATGTCTTTTCTGTCAAAGATGTGCAGTGGCCATTTATGTGTAAATGAACTCAGTCATTTGTCATTGGCTTAACTTAACTTAATTACACCCCCAACGAATCAAAACAGAGCTAATATTATTGGCAGGATAAATATTGACAGTGCAGCTATTCCCTTTAGCAATTTGTCTTCTTCATCTCAAGCACAAACTGTTTGTTCTTTGTTATTTAAAAAAGAAGAATTGTTTTTCCACTAATGTCAAGTATTTTGAAGAACATGCTATTATAAATGTTCTTGTCCCATTCATCATTACATATAACTCATCAATATTATTGCATTTTCAGCTCAAAAACACTGTAGATGATCCAACAGGATTTCCAACAGGATTTTTGTTTTTATTACTTATGAAAAAAAGTAGTGGAATTGTAGGAATTGTAAGATCTCCTACAGTTAAAAATATCTGGCTTGTCTTTTCTGACTTTTGACAAATAATATTGTGTCAAACTAAAAAAGCAAACCACAAAAATGGCCTTTGGTCCTAAAGGATAAAAAAGTGTCATCTTTACAGAAGAGTTTGAGTTAGTCTTGAAGTGGCAGTGTGAGGTGGATTCAGCAGTTTTGTCCTCTGTCTGCTGCCTCCATCACGCTGCAGGTGCATGTGGGTTTGTGTGTGAGACGACTTAGCTTGTCTCCCACACTAACACAGATGCGGTAACATCTGTGCAGCCCGGCTCCCGCATGCGCCCCGCTCCCTCCTATCTCAGCACGACCCTCTGATGGCCAGCAAGAAGGGAGAGAACAATCTGGAACTTCTGTTGCATCCCTTGCCCCCTGGGAGCCCATGCTTATCTATTATAAATCTGCTGAGATTACACTCATCTTTTCTCTCTTGAGCTCCTCTAGTTTTTTTCTCTGAGTCCCTTAATAGGTCAACTTGAAGTGTGACCTTAATGTTCCCTAGAGATGTTGAATCAGTTGCTACTTTCATGACTTTAACATGCTAAATGCTTAAGTGGTTATTTTTCTTATAGGTTGCCACTAGCCTGCTTTCAATGGCCTGGTCTTCTGATCTTTGACAAGTGGGTTTACATGTTTAGCACTGTTGCTTTGTGTCATTAACGTTGACCATATAGATAATTACTCATTCATAGCTTCTACAGATTTTAAGTGTATTAAGAGTTTTGTTGGACTAACATTCTCTACTGAACAGGGAAGGCTTGCTATGACATTGTGGATCACCTGCTGTGAAGTCAGGTTGATGTGTCATCACCACACCACCTCATCCCCAACTCTCCAACTCATCCCGAAAGTACTGGATGAAGACCACATTTCCACTGATCCACAGTGCTGGGTCATTAGTTCATCTAGCCCATGCCTGGCATTAGACATGGTGCCAAGATGGTGATGTTTATCTGCTCCACAGAGTCCTACTCTATTGGCATCACATCTCTACAGGGACTAGACCAGTTGTGTGTATGCATTTGCACATATGTGTCAGCAAGTCAGCAAACTTAAAGTAGCCGAATGCATTTATTAGAAGGGTTGTCCGCAAACGTTTGGAACTACTGTGTTCTTAATAGGTATAGTGGATAGGGAACCTGAGTGTTCCCTGGAAATTTATAATGAGATGCTACTTTCATATTATTAATATATTAATTTTTAATACAGCCATTTTATACATTAGCCTGCCATTAGCCCATTTTTCAGAGTAGGGACTGATTAAGTTTGACAGGTACAGGTATAGCACTGTAGGTGTTACCAAATATGCATAATATGAACCTAAAGTGAGATTTGAATGTCCCCTAGAGATTTATTAAAATGCTTAATGCCAGGATGGTTATTTATAGTCTCCAGGTCGCCATTAACCTGTTTTCAGAAGCAGTGGCTATGGGTGTTTGATAGATAGACCTACAGGTTTAGCATTGTTGATTGGTGTTATGCTTAATAGGTCACCTGAAATGGGACCTGAGAGGTAGAATGGGTGGCTACTTTCGAGATATTAATGTGTTAAATATTGACATGGATGTTTCCTACATTAGCCCATTTTCCATGGAATGGCTAGAGCTTGACAGTTAAAGATATAGCTCTGTTCCCTCAGATGTGATCTTAAGGAAAGAGGACATCACACCAGTGTCACAGTCAGATCACATTTTGGGAAGGTACAAGTTTATCCAAGCCCTGATTGATTGGCTCTGCTGTTGTAAAGAGGCCACTGCTGTCCTCTGTACACCATGCCCAAGGTTATAAAGTTTTCTTTTGAGGGTTTCATGCCAGCGTACCTGCCCCAGCCCTCAGTGAGCTAGCATGTACTTCCCGAGCCCCTCCGGCAGCAGCAGCTGTGCCCGCGTCCTTCAGCTCAGGGCTAATGATGGAGCTGACTGAGGTGATTATTATCAGCTGACTGTCTCCAGCTCTCAGCACGGGCCTAACGGGCCAGGCAGAGCCAGGCTACGTTAATAAAGTGCAAAACTGATAATGACTTTAGGATTGGATAATTAGACAAATGTGCATAATTGGGGATTTCTCTCCTGGCTTTATGGCAGTTGTTAGTGGTGTAGTAGCAGGAAGACTCCCCACCAGCAGTGTGAGGTTGTTTATGTGTGTGCATGTGTGTGCTTGTGTGAACACTGTGAACTTCACTGGCCAAGTATGTAAATTGCAGTGCTTAAAGAAACCAATGCAAATACTTTAGTGTCTGTAATTTCAGTCATTTTATTATTTATTCCCTTATTTTTTTCTGTTCCTAAGGGTGTTTTATAAGGTTGTAATGATAAACTCAGCCCATGATACTTTCATAATTCAGTGTACCCACATTACTTTGAACAAGTGTGGTGTGTGACCTGAAATGTTTGATCTTTGATGCCTTGCATCATAATTATTAATTCATTTTGAATTGACATGTGTAATGGTATCAAAAGCATTTCGGTATCAGATAATAATTAAATGTTGACCATGTTTAAATTAGACCATTTCAAACTTATGACGTAAGAGCTAATGAAGTAGTCATTGATTTTATTCATTATTCTGCATTTCCATTTATGCAGTTACAAATTAATAGATTGTAACAGTAGAGGAGGAAGGGGATAGGGTAAGATGGAGGCAGATGATCTGATGTGGTGACCCCTAAAGGGAGCAGCAAAAGAAGAAGAAGATTATGTTTATTATGTTCTGTAGCTTATTTTGCCAAAATTTACTTTCACTAGTTAACTGGGATATTTTTGCAGTATATATTTTAATACACAGAGCTGGAATCATGGAAAAGGGAGGGTGTACAAAGTTCTTAACAGTAGGGGTGTAGGAAAATATTGATATATAGATTCTCAACGTAAAAGATTTTTAATGAATAGTTTACATATAAACATATTGACTGACAATGGGTCATTTTGAATTGTATTTAAACCTTGAGCTACTAGTCTTCAGTCTTCAGAGTATGGTTTTTTGCATGTCTTGACAGTGCGATACCTGAACATGAAATTTAAGGATTACAAATACCTGAATAAGCATTACAGAGAAATATTAACAAAAACTAAAAAAAACATTCTAATGCTTGTTTAGAAGAAAACACCTACATTAACCCTTTTGATGATAATATTGGCTACATCACTTCAACATGAGCTATCAGGATTGGACAGATTCGAGTCATGTGCAGGGTCACTGAAGCTTTATTCAAAGAATTAAGAGAGTGATCATATCACCTGGCTGTCACCTCTAAGCCGGTCAGCATATGTCCCAAGGGCTTCACTGATGCAGATGCTGTCCTCCCACACTTTCTCACTCCTCTGCATCTTCTGCTGTTGAGCAGTTGTCCATGGAGCCAGAGGAAGCTGCTAACCCAACACGAGTTGGTGAGAGAATTTTGGGCTATTTCACCCCAAACAAGGTAGTTAGACCAGTCTGTAGGCTATTGTTTTTGACTTTATAACCTGAGAAATGTAACTAGTTCTTAGTTAATGCACTCACATTTACATTAGACTGTGAATGGTATCCTAAAGTGAGACCTACATAGATGGCCAAGTGTTCAAAGAATGGAGTACCATGATCTGATGGAACCCCAAAGTGTCTAAACACAAGCTCAAACACTGCCCGAGCTGTTTCTATGTCTGTGGGTAGCGATGGTACGGAATTCCAAAGCATTAGTAGCAACCAGTGGTTAGCCTGCTTTAATGTTATTAACTGTTCTCCCTTAGATTGACCAGCATGATCAAAGACATGTTTAAAGTCATACATAAAGTCATTGTAGGAATGAGACTGAACAGCATCCCAAACAGCAGTAACCCAGTTTAAAGCCTTTCCATGGACAAATGATACTACAACAGCAATCTGACTGGACTTGGGGGGGCAATTGGCAAACTACACAGAACATTGCAGATAAAACCACTGATCCGTATCAGTGGTTTCCCAGAAAGTATCTGCGTGAGTTGGTCTTGTTGACATCTCTGCTGGGAGGTTAACTCTACCACAGTCTGTTAAAAACCTGATAGGAGGTATTGGTGTTGACCCAGTAGCTATCCCTGAATAACCACTACCTTCCTTTTCACTTTGTACTCTGCTGCCTGCATTGTTATGGCTGAGTTTTCTGTCAGGACCGGTCATATTCGATTCAGGGCACATGCAGAATAGAAGTAATTGAAGTAATTGTTTATTCAGTTGAGGGTTAAGAGAGTGATTATTCAAAAAAATCCAGCTCAAAATCCAAACTAAGCAACCAGTACAAAAAGGATATTCTCATAAATGTGGGTAAATAGGCAAGAGATCAGAAACCACGAAAACAAAAGAGAGGCTAGACAGAAGTAAAAAGGTCATACACAGGACAAACTCACAGACAGACAGACTGGAACATTTTGCTATGGTGGTGTGGTAAAACTCTACAATGAGACAAACAGAAAAGACATTTAAGCACAAGGACATGGGTGGAACAAATCAGTACTGTGATTGAGATCTATAACGAGTCACATGGTTAGGGGACTGATCGGAGGAGCATGGGAAATGGAGTCCCATGCACCAGTGGGCAATGTGACAAGTTTAAGTTGGGAAAAATAATTATTTTGGCTGAAACAAAACCAGAACAAAAGACATTCACATGAATTTAATAGCCTAAATGTATTTTTACATTTCAAAGAAAAAAACTGCCATTTATTTCTTGTTTTGGGCTCCCCCTTCATACTGGAATGGAAACTCAACTTGAGCCTCCCAAAAGTGCACAATCTGCCCTGCATACTTTGTCAAGCTGAGAAATACAAAACTGTCATCAAAAATGGAAATAGGATTTGGATTGATGAAGTAGAGTAATTTTACAGACTTTTACACACATATGACATGCAGTGTTATGCAGTGTTGTCCTGACCACTTCACCAAAGATATATAGTGCAGTGAGCAATGTACCGAGCCTGGAGTGGACTGTCGGAGATACTGTTTTCCCTATTACATGTCAGTGGAGCATCACAGCAAGCTGTTATTTTAAGGTAAAATACTACATAGTTTGTTTACTGTAGTGTGAAACATACCGTTATGGAACACCTTTACTATATTGCACTGAACATTGCAACATTAACTCTTTTTTGCAATAACCACAGCTGTCATCATCAGTTTTTATATTCTTCTTATAGTGCTGTGTGAGGCAGATGAAACCGTTTAAAGAGTCTGACAACCTGTTCCAGTTACTCAAACTGACAGCTGGAGTAAAGCTACAAGTCTTTGAAAGTAACTATGGAAGGTTTTAGGTGCAGACAGAAGTCCTGAAGCTGCAGCATAATCAGGTCTTCTCTAATCATCCTTTGTGCTTAATCACCGCAGAGCAGACTAAAAG
The DNA here is from genome assembly GCA_034509495.1 of Acestrorhynchus altus. NCBI lineage: Eukaryota > Metazoa > Chordata > Actinopteri > Characiformes > Acestrorhynchidae > Acestrorhynchus > Acestrorhynchus altus. The sequence goes on along the minus strand of CM067506.1, from coordinate 12,407,621 downwards.
CTTCAAATCATTTCTGCTTCAATTACAAAAAAAAAAAAGAGAGAGAAAGGAAAAGCACTCAGAGGACAGGTGTATATTCAAAGAGTTCAGTAACAATTTAACAGCAACATTAGGGTCTTCATTTTGTAATACATCCTCACCACACCAACAATTAACTAAATGATGAATAGCCTGAAAGATGAAAGCAGAAGAGTATGTAGTGCTTTCTGTCCTCCCAAATATGACACGCTTTAATTTTTTGATTATTTCCCTGATGCAGGCATTCCGGCAGCCTGCCCCGCTGCTTTTAAAATGCTTTTTAATCCGTTGGAAAATTACTCTCGAGCTAACGAGTTCTCCTCCAACCAACTCCAGACATCATTAAGGGTCGGCTCTAGCCCGGGGCTGTGCATGAACCTTTTCTTCAAACTGTACACTTTATCCATAATTCAGCTATGTTCCTTAAATTATTCAAGCAAATAGTGGAGGAAAATAATGGAGTTCACTGAATCTTACTTACATATAAAACAATTTTAATGGTGATTTGAATTTGCAAGGCTCTTTTTCTTCCCCCCCCCCCCCTCTCTCTCTCTCTCTGCCTTCCTGTGTGTGTATGTGTGTGTTTGGTGGAAGAGGATAAGTAGTGTATGCCCTGTCCTGCCCTGACTCAGGCCTGCCTGCGTGCCTGCCAGTACCCATAAACACATTATCAAAGAGCCAACGCAGTAAATAAATGATCAGTGAAACCAGAACCCTGGCCCACCAGTGTGTGTGTGTGTGTGTGTGTGTATGTGTGTGTGTGTGTGTGTGTGGAGAAAGGGAGAAGGAGAAAGATCTAGAGAGAGAGAGAGAGGAGAGAGAGAGAGAGAGAGAGAGAGAGAGAGAGAGTGAGAGAGAGAGCGAGAGAGAGAGAGAGAGAGAGAGAGAGAGAGAGAGAGAGAGAGAGAGAGAGAGAGAGATATTAGGTCCTTAAGTACAGAGTTAATTATTATGTCAAAGCTGGGCATTTAAAATGTAGCCTTGTTAAATTCATATTCATAGAGCATTTGCAACTGATGCTGTGAACCTCATTAATATTCTTTGGCTGTGAGGTTAGAAATGCTTTTTAATGATAAATCTCTTGGAGCGGACAGTCTCTTTAGCTTTTAACATTCTTCAGAGTTCTTGATATCAACAGCTGCTTTTTTTTTACTGCATGTACAATATCTGGAGAAGTGCTGGGAAGCACTCAGGTTCTATATGACTAGTTGGGTGGTACTGATTTAAGGACACGTTTAATTAAGAGAGTCCCCTGAAGATGATCAATAGATGCCCAAACAACTATCTGTTGAACCTTAACCCTTTAACCTTCTGCTCAACGTTTAGGTATGTTAGACATTAGAGGTCACGGCTTCCTTCAACAGTATTAGTTCTCATCTGTAGAGAATTTCAGCAACAAGTCGATCACTCAACACATGTGGATTATTTTTGGTTAAATTACCAGTAAGTTTAAAAAGTCTTAAAAAGTCACAAAAGTTAACAAAGTTAGTTTGTTCTTATTGCCCCAAACAAATAAATCCATGAAATTGCTGTCTTGGTGAGGATGTTAAAGGACTAAGGGTAAGGTTTACCGCTAAATTCATCTACATGTACGAGGGTATTTCTGAAAACAGAGGTTGTTGTCTGTGTTTTGGGCTCTCATCCACATGAAACATTGTTCTGACTTTTGGTGGTGACTTTTTCTTGGTGAAGCTGTACAATGTGTGAGTTCAAAAACTCACAATGCACCATGCCTGCATGTTTCTAGCTGAATTTTATCTCTCTTAGCATCTAAAAACTTTACTCTTACTTTCTCTAACTACACATTGCACTACATAAGGAATAAAACTACATGAAAATAATACTAGACTTCAGAATTCAACATGAATACATGTAATTCTCATTCCGATACAAATATATAATACTCTATTTAGATTTTGAGTGTCTGATTTTGTGAATTGTGTAGTGCACTACACAGGGAGTTGGAGATGAAACATCTGTATTTTCTCTCTTCTTTGTGGTCTTTTGACGTTTCTATGTGATACTATTGCCCATTACAGGGTTAGCATGTTCATGCAAGTGTTTTTGTCTCTGTGAGAAGAGACAAGTCTCTGTTTTATAAAAATATCCAGATACATGTGGACATTTAATAGATTTTAATTGATTTTTATTTGCAAATGAACTGATCAACTAGGAGCCATATATGTTAATAAAAAACACATATCACTGGATTTTCCAAATATATCATGATGTGAGATTATATGAGAAATGTTGCTAACTGTATACAGTTCTTTGATTGACTGAAACATTACACTTATATAGCACTTATTAGCAATTAGTAATACCTAAGGATGCTTTACAATCAACACTCTACCTAATCCTTTATTCTCAGCACTCAACCAACACACGGTGAGAAGCAGCGGCCAATTGTACACAATGTACTCGCAACCAAAACTGATCATTCACCTGAAGAACTGCAACTGGTTCTAGGGGGATTCACCCGGAACAAAGTGCCAATCCATATATGGGCATATGGACACCCACTCATTCACACACACTAGGAAAATTTTGAGTAGCTAGTTTACCTAATTATCATGTTTTTGGACTGTGGGAGGAAACTGGAGTCCCCAGAGGAGAAGTGGGGAGAACATGGAAACCAGGATGGATAGACAAACGTGCAAACCACCAAACCACTGTTTCTGACAAAAACCAGATTTTGGGAAATTAAACACTTTGGAAAGAATTTTGCTCATTTGGACAGAAAGAAGAAATAGTTGAATGGACAGACTGGTAGATATTTATAGATAGTCAGACAGATGCTCACCAAGCAGCATACTCATACACTGAATGTCAATTGTGTCAACAATACATAGCATATCATTATGTGGATATGAGCCAGTAGCTTCAGGTAATGTTCACATCAACCATCAAAATGATGAAAAATGTAATATTATTTTGAGTTTGGCATGATGCTTGGTGCCAAACAGCAGTGTTTACTTAATGTTTACTCAGATTGGTGTAGTAAAGACAACACATCTAGTGAGAGGCAGTTCCGCTGATGGACACACCTTGTTAAAGCACTCTGTACAATAGTAGTGAACGGAAAAGCACATCAGAATTCACTACAGCTCCAAATGTGAGGTGAATGGGCTAAAGTTGCTTCAGTAAGACAAGAACAGAAATCGGAATGCTGTAGAACACTTTAAGATATAATAGAATGGGGGAATTGTGGCCTAAAAATGTTCCTGAAAAATCTACAAAAATTCTGTCATGCAATCATGTCAACATGGACCAGAGTCTCCAAGGAAAGACAGACAGTTGTTCGTATTTAAAATTCTCTATTTTCACAAAAGTACATAGAGAGATGGTGCAGCTGTGCATGTCACAATACGTAATAAAGATTAATGGACATGGCTTGACAATAGATGTGAAATAGTAGATGCTAGAAGCACTACATGTGTAAAATTGACATTGCATATATAGCTATATAACATAATAACTGTTCTGTCCGTACTGTGTGTTTGATCAGAAGAGTGTAAATACTTACACTTAATCATGAGTTGGGTTAATTTATACTTTTGCATATATATATATATATATATATATATATCTAACAATAAATAAACGCTAACCTTTGATTCTGAAGGACATATAGGGTTGTATAGTGTAATTAAAGGAGGTCCTTCTTCAGAAAAGTAAGCCTTCCTTTCTATCGCTACGCATGCCCTGCTTTCTGACAATAGCTCATGTCGTGTTAGTGTGGTGGAGAGCCTGCGGTTGTGGCAGGCTGGAAGGTGGTTGCAGACAGTGTGAGTAATATTTCTCAGTAGGACAGAGACAGCCCGTGTCTGGCTGAGGCAGCGTCTAACTAATGGCCATCTGTGTGCGGCAATAATGAAAAATCTCGCTCGTGTATGGCCACGCCAGCTCGTTAAGGGGCCTCAGCGCCGAGCAAAATAAAACAGATGATGGGCTCCGACGTGTGAGAGCCATCCCGCTAATCTCTCCCCAAAGGATGCGCTGCAGCTCATCCGGAGAAAAGAAAAAAAAATCAACACCACCGAATTATTCACTATGATTTATACAGGGCCTCCATCTTCAGGTCAAAAGTTTGGGGATATCTAGAATCTAAAATCAACATAATATAATGGAAGTGAGAATAATTATTATTATTTTTTTTTTCCATTTTTTACAGCATTGACAACTAACCATGTTTATGTAAAGGAAAACAATTTTACACATATTTACAAGATAACATTGGTGACTGTTCTGCTTTAGCAGTAATGCCAAACTCCATAAACATTGTCCCTTATTGGGGGGTTGAATGGGGTTTGTTAATTCTTATTAGCACTAACGTCTAAGGTTTGAAATATAAGCTATTGTATATACAGTATTTAACTGTTATCATTTTTAAATAAAACCTACTCTCCATACATTTGGTTTTCCACCTAATGTCTGTATTGTCGGCAGTGTTCAGTTATTTTCATTGGGAATTTTCTTGCATTCACCTGAACAACAGAAAGCCCACTGAAGTCAAACACACTTATAAGAAAAGCCAGTGGGTCGTTTCTGGATTCTGTGCATAAATGTTCATACAAACTTTCACAAAGTCTTCACTAATAGGTTTTTGCAAAATCAACCTTACCTTTGTATAGTTTAAGAGGTAAAACAAATTTGCTTCAGCAGAATTTGTATTTTGGTCAAGGATCTGTAGCAATGTAAAGGTTCTTCCCACTCACGGTCTCATGGCCTCCTGAGATGGACATAGCTTCTATGTGGAACATAAACTGTAAACAAATGTATTAATGCTATGACCCACAGTAAAATGTTTTATTGGATTATGAGCTCGAGGAGTTCTCTTGCTGAAACAGAACTAATTAATGTAGGCTTCACTGTTTGGGAGTGAGTCCCACCACTTCCCAAATGGGAGATTGTGATTGGTTTTGTCTTTGAGCTTAACTTTCTATTGTCCCACAATTGTCCAGATGAAATAGAGACTGTGATTGGTTCTGCTGTGGAAAATGACCATCTGTTGTTCTCCCCACAACTGAAAAAGAGATTTTGATTGGTTTAGCTGCAATGTTTGACTGTCTGTTGCCCCGCCCCCAGATGAAATAGAAATTTTGATTGGTTTATCTGCAGTGTTCGTCTGTCTGTTTACCTTCCCCCAGATGTTCAGCTATTTGTGCCTATAGGTCAGTGACTGTGAATTAAAGAGTGTGGATTTCTTTTATTAAGCAACTGAATTCTGAAATATTCAGAATTTATTTGGTGGTCAGTATTAGAACTTGTATTGGTCCAGTTTCAGTCCACAGGCCATATGTAATTAGTAGTAATCCCTACTAATAATCACCCTATTTTTATTGTATCTGTAAAGTTACTGCTTAATTACTTTCAGTGTATAATTACTTTCAACTGTACAGTTGCTGTTTTTTTGTATTCTGAATCATTTAGGCTGTTACATGTGTTACATTACTACCCAACTGTAGTGGTATTGTTTGGCCAAGACTTTTATGGTCAGAATGTGATTGTAATGTTCTGAGCTACTTAAGGTTTTGTCCATCTTACTGAAACCTCGCGACTTTATGAGCAGTACACTTCTCAGGAAGGTTTTAGCACTCACTTCTGTTCTGGTCTTATAGTACATATGGAATGCACATTTAAATCATGCCTGTACTGCCTGTCTCTTGCTCTGCCACCTCTGCTGTTTGTCATGCTCTGAGCTCTATTGTAATGTCTCACACATGACTCCAGCTGCAGAGGCGCTGTCCATTCTGCGAATCAGAACGCTCTCACCCCTACAGTCCCACTGCATGCATGAGGGGGCTGGGGGGAGGGGGATTGAGCGTTAAAGCTAAGCTCGGCCCCTGAACACCGTGACTAATTTGACACATATCTCCGAGACTCCTCTCTGACTGTCTGCCACCATCAACACTTCCTGCCTCGCCTGCCTGCCATGGACATGGTCCCTCTGAGGCCTGCAGCCTCTCTCCTAAGTGACGAGCAGGTCCCGAGCCATGCCCCAGTGCCTCGCTTGCTTTTATTGTGGCAGAGCAGCAATCTAGGAATCATTTGAGTGAAACATGATTTGATATGTTTTGATCCAAAAGGATCTGTCTCTCTCTCTCTCCTTCACTCTCTCTTTAGCTACTTCTATCCTCTGTCCTTGTTTTTTCTCTTAAGGCCAGCACACACTGGAAAATGACACAGCATGCAGTGTTACACCTTGTAGCATCATGTCTCATAGTGTTGCGTCCTGAAGTGTCACATAGCAGAAAGTGCAGCTATAGTATACAGAATGTGTTAGAGTGAGGGCAGCAATAAACATTAAACGCAAGGTCATTTTACATTTTTAATTGAATAAATCAGCCTCAATTATCGTGTTAAAACATTTGCCATGAGCTTGACAGACAGACAGACAGACAGACAGACAGACAGACAGACAGACAGACAGACAGACAGACAGACAGACAGACAGACAGACAGATAGATAGATAGATAGATAGATAGATAGATAGATAGATAGATAGATAGATCAATTAGCAGGTAAGAGCACACAACATTATGGGTGACATACCAGAGTTCAACAGAGGACAAATTGTTGGTGCGTGTCTTGCTGGCGCATCTGTGACCAAGGCAGCAAGTCTTTGTGATGTATCAAGAGCCACGGTATCCAGGGTAATGTCAGCATAGCACCAAGAAGGACCAACCACATCCAACAGGATTAACTGTGGACGCAAGCGGAAGCTGTCTGAAAGGGATGTTGGGGTGCTGACCCGGATTGTATCCAAAAAATGTCATTCCCAAGACGAATTGACGCTGTATTGGCTGCAAAGGAGGCCCTAATATACCATACTAATAAATTATTGTGGTCTAAAACCAGCTGTTTTAGTTTCATTGTCCAACCCCTATAGATAGATAGATAGATAGATAGATAGATAGATAGATAGATAGATAGATAGATAGATAGATGATCAGCATTGGGAAGAGTTTTAGACATTTCAATTCAGTATTTTATTCCATATTTTATAAACTGATCTGTTTTGTTATCATATGATATTTCTAAAGTGGCTAAACCTCCTAACTTGAATGTTAACATGTAATTGAACTGGTGATCTTAAATAAATTTATTATTATCCTACTCAGATCATCACTGAGATCCCATTTTACTTTGGACAGGTCAATCTAATGAGTGCTGTCAAATAAATCATTTTAATGCGGTAATGCAGCTCAAATAATTGAACATTATGAATACTTTTTCATTTCTGTTAATATATAAAACTGTCATATATACTGTATTTATTACATATTATTTGTTAAGTTAAATATTTGATCTTTTTTGTTTCATTTTTGAAACAAAATTATTTTTTGTTTAATTTATTACATAAATTATTACACTTTTCTATCAAACAGAAAAGCATGTATAATACACAAATCTCCAACTTATAACAACATGGTTGGGACCTATTTACCTCAAATTATTGCATTAATGTGGTGTGGCATAAAGGCAATCAGATGATGGTGCTACTATTGTAGCCCAGTTGATAGTGGTTCTCTATGGCCTGAAGATCTAGGACACTGGCAGGCCAATCAAGCACAGTAACATCATGATCATCAAACCATTTTGGTTGTAATTTTGCTACTGTGGGCAGGCACTGGGTCCTGCTGGACAACAAAATCAGCATCTGGATAAAGAAGTGGTCACATGCTAAATTCCATACATTTCAAAGAGATTTGCTGCAAGAGGTGAATTTCAAGTACTCATCATGTGACCAATAGTACTGCTGCTCTGACAATGTGCCCTCTGATGTGCTCTGTACTGTTTCTGCTCTGTCTGAGGCTGAATGGAGGATCGATGACACAAAACCCAGTGTGAACACAACTTTAAGTATTACAGTTGACATAAACAGGAAGGGTTTACACACGAAGGCTGCACACTCATTCTACCCCACAGAAATAACAATTCAAACAAATAATTTCAAGCCCAATAAATTCATGTTTTTGATGACTGTACTGCTTCCATGATAAAATGACAACTGCAAGTAGAAAAGTAAAATCCATCCCTCCATTTTCTGAACCGCTTATTCCTGAATAGGGTCACAGTGGAGCCGGTGCCCAGCCGGAAACAACCCTAGACAGGGCGCTAGTCCATCGTAGGGCACACACACATTCACACACTAAGGGCCACTTTAGAGTCACCAATACACCTACCATGCATGTCTTTGGACTGTGGGGGAAATCAGAGTACCCAGAGGAAACCCATGCAAGCACAGGGAGAACATGCAAACTCCATCCATCCATCCATCCATCCATCCATCCATCCATTTTCTGAACCCCTTATTCCTGAATAGGGTCACGGGTGAGCCGGTGCCCAGCCGGCAACTCTGAGCGCAAGGGCAGGAAACAACCCTAGACAGGGCGCTAATCCATCATAGGGCTCACACACATCCACACACTAAGGGCCACTTTAGAGTCACCAATTCACCTATCATGCATGTCTTTGGACTGTTGGGGAAACCGAAGTACCCGGAGGAAACCCACGCGATCACGGGGAGAACATGCAAACTCCAGGAATTGAACCCAGGTAGTCAGTGAAATAAATCTCAGCTGATGTCCTGTTATTGGGTGTCTTGGGTTCCTAAAAGAACAATATTCCCCTGTGGGTACCAGCTACGTATACCTGCAACATCAAAATGTTATAGTTTGCTATCAACGTAGTATAATTTGGTCCCCACAAATAGCAAAATGTCATACCGGCACATCTTTCTGCAGTTAGCAGTCAGTCACAGTTGTAGTCAAACTCAGCTGTGCAGTGAAACGTGTACAACCTTTGTTCTGTCCTTTCCTCTTTAGCCACCCACATCTGAGAAGAGAGGCAGTGAAACCCAGTGAAACCTTTATCGCCACCATTACTCCACAAATCCATAAAACATAACTAAAACATTCAAAGGTTTGCATTATTATTTAACGTCGGAAAGTCAGATCATAACCTGCTGAAATCTTAATTCATCTCACTCTGCTCAGTATCAAAACTGCCCTTGTCTTCTTTAATGAGATGCTGTGTGAAATGTTAATTACACACCAGGCCAGGAGCACGAGTCACTTCCTCCAATGATCCCATTTTCATTCTTGTAATAACAATTACTGCAACTAAAAGTGGGTTAGAGAGTAATGAAGCCGCACAGAGAGACATGCCTAACTTACACATCTGAAACAAAGAAAGCCCAAATAGAATCGACTCATTTCTGTAGGCTACTCTTAAAGGGGCCAAGTTCTTTTTATATTCCCCCACTTATGAGTGTTTTATGTACCAGGAACAACCATCGATTTAACAATCTCATTATGCCTTACACAAACTGGCTTTGTTACTGTGCTTTTGAGGCCCCTCTTAATCATTGAATTCAGGTATTTCATCCATCCATTGCAACAGGTGTTAAAATATCAAGCAGCTAGTCACACAGTCTGCTTTTACAAACAATTATTAAAGAATGGGCCTTTTCAAACCATTGTTGCCAAAATGTCTTGATCAACTGTGATGGAAAAGCATCGAGGAACCACAGCAACTCAGCCACAAAGTGTTAGACCACATGAAGTTTCAGAGAAGGGTTGCAGAGTGCTGCCACATAAAAGTCTCCAATGCTCTGCTGATTCCATAACTACATAAATCTAAAACTTACTGTTAGAAGTGCAATGGGGGGAATGGGATGTCTTAAAAGCTCCTCTAGGTATAATGGTCAGTGTCCCAATACTTTTGTCAGCATAGTGCATATGTACATGATCTCTATTCTAATTGGTGCCTTGTATTGTGCTTCATTAATAAAAGTAAATAAATAAATAAATACACATTTAAATGCTTCTTAGAACCACTGTTAGTGGAAGAGGCTAAATTGCTTAAGAATATGTGGGTGTGTGTATTTCATGATTGCATGAAATGTGTATACTTCAAATAGCAAATGGCAAAATAGATTGTTAGAAAATAATTTTGCTGGTTTATGTCCATGGTCAATGTTCTTCCAGTGCTTCTATGTGTAGAATCTGAACTTTTTGTGTGCTATACTATTTTCTTGTGGTGCTTTCATTCTTGTTGGATAACTATTTTTTATAGTGAGTGTGTCTCTTCATTTGAAGTGTTAAATGCTTATTTTTTGCCTTTTTGAGTAAGAATAATAATAAAATGATGTCATGTGATAGCAGTATGTGAACTGATTGTGAAGTGGAGATACCTCGGGGGGATATCGTGTGGGGTTATCTTTTGAGTGAGGTTAAACCCGGGCCAGTGTACAAGGCAAAATTTGAGCAAATTCTATTTCTGAAATTTTGCAGGCATTTAGAATTCCTCAGTCTACAGTGTCATGAATGTACCAGCAATATTTGGTAGAAGGCATTACTATCCACAGTGGACAGTGCAGTGGCCACTCATAATGCTGCATGCTAACCGGACTCTAGAGCACTGGTGACAGATGAGTCACAGTACCAACTGTTTCGAGCTGATAGCAGGGTTTCTGTGTTGTGCATGAAACTATGAACCCCAGTTGTCAGCAATTCACTATTCAGGCTGGTGGTGGTTCCATACTGGTGTGGGGTGTATTCTCAAGACATGAATAGGGTCCATTGGTCTGTAACATGTCATTAATTGGTGCCCACTGTATTCACTGCTTGCTGACCATTTGCAGCCCTTCATGGGCTTAATGAACCCCCACACTGATGGGGGTTAGATTAGATTAAGTGGCAGAAATGGTGGGCACTCTGGGTATGTGTGAAAAGGTTTTTCATAATATAGGCGTTTGAAGTGATGGAATTTATCCATTTAGTCTAGTGCAGCTGACCAACTTAAACATGTTTAGTGTCTATTCTTTGCTTATTATTTTTGCACTAGTGCCATAGTGCTAGGTAATAATAGAAGCATGTTACTTCAGTTAGCTCTCTGCAAACTGAATGCCTATTTGTCTCAAACAGTATTGACAGTATTTATAGTGGCATGAGAAAAACAGACATAAAATATGATTTAGACATATGGCTTGTTCACAGTCATCATTTCAAGTTCAGAAATGATGCACTTTTAAGGCTTTATGAATACTTTGACTCTTCAAACCTTGTCCCAACAATCAGCAGCCTTGCAACTGCTACCCTCTGAGATTATTGATGGTAACAAAAAAAGGAGGAGGCTGTCAGAACAAAGCAAAGCCCTTTTCTCAGTTCTAATATTCTGAAACTAAGAAAAGCCAATTAACAAGAATGGAAAAGGTCAATTTGAAGTCTGGAAAACCAAGGAAATGTTGAAATAACTGCTCATAAGATTGTTATAAAGGCAAATAGGAAATCTGCAAATGACATTGACTTCACAATGGTGGTGCACTGGTCTACTGTGCAGAGACACCTGCATAAAGCAGACCTCATGGAAGAGTTACCAAAACAGAACCTTTCCTACCTTTTATCTTACAGTAAAAAAAGGGAAGGAGGGGTTTTTCTTATAAACCCAGAGGCCTTTATTTTTTAGTTTTATGGGAGAATGGGAGATCACCAAACAAGAATGGAGAGACACGTAGCTGGCTTTTTAACAGTGTTCACAACATTGTTAACAGTGTTTAAATTCTTTAATAAAAATTCTTTAATTCAATAAATTCTTATTGCTTTTGGAAATCAGGTGATGCTACTCTTACTTAGCTTTTCACATCAACACGTATTTACCAGTGGTGCCCAAACGTTTGCATGCCACTGTATGCAGTTTGTTATTCTGTATCATGTATTGCTTTCTGGAACAAAGGACAGATCAACTATTTTAAGAGATGAGGGAAAATTATTACTTTTATACTTAAGAAGTTTTTTTTCACACTACCTCAAAATAACTGACACTTTCCTAAACATTTTCCCTTCTCCCCCTTCTGTATGAATATTAATAAATGGCTGAACGATAATCAGAGAGAAGAGACAGAAAGTTTCCTAGAGACATCAGTGCAGATAATTTAAAAATTATTTCATAATCAAATTTTTTTTTTTTTACCCACCAAGGCACTTTGCATGTGTATTTATAACAGCATGGATTGACAGCTAATTAAGAGCATTTCTGCCGTTTGGATATGTCTAAATGTAGAGCTGTGCAATGAATTTGACCCCTAATATGTGAGCTTGTGTGTGTGTGTGTGTGTGTGTGTGTGTGTGTGTGTGTGTGTGTGTGTGTGTGTGTGTGTGTGTGTGTGTGTGTGTGTGTGTCTGTGTGTGTCTTATGTGTGTGTGTAGCTAGCACTGCACACCGCCTCTGTTATGAATAACAGTAATTGTTCAACCAGCTCATGCTTTGTGCCGCTGCCAGCTGGCACCTGCTCCTGCCCTGTGCAGGGCACACACACACACGTCACATGACGCTACAGCTGTGTCCACATGTTCCTCCGGTCAGCCACATCGGCCTGGATAATGTGCGCTTTTGATCAGTCCCTCTGACTTTTTCCAAACGATCTCATCATATTACCGCAGATTGCTACCTATTACAGAGTGATACTTATTTAGCAATTTAGCTGCGAAAATTGCCTGGCTCTAAGGCTAATTTTTGCTGCTGACATTTCGCCCACAGTGCAGCTGAATGGATGGTGGATGAGTGAGAGAGTAATTAATACTAAATGAAGCCCTTAGCATAGTTTTCATATGTGTGTGTGTGTGTGTGTGTGTGTGTGTGTGTGTGTGTGTGTGTGTGTGTGTGTCCTTTGTTCTGACGCCGTCCTCTGAGAGATGCAATTTTGTTTGTGTCTCATTGACCCAGATGCTCTTGAACCTTCAGTTAAGCAGAAAAGGACACAGCAGTGGCTTCAGCAAACAAACCAGTGGCAGAGCACAGTGTGCTGCTTGGCAGAAAATGAGGTAATTGGTAGGTCTTGTACGTGTCTCTCTGACACAGTCCATCCTCTCATGCGTACACACAAAGAAGAGCCTTCCCTCACACACATGGATTTATTGTGCTGGCTGCTGATTTACACAACTTTTGTTTTTGCAGGCTCACACAGCCATTGTTGTACTGAAAGGACTGTCAGTGATCAGCAATCGTCTATATTAGGCAAAGGCAAGTGGAGGAATGAACAGCGATGGGCCGATTTCCTGGCGTCGTGTGACACGGCTGTGAAGTGAGAGAGAAAGAGACAGAAAGTGGAAAAAGAGAGTTTCAGCCTAGCATTGTGTTCATTCCCTCTGACATGAGGTAGCACTTTTTCCCTTTGCCAAAATCAATTACACTGCCGAATGAATGATCTGAAAGCATGATTGATGTTGTATGATTTGCAAGGCCCTCCCCCCTCTTGTTTTTCATTCCCTGTTTAAGACCAGGTTTTGATGACTAGATTTTGCAGACAGTGAAGGCCTCAAACCTAGGCCAAGGCAAAGAAGACTTAATTCCTCTTTTACCCTCCCTCCTCAACCTCATGAAAAGTGTTTATGCTCCAACAGGGTAAAAAAAAAACCCTGAGTGCAAACAGCGCGACGCGTGTGGAGTTATGAACTGATATGCATTATGGACTGACTTCAGGATTTATGGAAGAGGAAGTCGGCAAGAGGTAGTAAAAATGAAATCATGACATTTAAATATGCTGCCTATTAAACGTATGAAAACCGAAGCTCTGTCTGCCAGAAATAACTCAGCATGGCCTGCTGTCCAAGTCCAAAATGTGCTCCATCGATTAGGCTGATGGATATTTCACCCACATATCTCAAAGGATGGTGGAAATATTTTGAGGGCATAGATATATATCCCAAATATCTGTTACAAGGGATGAAGGCAGTGAAATGTCTGTCATGAAAAAGTACAGGAGACCAAAAAAAGAAGAAGAAAAGATAAAGAAAAACAATGCCACCACCACAGTTGCAAGCTTCTGCCCCGGGATTGGAGGGCAGAATGCGCGCAGAGACGCCATTATTAGATATAACTCCACATTAGTGAAAGAAAAGCAAGGGAATGATTGCTTAATGATGGCAGTCCTACAGGACCCAGCTGTGGTTGGGGCCAGAAGGATTGGCCTTTGATGAGCCAAAGCCAGACCACTTATTGGCCGGCGCTCGGCGGCAGAGGCCAGCCACCAAAACATATATGCATAATGGAAAAATAATGGAATTTATAATAATTTGTTTAGCTGGGGAGAGAAACAGAGGGAATTAGAGCTGCTTGGCGCTGCTGCCTGCAGACTACATGCACCTCTGCCATAACAAGATTAGAATTTAAACTATGGGGCGAGAGAATCTTTTCTCTCCGGCTAGATGAAATATTAAAATAGGCCATGCTTCTGCACGGGGTGTTTCTCGCTCTCTGTCTTTCTCTCTCTCACTCTCTCTGTGACATATGCCTGCCAATCAAAGTGACTGACATGGAACATGACTGGATCAAAGCAGGTCTCCTGAATGGTTTGTTTTGCATTGTGCTGGGGCACTGGGCCAATGCCATCAGTTCAGACTCTTTTTGGGTCTGTTTTAAAGAAAACAGCACACGTTATATAGAGTCATTTGTACGTAATCGGACAGTAATACTGTTAACTATTTTTGCTTTGCTGACAAATGTATGGATTTGTAAAAATCTTATTCAGAAATGAGAACTTTATCTTAGTGAAAGTGTGGATTAATTCAAACTGGACAGCTACAAGGTTTGTTTGAGTCACTACATAATATTGAGTTCCCACTAAAATACTGTGCTGAACTACTGACAGGTTCATAAATATTTGGATGTGAACAAAGCTGTTGTTATTTTAGCTGTCTATCACAGGACATTAGAGTTTAAAGGGGGCTTGGTGTGGAAAAACATATTTTCCATGGCACAGTTGAATAATGAGAGTGTAGTACATGGAGGTGACACTTCATGAACTTCAAATACTGTTGTGTCTTCTTAAAAAAAAAGAGAACTTTTAAATTGGTTACTTCCAAACCATTGGCCTGTTTACATCCCCATATATACATTAACCCAACTATCAAAAGCCCTAGTCAAAGCTGTCAAAAACTGTACAGCAATGTTGGGAGAATATGGTGTTGCTGATACTAGAGAGGAGCACATCACCTGCAGACTCTAGGGAATGGGAACTTGGATGCCACATGAACCAGACCTTCATGACTGCAGCTTTTCTTGTGTCTGCAGAATGAGGTCTCAAATTCAGCTTGAAGCAACGTCCTGATGAAGCGAAAGCTGATTTGGGGCATATGGGGTTCCATGCTAGTCTGACCGCTGATGCTCTGCAACCACCTTTTACCATCTTTTCTCTTCAACATCCAGGCAATAAATGCAAAACTTATTTTTCGTTTTTCAAAAAAGTACAAACTGTGTGCTTCATTTTGAGGCAGAATAGCAAGGAAGGAACAAGGAACAACCTAAACATTATAATTTAGTGCATTCTTTCTTTTAAATTAAATATAAATTTAGCTTGAATCGTTACTGAGTTCTTAGGAGGAGTTTTTTTTTATCTTTAGAAGCTTAAATGCAATTGGGCAGTGGTTTGGTCCAGCTTTTCCATGGCCAGGTGTGTTTTACTCACATTATGTCACATCTCTTGACAAATGTTGCAGGAGGATTTCCAAGAGTCATATTGTCTGTTCAGATTCAAGCAAATGCTTTAAAACTGTTAGGCAGTTCACAGTGCAGATGGACAGTAACCAAAGACCTTTTTCAAGGCAAGGAAGTGGAACGTTCTGCAATGGTCAGCATGTGTTTCAATTACTGAAGACTAGACAGAAGATATAACACCCCAGGAGATTTCTATGGGTTTCAGACTTCAGCTCCAACTTCATTGTGATGTTAAGTAATTAAGTAATCATACTTTTTTAACCCACTGTGTTGTGCACACACAGGATTTAACCCATCCTCACACAGGGATACATGCATACACACTCGTGAACTCACACACCAGGGGGCAGTGAGCACACATACCCGGAGCGGTGGGCAGCCCTATCCTCAGCACCTGAGGAGCAGCTGGGGAGTTCAGTGCCTTGCTCAAGGGCACTTCAGTCATGTCCTGCCAGGTCAGGGATTCGAACCGGTTCCCTAACCACCAGACCACGGCTGCTGCGTTGTAGAAAGCTAAAATAAACAGCTGTAAAAGATATGTGTGGATCTGACTGCATGTTGTTGCCTGTAAACAAACAATGCACACTGGAGACAATTTTATAGAATTTACCACATTCAGTTGCACAATAAAAAGCCTGTCGGTTCGAACAGTATGTGACTTCACACACATGAAATAAATATAATTTATTGTATGTAACATAAAGGGCCCATATTCTGTATCTTTCTCAGAATGTATTTGATTTTCCAGGTTTTGATGATTGTGAGAGTGTATGTGTAACTGACCAGCTTCCAGCCTCTGTATTTTTGATTGGATACCCTACTTTGTACCTTGTTTAAAAAGCAGGTTTAATGAAAACACTACTGTAACATCAGTGAAAGTGAGCAAGCCGCAACTGCTGTAGATTGAATGGCTACACAGTGCTAAGCGTAGATGCAGACACTCCTTCTCCTGACACTAGGAGGGTGAAGACAAGCACATGTTTTCTCAAACGTGTGAATCCAGCCATCATCTCTTTTCAAACTGCCACTATTGCATCATTGCTGGACAGCCAGTGCATTCAGAGGAAATTGAAAATGGCGAATGTCAGCTGAAAGTCTGTCCATCTGTCTGCATGCTTGTGTGTACGTACCATCGGTACACAAATTCTCTCATCAACTATTGGTGTTGCTCCTTTTAAGAGGCTTAAAACAATGCCAGTCCCAGATGTCAATACTCATAATTAAATTAACTTGTTTTGTTATGAATAATCCAGGACTGGCTGGTGTGGCCGGATGGGCCACTCTGTGTATGTGTGTGTTTCATGGGGAGAGGGGTTAAAAGGTTGTCAGTGCCTTCTCTTGGGCTTGGGGGCTGACAGTGAACATGTGTTTCCTCCCTGTGATCTGCTCGGCTGTAGCCTGGGTGCTGTGTGGCTCACTCGAGGGCCAGTCACGAGGCATTTGGATCTGGAGAGCCCTGAATGATGCAGGAGGTGTGTGTGTGTGTTTGTGTGTGTGTGTGTGTGTGTGTGTGTGTGTGTGTGTGTGTGTGTGTGTGTGTGTGTGTGTGTGTGTGTGCGCAGCTGGAGGTTGGAGTTCAGCGGTGCCTTTAGAACTTGTCTGTGGTTCTTTGTGGGGAGAATTATTGGTAGTATATCTCAGATATCTAAACACATATTTCATGGATTTTTCCATTGCATGATCTGAAGACCTCTGTTCAATCCCACTTAAAAGCTGCTGGTATCCAGTTGGGAGAATTACATAAAGAAGGTATTTTAATACAGGCAATGATACCATTTTAATAAAAGTGCCTTATTAATGTGAATTTTTTTGAATACTGAACACTGTTCTGATATTTGTCAATCAAAACTGTGAATTCAGTATTTTTATAATAATTAATAAATATAATTAATATAATTTTATAATATATTATAGTGTAATCTGTAATTTTTTTCAACACAATGTTTTCTGTTACCTGCAATTATTACCCAAAAACAGCTGGTTTGATAACAACTTTATACACTAGGGGGGGCACTGAAAAATATTAATATTACAGTTTTTGTTTTTTACCCCAGGTACGATTGTGGGAACCAGTGGCACGTACCATGAACAAAGGGGGTCTCTAACTGAAAAGGTTTGAGAACTTCTGTTGTAGAACACAGCCTAAATTTTATATTTGTTATTTATTACAGTCTTAGTCAAATAAAATGATGGTGCTTGATCTGTGTCCCTTCTAAAACTTTCATTATTTTTTCTTTCAATCTGCCCTCAAACAAAAAATATCAAAATCAAAATCCTTTATTTTATAAAGGAACAATTGGATTCACAACCATAACATTTGTCATCTCACTGCTAACATTAGCTAGATCACTCGTTAACTAGACGCCCCCTTCAAGCCTAACGGGATCCCAGGGTGCAAGCCAAATGGGAAAATTAGGGAAAATTAGATATGATCCCTGAAGTCTCTGTTCTTTAAATGTGACAGAGTTTACATTCAGCTGAATGTTTCTTCTTTAGGGATGAACTGAATTGAAATTCATGATGATTCACGTAACCAAATAGTATAACTCCAGTTTTTGCAGATATGGTCAAGCGAGCAGGCGAAAATTAAGCATAATGTCGGACTGTTCAAACTGAGAAGTATTCACTGGTTCAGATTTTAGACACTCAGAGAAAGGACTGATTTATTATTTTTGAATGCAAAAAGGTTTCGTTTTTAATGAACAAACAGACACACTGGACTTGGCTGGTCTCGACCACAGAGTCCACCTCACCCCAAGACCAAGACAAGACCAAACAAGGTTGAGTCAGAGACAAGACAGACACCGCTCATTTATGGTATTACAACACTACAATATATAGTGGCATACAAAAGTTTAGGCACCCCTGGTCAAAATGACCGTTACTGTGAACAGTCAAGCAAGTTAAAGTTAAGTGAGGCAACACATTCCCTTAAACAAAAACAATGTTTTATTTTCATCTTTTACATTGTCAAAATAACAAAAAAGGAAAAGGGCCGGAAGCAAAACTTTGTGCACCCTGCATGGTTAAGTACTTACCCTTACCCTTCTAGTTTTGTGAGATTCCTCAGCCTTCTTGCATGCACTGCACTCTTTTGAGGTCTATCTACAGACTTTCAGTCATGTTCAGGTCATGGAACTGTGAGGGCCATGGTCAAACCTTCAGCTTGTATCTTTTTAGGTAGTCTAAAGATTGTAATTGTAGATTTTTTAGATTTTGAAGTGTGTTAAGCATCATTGTCCATTTGTAAAAGCAATCCTCTTTTCAACTTCTGGTTTCTTTTCAGATGATGTTGTACTTGCTTCCAGATTTGCTTGTATTTCATTGAATCCACTCTTCCCTCTGAAATGTTTACTGTGTGGCCTTTAATTTTAAACTCATTGGTCCACATGACTTTACAAAATGTATCAGGCTTTTTACCAATTTGATGAGCAGCTGTCTCTGAATTTTCTCTTCCTACAGATCTTCTCCTCCACTGTTTTTGCTGATTGCAATTCCTTTATTACATTTTAAATTGAGGAAATGGTAACCTGCTGCTTAGAAGGACCCATTTTTGGGACAAGGGTAGAGGAGACTAGCTATTTATAAAGCTTTGAAATTTGTATCACCTGGCCTTTCTGAACGATGATAGTAATCAAGCCATAATCCTAACAGGCTAATTAAAGTCTGAGACCTCGATCGCAGTTATCTGAGTGCTCAAATCTCCCAGGATTCTCATACTTCTGCAGGGGACTCCATTCCTTTTTTTCCACTTTTTGAGTTGCTACTGACACAATGTTATTGGACAGCTTAACACATTTGGATGAGAACTGTAACTGCCAGTACTGATATATCAGTTAACAGACAGTTGCACTGGCTGGCTTTGCTTTGACTCAGCCCCAGGCCTTGAACATTGTAGTGGATACCTTGCTACAAACCCACCTGATTCAACTAATCAGCTTGTTTACAAGCCCTTTCAGGGTTGTAGGTGAGAGTCTGTGAAGCTTAGGGGGTAACCAGGCCTGAGTTTAAGAAACACTGTTCTGACTGATCATCAGAATAGGAGCAGGAGTCGGTTGTGATCTTTGGAACAGCAAAGTACAGAAATACATGTGTACAGTACCTTGAAATACAGTGCAGTATTTTATGATTGAAACTATGAATGCAGAGCTCTTTAGTGTTCACTGCTATTGCTCCTGTTGCTGTTGCTCTCAACTTGCTCATTAAGGGTCTGGGCCCAGCAGTCTCAAAAACTGCTTTCAGAAATATCTGAAAATGGTAAAAGTGAAGAAACTGAATTGTGTAAAGCGACTTAAAAGTGGGATAATACATGCAATGTTAGATAATGTCTGCATGACACATATGGCTGGATGTGCTTGTTCGCCCTGACCATGGCTTGGCTGAGCTTTTGCTGTGTGTCATTAGCTTTAATGTTTGACTTGGCTTTAGTAATTTAGCAAAAATGTTTGGTGTTAAGCACTGTAGAATCCTTCCTTAGTAATTTGTGTTAACCACCAGAGGGAGCCAGGATGGAAGCTTGGGGCCATGCTGGGAAAGCAGTGAAACTTATTTTTCTCTTTTGAGACCCAGAAAGCAGCAGTGACCAATTGCACCCCAAATGAGTGCTTGAGTGCTCGAGTGGGACTAAAGTTAATGCTTTTGTCATAAAAATGAAGTTTGATCATCTGTAATTAATGAATAAGTTAAATTATATTTGTGTGTGCGCATGTGTGTGTGTGTGTGTCCGTGTGCATGCCTACGTGTGCGTGTGTGTGTGTGTGTGTGTGTGTGTGTCCGTGTGCATGCCTACGTGTGCGTGTGTGTGTGTGTGTGTGTGTGTGTGCGTGTCTGTGTGCATGTTAAAAAGCGTTTTCTGTGATGTGAGAATTTGCGAATGACCATAATTCAAGTTTAATCACTAGAGCTGCTGGCTTCTAAAATCAACACTGATTGTCCTTGTTTCTTAGTTGGTAATTGTGCTTGTTTTTTGCTGACTAGTGACACTCCTAAATTTTTGCCATCAAACCATCAAAGCCAGTCATCAGTGCAGATAACCGGGCCACTTGCATTGGCAGTCATGTCAAATTTCCCCACACAGCACTCCAGTGCAGGGCTGAAGAAAGCAAGCCCCCACCTTCTCTCTCTCTCTCTCTCTCTCTCTCTCTCTCTCTCTCTCTCTCTCTTTTTCTCTCTCACTCTCACTCTTTTTCATCTGATTCTAATTTTGATCTAAATTGTAGCCTGATGTCATGCCACAGCTTCTTGTTCGTGTGTAATCGCTGAGGAATCTGTGCTGGCTTTGCCAGAAAGCTGTTTAGCAGGTGCATGACAGAGTGGACCAATAGAGATGTCCCTCTATCAGCAATATCAGACGTGCTGCACACACACACAGATACACTCATGAGCACACCCCCCACACACCCACTCAGACCTGAAATGGAAGCCTTCCAGCTGCCAGCCCTCACTCTGCTCTCCCAGTGCACCCTGGGATGCGTGCCACCCTCAGCTCGGCCATCACATCTGTTGACGATACGTTTAATTTCACTCAATTGGGGTTCATTAAAGCAGAATGACCAGAGAGTTTGAATGACCAGAGACTCGACTACAGTGCCAAGAAATTATTTCACATGTAAGTGCTTCTTTGGGCTTTGCGCTGCGTAATCCCCCAGTTCTTCCTCATCTGAAGGCCAGAGATCAAGGCTGCTTGGGGGGAGGTTGAGGGGGTACAGATCGCTGGTCGAATCCGATGGCCGGTAATCCCCCATTCAGAATGGGGTGCACTGGGATCTAATGAATAGTCTTTAATGGAACCTCTGTGTATGTGTTTCACCCCTGCAGGGAGGAGATTAACACCAGTGTCATATTCCAGAAAGAAGCCAAAGGACTACTATGTGGATTCTCCTGCTGAACCTCCTTTTCAGCACATTAGACAATTATAAAGTTAAGATGAATTCTGAGATTAAGAGGCTCTTGGACTTGTTTTATAGCCGAAGATTGGTTAGTAATTACATGGAAAGAAATGAAAACTTCAGGAGTTATTCCTTAATTATAGAAATGCTAGTCAGCGCTGTTTGGTTCTATGGAAACCCTATGAAGACTATATGCTGTTGTTAATGGCCACTTTACATATTATTGCTCCATATCTCCAAAATAGCAAATTTGCAGGAGAAGAAAAAATCAATGTGTCAATGTAAGTAGAAATTTTTCCAGGTCATTTGTGGAGCATTTTTGTTGGTCCATTCATCATGATTTTTTTTTTTGCACAAAGTAAAGAAGAACTGCCTTGGAAGAGGGGGGGGGAGTATGGGTGTTTATGCAAAGCATTTCCATGCTTCTGTGGAATTCAGTTTGTTGATGGTGTGTGCATTTATTGTGGGGAGAGAGAGAGAGAAAGAAAGAAGGAGAGGGAGGGAGGGAGAGAGAAAAGGAGAGTACAAGAGAGGGGGAAAAGAAAGCGACATGCAGAGATAATGAAAGCGAGATGATTCTTTCAGATGCAGCTCTTTTTCTCATACCCCCCACACCCCTCACCCCCTCCTGTTGCGCCGTTCTGTTTGGCGCCAAACAGTCAAGATGTGGTGTATCGTTTCCTGCAGAGAGATGACGTCCATGGAGAAGAGAGTGAAAAAGAACAAGAGCGAAAGAAAACAGTGCAGGAAAAAAGGCGCTCGCCAAAGGGAGGCTTAGTGGTGTCAAACTCAGGAAACAGAGTTTTCAGATTTGAGGGGTTAGTTTGAATGTGCGTGGAGGAAAGACCAGAGCTGCCATGCAGGGTGTGTGTGTGTTCACGTATGTGTGTGTGAGTATGCGTCTGTGTGTGTGTGAGGCCGGGAATTGGCAGCTGCTATGACGGGGGGAGCCTGGGCAGGCTCTGGTTTTCGGCCCCTGGGAAGTGCCTTGCTGCCAAAGTGCCCTGGCAGAGGCCTGTGATCCACAGGAACAGAAGAGCCTCTTTGTGCTCACCTAGCCAGCAGAAACTCTGCCTGTCTTCTCCTCTGTCCTCTCCTCTCCTTTCCTCTCCTGTCTTCTTCACTCAGCTTAGATGCCCATACACAACATCGCCTCAAGTGTCCTACTAGCGGCATGCTCGCATAGGCATATGCTCAGCTTCTCAGGTTCACCACTTGTATACAACACTGCTTGAAGTCTGGTGTGCTTGCTAATAGACTGAAGTTTACACAAGCAGATTCCTCGTATGGAGCCTCACTTACCTTATCTTCTTGTACACTGTGTGTGATGGGTTCGCTCGTTTAATCTACCTGCAGAGGCTCAATTAGCATAATGTCCTGTAAGTTACACCAGAGACATTACAAATAAGGAGTTCAGTCACTGGTTGAAATATGAAAGGAAGATGTTTTGGAACACTCAACATGCCCATCCTTCAACAAAAAGAGCCAATCATCTTGTTATTTATGCTGCAAGCAGGGGAGTCAATGTTATGGCACTGGTGGGGAAAAAACCCTCGTTGGGAAGAACTGCAGAGGCACGGTGCTCGAAACTATCCAAGCGCAACAAATAGTCATGAGGTTTTTACTTCCATCCATTCATCTTCTTATCTCCTTTGTCTCCCAGAATCTTTGGGCACAAGGCAGGAATGCCTCCTGGACAGGGTGCCAGTCCATTGCAGGGTACCACACTCAATTACTCACACACTCATACCTAGGGGGCAATTTAGCATGGCCAATTCACATTCTATGTGTGGTGGGAGCAAACTGGAATACATATGGGAAACACACCAAACTCCTTAAAGTTAGTGACCCAAGTGGGTATCAAACCCCCGACCCCAGCCCCTTAGATCCGTAGGACACATGCACTACCTGTGACACCACTGTGCCAACTAGATTTTAATTGTGATTTTAAATCAATACATTTCTATCTTATCTCTTATCTTAAATATGTTTTTGAAGCCTAATTTGGTAATTTGACTTTAAGTTTTTTGTTGTTGTTTTGTTTTGTTTTTTTGTCTCTCACCTTTCATAGAGATCAGAGCCTGGTTTTGTATGACTGGAAATACTCGCCCAGCAGCATTGCAACATGGCCACTCAGTGAACAGACCTGTCTATAAAGACTTGCAATGCGTGCAAACATGTAGGTGCAGATGCCATTTGACATTTACTGCATGCAGCATGCTAACAAAGAGGCTTACTTAACTTGGATCTAACTACAGTCCTGTGAACCTAATGCCTTGTACAGTTTCATGTGTTCACTGCTTCCAAAACACATAATCTTGAAAGGCTTGATAATTAAGTGTTGAGTTGGATTAAGTATATTAGCATTGGGAATCCATGCAAATGAAGGTGAGATCTAACAGTCTAAAGAAGCTAACATAGTAACGCACTAAAAAGGCTCATTAGACAAACATTTTGCTGAAACTTACAACATTTGTCCGAATGTTTGTGGATATCCCTTCCCTCAAATCCATTCAGTAAATACTTTAAATGCTGATTAAATATACCATTGCATGTACACAGCTTGTCTAGTCTCTGTAGGGAAGTATTGAATAGGACTTTCTGAAGCAGAGCAGTGGAATGATGGCACTCCATCCACTTTTAGGATGAACTGGTCAGTAGGGGATGAGGTGGCGTTGTGATCAGCCAACATCCTGACTTTGTTAACAAATTTGTTGCTGAATGCAATCCATCAAATCCTCAGAGCAATGCTCCAAAATCTATTAGTAAGTCTTTCCTGGGCAGTAGCAACAGTTGTGCAATAAAAGCATAAAAAAACACACTAATTTTTAATAGCCTTAGTTTTGGAAATAACAGTGAAAAAGCAGGTGTCCCATTACTTTTGTATATATACTGTAGCTCCCAAGACACCTGTAGTAGGTATTCATAGGAGTTCATAACAACCTAGTTCAGGTGTGTTGGGAACTTAGTCAGAGCAAAAATGTGGACCGTCTGTTGGGCCCTGTAGACTGGATTGAGAAACACTGCTCTAAACACTTCAGAGGCAAATCCTGCTGAGAGACAAGCTCTGACTGTGCTCTGGAGACATTCTCCATTTACCAATATGAGAATAAATGTCTCTAACATATGCATCCTTGTACTTGCTTTACCTACTGGATTTAGATCTTCCAGTATTGCACCCGTCCAGGGAAAGGCATGCTTCTGCCTTGATGCATTTTGCATATTGCTCCTGTGTACCTGTGTGTGTGTGTGTGTGTGTGTGTGTGTGTGTGTGTGTGTGTGTGTGCGCGTGTGTGTGTGTGTGTGCGCGTGTGTGTGTGTTGCCGTGTGTCTGGGAGGGCCTCAGAGGCAGAAGACGTCTGCTTGTGTCTCTCTCTCTGGGCAAACGACGCAGGAGTCAGCTGTCTCCCAGCGCTTCTCAGCTCATTAAACGAAATCCCATGGCCCGAGCAGAGGAATTTAAATTAGAGCCCACGTTTGATGTCCTGGTCCCCCCCACAACCACCCCCTCTTCCTGGCCTGCCAAATGCACAGTGGCCTGCTGCAGTGCTGGATGGCAAACACCCTGTATAAGGCACTGACGGGTGAAGGTCTCTCAGACCAACCTTGGGGAACTTAGCTGAAACTGTATATGTGTAAATCCACTGCAAATCCCCAGCACCCATCCCCCCTGCTTTCTTCCTCCTCTACAGCTCCGCTCCCTCCAGAAAGTGGATCACAGCACTGTTTACAAGACCTCATGATTCATTTGGGATAAAAGGGCTTGACAAGGCAAGACCTGGGTCACTGTTTGAAAAGTTGGTAACCTGAGCCTGAGAGGACTGAAAAAAGGAGCCACCTTAAAGTGCTTTAATGAGGACATGAGGTAACCGGTATGAAATAATTGGGTTTTATTCCTGTTATTTACCATCTCCTTGACTAGACTGAGCAAGGGAGTACGAGAAGGGAGAGAGTGAGGGAGTGTGGAAAGAGATGGGTGGTCAGGCTGAAGTGCTTTTTCCGGTGTTACTTCCAAAGGATGACAGAAATGAAATAAATAAGGTGAAAATGTCCAAGAGAAACAGTTCTCCTAACCAAATATTCATATTCTTGTAAACATTTTTAAGCAAGCAGGGAACATTTCAAAGTTTGTCCTGCTACACACAAATACGTACATATTTTGTTAGAGACCAGTTCATTCAGCCCTCTTGAGTAACTCTGACCAAGACATAAAAATCTTAAGATGGTTATGATCCTTGTATAATAATTCAAGCACCACGTTCCTTTCTGGAAACTTACCTCAGGTGGTGTTATCCTTTTCCTACAAAGAAACAAAGCATCTCAGAATGGTTAGACCGTTTCCCCAATAGCTCCCCAAAAGTACTTCACTGACCATCTGAAGACAAAACCATAATTCCCCAGAACAGGTTTGTGCATACATATCCGTTTGTTTCCAATTATATCTCCGATAGCTAAATTATGTCCAAGATTTAACATGTATCTGGGGAAATTACCTAATTAAGTCCACTTGGCACTTGAGTGTGTGTCTGTTTTAAGTCCAAACAGAAGATCGAATAGGATTCTCTTTCTCTCTCTTGTCTGTACAGAGACACAGCCAAACCAAAGCCAAAGGAGTGAGTGCATCTCAAATGAGCATCTTAACTCAGCCGGAGCCCCCCAAACACTTCACCCTCCTTCCTTCTCCGTCACTTTCGGTCTCTGTATCAGGTTTTGTCAGGGATTTGCTTCCCGAATCCCTCAAATCAACAGTGGATAGATGCCCATTGTGTTTAATCAAAGCACTTCCTCCCTATAATCCCTCAATTTGAACAGGAAGAAAGGGGACGTGAAGGGGAAGGCTGTGGATGAAGCCCATGAAGGCCCACATTATACAGTCTCTTTTCGAATTCGCCAGCAGCTTCTGCCAAGGACCTCTCTTCTTCTTGTTTGTTGATGTTTTATTTATCTGCTTTTTGTGTTGCTGTTAGCATACCTGACATGTTCAATTATGAGTGTGTGTCAGCTCCCTCAGTCACCTCCATTTACAGTCGCTGAGAATAATTGACTTGTCACCTGCAGAAACCTGCTTATAGGTTTAAGTCTGCGAAGATACTTGGCATGGTGCTGAGGTTTGGTGTCAGGCAGGTGAAAGCAGTAAAATGCTGGAGCGACCCTGCCGTAATCCTGCATGACTGGGGAATCGGGCTAATCCTCTGGGACTCACCCTGTTTGCACTTTCTCCTCTAAGCCTATGTGGTTGAAGACCCTCTCAACCTGTGCATTACCCAATGTGTTAACTGGCCTTTATACAACAGCTGGGAGTCTTGGTCTTGTTCTGTAAACAAACTATTGCCACTTATAGTTTACACCATTACATTCACTCATGTCTTGCTTTTGGTCTAATTTGGTGCACTGTCACAGACAGACCCAGATCCTGGTACAAGGCAATAACATGTCTGTCTCTGAGGCCAGGCATGAGGGGAGGAGAGACGAGCTGAGTGGTTTAAGTTCACACGACATGGACTCTTGGTGGATCATTCATCCTTTACTCTGCACCACAAGCCTGGGCTGGGCTCCAACCAGATTCAGTCCCTCAGCCAAGGCCTTTTCCACTGGCTTGCAGTCCTCCTGTGGGATAGGTATCCAAGCCTTCCCTGCTACGCAGTTTCCCAAAGCCTTTTTACTTGAGTGGGTGGCCCCCCTTCTGCACTCTGGCTCCTGGACTTACAGCGACTGAGACCACTCATTCGTCTGCAGGAGGTGAAACAAAATACCGTTGTTGGAGACAGAAGTGCATGACTGAAATCTAGTGAACAAAGATCAAAGGTCCATCTCATTCTGCTTTTCCATGCATCTACTCCAGTATGAATTAGAATTGGCCTCCACTGAATCAAATTATATATATATATTTCTATATTTATAGATAGATAGATAGATAGATAGATAGATAGATAGATAGATAGATAGATAGATAGATAGATAGATAGATAGATAGATAGATAGATAATATTGTGGGTTGTGTGATTAAAACTGTCATGCCACAAGAGACCTCGTTCTTTGCTCAATGAAATGATGGACCCAACCTAATGAAGATTTGTAAACAGATGTTTCAGGTCACAGGTCACTGACAGTATTGTCTCACAGGTTTTGTTTCTGGTTGGTAATTTTGCAACTTTGTCCCACTGAATAAACTGATTAGCTAAAAGTTTCAAGCTTATTGTGTTTTTGATGAATTTCTTTTAAAATAGAAATGTTTTGGACCACGCTATGCCCATTCCTGAGTTGATCCCATGGTGCATGCTGTGTAAATTAACATTGATGATCAAAGCAAACATTGTGACCATTTGTGCAGTCCTCTGAAACCAGTGTTTTGAGCTGAGAAAGCCAACAGTAATTAATGCAGTTAAGAACTGAGTCCCGAGAGCTTCATTACAGATCTGCAGAAACTCTAGCAGCTGCTGCTCTGCCTTTCCTTTCCTCTGGGTTCCTCTCAGCCCCCTCAAGATATCTGGTTCTTTTAACACAATGATTAGTCCTGTAGTTTGTTTCATCAACTCAAACAAAGTGAGCTGACTTGTTGCCAGTAAAATGTACTTTTGCTGGGATGTTCCAAGAGTATGAGAAATGTTAGATGTTTAGTAGCCAGAAAACCAAATGGGAAATGCATTTGTGCTGCATCAGGCTCAGATAAACGTTGTGGTTCTTGGGAAACATACATGATTGGTGGTATTTTACACCGACAAATTAATATGATTGAGAATAGCATAGTTGCTAACTACATTAACATAGTTAACATAGTTGGAATGATGCAGTTGCGTTTCCCAAAACCCTGGTTGGAACTGTCCAGGTACCTACATGGTAATTTGCATAGTTTGAGACATCGTTAAGCGATACATTTGTTTCCCAAACCATAGATCTACTAAATATTAGTTCAAACTGTAATAATGTCAGAAGGTTGACAGTTTACATCAGTCTATGAGCATTTACATTGTCAAGTGATTTGGACATAATCACTCATCATTTGGACTTAATGCTTAATGTACTTCTTAATGTATTTCTGTGTTTATAGTATTAAAAAGTATTCCAGAGTACATCTGGAAACATTGTAGTCTGGACAACAGTGGTTCAAACTAACCTAGTTCAAACTACTGTGGTACAAATAATGTATGACAGTTCCAGGAAACGGTCATAGATGTTAGTTAGTTTAACAATGTACCACAACCTGTTATTATAATGATAGTCTGTGCATTGTAATACCACTGTAGCCCTCATGGTAGTGATCAACCATGTTAATTAGACTTTTTTTTAAGCTAGTGGCCCTGATATTGTTTTGTTGTCATTGCTATCATCAATAAACTAACAGGGCATGTGTGTGTGTGTGTGTGTGTGTGTGTGTGTGTGTGTGTGTGTGTGTGTGTGTGTGTGTGTTTGTTTATTTATTTATTTATTTATTTAGATTGTTTGTCATATTACTATGTCAGGATTGATGACTAAATGCTTTGTAGAGGTTTTGATTATTTGCATATATTACTTGCCTGATAGAATATTTGCTAAAATTAACAGTGATTCATTTTGCTGCATCAAAGACAATCCTAAGCAAATTAATCACTCCACATATGTTTCTGCTGTTATTAGTTGAAATGGACCATTTGAGTGTTCTTGTGCATTTTCCTAAAGAGTAGAGAGTAGCTTTCTCCCCAGCATTATCCACCGAGAGCACCTTTTAACTGGAGTCTGCCTCCTGCAAGATATTCTGCCAGTTTTGCCGTTTTCCACCAGCAATGGGATCAGTCCTAAATACTCTTCTCTTCCCAAGGGTGTGCATGGCTTCTCTTTGCTACTCCCCCCTCCCTCCCACCCTTGGCCACTTCTCTTTTGCTCACCCTTTCCTCTCAGTAGGCCCTGCGAATGGTCCAATCCCTTTCTTAGCCATTGGTTCCTAACCCAGATCAAGTGTTAGGGTTTAAAAAGCTAAAGTTTGATGTGGATGAGCAACTGCCTATAAAACACTTTAATCCCTAATGCTGTAATGTATTTAATTTCACACTCTCTGATGGTGTTGCCCCCTCTCAGGATTACCAAGGCTGCGGTGTGTGTGTGTGTGTGTGTGTGTGTGTGTGTGTGTGTGTGTGTGTGTGTGTGTGTGTGTGTGTGTGTGTGTGTGTGTGTGTGAAGAGTGGAGGGAGGGCACAGAAGTCTTTCGGACGCAAAGGCAGAGAGAAAGAGAAAAAGATGCTCTTGGAAGAGCTGGAAACTGGGAAAAGACGGAACGCCACTTTTACCATTTGGATGGTTGTATGCAGATTGGAAGTGGAAGGGCTTTAGAGGCCAGAAGAATGCAGTGATATCTGCATTGTCATAACCCCTGCATGAGAGACCTAGGCAAATCCCATTGTGTGTGTGTGAATATAGAGCTTCATAAAGTTGAGGACCAATATAGTTCTGCCTTTATTAGATGAGGCTGTGCTCAGGCGGATGGGATATTGGATGCAATAATTCTCTGCTAGAAGCGCACACATAGCCCCTTTTATATTGTCCTCTAATATCCAATTTACGGGCACGAGGACTTCAGCCAGGCGAGCTCACTAAAGTTAAAATGCAAAGTCTTCAGCGTGATATGGAATTAAGGCCAACTTCTCTAATGCTCTGTTACCCAAGTTTGAGGTTTTAGGAAGTATGCAACCCCCCCCCCCTTCATCCCACCCCCACCACCATCACTACAGCCAATTCTACTAATCCGTGGAATGGACTCAATGCAAAGCAACAAATAATTTCATTTGGAAACTGTTTACAGTTGTGTTGAGTGTTTAGTGAGGAGTTATATCCTTATTGGAAAAGTTTACCTGAATGAATTGTTTACAATAAATCAAAGGAAATCGTAAACATCTGTTAAACTAATATAGCAGCAAACTAGTTTTTATTTCGCACTCAGAATCTGATTACTCCGATTAGGAAAATGACTTTACGGGAGAAGGGAAAGAAAACTTTTTATAACAATACAAGGCATGTTTCACTGTTTACATAAATGCTTAAGCAGCATTGTATTCAAGTTCTCTTGTTGCACTGAGCCTTTCCTCTGAGTGCATTTTCCACACACACACACACACACACACACACACACACACACACACACACACACACACACACACACACACACACACACACACCATGCTTTCCTCCTTAGTCTCCCATGAACCCAGATACAATCACTGCTGCCGGATGTATTTACTCATAACAAGGGCTTAGCCATAGCCCCCACCCCCCTCCCACCAAATAAGAATATATGGTGATTTATACGCTAAGCACCAGGGATTGTGTTGCCCTGGTGGTTTAAGCATTTTACACTTTGCTAAACTCACCCGAGGCTCACTGACACTGCAGCTGCTAAAACCCTTAACTCAGCCCCGCTGCTCTCGCCCTATTAAGAAAAAAAGAAGGTAATACACGTGCTATTCACAGCTACTTCAGAGAAAGATCTTAATACTTCCCACTTTTTCCTGGCAAATGATGTTTTTACTTTTCAATGTCATTTGTGTCCAACAAAAGGTTGACAGTACAATACGCTGCAGACGACACAAAGACACCTGTGATCACGGTAACGTTGCATATTACAGTGAAGTTCAGCATAATGAGCCCAGTTTGCATTTCATTTAGTCAGAAAATATGCTGTGTTTGGAGAGGATTTGCAATCAATGTGCTTATTAAATATCATAGGTAGCAGAAAGGTCAGCGGGAGAGTATGGAAGCCATAAACAGTTCCTTCATCTCATTATTTAAACGTTGCTCTTTCTGGGACCATCCTGCAACCAGGCAAATGGAATGAAAAACCATGGCTGGTCAATAGCCGATCCATAATGACCCTGTTGTCAGGCTTTCACTTTAGAATAATTTATATACGCTGGAATCAATAACTAATCTTGGGTATAGTCAGATGAGATGAAATAAAGTGGCAAATGATGAGATGTGAATTTATGGACTGGCACAAGTTTTACATTTCCAGGAGAGAAGATTACTATATAATGCCAAACGCACAACAAAGGCAAAAGCTTCTTTGTCCTAAAGATATGAGGTAATGTCATCCTTTAGTGGAGTGGTTCTACCTGGAACGAGGGGGCAGATGTGGGGTTTTGGGTTTTTTTTTGAGAGTGTAACATCTGGATATTAATAACAATTATTCATAGAAGGGATCCAAAGGTGTGGACTGAATGTACTCTGTTACATGTACTTAAGTAACTTTTTTGAGCGAATTGTAATTTCAAGAGTTGTTTTAAAGTTTACTCAAATATATTTGTAAGGTATGTTTACTCTGTCAAATTCATCTGCATTTCTTGTATTACATTTTTAATGATGTTTAATTCAATGCAAAATGATGTGCTTCATCCAGACCAGAGGTGGGCAATCCTGGTCCAGAAACTAAACATCTGCTCCAGGATCTCTGTTGTAAGCTAAGTTAAAACGGGCAGTTGGAACAACATCCTGGGGTGTTTTTTTGCTTTCTGGACCTGGATTACCCACCTCTTATCCACACACATCTTATCTCCGTCCTCCAGTCAAAAGCATCTCAACATGTCTTCATCTACCAATTGAACATGGCTTATGACTACAAATTAAACATAGTTATAACTATGTTTTAACTTAGAAGATCCACACTTTGTCTGCAGTTACACCAAAGTATCAGAGTAACCTATAGAAATGATACACATAGAATAACAAACTACAAGACTTGCAATATCTTGCCAAGTTTGTGTGATGAATTATGAACAATCAAGGTAGGAAAACAGCTAAAATTCACTCAGAATGTGAACCATCCTCAGCATGCAGCCGGAGACAAATTTGTGGTTAAAAATGAGTTTGGCTAATGGGCTTTTGATGGAGTAAGCATCTAACAGTGGCAGGAGTGTTATTAAGTATTTAGCATCATGCATCATGTTAATTTTAAGTTGTTTTTTTTTTCTTTGGCTGTGGGACATGAGTAATTAGTGAACAAATTAACTTTATAGTATGCTATATATCCACATTTTTGTGGGCACTGGGATGGTGCTCCACCCAATACTTTTGGGATGAGTTGAGGTGGTGACAATCACACACCATGACCTCACTTATGCTTTTGTTGGTGAATTCAGTTAAATTCCCACAGCAATGCTCCACAATGAAGTCTTTCCTGGACAATAGAGACAGTTACCCCAACAAAAGCAGGTGTCCCAGTACTTTTATTGATTTAGTGTACTTTCTTTTTTGTTTCTTGAGCTAAGTATTCTTGTGTGTTATTTTATTAGAGTTTTGATTTATTTTATTACAATTGCATTACAATTACAATACAAATTAGAGTTACATATATCTGATTGGGTGTGTTGATGAGCTGCTCCGTTC
This sequence comes from Acestrorhynchus altus, assembly GCA_034509495.1. Lineage (NCBI taxonomy): Eukaryota > Metazoa > Chordata > Actinopteri > Characiformes > Acestrorhynchidae > Acestrorhynchus > Acestrorhynchus altus. Next base: position 12,374,864 of record CM067506.1, on the reverse strand, counting down.
TGGAGTTCTGTTTTGATTATTGAATGTTTTGAATGTAACTCACTGCTTGAGTAGTATTTTTAGAACCTACTTTCTTACTTTTACTTAAATAATCATTTAAATGATTAATTTACTTCTACTTTAGTAGCTTTTACTTTAAAGTTCAGTTTTTCATTACTCTACCCACCTTTGCTAGTGACAGCTTTTCCCATACATATTTTAGCATTTTGAGAAATAAAGTGTTTCAAATCTGTAACAAATTATATAAAATTTTGTTATCATAGTAAGCCAGTTTTATACATTCATGGCACCTTTTATATCAATTTGTGTTAAATATAAGTGTAGAGTGGTGAACGAAGGTTGCCCCATTAAGGATAGGGAAAATAATGGTTTCTTAAATGTATTTTAATGCATTTCTCAGAAGGTTCTGCATTGATTGGGCAAACCTTGTCATCGGACTTTACAAATCCTCATTCATAAACACTATAGGCTGTGTAAAAAACTAAAATATCTAATAAAAAATAACAGTTTATGTCAAATATGAAGATGAATAAACATGGGAAGTAATAATTTAGGTTGTAGAATATTTTAAAAAAATTATTTTTGAAATGGAATCGTAAGAAATTCACTATGTTAAAGCAGCAAAGGGATAACAAGGCACTCAGTTCAAGAAATCGATAAATAAACAGTACAGTATATACAATATAAAGATAAATAATAAAAGTAAAAATCTGAGGAGAAATATAAACATAATTTATAGATAATTGCATGTGGAGTTAAGTGTGTGTGTGTGTGTGTGTGTGTATGTCCATGGTCTGCTGCGAGCAGTGCAGGTTGTACAGTCTAACAGCAGCAGGGAGGAAGGACCTGCAATACCGTTCCTTCACACACTTAGGGTGAAGCAGCCTGTCACTGAAGGAGCTGCCCAGTGCTGCCATAGTCTCATGCATTAGGTCATTCTCCAGCATGGATGCCAGCTTGGCTAACACATCTGAAATTTTTACATATGGCTGTTGTAACAGTGTGAGATGCTGAATATTCACCACCTGAAAATAGACTATATGGCTATGTGTTCTGAAACTACATTGAATTGTGCTGTTTTTGTATCTTTTGGTTTGGACAATCTTTCTCACTCTGCCCCCTGACACATACCTGCACTGCTCAACTAAGGCACAGCAGAGGATAAGAGAAAGGATGAGGGGTAGAAAGAGAGTGAAAGGGTGAGAGGAGGAGGAGGGCAGCAGAGAGGGCACTGTTAATTCTTCCATATCTAAGCCTCTTTGCTGAGACTCCCTTTGTCTTCAAAGTCCAAGTCATTAAAGACTAATCCTATCACTCCACCTTATCTGAAGTCGTGGAGCCTGAGTGCAGCTTTCCCTAAAACGGCCTTTGTTGATCCCGAATAGACATGGCTAAGTTTTGGTCAAGGGAGTCAGAAAGAGAGCCCCTCATCCTCTTTTTGCCCCCTCAAGTCCCCATTCACAACAGAACCCTTTCCAAATCTCTAATGAAGTGCTATTAATGAATCTTTTCCTTCCTGCCTTGTTGGATTCAATCTGCTCTTTGCCACTTAACTGCCACGTGTTGTCCAAACTCCTGCTAGTTGCATAGCATTGATGCCTCACCATCATTAAGACATGTTCAGGTCTAACCACAGCACATGGAAGTGGAAAGCTTCTCATGACGTGAGAGGTTTGAAGGATGGGGCTATTAGGGAGCATTGCTCAATAGGCCTTGCTATTTTAATTTGGAGTGCAGTGAGAAGCACTCTAGAAAGAGCAAGAGTTGCCATGGCTTATTAGCAGAGCCTGAGCAGAGAGATGTAAGGGTCCTCTCTAGTGATATGGGCAACTTCTTGCCAAGCATGTATTCCACTTGAGTAGAAAAACTAAAATTTGTGAGCTTAGACAGACCATAACTAGCACTATAATCAGTCCAATTTCATCAAGATGTAGATAATGTTTGTTATCTAAGGCTGGTTGAATTAGAATTATTTGAATTAGAGAAATATGTGTAAATAGTTTTAAACACACTTGTCACCAATAAAAATGTGCCAGCTATTCGGACTGCTTCATACGGCTTCAAATGAACATAACTAAATCGGGGAGAATTGTTTGTGTATCACATGGATTTGTAACATTGTGGAAGTGTTTTTCATCATATATCATAAACTGTCATATATTTTACATTCATTACAGATAAAGTGAAATATTTCAAGCCTGTAATGTTTTAAAAATGACATGAGCGAGATTTTGGCTCTGTGGGCAGATGCTAAATCCTGCTGGAAAAGGAAATCAAGTTCTCAAATACTTGCCAGATTTTGTCTGATATTAGTTATGCTGCAGTTGTAGCCTTTTTCCTGGAGACATCTCTGCATGGTGGGTCATGATGCACCAAAACCGCTCCTTGTTCTTGAATGAACTTTTCTTGACAGTCTTGGCACCAGTAATGTCCTCAAAAAAACTGTCAACGTATCATTAACCTGGAGGCGCTGAAAGGGTTAACTCAGTTCTATACCAGAGGTCTCCCTGTAACATATATGGCCAATGTGATTGGCTGTGCCTTTCCCTGCTGCTTTCACTGAGACTACACTATCCTGGGAGACACTGCTCCTGTCACTCAAAATATTTGACCATTTTTGTTTCTGGTAACCTAATCTTTTGTCAGAATAGCTTTGCAATACATCACTTCCTTCTGGGTGCAACTCTTTTTGTGTGAGTGTGTGAGGGCCTCCATTTCACATAAAATACTTTTTTACATCCATGTTAGAGAGGTCCTTGTTAATGTTTTTAAGAGAGTAAGGAAAAAGGTGTGTTGAGACTTATCCATTGTAATTACAGTTGCTGAACCGTGTTTGCCATTGGATCCTGGTGCATTTAAGGCAGAGTTTCTCAATCCTGGTCCTGTAGGCATCCCTGCCCTGCATGTTTTAGTGTTGCCATGCTCCCAGCACACCTGAATCAACTAATCAATTATTTAACAAACCCTTTTAGAGTTGCAGAGAGTTCTCTAAAATGTGCAAGGCAAGGGTGCCTCCAGTATCAGGGTTGGAAACTAAGATGTAGATTAAGTAAAATGACATTATTTGTCTGTGCTCATTCTGAGTAGAACTGCCAGTTGTTATTTACCCTGGACACGAGGCTACTCATAGTTTCTTCCACATTCAAGGGTATTTAAAAAAAATGTTTATCCTCCTTTACCCTTTAGGCTTTGTACCACATTTTGGAGCATTTATGTGAAGATTGGATTTCATTCAGCAAGTAAGTGATCATCATGTTTTCACATTGTCACCTCTTCCCAAACTCCCCAGCTCATCACTACAATCGCTAGAAAAATCCTAGTAGTTTATAGAGTAGAGAAATAGAGTAGTTTCCTAATAGTTTAATGCATGTAACCTTATGAGGGACAATATTTATGAGGGTTGTTTTGAATAATGAAACCAAATAAAAATAAAACTATAAAACTAAAATAAATACAAAACTGCAATACACTACAAAATTACAAACTAATATATTATAAAAGTCAAGTGAATGTAATGTTATTTAATAACCTAAACCCTTAAATTGCTGCATGTTATCCAACACTTTATTACTATGGTAAATTACATAGTTTTTGCTTAAGGATTATAATGAATTATACGATCTAAAGGGAAAATGTAGTTTGTTACTTAGATAACAAAATAGATGTGCTTTGTTACTTATACACATACTTATTTCCACCATTTCAATTGGAAATAAGAAAAAAAAAAAGCTTCAGAATACAGTAGTTACTTGTAACAATGTGTTCTTCTCTAGAAAGTTTCATTTGGTTGGTATCGTCTGTGTTCTCCTCCCCAGCCAAAGCCTCTGTAACCATGCAATGAGGTAATGCGGTTCTTGTTTTAAAATACTATAATCATATACCTCATGCAATTCAAACCTACCTAACATCCTTACATACATACATTTGCTCAGACTTGATCACATCTCTCACATACTCCCACCTACACCTATCCTATCACCATTATGAAGGCAAGCCTATGTGATTTTCCTTTCATGTTTGTTGGGCAACTAAATGAAAAGCATGTGCGGTTCAAGTGCAATTACGGTGCAGTAAATTGGTAGGACAACAAGAGAGTAGCTTAACTGTGCCGTAAATGCAGGTAAGAGTCTTTATTAAGTGATCTCAGGTTGCACCAATGCTGGCCTGGAGACCAACACACAGAGCCCCACTGAGCCGGACCCACTCTGGGCATTATGCCAGCACCTGGGGGGTCAAGGGTCAATCTCTAAAATGTTTACGTGCTGTCCTGCAATGTCAAAGCCCCTGGATTATTTGCGTCTGAACCCAGAATTTCAAAACGACTCCAAATGTGTATTTTTGTTGTCATGGGCTTGAACTCTGAGGGAGCGTCAGGGCGTGTTTATGAAACACTGTCTCTGACGGTCAGGATCAACTGCCACTGCTGCTGCAGTTAGTTGAGCAGTTATGGCTTGACCACTTTGCCTGAAATTACTGAGAATACGGGCAGAAATGAGGGTCATTATTCAATTTTCAATGATTATAAACTCTGCTGTTGCAAACGACATTTTGGCTTTCCTTTTATAGACATGGGACTGCCTCTAGTAGGTCATAGCCTTTCTCCTGAGCAGTAATATAGGTATGATATATGTAATATGGCATTAAAGATATTAGTAGATCTGTTGTGAATTCTTATTCAAATGTGTATGGGATGCCCTGTGCAATACAATTTACAAATCCAGAGCATGTTCACCTTGAAAGACCAAAATCAAAGTTCCAGTATAAATATATTCATTCCTATTCCTACTTATGAAACCATATATGTGGTGTAAAGTGTAAACAGAGACTACCATCACACAGTCATGACAGGTGGGTGTGAAACTGTGGCAGCCTGTTAACTTTAAACAGCATGCCCTAAATCACACGAAGCCTCGCTCTCCTAATGTAAATCAGCGATGGGAGCTAAGCAAGCGGCTCAAGCAGCCAGAGACAGAGGGGCTCTTTGTTGCAGGGAGCAGATTAATATCTTAAGCGTGTACCATTGTTCAGAGTTATGTCACCAGTGGCCGCAATGATATCTTAAATTAATGAAGTGATGAAAGCGTTGAGGGAGAAGGCCCGTGATTTACAGGATGGCTTTTAGCTGATGCGCACAGTCATTTACTCTCCCCCCCCCCACCACCCACCACCACCACCACCACCACCACCACACACACACACACACACACACACACACACACACACACACACACACAGTGTCGATAAATCAGCCGCTGGGAGCCAGGGCCAAATGAACAGAGGCGCACGGGTTTACAGTTCAATTAGCCAAGCGCAAGGACACCAGTGCTTTGTGCTTCTCGAGACCAGGTGTTAGCATGAAAGGAAGTAGTAAGATTGGGAGGGGGCCTTTTACCAAATGCAGCACACCTGAAGCCATTAGCCTGTTTGAATAATGGATCTTGTGGAAAAAAAAAAAAAAGAACTGCTGGATGGAAGAATTTATGTAAAGTGTATCTATGAAGCCCAAGTATACTGAGCATGTACATTGGGTGTGGTTGGTGTTCAAGCAGTCCCAAGTGATGGAGGATAAAAATCAGTGCCGCAACAGGGACACATCTCTGAATGCATTAAGGGGAGCTGATAATCCAGAACTTTTGTCCTGTGCTCTGTTTATTACTGCTGAGAGACGACGGAAGATGTCCCATAAAACCTGACCTCCAGATGCCCTTAGCCTTTCTTGACTGCTGAGGAAAGAGAGGCAGCTTTGGGGTAACCGATGCCTCTCCACAGAGAAGTCAATAATTCAAATTCAGTCATACTTGTACCAGTACCGTGCTGCTGAACTGGTTCTGGCCCCTTCCCCAATCATCTCAAAAGTGATTCAATATGCTCTCCAGATTGGCTTACGCAATGGCATATGACATGATGCTTCAAATAACTGAGCACCAGCTGCTTTGAATAGCTAAGAAATGCCAGTAGAAAGATGTGTATTGGAAACCCTCATTCAAAGGGCTGATCTTTGCTGTTACAGCTCAACTATCAAAGGATCTCAGCCGAGAGTGTTTGTGGGCCAGAATGTTTGTGTGTGTTTTTGGTGGGTGGCATGGCATTACCATGTCTTTGTTATCACCTGATCTGATGACCTTTTCATTACATTGTTAGCTGTTAACTGATTTAACAGGCTTCATCTAGTGCCTGTGGTGTCCACTTCTCTAATGGCTATAGCTTTAGTGTGAACTGCTACCTCAGTACCACATTATTGCCTCCAGCCCACTTAGAACCATTTGTCTCGTAAAGTGATCTTACTTTCCCGTAGTGTGGGTAAAGGGGGTGAATTTTGTTGCTCTTGTAGATATATTTGCTGGCAGGGTTTTCTTTCTGAATACACCCACATCAAAAGTAAGTGGAGTAGGCAATTGTTGTTAAAGCATTTTTCAGAATTTAATAATTTAATAATCAGGAAACATTTTGATCTGCTGGGATTTGGTACTTTAATTTCCAACACTTTCTATGCCCTAATATTCTGGTTTATCCCTTTGCACCTCAGGCTAATTAAACAGTTATTAAGCTTTAGGCAAATTAAAGTATTTAACTTAAAGCTATGCAGTTATGGGGAATCTAAGCTGACATACTTGCCCTTTGAGTTGAATAAATAAAATCGATTTCTATTTTATTTTACTGGAGATAAAGTTATAATATTGTAGTGTCTGGTATCTACATTCAGGAACGCTAAGATTCAATTTTCACTTGGACATGTATCAGTGAATAATCCAGAGTTAGGGTTAGGTTAGAGTGTGCAGAATTAAGTGTAGACCCATTTCAATGTGTCCCAGCAGCCTTCTTCCCAGATAGAAGTCCTTCTCTCATGTCTTTCTGGTTTAGGTTTCCTTTGGGGACTGAATGAGACCCTCAGTGTAAGATCCCATTCAAGCCATTGTTATTCGTGAGGGTCTGCAATCAAAGTGTGGAGTGTTTGGGTCAGGAGTCCTGTGATTGTGGCCTACCCCAGGGCAGCAACATGGCCCCCAGGGGACTCCGACCCTGCGGACCCCGTACTGCCACATCGCTGCCCCCACTATTCAGAAGCTTGTGCAATTAAAACCTGATCACACTGGTTGGATGAAGTTCTGTGATTTGACTTTTGCTGATATTGAATACGTCCTGCTTTTACTTTAAGGGGAGTGTGTTTGTTAGGTTTAGAGTTATGATGGTAAAACTAACATCAGTATTTTCTGCCATCACCTCCAAAATGTCAACTTTACAGGTGAAGAAAAAAAAATCTTCTTAAGTTTCAAAGCAAGTGAACATAAAACTGTTTATTTCAAACCATTTTGGGACTATTTCTATTGGTCCATTTGTCATTAAATTTCGACACAACGTTAAGAACAACCGTATTCAAATTATGTAGAACGTTTTGGCCAGCAGCAACAATATTATAACAAAAGTGTGGGAACACCTTGCCTGCTTTTAAATCTACCCCAACATGCATAGTTGTGGAAAATGAACATACATTTTGTAATGTGTATTAAATGCATTTAGAAAAGTGTCCTCAAACTGGCGCTGAAGACAGTGGGTATGACTACTTCTAAACACCTGGTTGTTCTCATAGATGTGACAGAGGGCTTCATTTGGGCTGCGTATCCTCTTTAACTCACACCTCCTGGTTAATTAAGCACCCTTGTCACAGATTCATTAGCCATCCCTCTTGCATGTTTATTTGAGGGGTGTTAGAATGGCACCTTCAGCTTTTGGTGATAGGAGCATCCAGCCCCCTCCAGATCATTTGCTCCACAAGCAGGTGTCAGTGGAGCTGCACGTTTGTCCTAGGAACAACCTTTAATTCCACAATGCGGCCATGTCTGCCATGGCTGACTGTGGGAGGAGTTAGAGACAGCTTATGATTCTAAAGCTTCAAATTGAAATAAATTCTCACCCATGTTTTTACTCACATATTCCTTGAACCATAAATTAGGGAAAACCTCAGTGGAAAGTGATCAGAACAAATTATGAAGATCAAATGAAATGGTACAATCTAACTTTCATCACTTACATGACAGTTACAAAAATAGACTGTGCTGTAAATCACTCGAGCGTAAGCTTTACTAAGATGTCTTGACTGTCAATGTACACAAAGCTCTTAACTGAGATCCTGAGATCAGTTTGGTTCATCCAGGATTAATTCAATATTTAAGTTAAAAATAATATTTACATGTCTGACATTTTAGGTCAGTTTTATGCTTGATGAACAAAGATGAACAATAGATGTGATCACAGGACAATCCAGAAATGTAGGTGTGTTGGTTGAGATCATTACTGAGTCACTGCTTCTAGTGTCCTTGCAGGGAAAAAGTGGGTCTTCTTCACACATGCAATGCAAAAGTGCTCTTTTACTTCTGTGCTCTTGTACTCACTGTCTCTCTCTCCTTCTGCCTTCTTCTTTTTTTCCACTCTCTAAGGTGCTGATCAATTCACAGCCTCCTTGGGAGGTGTGAGACTCATCCCTGCACTTTGTGATTGGCCTAGGCGTCGCTGGCCCTCTGAGGTGCTGTCGTACCCCCCACCCCCAACCACCCAACCACCACTAACACTCCATCATACATTTTTTTTTTCCCTCTCTTTCTCTTATCCAGGGCAACAGTGTCTTCTTTTCACCTCTTGCCAGCCTTGCCACATATGACATATGCAGCCAGGACCCAAGTCATATGAACTCACTTTAATCCCACATATTCTCCTCTCGCTCTCTCTCTCTCTCTCTCTCTCTCTCTCTCTCTCTCTCTCTCTCCTCTCTCTCTCTCTCTCTCTCGCTCTCTCTCTCTCTCTCTCTCTCTCTCTCTCTCTCCTTCGTCTCCTCTCTTGTGGCTGTGATCCCATTAGCACACCTGAAATAATACCTCAAGTGACAAATGTTTTGGCGCTTATAACTGAGAGACAGAGGGCAAGAGAGAGACAGACAAATGTGGGGGAGAGAAAAAGAAAGAGAGAGAGATACTAGAGAGAGATTAAGCTATTTCCAACTCACAATTACATTACAAACATTGTAAACCATCCATTTAGTAGTGCAGTCAGTCAGTGATGCTACTTGAAAATTGTAGCTATTTTAAGGAGAATGGAAATATTACGGAAATAATAATAATAATAATAATAATAATATTAATAATAATAAACAGAAAGATAGAAGAAAGATCAAAGAAAGAAAACCCTTGGAAAACACATGTTTATTTATCATACTAATTGAATGATTTTGTGAAGATTTTTATTTTTCAGTTTGTCCTGTTTGCATTGAGCTTTTTTAATTAAATAAATGTATACATGTACAATTACAACAGACCTACTGTAAATCAACGGTTTTCTGGTCAGGAACAGAAAGTCTTTACTGGAATGGAAACAGCTCCTCTGGCATATAATGAATAATTAAATCCTGTTTCAGCAAAAACAAAGACAGTGAATATCAGTTAATATATATTAAATTTATATCAAAATTCCATTTACAAAATAATCTTCACATACAGTATATACACAATCTTCCTTCGAGTGCTGTTGAGGGCATATTCTGTGCAACATCCAATTAGAAACAGAGCAAACTAATGTGTGTTACAGAGACTGAAGTAAAGAAACTGAAGAACCTCTAGACTGGGAGAAATTTCAGATTTACCTTCCAGATGGGGTTTAAACAGATGTTTAATGAATGTTTAAAACTTGAAAACGGACTATTTATTGCTGCATTTTGCATTGTTTAATTGTAGGTTAATACAGGATACATGAGGTATATTAGTCCAGAGATGATTAAACAGATGTAAAGCAAAAAACACTTAATAAAACACACGTGTACTTTAATTCATTTATTTTCCAAACAAACCGCTTATTTTTACACATATTTTACAATGTTTATCTCAACAGATCATCATTATTTTCTTCACTCTCGGAAGCTCCAATAGTTTTGATTGAAAGTTAATTATGAACGTAAATAAAGAGGTAAAGTATTTATAAACCCGTATAGCGACAATGCCACTGAGTACGTTGTTCTTTAGAGCTTTAATGCACTTAAATGTTGTTCTTTAACGGGTTTAATTTATTCATCACTTTATTTTAATCGCGCAGGGGTTTTTTGTCTGTGTTATAAGTTTTATTTTTAACGTCTCTGCTTTTTAGAAGCTTCACTTCCACGTGTGTCCGGTAGGAGGCTGCACTGATCCAGCGCTGCTGAACACACTCATACAAACACGCTCACTCTTTCTCTACTCTCTCTTTAGGACCTCTTATTTACCCTTTACTGCATATTTTCAAACATAATAGTCTAGGTTTGTTTTTTTATCATTTGTATTAACAGGCGGTTTTTTTTTTTGTCCATTTTCACAAATGTCATCTTTTTAAGAGTTTAATTGGAACAAACAGGGCCAGAGTTACTTTCTTATTTTATCCGTATCATTATATAAACACACCCACAATAATGACAACAATATGAAAAATGCGCGTAAATATAATATCTGTTAGCCTAAAGTTTAATTATAGATGAGATTAGTCTTATGGCTGATGATTCATAAGTGTAAAAATATAATTGGTCCATTTTTAATCAGGTGCTTCATATAATTCTTAGATCTGTTTTCAGACATTATATAAAATAATGTCACAACTCAAGCAACAGTTGTGCAATTGTTGTTCATTCACTTTTATTGAATCTTAATCATTTTCTTCAGTTTCTTTTTTTTGAAATAGCGATTTGGAAAGAGCTTTACGCACTAAACGCTGCCAGCACTTTCACTTAAACACTACAGGAGTGAGTGTGCACTGCGCTTTCCCAGCACAGACAGAACCCCAGTATTTACTTCAAAAATATGTTCATTTTCAGCGTCTTTTAGCCCTATTCCTCAGCTCCACACCCCCACACTACTGCTGGACCCTCAGCACTGACTGACTGACTGACCTCCATTTGACTCATGAAACTCATTTGTAAAAACAACACACAAAAGCTGCAGGACCAATAAAACCTGGATCTAAAAATGAAAAATAACGGTTGTAATAAATGTGCACAGATTATAGAGCAGAGCTGGGTCGGTCTTTACTGAAGCATCGCCTGTGTTTATATGTAAACACAATCTGAATCCACCCCAAGGCTGTTTAAACTAATAAATGACGGAGCTCATTAGCACTTCACTTCATAAATACCACGGGGGGAGAGAAAGAAAAATACCATTTGATTTTTACTTAATAATATTTTAGACTTTAATGTCATTCTTGGTGAAGCTAGAGTCTAGAATCAGATAGTCATTGATTAGTGCAGATTTCTCAGCTCTGGCCAAACACACAAGAAGCTCTTTAGTGTGAGTTTATCACCTGCAGTTTAGCAGATTTAGGAGTTTTGGAGCTCTTCATTGTCACTGCTCATTCAGTCCTGAACTGCCCCGCAAACCCAATTCAGCCTAAATGACGGTATTTAGTCACTGAGGCGTGTTACAATCTGCTGACCCTCACTAAAAAGAGAAGTTAGAGTGAAAGTCCTGGCCTCCATTGTGCTCCACAGACTGCTTTTAGAGACGCTAATTGAAGCAGCTTAATTACTTTATAATGCTATTTCGGTGCTGGACTGAGCCTCTGGCACGACTCTGGAGCCACCTTAAACTGGACTCAATTTATATTCCTCTAAACACGTCGGAAACAAAATAAACAGCCCTGAAATGTGAACCAAAAAGTCGACTGAAGTCTGTGTAATTTGGGCAAATCCAAGCATCAAGACCTGCATCCCCGCAGATCTTATAAAATATCACTGCAGTCTCTGCGCATTCAGAAAAGAAGTCCAGAAAAAAAGATGCAATGTACTCACACCCTGTAGTTTAATGCACTGAATTCTAGAAAGCCCGTAGATGCGTCCTGAACTGTCCGCGTGTGCTGCCGAGGGTCCAGCTCCTGCAGTCCGCAGGCGGTCGCTCAGGAGTCGTGTTGATTGCGGCGGTCTGAGCCGCGGGCTGCTCTGCGCTCGGCGCTGCGCACAGAGCCGCTCTACCTGCTCCCTGCGCGCGCTGCCACCAGCCCGAGCTGATCGATGACAGATTCGCTCCTTACAGCTCACAGACTGTGCACACAGACTCCCACGCAAAGCAGGTCTGAATGCTCACACTTCTCGAACTTCAAAACACATTTCAGCTTATCAACTTTAAATGTAAATAAAAAAAAAGTAAACTAACAAACCAGTGGGAAAACAGATTAATCCAGATTATTAATGTAGAGCAGATGGGTTTATGTGTATTATTCGGCTGAAGTTTGTCAATCTTCTGTATTAGTATATTTAAAGAACACAGGTTGTGCTTCATTCGGACGTGTTTTGAAACACTTGGTGATAAATGAATAAGTATATGTGAATATCTTGGAGCAGAATTAATACTGCTTTCCCCCACAGCAAATATAAATCCAGGACCAGTTTATTATATTTACATAATGAGTGTTGATCTGATAATGTGTGTGTGTGTGTGTGTGTGTGTGTGTGTGTGTGTGTGTGTGTGTGTGTGTGTGTGTGTACTAGAGAAATAGAGGGCTTTAATCAAATGAACACTGTTATCCTGAGTTCCTTATATCCCATTTTATCCATTTCTTATATTTGGCCTGAAACAGTCCGATCACTTTCTGATGGATCATTTTGAGGACCAATGGAGGAGCAGTATCTCTCTCCCTCTCCTCTATTGGTCGCTTTACCAAACTGTGAGATCTTCTACAGACTGGATGAGCCCATTCTCAGATGGAGAGGGGGGGTTACATTAGAGCAGGCTGCTCTGCCTGCATGGGCTTCACCTTCCACTGTCACTCTGAGCAGACTGGGAGGTGGATGCTACGTGTATAAAGGATAAATGTGTGGGATTTTGACTTCCTCTAATGACTTTCTTTTGTTACATTGATGGGATGTGAATTATTGAGGTACACATTAAGTCATGTGGGTGTAGTAGAGGCTGTAAGCATGTCAACACAGGCTTCTAAACTCTTGAACTACTGTGGCAAATGTGAGCCCAAACAGGGCATTATCTTATAATATAAGATCATATTTAGATGAAAAGTTTGCATATTTAAGATCAGAGTGTCATTAGTTGGTGAGGTTATTGAAGAGCCCCGTTTGGCTGTGTTCTACCCCTGTATCACAGCTGAGTGAGCTGTGGGATAAGCCTGGTGCGCTGCTCCGCGCAGTGGACGGTGGTCTCGCCCCCCTGTCTCTGAGGGGGACTTGCTGCGGCCCGCTGCGTTGTGTAAGACGCGACCTGTTATGGCCACCACTGCTTCCGGGTTTCAGCAGTCCGCTCCAGCTTCAGCGCCTTCGACACACACACACACACACACAGACACATACACACACCCACCAACACACGCGCGCGCGCGCGCGCACACACACACACACACAGGCACAGACAGACGCACTCTCTCGCTCGCTTGCAGACGCACGCACGCGCGCGCGCGCCTCGCAGCATCGATCGTGGCTCCTTTAAGAAGGAGAGAGAGAGAAAAAAACTGAATTATCAGCCCACCTCCAGATCGAGCTCGTTTAGAGCCCCCTTTTCCCTCCTCTGCTTTTTGCATATAGAAGAAAAGAGAGAGAGAAGAAAAAACCAACTCACCAGAGAGAGAGAGAGAGAGAGAGAGAGAGAGAGAGAGAGAGAGAGGCGGTAAGCGCGTACGTCGTGCTCGTGAGCATTCGAGTGGTTCTCGCGCGGCAGTGGCGTGTGTGTGTGTGCGTGCGTGCGTGCGTGTGTGTGTGTGTGTGAACCGGCAGAGGCGCAGCGGAGGATCATCATTCATTCAGCACTTTGACAAGCTTCGCCTTCTTGACTGACAGTCGGAGTGACGAGAGAGAGAGAGGAGACACAAGCCATGGGACTCGCTCGCCGTGTTTGAGGCTGTGTTTCCACGTCGCGCGGTTTGGGAGCGGAGCGTCGCTCGGTGCGGAGGAGATATTCGCCGAAGTTGATCACCACGGACCGGCCTCAGCGCGCCACACGAGCGCTTTGGATTTTTCCCCTTTTTTACCTCTCCTCCTCCTCCTCCTCCTCTTCCTCCCACTCCTCCTCCTCCTTCTTCTCCGACTTGTTTCTCGAGCGAGCAGAGCCTCCTGTTTGGAATTGGTGTGTGTCGGCTCCTTCTCCACGCTGGCCTCTTAGGGAATATACCTCGCCTTGATCGAGTGTGAGGAGCGCGGAGGGCGATGGCGCAGAGGGTACGTACACACCAAACTTTCTCAAACTCGCCCGAGCACGAGCGCGGTCAGTCTGCGGGCTCTAACGTTGCCGGTGACAGTCGAGCTCGGACAGCAACTTCCCTCTTTCCCTTATTTATTTCTTTGGACGCGAATTTCAGCCCTGCGCCCTGCGTTTCACCCTCTGATCCTGGAATTAAACACAGAACAGCTGGTTTTCTTGGACATATTAGTTAAACCAGTCATTTCAGTGCAGAGTAACCTGTTGTGTGTGTGTGTGTGTGTGTGTGTGTGTGTCTTCACTGATTCACTTTGTTAGAAAAATGTAGGGAGTCCTTTATAAAGTCATGCTTCAGTTTAGACCAGGTCTTCAATGCAGTACAAGGCACACCTCATGGTAAGGACAGCCACAGCGAACCCACTGGAGTCTGGTTTGACTGTGTGAATATTAATGGGCTCTCAGCATTCTGCCGAAGTCACGAATTAACTTGACGTGCAAACTTTATTAAGCTAATTTTCCTCCGTATTTGCCAATCAAATTGTCATCTAGCAGCACAGCAGAGCTGCGCGAGCAGCGTTTAGTGTCTGTCTGTCTGCACCTCCACAGGTCGGTCCAGGATGGGGATGTGTTCAGTCCCAGTCCCAGTCGGCCCACTTTCCCTGCTGCTGCTGCTGCCTGTCTGTGTGTCTGTCTGTCACTCTCAGCCAGATTCATCAATAATTAATGTTAGACTCGCTCAGAAAGTCTCTAAACGCAACAGGCCGTGTTTTTACCACGTTGTTGTTTGGATATGTAAGTGTTTAATCACCAGTTTTAGTTTAAAACACACACAGCTACTACACAGTACAGGTTTGGCAAAGTTATTACCAAATAAAATAGTGGTGCATTTATTAGGTTCACACTACAGAACTGAATAAGACGGTTTAGCATCAGCTGTGTTTGGATCCGAGGTGTAGGCCAGTCAGTGAACGCTTCTTTTAACGTTTTGGGGAATAACCCCCAAAGTCAGTATAGAACTGGCTGTAGGAACACACACACGAGTGTGTATCGCAATATATATTCAGTTTGTGTTCAGTCCTGTAATGTCAGTTATTATTAACCACAGCTCTGACTTTAAAATACTGTTAGGAAACTGTTTACTTCGTTACAGCACTCGTACAATTATTTTGGTCAATTATTTTTCTTAACTCCAGTCAGTTAAGTTTTGTTATGAAAAATATACTAAAATCAAAACAACAACAACAAAATTAATATCAATCGTGTCAAATTCCTTTTTTAAATATTTTGTAATTGTTGTTTTGATAGAGTTCAGAGGGAATCTCATAGATGTATTGCTGATACTCCTGCATTAATATATTTATAGTATTATTTAAAAAGCTTTTTTTGACACTCACTCGTGTTTTCACTTTGAAGCACTTTAATAATTATGATAAATGTATATAAAACTGTTTCCAACTCGGATGGTGAAGATTTTTAAGCACCGTTAATATTTTTTTTTACTGTTTTAATGGTTGTACTAGTGCGATGTGAGCCTTACTGGTGTGTTTTGATTTTATGGACGGTTATATTGGTGCGTTTTAAGCATTATTGCTGTTTTTTATGTTTTAACCGGAGATACTGGTGCGTTTAAGCGTTACTGGTGTGCTTAGATGTTTTAAAGAGATATATTGGCGCGATTTACATCTTACTGGTGTGCTTAGATGTTTTAAAGAGATATACAGTGGTGCTATTTAAGTCTTACTGGTGTGTTTTGTGTTTTTAAAACGGTTGTATTGATGTTCAATATTTTTGTCTTAAAGCTGAGTCTAAACTGTGTGTTTTGTTTTGCTGTTCGCAGTACGAAGACCTGCCCCACTACGGCATGGACGGGGTAGGGATCCCTACTACCATGTACGGGGACCCCCACGGCGCGCGCTCCATGCAGGCGGTGCATCTGAACCACGGTGCTCAACTCCACGCACACCAGTACGCGCACGCGGCTCACCCCAACGCCATGGCGCCGGGCATGGGCAGCTCCGTCAACGACGCGCTCAAGAGGGACAAGGACGCCATTTACGGGTACGAGCACCCACACACACACACACACACACACACACACACACACACACACAAAACTGACCGAGCCGTTTCTCCAGTAAAACACTTGAGTGCTTTAATACCGCCGTTATTGTGTGTCCCACTGAAGCAGCTCTGACATAAATTAGTAAGTGTTCTTCTGAAGAACACTGTCAGGCTTTTTAATAAAGGAGGATTTCTGATTTTTTTTTTCATCCGTCTGCTTTTCCATACTTGTTGCATGTGTGGTTTGTTTGTATGAGTGTAAAGTCTGCTTGTTCGTGTGTTTTGCTCTGTTTTGCGGTGTGATCTCAGTAAGGTCAGGGCAAATGTTGCTTGTTTCTAGCTTTGAGCTTGTTCACCTGTAACAAGTTCGTTAACAGTTTTAGTC